>JANRMT010062822.1:20711281-20745253 GCA_026402145.1 Polypterus bichir lapradei
ATATATATATATATATATATATATATATATATATATATATATATATACTGTCACACACGTGTGCATGGGAGGCAGCTGAAGGGCTTAGAGAGGACTGGTTATATATCTGCCCGGGGGGGGCGGGGTACGCTGACGCTCTTTCTGAGTTCTCTACAGGTCTTTTCCGGGAAATCCCACCAGGAGCCGACACCTTGAAGAGGGACACATCCCTTCCGGTTCCGGCACCGAGGACGACATCACTTCCGGTTCCGGCACCAAGGACGATGTCACTTCCGGTTCCGGCACAGAGGATGACATCACTTCCGCCCTCCGTCCTATAAAGCCTCCTGCCTTTGCTCTGGCAGGCAGTTCTGTTTTGGACTCTGTTTAAGTAAACTTTACTGTGATGAATCAGATACTTTTGCAGCCAGGAAACCGGATTAAACGGGTGGCTGCCCCAAACCTTGCCATGCCTCATGTCTCTTCTTCTTACAATACACACATACATAATACACAGTACATGGAATTCTAAACTGAAAATAAATTCATATTCTTTGCCTAGCAAATCAGCCTCAATTCAGACTTGCATTCAGTGGTTTTCTCATTCACACAAAGTTCTTATCGTTCTATGTCTTGTGTCCTGAGACACATTTAATGCTTAAGAACAAGCCAGAGAAAAAATAAAAATTAGAGAGCCTCAATGAACCAAGCCACTTTATCTCAATATCTTGGATTCTGGCACTTCAATCAATCAATCGCATCGGTTGTGTATAAGCGGCTCCTCGTCAGTTTCGTTTTTCCAACGTGCTTGCCTCCGTTGTCTCTCAGCGGCTTAGCAAGTTTTTCTGTCCTCAGAGGTTTCATTTTGCCGATGCTCTTGCCTCGCTTGTGTATTAGTGGCACCGGTTTCACTTTGGCAACAGAGTCGCCTTTTTTGAGCTTCATGCTGTTGCCCTGCACTTCCAGGCTGCCTCGCACAGACACACATACTTCCACGAGTAGACGTTTATATATAAGAAGAGGAGGCAAAACAATCCTATTGATCCCATATAATTGAAACAAGGCAACAATGAAAAACACCAAACAAGATACTGATAATGTCTTTTCAAAGGGGAGCTCCAAATTGAACTAACTCAAAATGGCCTAACTTCTGGTCATATGGGTTCTAGGCATGGAGGGGTGGGGACCAGGAGGGTGAAAAACAGAAGTGATGTCAATGGTGGAATGGCCGTCAATCTTCTGTTCTGAAGAAGAAGGAAGAGACAAGGTATTAGAACATAGCACCAACCTTTGGTTCGGTTTGTAACTCCATCAGAGCCCTTAAACTGTCTCCCATGCACATGCATGTGACAATATATGCACATAACCCAGTTATCCCATTTAGGATATTATTTTTCCTTGCTATTGTATATCTACTAAATATGTTATAATTCAATACCTATCCAAATATTACATTAAGTATTAGTTATTTATTTGCAGCTAACCCCTTGGGTACAACTGAAGTTTTGCTGAGCTATAAAAAATTTGTAAACACGCGCCATCCTGGTGTGAATTTGACTTTCAGTATGTTAGATGAGAGTAAATTCTCGAGCCTGACATGGGACTTTGCTGCTGTTTACTCCTCCTTCTCTTTCTTGCTGTGACTCTCTTGAGGCAATTTTTTTTTTTTGTTTCATTTCTGTTTTCTATGGTCTACTTGCATCACGTATTAACAAACTACAATAGAAACACAGTGTTGCTGCTTACAAGGAAATGCATAAAACTGCACACATTGTAGGCTTTGAACTAAAACAGGCCTGGAATACATATCTATATTTCTTACCATGTATACTGCTTTGAAACACCTACGCTCAACTGATAGTGACCAGTTTGTTCTCTCAGAGGTGCATTATACAGTTCTCTGGAAATGCTCCCACTTTCTGTCATACCGCTACACACAGACAGTTTCACTATGAATACACTTTTTATTTTATTTGAGAAATAGAGCTTGAGCTAGCATGGCGGAATACAGCTAGCATTGTTAGAAGAAAATTGGCAATTGTTTTATTTAACAGTAAAATATGACTGAAACTGCACATAAAGGTCAAATTTCAGTTCAGATAGTTGTATGAACAGGCAAGGTCATAATCAGGTATAGGCAAAAGAGATCATAGTACATGTCTATAGTAAAAAATATGTAATAGGGTCGAGCAAAGAATCAAAGGTCTAAAATCAAAAGGTAAAAGGTCTTAGTATGTGAGCAAACAAAAATGTACAGACTAAGATAAAACCTGGCAAAGTTATTTAATAATCAAATGCCAAGGATGATACTGGTATTTAAAAGCATCAAACTAAAATGAATCTGAGGTAAAAGCTGAGTCATTATAATTGCCAGGTAGTGACAAGCAAAACTTATGGTTAACAACAAGGATAAACATAAAGCATGTCAATGTCTGGCATTTTCTCTCCGTGAATCTTCTTTGGTCATCACATTCAAACTGAGGGAGAAGATTAATATTTTTCCTATTGCATTCGATATTATCTGCAACGCTTAACTTTGACCTTTTTATCCATGCTGTTTGAAATACTATGATACCTTAGTAAGAGTAGTTAATTGGTTCCAGAGGTCAGAAGGATGGCCAAAAATAGCTGCAAGTGCTTATAATTGTACGGATAGTACATGTTAATACCCCTCATGACTTGCAAAAAAAAAAAAAAATGGCATTCAGGCCAGTACTGTTGCTGCTGGAATAGGTTCAGACTCTCCTCTGCATATATGAGCAGAAAAAAGGAGGTATTGGAAATGGTCGGGTGATGATTTTTCACCATTTGCCACACTATTTGTGTAACCAGCAATTGGATATCAGTATACTTGCAAAGCAGTATGGTGATCAGAATTCATTCCTTTATAGTAGGTGATTGCATTGGGCTGGCGCCCTGCCCGGGGTTTGTTTCCTGCCTTGCGCCCTGTGTTGGCTGGGATTGGCTCCAGCAGACCCCCGTGACCCTATAGTTAGGATATAGCAGGTTGGATAATGGATGGATGGATAGTAGGTGATGTGCATAATGTAAACACAACAGCACCTGAACACTACTTACGATTCTTTTTAATGAATATTTTTGATTTTATATATCCATCACTTCTACAATGTTAAGCAAAATACCACTACACAATAGTGAAATGATACCCTAATGTATACACTTTAATGAACTTATGTACTATTATAAATATTCAAATGCTTCTTTATTTTTCACTTTACACTTTAATATTTCTTTTTCTTCTGTCGGCTGCACCCGTTAGGGGTTGCCACAGTGGATCATCTTCTTCCATATCTTTCTGTCCTCTGCATCTTGTTCTGTTACACCCATCACCTGCATGTCCTCTCAACTTTAATGATACTGATCAGTATGAAAATCATCAAAATAAACATTGGTTTGTTTTGTATTATAATTGAATGTCTAAAACAATTGAGTAATTGTTGCTATTTTATTTACATCAAGATTATAATTTACAGCATGATTACATTTTTATCTAAAAAAAAACAAATCACTAACAATTTTTAATCATAACGGTGGATTCCGTTTTTTAAGTGGAGTTACACTCTTATTTGGTAACACTTTATTAATAAAGTCTCTATTATTTATTTACTGTTATGTAACAAGACCTTAACAAAGGTTCCTTCTGTTGTTAATAACACTTATAAAGTATCCGTAAATTTGTCTCTGCAATGCAACCTACTAAAATAACTTCACTTTGGAATGGTCTATGCTGGCTTAAGTGAGAAGTATTTCTCTTGATATTGCATACTTCGGTATAAGACCCAGTGATTTTACCAGCACATCAAATGGTCACTCTGCACAAAGTTAAAGAAATTATCAATTGATGTTTTATAAACGGAATGAAGACCAAAAGAAGCCTTTGTTAAGGTGTTGCTACCTAAGAGCAGATGAGTAATAGATGCATTTTTGCAGTGCCTAAACTGAAGTGTTACCCTTTTTTAATGTGGTCAACTGCAAATCAATCATAAGTGCTATACGTGGTGAGACCTGGGAAACCTGTTTTGTCTGATTAAAATATTTTTTTAGTTTGTGAGAGATTTATATTTCAAAAGTTTAACTTTTGAACTTTAATTTCATATATTAATTTGAATTTTATTTCTTTGAAAAAGTATTTAATTTTATTTCATTTTATTTGTAACCGTGCCTCATCCTAACGCTGAAAGCCAATGTACACTGGCAATGAGTTTCTCTGGCACCTTGTCTGGTTGCTAATGACCTCCCTCCTGATACGAGCTGATAAATTACAATGCAGAAGCCACAGTTTCTTTGTCAGAGATACAGATTATACTAATGAATTAGTACTAGTAAAAAGTTTACAGTAGTATTCGATACTCTAGTTTTGACTTGAAGCTGATTTGTCTCAACTCAAAGTTTTGGCTCTGGTTATCAAATACAATTTTCTTTATGAATGACATCTGCAATCCCGTTCTCACCACAATCATGATTAAACTCTCTAGTTAGAAAAATCAGTTTTGTAATCTGAAAAATGTATTTCTCAATATTCAAAAAAAAAATCTTTTTGTTTTGTTTATGAAGTAAATACGCATCTCCCATTTAGCTTCATAAAACCTCATGCCAGTTTAAAACTTGGAGTGGTGGATGTAGCAAAGAAGCCTTGCAGCTGGTTTGAAAAAGAAGACAGGAGGTGGGCATCCACTTTGCAGATTTTTTTAGACCATTTGATGTTTTTG
The DNA here is from genome assembly GCA_026402145.1 of Polypterus bichir lapradei. Lineage (NCBI taxonomy): Eukaryota > Metazoa > Chordata > Cladistia > Polypteriformes > Polypteridae > Polypterus > Polypterus bichir. The sequence continues at coordinate 20,715,991 of JANRMT010062822.1, forward strand.
TGACTGGTACTAGGATTACTCTGATGGACTGGCACTTGTGCAAGCTGTTTTATTCAAATTGTGTTACATGTGCAAATAGGTGTTGTCACACACATGCACATGGGTGACAGTTTACAGGCTCAAATAGTGGTATATCTCAGCCAGACCAGGGGTTGGCACTCTCACCTTCTCTCCTCTTAATCCACTGCAGCCCAGTTGAGAGCTCTGACTCATAGTGACATTACCATTGATCCACCCTCTTCTGACATCACTTCTGGCCAACCCTGATGACACCATTTCCGCTACCCAAAATTCCTTTTCCTGCCACATCATTTCCGGTTCCGGTTGTCCTGACTCCAGTTCTTCCTCTTAGCCACCATATATATACAGCAGTCTCAATCTGATAAGCAGTTCAATTGTAAACTCCACTTTGTAAAACATGTTTTCTTTGCTTTGCTGATTTTTCAGTATACAGGGTGTCTATCCCCAAACCTTTTTCTGTCTGCTGCCTGATATTTTATCACGGTGTGTATTCATTTTATTCTCAGATTGCCTAATTACTAGGGCTGCAATGATTAGTCGATGTAATCGTTGACACAGATTTTTTATTGTCGACGCGTCATAAACAGAACCTTCAAGAGAGGCTCCAGTCACAAAGAACCACATTGGTTTTTCAAACTGCAATGCACTACATGAATGTCTGGGGGCAGTATCGTTTGTTATTGTTTGTCAAGACTGCACACAGTCCTACCAACGAAGAAGAACGTCTGAGGATAAGAATGTAGAGGAAAATAAACATGGTTGCAATTGCGAGTCGGATAGAAGAGGGGGAAGGAGATGGAAAAAATTGAGACAGAAACTTTCTAAAGTGTAGGAGCACTTCACCAAAAAAAAAAAAAAAGTTGAATGTAGATTATGCAAAGCAGAGCTTTCTTTTCACGGCAGCACCACCGCGATGCATGAGCATCTGAAACGCAAGCATCCTGGAGCTGTGATGCCGTCATCTCTTGAGAGGTACGTTTTAGCGAGTAAAGTTAGTGTCACGTGTTAACGTTGATGTTTGTACTATAATGTGCATATCAAGGTTTCAACAATGACAGTTAACCCTTAAACCGACACACACTTAGGGGTTAATGCACCCCGGACGCCAAATACTTTTTAGCTGCAGTTTTTAAGTAAACGTCACAATTCACAAAGAAAATGTGAAATTTTGATGGAACATGTATTTTTTTCATGCAAAGAGCATCACAATTACTGCAACGCTGATCATTTTACACACTGCAAATGAACTGTAAAAACTATTAAAAAAAACTACTGCAACAATCTATTATTATATGTTCAAGGTGCAACTGAAGTCAATTGATGAAATTCAGTAAATCACTCAGCCAACTGCGTTTGAACTGGCTGCACACAAACACACAGAGGTAAACGCTGATGATTGCAGGCTCGTCTAGTGCAGCGGCTGAATCCCAGAAACAGTGGTGCTACAGTTCTGCCGGGGCTGGAAGTGCTCATGAGCTGGCTGCTCAACGAATATACAGCACTGACTGATCAGCTCCGGCATGCTGGCAAATTGCTCTGTGAAGCAAATATAGCTGAATGCGGCCGGGGTTCAATGAATGTATGTCGCCGAATATACTCACCATCTGCGTGCTGGCAAATTGCACTGAGACACGAGTACAGGCGGTTGCAGCATTCAATGAATACACATTGCCGAATATACTCGGCTCTGGCGTGCTGGCAAATTGCACTGAGAAACAACTTTAGCCATTTGAGGAGTTCAATGAACGTACGTCGCCGAATGTACATCGCCGCATATACTCAGCTTCGGCGTGCTTCCAAATTGCACTGGAAACCGACTCTAGCCGGTTGTCGCGGTTTAAAAGTTAAGTGAATATAATTTCAGTTATATTTGTTAACGTGTTAGGAGCTATAATAAATGGGTGAAAAGGAGTAGTAGCTGAGCCATCCTAGTTTTTTTTCTTCTTTTTTCGTATAACATTTAAGTTCATATGAATAGTAAACCACCTCTAACTAACGTTAGGTAACTTGTGTTTTGGAGTATATCAGTAATTAGCTTGTTACATATTTTAGTCCATATTTTATGATGTGATAAACTACAATACTTTTCCTTCACAGTGTGATGATTAAAACATCTTTCTCTGTCTGCAAAATCATTCTTGTGTATTCCTGCTTCCTCTACTCCCTCTGAGGGTCTCTTCTCAGCAGCTGGGAACATTGTCTCAAAGAAGAGAGCCAGCCTCACACCCAAGCACGTCGAAATGCTCACGTTCCTGCACTGTAATCAGGAATATATAAACTGAATCTTTTATAAACTGTACATTATTGTTTTATTTTATTTGTATTGAAGCTTTATTTAAACTTTTGGACTTTAAGACACACCAGTAGCCATTTTTGGTTAAGTTAAATGCATTTTTTTTGTTTAAAGACTATGTGCACTTTAGTTTGTATTGTTTAATGTATTTATTTTTTATTGTGATGGTCACACTAATATAAAACATCTGATTATTTTCAAATTCATATATTTCACTGGTTGTTATTTTAATTTGATTATTATTAATTTTAATCATATTAATGCAGAGACATCAGGGTGACATTCACAGGTGGACAGACGTGATGAGGTAAGACATGCACTGCAGCCCAGAACAGGGTGTGCCACCACAGGTCGCAGGCATCAAAATAGTAAGGCATGAAATAATCGTGACTAATCGGAAAAAAAATTGAACGATTAGTCGACTACCAAAATAATCATTAGTTGCAGCCCTACTAATTACCTGCAAGATTGGCATAGATTGACTACCACGGCAAACAAAAATGTCACTGATAATGCACAGAATTTCCTGAAGGTTCTGTGTGTGATTACATTCATATTTCACAAAAACTGCTCCAGGATTAACTTGGTACCATACTAAGATCATCACTTCCAAGGTGTCTCAGTCCAGATGTTCTTTGTCTTTACCACAGTGTGACTGAGGTGGTCAAATCTACCTAAACAAATGGGAACTATGGGTGATATTGCTTCAGTTTGGAACAACTGCTCCAAAATGTACTAGGAGAGAAAGCATCCTTAGCCTAATCCATAATATTTATTATTTTACTTTAACCAGACATTCATTATTTGACTGTGTTGCTGGACGTCAAACTCCTGATTTAGCAACTTTCATCTTATTTCTTCCATTCTAAATATAAACCAGCATCTTAATACTTAAAATGACATTTTTTCACTAAAGTGAGAACCTAAAGAAATCCAGAGCAGAACTGAAAGTGTTTACTGTCAAGTCTCATTATCACCCAACTTGTACAGCTGGCCAAAGAGTTTGACATTTGATCTCTGAATTAAGGTTTCATCTTAGAAGTTAACTCCATAGTATATAGGTCCATACAATATCTTATATATAAATGTCTATGCGTGGAAGTGTGTGTGTCTGTCCGGCCCGGAAGTAAGAGGTGAAGTCGGGGTAAGGGCTCCACCTCCGAGGATACGCAGGCAAGGCCAGCACGTTGGCAAAATGAAACCTTTGAAGAAAGAGTCACTTGCTTAGTGGCTAATATACAGTAGATGCGAGAAGAGCACATCAACAAAACGGTATCCCTTTTACTTTTCCTCCTGCTGCTAATACACAAAGCAAGGCGAGCACACAGGCAAAAGGAAACCTCCAAAGAAAGACAGTCGCTTGGCCACTAATGCACAAACGATGCGAGCATGTCGGCAACACGAAACCTCCTAGGAGAGAAAGGCCCAAACTAGTTCCTTTCAATTACCTGACATTTCTACATTTCAGTTTTTTTTCTGACGATTTCAATAGTTTCTAGGACCCCACAGCTAGTATAGAATTATAAAATAAGTTGGCCTAGTCATATATCATATAGCAGAACCTGCACATTTTGTATCCACTCTGGTTTTTATGTCTTTCATTTAAAACCCATTTTTTATTAGAAGTCTATAGTCCTTTAACTTCTCTCCCTCCACTTCATTATGGTGAGTGGGAATCCAGAATCCAAGGTGAATGCACAAAGGTTTGGTTGTGCAGTATCTACATCCAGTTGGAACCTGCAGAGAGGTCTTACATTTACTGGGAACCTGATTTTTATTCACATTTTCCTGTTCTTTTATGCTGATTTCATTTGAAATGTCCTCATAGAAAGGGACTTCTGGCAGGATCTTTGGCAGGTTAAAAGGGTTTTGGTGCTTTTCTGTATTTTATTTCTTTAAAAAATGTATTCATTGCTTCTATTTTTTATTACTACCTTCATACTGTATTTTACATTGCACTTTGCACCCGAGGACACTGCCACATTGAAGTGTGTCAGTTTACAAGTTCCAATTAATACCATATCAGACAGGTTGCAGTTTCCTTTATCTGATAGTAATAAAGGAACAGCTCTCTTACAAAAGAATTGCAAAGGATTTAGGTTATAGAATTACAGGTTTCTGACAAAGCATTAGAAGATTTCTGGTTCGCCCCTTTTAATGACTTGTTGGTCAATTGTTTGACCCTTGCTTGTTTCAGGACTACAATTTCTGTTTAGCTTTTTCTAATCTCTGCCACCTGAGGAACAAACAACTAGAGACTGCTCATTTTTAAATGAAAACTTGGTCACTGGTGTTGGAATCCAGCTTAGAAATTAAGATGAAATGTGCAGCAGATCCACATTTTGGTAATGAGTAAACCTTTTATTTATTCTTTAATTTTTTGTTTTCACCTTTCTATGCTAAATACCGTTGCACCCTCGTTTAAAAAAGATGTACATGCCAACCACCCTCCCCTAAGAACAACCATTAAGAACTATGGATTTCAATGTTACTTCTGCATGCACCTGCCAGAAAACCCCGGGCTACACTCATAACTGTGGATCCATAATCACGATGATTAAGACAGCCAGCCCCACACCTAACCTTCAGGGAGCAATCCTACTCTGCCAGATATTTATGGTCATTCTCACCATTGTTTATAATATATATGCAGATTTGTTAGCTACTGAGCCATGCTGTCTTCGAGTAATTCAATAGTTTTGACAAAATGTAAAAACACCTGTTTAGGCTCAGCAAGCAAGCACAGCATGCTGATGTTGAAAATCTAAACACTCATTTTTCTTCCTCAAGGTTAAACCTTTTGTAAAATGTTGTCTATGCATCTCACAGCTGTTCTGGGACATCTGATGAAATGCATTGCAACTGTTTACCACATAATAACCTCCACAATATATGCAAGTTATTCTAATCATAATTTTGAAATATGGCTGTGCAAAATTATTGTGTGACAGGTAGCATCAGCCAGCAATTAATCAGGGGAAGCTGTATCTCATTTAGCTTTAAAAAGTTCTGTTCCAGTATGCAAATGTGACATGCTAAGTTGGTATGGATTTACATAAATAGACCAGGAGCTCTCTCTGTAACAGGATTAAAATATTATTTTAGTCATGTATTTCTATTATAATGAAAGGGTCCAGTGTCTCAATTCAGAGACTGCAATCTTTAAAAACATGTCAGGCTTTCAGTATATTACTTGTACTTTGCTGTGCTGATAGAGTGCAGAGTTAATACAAGGAAGATATTAAAATGCAAGAATGTTTTTTTTTCTCCCTAGGTTGATTTTGAAGGATACAGCTTTGCATTCACTCACAGCTTGTACAAAACACAGTCAAGAACAGTTTATATAAGCTGTTCGGGTATTCCAACTTTTTTAAAGTCATCCAAGATGACCCTGTGTTTGAGCTTCACCCTGTATCACAAGATGCTGTGGATCAGTTAAGTGTGAGTGTGTGTTTGAGTGTGCAAATGCGAAGGACTAGCATGGTGTCAATGGTTGTTTCCTGCTTTGTGCCCAGTTATCCCAGGAAAGGCTCTAGCTCCAAAAAGCCTCTTGAGGGGAAAAATAGGATTAAAAATAGATGAAAAATTATGTCACTCTATTAAGAATTATGATATATAACTTCTGTGTATATATTAGTTTATCTAGAACTATTTATTACTTTGGGTGTCAGTAAAAATCCCTGCTCTTGCAGTAAAAGATATTCATACATCTCTGGGATGCCCTCCAAACTAGTCTAGTCTTGGCTAGTTTAGTTGTTACCTTGGCTTGGAGATGAGGTTACCAGAGGATGGCCTACTTTCATGAAGTGTTTTTCAACCCCAACCACGACACTCTCCAATTGGTGGGTCAGCAGTGATGGCGAGCTCATTGCCCTCTGTTCCTGGCTTCTAGCTCATCTCTTCCCTTTTGTACTATAGCCAACAGGAGGCTCTCTCGGCTGACTCTCCAAACCTCTGTACTGCTGTTCTTCTCTCCTAACCTCTTACTCTATTCCTAATCAGAAGACTCCATACTGACTGTGCAGAAAATCCCTGACAGCCTACCTTCACTTGAAAGAGCCATATTTGCCATCCTCTGTCCTTGTTGGTGGCAGAACTGGCACTCCAGCCACTGTAAAAAATCTTCACACTGTTTCAGTGTGGTGCTGAGGTGTCACCCCCTGCACTTGGGTCTCAATCCAGGTGGTTTGTCGTGTTGTGGGTGCAGCAATAAACTATCAGCACATGCTCCCAACCCATTCTACTGCCTCCTCATAGCCTTCTTCCTATAGTGCGGTCAGCTCTACTATAATGGTTTTCTTCCCTTCTGTTGACAAGATAACCAAACAGTGAACAGTATGGTCTCAGAAAACTGGAGCTTCCTTCCCACATGAACTTTCATCTCTCATTCAAATTGCCAAATGAAGAAAGGGATTTTGATTTAGATCTGGGCTGTAGGCATTCCTCCTTCCTTAACAAAGTAGGTTTTGTGAAATGAACTTGCTTTTGCTCAGTGTTTCTCCCACCTTTCCTATTCTAAAATATCTCAGAGCATCAAAAGTACCTTCTTATGATGTCATTGGTACCTTTTTGGATCAGTGATGTCTTACAGACCAACAAGAAACACACTGTTTCCTCTCTCACCATACAGCTTGCTTTCTCATCCCTGACCTGTGCAAGTTCACTGGTATAAACAGGATGTCATAAACTGCTTTTGGCAGGAATGTTATCTAGAATATCTCCAGCTTGTACAGATCAGAGCAAGTGATGGTTGTTTCTAGTGTGAATACTAATTGAAGTGCCCTAAAGTAATTCTGGCTATATATTTCAGTGCAAAGACATACCAAGTTGGTGACTGGTATCTTGACTTTGCTGTTGTACAAGGCCAAGTAAAGCCCTCTTAAAGAGAGGGAATCAGAGGCTTTTCAATTATGTTCTATGACTTAATGCCAGAGGAGAAAGACTAGCATTACTAGAGGGGGATATACCCAATATGTGCATTGAGTGCTCTAGACAGATGTAGGCAGGCATACACAGAAAGAATAGAGAAAACGCGAAAATGCCTGTGTTGTCCACAGAAGTGCATGCTTCTCTCCAATGTGTAGGGTTTTACTGGGCCCTGCCCCTTTTCTGACCCACTCATTTGGCCTGCAGGCCTCTATTTCTCCAGGCCACTAATTACACTGTATTACGTCTTTCTTTGTTTAAAAGTGGATATCCAAATTAACTCTTTTCATGGCAGACACTGTGGTCAGCACAGATTATAGCTTTAATAAGTAAGGAAGAGACAATTACATGGTGGGGGGTAGGACCCACAATGACATGTCATGTAGTTTGTTCATTCTGTTTGCACAAGCTTAATGAGTCAGTTAAGATCCCTTTTTTCTTTTGTGTTGTGTCTGACAAAATCATCTCCTTTTAGGTAGGCAGAAGGTACTATTCATTGAGGAGTGACTACCCATGTGTGTGGAGTTCTGTCCTTGCTCTCATTTAGTAAAGCCAGTTTAATAAAAGTGGCTAGACTGAACTCTTTTCTGATTCCATTATGTTGTATTTGACAAGATCACAAATATAATTCACAATGGGGGATAGGAAGTAAGTAGGATAATACTGTCATGGGGATTAACAAAATTAAATAAGGTATTGTTGCAATGAGTAAGATAATGAAACTAAAATGCAAAGGATCTGAAAAAAACTAATCAAGAAAGCATACTCTGAAAGTGAAAAGTTAGTAATATATACATATTGAATTACACTGTTGATTTTAATCAGGTGCTTAGACAAAATCAACATCAATTACATATATTGAGTACAATATAAGATATTTTAATACCAGCTTTACTATTGAGGAAACTAAATAAACCACACTGACGTCAGAATCTGAGGCAGCAATAACTGGCACCAGATGCTTCACTAATCTGATTTGTTATTTTGCTTATTGAAAGTCATGAGTGATTAGTGCGTGTTGTGTTTGCCACATGCATAATGCATCATTCTGGCATGATCCACTGTGCTGTCAGCATTAACACATAAACACACGCACATGATAAACCAGTGACATCATCTGTTGTTGAACACTGAGGATCAGTAAACTCACTGAATGAATCCTCAGCATTCTGGGACCAAACCCCATGGAACTGTGGAGTAGATCGAAGCTGGGCGTCAGCTCTGATTAATTTTTGAAAAAATACTTTTTAACCTTTTCTTCAGCTAAAATTCCTCATAAAAAGAAAACTATACTGTTTAAAGGTAGATTGCATATTTTAATGCATGCGTTAAAATAGCAAAAAAATTTCATCATATCTTTCCACCTGCAAAACAAAAAAGTGTGGATCCAGTTATGTAGTGATCACAGAAATACTAATCTCTTTGAAGGATAAAATATACCACATATTCACATGAAATAAAAACAAATGTTTTGAATTTGAGCACATATAAAGTATAAACTATAGCTGCTTCTTCTATCATTAGACTAAAGGTCAATTTATGATCTTTTGGCATTTGCCAAGTATTACCTTGTGCACACGATAAATAAACACCTCTCTAGACCAGAGGACATTTTCCACAATACCTTAATTTTTAATACCTGTCGTCTTTTGTGCTCCTAAAGCTCCTGAATATCTTCTTCTTCTGTAGTATGCATCTGATCCTTTACTTTTCTGCATATATTATAAGAGGAGGAATAAGATTTTATTTTTATATTTTCATCTGCTTCTAAATATATTGCACTGTTCAGTAAATAAACAGCATTTCCTACGCATTAATAGAAAAGCAATAAAAAAGAGAAATAAATGATGAAAAGTTGCTTCAAGAGGATTTTTTGTAGACTCCATTCCCTAAGGCAAACATGAAAATATCATGCAAATTATTAAAAGGTAATTTCTGTGTCACAGCATGCAGTATGTTACAGGATATACATTTATTGCTTTGGCAAAGAAGAGACCATTCCTTTCTCCATATGCAGCTGTTGCATGTTCTTGCCGTTTGCTTTGATATATCCATCCATCCATCCATTATCCAACCCGCTATATCTTAACTACAGGGTCACCACAGGCTTTGATATATGGTGTGCTGTTACTTATTTATTTAGTTATTTTTGATAGATTTTGGGAAAAGCATATGTCCATGTTCCTCGGAATATGTTGTGAGAGGTGTTTAAGGAATATAGGGTAGCATGACTGCTTTTGCATGTTATTTGTCCCCTATATGAATGCAGTGAGAATTTGTTCACTGTGTGTGTCGGTGTCTGTGAAGAGTGTGTCATGTCACAACTCCTGCTTGTGGTTTTCATGGACAGGATATCAAGGTGCAGCCATAGACGTAAGGGTGTCCAGTTGGGAGGCTAGGGGTAGCATTGCTGCTTTATGCAGATGATGTCTTCTTTGTCACAGCTGACTGTGAATTTCAGCACACACTCAAGAGTGTGAAGCGACTGTGATAAGGATCAAAACCTCCAAGTCTGAGATCATGGTTCTCTCCCGGAAAAGAATGGGTTTCTCCATCAAGGTGAAGGGGGAACAACTGATCATAGTGGAGGAGTTCAAGTGTCTTGGAGTCTTGTTCACGAGTGATAGAAAAAGGAAAAGTGAGATCAACAAGATGATTGGAGCAACAGCATCTTTTCTGTGGGTGTTGTACTGGTCAAGCAGGAGTGGTTTGCTGAAGACAAAACTCTCAGTTTACTGGCCAATCTATATCCTTGTGCTCACCAATGACCATTAACTGTAGGTAATGACGGAAAAAAATGAGATTGAAATTACAAGCTGCAGGAAGGAGGTTTCTTCACAGGGCCGCTGCGATGGGGTGAGAAGTTCAGTGATTCGGGAGAACCTCAGAGTAGAGTCCTTCAGAAGGAGAAGAGCCAGTTGAAGTGGTTGAGGCAAGTTGTAGGGATATACCCTGGGAGACTCCCCCTAGATTTGCTCTGAATATATCCCACTGAAAAGAGACCTTGTGGCAGACCCAGGACAAACTGAATGGATTATATTTCTCAGCTGGCTTGGGAACACCTGAGAATTCCCTAGGAAGACCTGGAATCTATAGCTGTGGACAGGGAAGTCTGGCTTGACATAAAGTTTAAGAAAATGAACTGAGATGAGTCAATATAAATTGTACTGATTCTCTCTTTTCTATCTGTACCATTTTAACAGGTATTTTTCAAGTTCATGCTAGTTTGCTGGTTCCATTAACTTGAAAGTACTGGAGCAGTCACCTATAGCACATAAGAAAGATAAAGACCTTATTCTCAGCCTATAGATCAGAGGTATTAAAGTATCAATATGATACAAAAATTGTAAGTCAGACTACTAATAATTGCATGCAGTCTTACAGTGACATTTGAATCCCACTCCCCACCAAAAGTGCAAAAGTGTTGGAAATACAAAAAGAATAAAAAACTGGAAAGAGGGCTTGCAGCAATAATACATGAATAATAACTTTAATTTTAAGCAAATTGGACATAATTTCCACAGTCTTAAACTCTAGGTGGGTTCTTAATTTGAAGAGTGTGTTAGTAATCTAGTAGCACTAGACTGTTAACTAAATAAACATGCTGCTGTGTAACAAGCAAGTAAGCAAAACCTTTGAAGTAATTGAGAAAAAGTTACAATAAATGTTTTCTCATCTATTAAGTGGCTTCTCTCTCCTAAAATAAAACATGAAAATGTATTCATTTGATCAGCCCACTTGATCCATGACAAAATCAATTGGAGCAAAAAACTTTCCCCAACTGTGCAATGGGAGAAGCAGCCTATGAATGGTTACGAGATATCACATGACACACCCACACTCAAGGGTTATTGATTGGCTGGAGAAGAGACATTGACTAACCACATTTTTGACAGATCACTCATGTAAATGAGAACCAAGAAGCTTGGTGCTAAATATAAATAAAAAAAATCTAATTACCTGAAATACAGTGAAACACATTTAAGTAAAGTGAAAGACGGTTGGCTGACAGATTTTTTTTTTTTTATTAATTTTATTGCAATCCATACAAAGCAATCAAGTTTTTACAAAAAGAAAAATTGAGTTAAGAACAGATCGATCCCCACCCTTGAGAGAGAGAGCAAGCCAAACGGCCATACCAGGGTGAAAGCGCCCGATCTCGTCTGATCTCGGAAGTTAAACATGCACGGGCTCGGTCAGTACTTGCATGGGAGACAGATTTTATTTTATGATGATTCAGGTTACAAAGGTTTACACTAAATCTGCTAAGCTGCTATGCTAATATGGCTGCACTGTGCCGTTTAACCTGAGCAAGTAAAGCCTTGGATGTGAAAGTGTGATTGTAGCACATCTTACCCTCAATCTCCACTCCTAGCAAAATGTTTTCTGTGCCACACATGGTGTTAAATTAAAAACATACTACTGTATAGCATAAATTTAAAACACTACTATAAAATGCCAGGTCAAAATGTTCAATTGATTAATATGAAAATGTTGATTAAATCACTGCAATATTTGATATGAGTTGAAAAAATCTTTATAAGTTGTGACTTCTAATATACTGTATTATTCAGCTTTACAACATTTGAAAATAATGTCTTTTTCTATATAGTTCGGGCATGGAAAAGTTTACTCCTGAATTCATACAACAACTGGGATTTAAAAACAACCATAGGATAAAAGATATTAGCTAAATACACTTCCACACATGCTGGCTTTAATACAATACAATACAATTTATTTTTGTATAGCCCTAAATCACACAAGAAGTGCCACAATGGGCTTTAACAGGCCCTGCCTCTTGACAGCCCCCAAGCCTTGATTATCTAAGAAGACAAGGAAAAACCCCAAAAAAACCCTTGTAGGGAAAAAATGGAAGAAACCTTGGTAAAGGCAGTTCAAAAAGAGACCCCTTTCCAGATAGGTTGGGTGTGCAGTGGGTGTCAAAAAGAAGGGGGTCAGTACAATATAATGCACAGAACAAATTCTCTATACAGTATAAAAATAAAAATTTAAAAGTATGGAGCAGAATTTAACAGTAGATGATATCACATAATATCATTTGGATTTGTTTAGAATCCTGGAGACCTCATCCATCAAGTTGCCTCCCCCATTTGGCCATTCCACAGCTGAAACAGCGCTGGGCCAGCCAATCCAATGAAAGGACCCCTCTACCCCACAATTCCTGTGATCCTCCATCAGGGATGACATTACCTTAGGCAGGCAAAACAACTTGGCAGGTGGACCGTGGCACCAAGTGCCACATTTGAGTACCAAGAAGAGAAAAAGAATAGTTGAGATGTTTTAGTGCTAATGATGAACAACATAGATGCAGTCTGTACAGTTAATCAGCAGCTCTAGTCAGGATATGCTAAACTGAAGTAGTGAGTCTTCAGCTGGGATTTAAAAGCTGAGACCGAAGGGGCATCTCTTATAGTAGCAGGCAGACCATTCCACAGTTTAGGGGCCCTGTAACTAAAAGCTCGACCTCCCACTTTTATTTTATTAATCCTTGGAATCATAAGCAGACCGGCATCTTGAGATCTTAATGTGTGCTCTGGTCTGTAAGTCATGATAAGTTCAGACAAGTAAGTTGGACCTCGGCCATTTAAGGCTTTATATGTTAAAAGGAGGATTTTGAAATCTGCCCTAAACTTAACCAGAAGCCAGCGTAAGGATTTAAGAACTGGAGTTATGTGTTTGTATTTTCTTTTTCTTGTAATAATTCTTGCAGCCGCATTTTGGATTAACTGGAGGCTGTATAAAGAACAGTTTGAACATCCAGTGAACACAGCATTGCAGTAGTCAGTCCTACTAGAAATAAATGCATGAATTAATTTCTCAGAATCCTTTTTATTTAGAAAGCGCCTTAATTTCCCAACATTTTTAAGATGGAAGAAATATGATATGGACAACTTTGTAATATGTGCTTTAAATGACATGCTAGAGTCAAAGATAACTCCTAGATTGCGGGCTGATTCAGTAAAATTAATGGTGATTCCAACTGAGTTAAATGATGACAAAATATTGTTGTGATCAGCATCATTCCCTCCAACAATTAACATCTTGTTTTATCAGTGTTTGAAGACAAGTAGTTTTCATCTATCCACTCCTTTAATTCATATTGGAATCAATTTGATAAATAAAAACTAAACCAAGTGAGCACAGTGCCTGTAAGCCCAACATCATTTTCTAGCCTGTGCAGTAAAACAGAGTGGTCAATAGTGTCAAATGCTGCACTTAAATCTAGCAACATAATTACAGTGGAGTTTCCTTCATCAGAGGATATCAGAATGTCGTTTACAACCCGCGTTAGTGCTGTTTCTGTACTATGACCAGTGCGGAAACCAGACTGGAATTTCTCAAATAAATTGTAATGTGTAAGGTGTGACTGAACCTGATTGGCGACTACTTTTTCTAGTATTTTAGAGAGAAACGGTAAATTTGAAATAGGCCTATAATTATTTAGTATGTGTGGGTCTAGGTTTGACTTTTTAAGTAAAGGTTTAATGACTGACACTTTTAGTGCATCAGGTACTGTGCCTTGCAATAATGAACTATTGATAATGGTTAGAATAGGCACTGCAAGAACATCTATTGTACTTTTTCCTAGATTTCTTGGCACTGGATCTAGGGAACAAGTAGTGGGTTTCATTTTAGAAATGAAAGTTAAGACTTCCTGCTCAGTTACAGGATTAAAATTACTAAAGTGCTGAATGCAATGTGAGACAGGGTCTGCTAAGCTAGTATTTTAATAGCAACATATTTTAAAAACAAAACAAAAATTAAAAATTATGAAGTGAGATGCATCCCTCACTACTTTCTTGATAAGTGAATTTGCAAGGGACTTATTTTTGAATTTGTTTTAATAACTTTTTCTCTTTTAACTTCTTTGTTTCCACAGTTACTTAAAAAAAACAAGACATGGTTTATTAAAATTCTAGTGTGGTGTAAATTCCATTTCAATATTGATGCTGTACTTCCTTACTTCATTAAAATGCTGTGGGCATGTTGTGTTTCCCGTATATCCTCTCAAATTAAACTTTCATGGCCTCTCTAGTTTTCCACATTTTCGCTTAACAAGCCTCAAGAAATTCATTTTGCCTCTGCAGCGTGTGGAGAAATCCACTGATAAGCCTGTGAAAGCAGTAGGTAAATTAATAGCAATGAAACGTGCCCCCAGAAACACGCCTGACTGCTTCTGAAATCCCTCAGAGGCCTGAATTATTTGTGTTAAGATAGGGCAGCACTCAGGCCTCCATGAGTCAATTCTTTGTAACAGCTGCCAATACTTTTTTTTATACCTGAGAGAGCAGCTTCATTCTTTATTATTGCTCAAGAATCAATACTCCCATTGCCCTCACAAAATGCTATACAAGCGTTATTGGCATTTCACTTGGCAGCGAAGGGTATCAACATCAATCTCGCCCTCTGCACACTTTGCTAACCCAGCTTCACTTTTCCGCTGAGTATTTGCATTATGCCTAAGCTTCTCCTATTTCTTTACTGACTAGCCCCTTCATATTAAATGGTGTGCATTTCTATCGGCAACTCACACTGGCTCAATATTTTACTCACTGTTCTTGTCCAATCAATGTCAAAATAAATTAAAAAAAAGGTCCAAAAATCAAATGTATGTAGGAATGCAATAAAGGTGAGCTTATCATAAGCCTCAGAATTATTAATGACACTTTATTTTAAATGTACAGTAAATCAATAGATCAAGAGATGATATTGTTTTTTTTTATTTTGTGACTGCAACATCTGAAAATTAGAGAGTCAAATCAATTGCCTGTATATTTCAGTGAGGAAAAGTTGTCTTACAATCTGTGATAGGAAGTTAAATTTTGTTTAGCCATGATTGCTGTTACACAAGCATTTAATAGGACACCAAAAACTGGCCTGAAACAGCTCTGTTGCCCTAAGTGCTTCTCTTTACTGATACCCCACTTACACATGAATTTATGAGTACAGCACAAGGATTTATCCAACAATTCTAATATCAGTTGTTGGTGTAGTTCTTCTCAGCGTTCCAAAGGTTTACACTAAATCTGCTAAGCTGCTATGCTAATGTAGCTGCACTGTGCCATTTAACCTGAGCTAATATATGAAGGTGCAATTGTTAGCCTTATCTTAGCCTTAAGCTCTACTCCTAACAAAATGTTTTCTGTGCCATACATGATGTTAGATTTAAAACATGCTACTATAAAATGGTAGGTCAAAATGTTTAATTGATGCATATGAAAATGCCAATCAAATTAGCATATTTGATTTCAGTTGAATGCAGTTTTATAAATTGAGACTTGTAATATTTGGTATTTTTTTGGTACTTGGTATACAGTATCATATACTGCATTATTCAGCTTTACACCATTTGAAGCCACATTGTGTCATCATAGGCTTTTGTCCATGTTTTCAAATTAGTGCCACACCAACACTACCCTTCTTTCACAGTCATATCTGGCCATTTCAAGCTGACTGCACTGCATAGATGTTGACATTCTTTGTTCAAACATGACTGGGCCAACTACCTTGCACTCTTCATTTCAAGGTAAACCTGAACCTTCAGAATCTGCGGCTAAGCAAATAAAGCCTGGGGGAAATTCATTAAAATATGATTGTGATGTTGCAACAACTCTAGGGGGCATGCCAGCCACCGAACCCGACACAGACAGACGCTAGAGGCACACTGATAAAACAACAACAACAACATTTATTTATATAGCACATTTTCATACCAAAAAGTAGCTCAAAGTGCTTTAAATAATGAAGAAAAAAAAGACAAAATAAGAAATTAAAATAAGACAACATTAGTTAACATAGAAAAAGAGTAAGGTCCAATGGCCAGGGAGGACAGAAAAAACAAAAAAAAACTCCAGATGGCTGGAGAAAAAAACAAAATCTGCAGGGGTTCCAGGCCACGAGACCGCCCAGTCCCCTCTGGGCATTCTACCTAACATAAATGAAATAGTCCTCTTTGTATTTAGGGTACTCACGGACGGACTTGCAGTCTGGCTGCAAGTCTAAGACACAAAGATACTTTTATTTTTCTTCTCCACGTGAGAAACGCCTTCCCTGTTTCCCACAGGCACAACTCAGTCCCACAAGCACAATGGCACAATAGTAATACTTCCTTTTCTTCTCTCTTTACTCCTCCACTCCTCCTTGGCAAGCTTTGTCCACCTTCCACCCGACTCTGGCTCACCAAGTAATGTCTGCTGGGCCCTTATATAACGCACCCAGAAGTGCTTCAGGTGCTTGTTGCCCTACTTTTGGCAGCACTTCCGGGTGTGGTGGAAGAAGCACCCACACTAGCTCAGGAACAGCTGCAACGCCCCCTGGCGGTGCCCCCGGATGCCAACAGGGCTGTATCGGACTCTATCTCCCATGAAGCCCTGGGGAGTCTGAGGTATGGCTGCCACCCAGGGGGGCTGCCATCTAGTGTTTCAGGGGAGGTAGTGTTCTGTCCACACTGGCTCCCCCCAGTCCTTCCATAACAGAGTTGTCCCGGCCGGGCAAGGGCCCTAGCCATCTATGACAAAGTTTATGGACCGTTGTATCCAGACTCAGTCTATTAGCAACACGAGTGCAATGTGGCAGAAGAAGTGATCAACATCGGACTTTGCTAAAACCCATCCATGTTCAATGGTACTCTGCCTTTAAAAAATGGTCAAAGGCCTGGTTGGTAGAAGAGAGGCTGCAGTCTGAGAAAACGCAAGCTCCTTGTGAATACAATGACCAGGAAATTAAGATATTTATAAGATATGTAAAAATTGGAAAATTTGGTCAGTAAATGTTCCATTGTATTACTTTATTTAGCCAGAGATTGCTTTAGCCATTTGTAATGGATCAAATCCTAAACAGTAAACAAGACACTGATGTTGAAACATTTGTAGGGAAAGGTTCAAAAACCATGAAAACTTAACCCAATAGTTGACTTTTTGAGAATATCCACAGCCATGGACACCAGTAAATACACAGCAACAACTTTGACATCATTACATTGCTGATACAATCAATGCAGCAAAGGGTTGTCACATCCTGGCAATGGAGCAAGAAAGTGCCAGCATCGAAACAAAAATAATATATAATAACCACATCTAGTTGAAATCAAAAGTAAAAAGTAATCAAAAGACTGACTTTCACTGAGAACAACCAAAGAACAGAGAAAAATAACATACAAAAGAAACAGAATCATGACAGATAGGGTGCATGTTTGGGTTTTTAGGAGCGCTCTACCCCTGTATTTAAAAAAAATGTGAAAATAAATGGACAGATGGTTTAAGCCCTAAGGCTGCTGACACTAACATCACTATTCTCTTGAGGCTAAATCATTCTTCTATTGCAAGTAAAACCAGATTATAAAACATTGCATTATGGATATATGTAAACGTGGCAGAGTCTACTAAATGGCAGTAATTGAGCTTTGGTCATACAATCCATGGCAATATATGCAATATATATAGTTATTAGAACAGCAAGTGTGTCCACTAAGTCACTGGATTTTTTTTCCAATCAATTATAAATTTAAAGAAAGCCCTGAACAGGGTTGCCATGTCCTATAAAAACTTCCCACCCAGCTGAAAACCCACCTAATGGTGATAGAAACCAGCCTAATACATAAATATAACATTGGGGTAAGAGCTTGGAATGATAGCAGGGTGAGGGGTCTAAGATGGCTTTGTCCTCCTTGGGGTTTTGAACATATTGTTATACATACTGTACATAATATCGAACAGCCGGGGCGAGGGGTGTTTGTGTCCCCCTTGGTGTTTTGTGCACGATATTAGGTTAAGTATGCCACTGGTACTCAACTATTTACCACAGACTGGCTACATCTTTGTTGCAGATTTGTTGCTCTCCTACATTTTCAGCCCATAAACATTATAAGTATTAAGCTTAGCACAAACGTAGCAATTTTTCAAAATAGCTCAAAATACTCCAACCCATGAAAGCCCATTTTTCCACACTGGATCTGATCAAAAATAGCCCAGTTGGGCACAAAAGCCACTGACCTGACAACACTGCCCTGAGACATGCTTCACATATGCGCAGGAAAATGCATGTAATGCCAAGGACAAAGTTGTGCACTATAGCTACAAAGTACTTGTAATACTTCTGAATACATATCCATCATGATCATCCATGCCACATTTATGTCCTACCATTTTCACATTTCATGCTCCTTTTCAGCAAAAAAAATTAAATGACAGCAGTTTTAAACGTTTAAATGTGTTTCTGTGCAATTCTGTGACCCAAGCGTGACACCCTGCAGCACTGCCCCTGGGATTGAGCCACTGCACTAGACTAGCCTGCAGTCATCGCTTACCTTTGTGTGCTTGCGTGCAGCCAGTTCAAGAACAGTTGGCTCAGTGATTTAATGAGTTTCATCCATGGCGTTAGTTGCACTTTGTACATATTGTTCCAGTAGTTTTTTAAATAGTTTTTACAGTTCATTAGCAGTGTTTAAAATGATCAGTGTTGCAGTAATTGTGATGCTTTTTGCATGAAAAAGATGTGTTCCATTAAAATTTCACATTTTCTTTGTGAATTGTGTCGTTTACTTAAAGTGCAGCAAAAAAGTATTTGGCGTCCAAGAATGCATTAACCCCGGAGTATGTGGCGGTTTAAGGGTTAAAGCCCCAAGAGGCTGCGGAAACGCCCTGCCCTTCTAAGGCTTCTGGCAATGAAAACGTGCTTGCATGAATTGCAGTACATACAGCTGTAACATTGGTATTTTACATTCTAGCACTGCGGGAGACATAGCAGTACAGTATACAGGTTTACCTTTACATTCTTTTTTTTAAGTAATGTATTAAGCTGAGTTTGAAATTAAATTAAAGTGTTTTAGGGGCATATTTAGGGTTTAAACTATAAAAATAGTTTTTTAACCACATCCAAAATTCACAGTTTTTCACAATTTGTGGGTGCTCTAGGAACGTAACCCCTGCAAATTTTGGGGGTGTACTGTACATGGTTTAATATTTGTCAAAAAATGAGTAGAGAAGGCAGAGGGGCAGCTGTCTGCACACAATGGTGGTAGAACAGAGGGTCATTGTTTAAAGGATGAGTCTAAAGCTCTTTGACACTAAAATTGGCAGAACCAGAACTTTGAGGCCTGATATCTCACTTAAGTTAGAGAGAAAATAAATTATTTTCATTGGAAAGAGTCTTTTCATTATTTATTTAAAATAAAGACCAGACAGGCATTTAACATTTTACTCTTATATAATATGTATACCTTTTAAGGAGAATCAATACCGTGTCTTAGCAATGGTAAAAGCAAATGGAGAACCTGATGATGTTGTGCAAAAAGTGACATCCAACTAGAAAATCTGATCAGATAATGGTATAATTTTGTCATAACAGATATGTATTTGGTAGTTCAGGGAAAACCAAACTAAAATATAATCAATTACATCTAGACAAGGGGTGGGCAAAGTCAGTCCTGAAGGGCCGCAGTGGCTGCAGGTTTTTGTACTAACCCAGTTGCTTAATTAGAAAACAATTCTTCCCAATAATTCAATTTCTCTACCATGTCAGGTCATTTTTTTTCCTTTCTAAGGATATCATCCAAATGATTTGAAGTCTAAAACAGAGGAGTAATTCTCAGTCCTTCACTTTTTTCTCTTCACTTTTCTTCCAAGTATTTAATTAAACCAAATAGTGCATGATAAATACACACAGGTGTAAATGGTAACAAGCGAAATTGAGAACTGCTGCTTAAAAACCAAAAATACAGCTGTTTAAGACTAAAATAAGCAATGAGGGTTCAAAATCTTAACGAGTGAGTCAACTAGAAAATCTGATCAGATAATGGTATAATTTTGTATATAATATAATATATATAATATAATATATATAATATAATGGTATAGTTTTTGTTTTCATTTTTATTACTATTTAATTTAATATTGTTTCTTTGTATCAGTATACTTCTGCTGGATTATGTGAATTTCCCCTTGGGATTAATAAAGTATCTATTTATCTATCTGTCTATCCTATCTTAACTAAAATGAAGCAGAAGTGTTACTTGAGCAATAAGTGCTTCTTATTAGGCCATTGGGTTGGAACAAAAACCTGCAGGCCTCCAGGAACAACTTTGCCCACCTCTTATCTAGACCCTGACAGTAATTCAATGTAACAAAGCCATACTTTAAATTTACCTTACAATAACCAATATTTTGCAGCTAAGATCATAAGGATGAAAGACACATGCATGTTTTAGTGCCAGCTCATACTACAGAGACTTGTTGTGACTGGCTCATTTGCGCCTCACAGTCACTAAAGTATTGTCAAAACAGTTTAGATTGGAGAACTTATTTTTTGTTCAAGAAATAAATGAGAAATAATAAAAATAAACCTTGTGCACCTTGCGCCATGGGTAGGCTGTCTTAAATTCCAAAATGTCAAGGGGCTCCTATTGTACCTCTTACAACTGCAAATGTACCCTTCTAGTGTATCACTGTGACGATGTGGGTTCAGCTCCATGCTCCCATCACTGTTTGGGAGCCCTTGAACCCAACACTGTCGATAATGTCACCGAGATGAGCTAGACAGTGGAGGTAATAACAATTGAGCAAGGGGATGGTAAAAATCTGCAAAAGTGCTTTTATTACAAAACAATCAAAACAAAGTGTTCAATTAAATAGTGCAGTGCTTTTAAAAGTTCAATAAATAATCCAGTAAAAGAAAACGTGGAGGTAAAACAATAGAAAAAACAATCCTTTAATATCAACGGGGTTCAAATAAAACTGAAAGCAGTCTTTAAAACAATGCCAATGACAAGCCTGGTGCTTTTCTATGCTAGCGTCTCACCTGCTTCTCCCGACTAGGCTTTGCAGCAGGCGAGACGCTCTCTGCAGGTGCCCTTTTCCATATCGCGTCCACATGGGTCTGGAGACCTCCCGATCCCTGGCTTCGGTCTGGTACTCATCCCAGTCCCGAGACTTGGTTCACATCCAACGGCCAGGACACACACGTTGGGGAATCCACCACCAAGCCTCCCGACTCCCGCAGCCTTTCTGGCCTTCCGCGGCCAGTCGCCTTTCACTGGTCACTCCCGCTACCTTATCGCTCAGCGGGAGCGACTTCAACTCCAACTCCTGGGTGTCGGCCTAACACCCAGGCTTCCTCGCAGCTGCCCACGAGCGTTCGTTCGCTCGCTCGCTCGCTCGCCCACACGCTCCGTGTGTCTGTCTCTCTCTCTCTTGCACCGACTTGCTCCCTCGATCCCTGTAATCTCCGTCCTTTCTTTTCCTTTTTTCTCTGATCTTTCAGTTCCCACCTTCCAACCGACTCACGCTTCTTTTATACAACGAGGGGCTATAGCAGCTGCAGCACATTAGCCACGGGAACAATTACGGATGTGGGCAGTCCCTCACCTGTGCACTAGGTGAGAAATGCCCACACCACAGATCGCCCCGTGGCTTGCTACGACTACTACGCCCCCTCACGAAGCCACAAGCACGGTGATTATTTATTTAAAAAAAACGGCCTTTGCTAAGCGAGCTGTGGACCTATAACACCACAATCACCAGGGGCCTCATGTATAAACGGTGATTACGCACAGAAATGTTGCGTAAGAACGTTTCCACGTTCAAATCGCTATGTATAAAACCTAAACTTGGCGTAAAGCCACACACATTTCCACAGTACCTCATACCCTGTCATACGCAACTTCTCCGCTCGGTTTTGCAGACTGGCGGCACCCAGCATCAAAGCAGTGTTACTGTTCTTGTGTGGTTATCCTTTCTTTTCCTGACGTGGCTTTATAAATACACTGAAATTAACTGCATATTGTTTATTAGTTTGATGCATCTGATTGTAATTAACCTGTAACAATATAATGCTCCACAGAATGGTCAAACTATTCTAAATACCATAGCTGCTTTAGCATTGTTATTGTCACTGCACTTTCTTTTTCTTCTTTCAGCTGCTCCTGTTAGGGATTGCCACAGCGGATCATCTTTTTCCATATTACTCTCACTGCACCACTCGGAGAAGCTGATCGGAAAGAGAATTATCGGTATACAGCATCAAGCACACGCTGCCTCAGCCATGCTTCCTATTTAAACTGCTTCTCATATGACAAATGCTTCAAACCTTTCCTGTATGAACCTCGCGGTTCAGAAACAGTTTCATCCCAAGAACTCTAAATGCACTCAATCAGTCCATCAACTGCTCCTTGTAGAACTGTTAGTACTTATCAGTACAGTTACCTGTAAACTTGCAGTACAGTTATAATATTGCACAACCTGAGCCACTTTATAAAGAGTGTATTTACATATGATGATGATATAATTTTTTAAGATGAAATGCACCTGTTTAATAACGTGCTTTAACTCCCATCATCATGAAAATTATATCACGTATACATCTCAGTATTTTAGTTATTCAGAGAGCTGTAATATCACGAATGAAATGAATTCTGTGTCCTGTCGGAGGTAGAAAAAGCCAGTTTAAGAAGCACTAGTTATTCACACACATAGAGCACATAGAAGAACACATACAAAACAAAGCATTTAACGTTCTACTTTGCTTACGATGTGATTTGAGAAACTAGTTAATTAAACGATTTTAAGATGAAGTTTATGATGTTCTACTTTAATGACAAAATAAACTACGTGATTAAAGTGGAAATTTCGAAATTGAAGTTGACATTTCATGCTTTTTTCCCACTGTGTGCCTTTTTTTTTCTCTGTACCCTAATAAGCTTTCATATGACACTCAGACAGTGGGCTACGACTCGCCTTTTCATGACGACTTTGATATCTGACAACTTCTTTTTTTATTTCGGGCACTGTGTGACTTTGTGAACTTGAGCTTTCGAGTTTCTCTGACACGCTATGTCACTCGATCAGCTTCCTTTTGATGTTTATACCACTGTTTAAACCAACAAATAGTACGTTTTTCCTTGCCTCCACTTGGTATTCGCTGAAATTCTTCCATTTTCCCTCTTGCTTTTGTCATTGTCTTTTCACAGAACACTGAGCTTAAGGACTATTTATATTGATTTGCATATTCAAAGAGGTGTAATTCTGGGAGGAGACGGGGCGGGACAGCAGGTGCATGCGCAAGCGTTACTTTTCACACTGACCGGGATTTATGTAGCGGAAGAACGCGGAAGCTGGTGAATGCACAGATTCCTGCATCTGAATTTTTCTGTGCATAAGCACATTTCGGCTTTTGTGCTTACGTCATGTTATAGTGCGAGTTCTACACACGGTGTTATACATGAGGCCCCAGGAATCTAGTGGAACTTTTCAAATCTCACAGTGTGGATGTGAATGTATATTAATTACTTTTGATTAATCCACCTAATAGCTAGAAGATATTCAATTTTAACACACCCTGACATTATTAAGCTATTAAGTATCAAGATTTATATAGTGTTCCCCTAGGAATCTACAGTATATTATAATGCAAGCTTAAAGCTTACAATAAGCCAAACACCTTTACCATCCTCTCCCTAGTAAAATACACTACAGTATGTAAGAAAGAGTAGTTCATAACCAGATGTAAATTTATGATATACAGTAGCACTTCAACATTTACAAGGATGATTAAACAACACAAGGGACCGTAAACAAAATGTATATATATATATATCATTTTTTCAACAATTCCTGAATATACCAGATACATAATTAAGAGATACAATATATGTGCTGCACACAATCCTGAAAATGTATCACCTTTGACTCCCACTGTTGACATTTGTTGTGTTAGTGAAAAAATAATGACGAACAATCAAACGGTTTCCCATAAAATAAACTAATTCTTTAGCAATGTCAGTCCTCATCAGACACCTAAGCAGGTTCAGTTCCTCCTAAATCTTCAAAGGCATGTCTCCCCTTTTTGTCTTGATGGTTGGTTTTTGTTGCCCAATATAATACAATACAATACAACTTATTTTTTCTATAACACACTTCACCGAGTGCAGGCGCAGGACTCTGTGAACAATTCTCAGTTAAAATGCAAGTATAGATTATACTAAGTACAAATTACAGAATATAAATTCAGATTTGTAAAAACACACACAAAACAAAGATAGAAACTGATTAAACAAAAATGGAAACCAAATATATCTGTCCATTATTTAATTGATGAACTATGCACCGTTTATGATGGTGGAGTAGGTCAAAAATAAAGTCACAGTCCTGGCCACCTACTCCCTACTAGGTTTTTTATGTGGAGTCTGTGCTGGCCATCCAATTTGATGAGAGAATCTTTCCAGCGCTCCTTTATCCAAGATTAGAGATGCTCCGATTGATCAGCCACCAATCTAATCAGATGATTTTCACTAAAAAAGACTCAATCAATGATCTGTAAATTGGCTGATCACAAAAATGATCTTTTCAACCACTGCCTTTCTAGGCTTTGTGGTAATTTAGTTTCAGTGCTCCTTAATGCGAGATAATTGGAATATTGACCTTTAATGTTAAAGAAAGTAGAGTAATAAACTGAGAAAAAGAAATCAGAGGAGTCATCCTGCGCAATTAGACAAATACCAAGAAACGCTGCTTTAAGGAATTCTGAACCTTTTTATTTTGTCCTTTAAATTAAAACGGACACAGCTTGAGTTTGGACAGTGAGTTCGTTTTAAGTGCAGCAGCTTACATCTTTAATTAAAAAAAGAAAAAATAAAGACGAATTTGAAATTGTTGCATAGTAAACAATAGGAATGTTAGCTTAACAGAAAAAAGTGTCTTTTACTTGTAAACTTGTCAAGCATGTTAGTCTTGTGTCTTCTTGATAAAGAAGTTATGAACATTTGATACATTTGGGGCTTCTGTTAAAGATTTGAGCTGTATTTATTACTTATTGCTGTGTGTCATACAGTACAAGTTCTGGTAAGAAACAAGTACTTCATTATAAAAATAATAATCCATATTTATAATTACACCTCAAAAATTATTAATGTTTAGCTGATACACTGTAGAAAAAACACCTGTATAAACAGAGTAACAGTAGAAGAGAGAACTGGTGAAAACTACATTTTTAGTAGCCCTTATTTTAGATAGGTACTTTACAGAAATAAATCAAACAATATTATAGCTTGTAATTATGAGAAACATTTTATTTTCTTTTATGCCATATGTATTATGGTTAAATATTTTTGTATATATTTTAATAGTATGCATTTTAAGAAACTTTTATTTGATATGTTTACAGTCACTAAACAATAAGACTACAAGATTACATTTTGTTAATAAAAAATAAACAGTTAACACCTGCGGTCTGTAGTTTAATTACAGAATGCACAGTGGTGCAGTGGTAGTGCTATAGCCTTGCAATAAGGAGACAAGGGTTCATGCCTGAGTTTGAATGCTCTCCCCATGTCTGTGTGGGTTACCTCAGAGTGCTCTGGATTCTACCCCCAGTCCAAAGACATGCAGACACTAAATTGCTCCTAGTGTGTGTGAGTGTGTTTTCCCTGAGATGGACTGGCGTCCTGTCCAGTGGGTAGTTGGGAGAGGCTCCAGCCCCCTGCAACTCTGTGCAGAATTGAAGGTATACTACGGCTTCTATTTGGACTTTGTTCAGTATAGGTTTTATTTTTTATTTTTTCCTTTTAATTTCTAATTTAAGTTCAACTTGCCTTTGTTAGTTCTATTTGAGATAATTATAGTTCCTTTTGTTTTCTTTGCTCTTATTAATTCAATTGTTGTATGTGCCTGTTTTTCGTTATTTAGTTTAATTCTGTCTTTTAACTGTTAAGCATGGATGTATTCTCAACAAATGTTTAATTTAATTAGTTATCCCTGAATTTGGAAGGGTATTTGAGATTTTTGCCTTCCCACTGGGAAAAAGGGTTTTAAACATAAGGTTAACTAGGAAATCAGACAAAAAAGAGAAAGAAAGAAAACATGTGAGATGAAAAGACCTAAAAGATCATCCCATTTCACCTGATCTGGTGGAAACCACAAAAACTACTATGGTGGATGAAGAGCCTTTCGAAGTAATCCTCTTCTTTCATAAAAGACAGGGAGACCAATGTTTCCCCTGAGTGGGTGTTTTCTACAATTTCTACAGGAAAGTGTTCTGTATTTAAACTACACACACCTCCATCATGTAGCCTCTGCATGATCAGTATCTTGGAAAGATGGGGAGATCTGAAGCAAGCAGCACATGAAAAGAGGTACAAGATTTGGCATAAGATACCATATTAATAATGTGCTCTTTAAGGCCACCCTAAATGTTAAATGTGCAAAAGAGATGTCATAATCTAAGCATTTCGTTATTAATAAAAATGCCTTTTCAACTGAGTACTGCAGGACCACCTTAAAGACAGATATTTTACTACTTTCTCAATTTAAAAGGCTTTATCAAATATTTTCTGTCTCTTGTTTTGTACTGGAAACTTTATTTTCATCTTATTAAATGCAAGAATATTATTGACAAATACATTACAAGTCAAGGTTATCACATGATTGCACCTGGTACATGCACTCAGTCTCATACCTTGCCTCTAATGTAAAAATGCATATCCCTGTGTTGAAGCTGTTGCTGAAACCAAGGTGCCGATAAGAAACTGTTGAAAATATCTCCTGAAATTCAGCTTGACATCCTATTGAGCTAAATGTTAGAGAAAAAAAGCTCTCTGTATATTACTAACTAGACATTTTTTACAGGCACATAAATGATTTAGTGGCCTTGTGGCTTATGAGCTGCTCTGCAGTCCAGGGGATGTGGGTTTAATTTCCTTGTCCTTCAAAATCAAAAGGCAGCCAGATGTTGAGCTTGCCACAGCATTCCTTTTGTGGGGTGTTAGCTATGGAAATTAACATGTCTAACCATTCTGGACTGATGTGCCGTGATACTGTGGTCATACTTTGACACTGATTGAAGATCAGCTCAGTCAGTCACTGCATGGGTGAGTGGACTTTTAGTATAACAAGGTCTGGTGTTGAAAAGAGGTTAGAAAGCTCCCAGCCATGTATTCTCAGTGCTTGTTTAGGAAAATAGTTCTACTTTCCATACATTTGAAATTTTTAAAATAACTAGCGTGTCTTTTATGTAAAACAACCACTCTTTATTGGAATTTTCTGTTTATCAAAATAACAATTATCTTACTGGCTTCATCATTATGGCAATATCTTCATTGTTGACACTGTTTCAGAAGTATGTCTCTTCTGAAATATTTTGCTGACAACACTTCATTAGCTTTCAGATTTTTTTAGGCTAAACCATTATGAGAGTTTTGTTTGGGACTCCTCTCCAGTCTCCTGTTCAATGCTAGCACTATGACTAATATCAAAAAAGTTTATTTTAATAGTCTGATTAAACTAAAAACAGAGTGTTAAGAACATAAACGCTTGGAAATTGGCAAATAAAAATGCACTGTATTAATGTGAGACTAAGCAGCAATATTTGTTCCAAAGGCAATTTCCAACCATTCCCTTCTCCCATTTTTCCTGTTTAGGGCTTTGGGCCGCTGAAGCTTAGCCCAGGAACAACAGCCACAAGACCAGAAGGCATCTAATCTGGTATTGAAGAGGATATCATAGAAAATTTTGAACCGCTGTTCTACTAAAAGGACATTGTGTTTAGATCGAAGAAGGATGGTAATAATTAATTAAATTTATATAGTGCTTTTTTTGCTACTCAAAGTGCTTTACATAGACAGAGGGAAACCATTTCAACCACCACCAATTTGTGGCACCCACCTGGATGATGTGACGGCAGCTGAAGCATTAGGACACTCACCACATATTAGCTCTTAGGGGGTGAAGGGGAGAAAGAGTGCTGGAAGCGAAAGTAGAAGAGGTTAGGAAGGTAAACCAAGGAAAACATGGTTAGAGAACAGAGGGAATCGTTATGAAAAAGCAAAAAACAATGAATAAAGTGAAGAGTATGGTGAAACAGAGGGGAGAATACCAAAGGTGAGTTAATGGGTTCCCAATGCTATAAAGGCATAGAGGGAAGGATAAAGAAGAAGGACTACGATGGGGCTATGTATAGGGGATGCTTTAACCTTTTTAAGTAATAGAGTTCAGGTACACAGCCAAGACAGGACCTTAGAATTTGTATAGCCATTCTGTTAACTGCTTAACGCAGCTTTTGATTCCCAAGAGAATCGATGTTGAGCTTGTGTGCAATAACTTTCCTGTGTTCTGAGAAACTGTAAAAGTGTTAGCCAGCTTGCTAGTAAGTAGATAGTAAGCCAGGTGTGTTTTGGCTAAAAGGGGTTCGAGAGACTGACTGCATTTTTATAACAACTTTTTCCAAGAAGAGTTCACTTTCCTGTTCAGTTTAGCTTTAGTTCAGTAGGTGCTTTATTGCAAGAATGGAGTATTTGGTTGCTACCTTTCTGACTTTTAAAGAGGAGCCACAGACATTTAAATGGAGCTTGCTCTCTGCTTCAATGCTGGACACCTGCACAGAAGCTCCCTCTCTTTTTATGTCACTTCTTTGTCACGCTTTAAATCTGGCTTATTTTAAAAACCTACACATACAGTATATGTTTGGCATCATTCTTTTAATAATTTATCAAACTTTAATGTAGTGTTGTTAGATCTTCAGATTCTTATTCCGTTTTTAAATTATAAACTAAAAAATATCAAGAACTCATGTCTCACGAGACGGGACTTTGTGCCAAAAGATTTAACCACATCTGGGGACGGAAATAAAACACAAAGAGTAGGACAGCTGCTGTACAGGCTTTTAAATGGTAAAAGTGCTGCACGAGATGCAGATCACGCGGTATGGCAGCAGCAGCAAGCCAGCAGCTGATCGAGCAAAGAGGAGATAAAAAAAACTATTTGTTTCTCATTGTATCACCATTTAAGAGGGGGTTTTGGACGAGCGACCATATCTCCTTGGGGTGCGTTCAGCCCCCCTCTTCACAACGCGAGTGGCACCCCCTGAACCCCCTAGTACAGTATAATCAATAACTAACTAACTGGGTCATGTAGGAAAATCAGCTGGGACTTAATAATGGCTACATGAAAACTACATGAACCCACCCAGTTGTATTTATATATATATATATATATATATATATATATATATATATAT
>JANRMT010062822.1:20745353-20786283 GCA_026402145.1 Polypterus bichir lapradei
TATATATAATAGATTATATACATGGTGTCACAGAAACACGTGAACTTTTGAAATGCGTAGTGGCAGCCACGTACAGTTGGCAGCACTGCGGAAGAGGGACCTTGAGCTGTAAACAATCTCGCCATTTAGTAATTTAGTAATCAATTGCAAGGCAACCAATGCAGCTGTGCAAGAATTGTTCGGTAACCGTGTCATCTCAAGATTCGGTGACATTCCTTGGCCCCCAAGATCACCGGATCTGTCCGTTTGTGATTTTTTCTTGTGGGGCTACCTTAAGATTCGGGTCTACACGACTCGGCCAAGGACACTGAATGAATTGAAACAAAGAATTCAAGACAAAATTCGTGGTATCTCAGCTGAGATGTTGCAGCGATCAATGGGGAACCTCAACAGTAGATTGGAAGAATGCATACGTACAGGAGGACGCCATCTACAGGACGTAATTTTCAGACATTGATAATTTGGATTACTGTCTCTTAAAAGGCAAGTTGTAGTGGTTCAATTGCAGTCAATAAAATTTTTTTGTTGGATTTCTTCTATTTTTATTGGGTTTTTCAAAAGTTACCGTTTTTCTGTGTCACCCTATAGATAGGGGGTGCTATCACTCCCTTGAAACCTCGGATTAAACGTCAGACACCAGTTAAAAGTCCAAAAGTTGAATTTATTATAATAATAAAGTGCACAAAGCACCCTCCTCTCCACAATACTCAAATAATTCACCAATAATAATAACAATACAATAACCTCCACTCTCCTATACGCGTTGCTGACCCTGCTACCAAGCTCACCTCGTTTGTATGGGATTTCCCAGAGTCCTTTATAGTCCTTGACCCGGAAGTGCTTCTGAACCCTCAGTCCATGTGATATTCTAGCACTTCCAGGTCAGATCAAAACTCTTCGTTTTCATCCCAGAAGTACGTCATTTCCTCTGTCCCTGTGACCAGGATGTACTTCCGGGTTATAGGGCAAATACAAGTCTCTGAGCCTCCCTGCAGCCTCTCCTTGTGGCCCCCATGGTATCCAGCAGGGCTGTGAAGGAAAACTCCAATATCCATGATGCCCTGCTGGAGTTCGGGGCACCTCCATGCTGCCGGAAGGGCTCCATCCGGTGTGGGGGGTAATGGCCGGGATGAACGGCCGGCAATAGTTCACTATATATATATATATATATATATATTGTTATGGCTTGTATTTGCTGCTGTTTTACACGCAGAGGCACGTGTAAAAAAACACACAGGCTTTATTTTTTTCTTCAGCTGTGTAACACGTCTTCCCTGTGCCACACAACCCAAACACAGTCCCAAAGCACAAACTCACAGTACAATTCTCCACCTTGCTCCACCACTCCTCCCAGACAAGCTTCGTCTCCTTCTTCCTCCCAACTCAGGCTCACCGAGTGGTGGTGGCTGGGCCCTTTTATAGCCCACCCGGAAGCGTTCCAGGTGATTAACCACCTGGTCCTAATTGGGTGGGGCTGCAGGCTCGTCCAGCCGGGCTGTGGGAAGCAGGCAGCTCCCCCTAGCGGCCACGCCGGGCCCCAACCAAGCTGTGGAGGACTCCATCTCCCATGGAGCCCTGCGGGTGGTTGGGAAAACACCGTCGGCCAGGGAGGCTGCCACCAAGCATCCTGGGGGAGGTACTGGACTGTCCATGGAGGCTCCCCCGGAACATAAGCAGCAGGGGCGTCCCTGCCGGGCATGGGACCTGGCTGTCCTTCACACTGTCCAATGATTACTAGAATAGCCAAGTGTTGATTGATCAGTCTTTGTCTAGCTATGGTCCCTTAAGGGCACAAGGGAAGCTTTGTGAGGTCCTCTATTGGTAACATTGGTTGAAGTAAATGAATGAAATCAAAAGACAGCACCAGTCAGCAAGCAGGCTGCAGGTCCCTAGGGTGACATATGTGGGGTACAATAAGGACAGTGAAACAGGTAAGAGGTTATAGGAAATAGGTTCTTTTCTTAATGGGGGATAGGAAGACTAAGAGGTGTGACAGATAGGGGGCGCTATCGCTCCCTTGAACCCCTGTCCAAGACTCCAGACACCAGATAAAAGTCCAATAGTTGACTTTATTTTTATGCAACAGTGCACAAAGCACCCTGTCCTCCACAATACTCATATAAATCACCAATCACAAATTAATAAACTCTCCACCACTCCCAGACGCGTTGCCACCCTTCCACCCAGCTCAGCTCGCCGTCTGGGAGCTGTCACAGTCCTTTTAAAGTCCCTGACCCGGAAGTGTTCCAATCCCCAGTTCATGTGATCTTCTATCACTTTCGGGTCAGATCAAAAGTTCTTTTCTTCACCCCGGAAGTATGTCACTTCTGTCGTCGCTCTGCCTATGACACACTTCCGGGTTATAGGGCACATATGACTCTTTGCTGCTCCCTGCAGCTCCCTCTTGTGGCCCTTGTGGCCGGCCATAGACCACAGAGGTTATATACTAATATGTTTGGTGCATATCACTGAAGATCTAATAACATGATAAAACAGAGTACCTGCCAACTGGAATTGTCTTTACTACCAGACCATTACTTCAACCCAGTTTTCCACCAATAGAGGGCTTCACAAAAGCATCCTCTTGTGCCCTTAAGGGACTGCAGCTACAAGAGAAAATGACAAAAATAGGCGATTGCAATGATTACATGATAAGAAAATTTAAAGATGATTTTGTGATCAGCCAGTCAAAAATTTCTAAGATGCATTCAAACGTGTTCAGGAATCAGCATCTTCATTGTACAGTATATTTTATGGCATTTAAATGTGGCTTTACATGTATCAAAGTTCCCCAATTGTGCCAGTAAAATATACATCACATTATCTTGCTATTAGCACTGCCCTGCATTGTTGGCATCTGATGGGATGGATTGCAGTCATTGGATTTTCATTTTACTAAGGTTTGTCAGAACCAGGAAATATTTTTCCATTTCTTCAGTGGCTAATATTTGTTAACTGAAACTCTTGGTAACTGCACCTTTTTTCATGTGTTAGTGCTAGCTTGCTCATGACTTTGTTACTTCTGTAGTGTGAATGCACAAGTTTTCACAATAACACTGGTATTTGTTTGGCTAACTAAAAAGATTACAATATGCAAGCTTTCGAGGCAACTCAGGCCCTTTCTTCAGGCAAAATGTAATACAGAAACTGGAGTTCCCTGTGTTTATATGAAATGCCCTTTAGGTGATGCCTGAGAGTCCCTGGTTTTGGTGTGTGGGTGTTAGATTAGTCTACACATCTGCAGAAGGACATGTGGATGTGTGTCATATATGCAGATACCCCTAAAGGGGAAGAGTTTTATAATTTATCAAACATGAATCCTTTTTCACACTGCTTTGGGACTCTCCAAAAATGTAAAATATTTTTTTCCTTTATGTTGTTATTTTAACATTCAGTGCATTCATGAGATGTCAACAATGTTGAGGTAATGTTGAGAGTTTCTGAGAAGGACAATCAAATCCTGCAGGCTACAGGCAGATTTAACAGGTAAGCTGAAAACGTCATCAGTCTAAACTGAATGCAAAAA
Source organism: Polypterus bichir lapradei (assembly GCA_026402145.1). Classification (NCBI taxonomy): domain Eukaryota; kingdom Metazoa; phylum Chordata; class Cladistia; order Polypteriformes; family Polypteridae; genus Polypterus; species Polypterus bichir. The sequence continues at coordinate 20,748,880 of JANRMT010062822.1, forward strand.
TCATTTAAAGTCTGCAGTCTTTCAAAAGGTACAGTATTTCACCTTTCATTCATTTTAGATATTTGCATTCTTTTTTCTTTGTGTTCTGCTATTCATATCCATCCATCCATTATCCAACCCGCTATATCCTAACTACAGGGTCACGGGGGTCTGCTGGAGCCAATCCAAGCCAACACAGGGTGCAAGGCAGGAAACTAACCCCGGGCAGGGCGCCAGCCCACCGCAGTGCTATCCATATGACTCATGATATTGTGAGTGATATTGTGCAAATCAGTCAAACACAGGTTCTGTAGCAGGTTGTGATGACCTTATAGATTTCTTAAACTGAATTTGGAATCACAGAATTGATTCTAAGTCATTCACCATCTGAGTTCTTACAGAATTACTTTCTTGTTTGACAGTCTTTTGTCACATAAGGCCCACCATTCAGAGTTGCTCTGATCAACCTGTAAACTCTTTGATTCAACAATAGCCATTGTTATGTTATGGGCCCTTAAAAGAAACGAAGTATTTTAGCACATAATAGAAAAAGTAAGTAATTAGACTGCCTTAAAATGCAACAATATGTAAATGGCATACAGTAAATGCATGGGATTTTCATAACAGTTATAAATTCCAAATTGCAGCAGGAAGATGAACCTACTTTAAATTTGCCACCGACTCCATCAAGCATTCAAATAATAAGGAAGCCAGCTCAACCTTATTAGTGGTCTCTGGAGAATGCACTTTGCCTATAAAGAGGAAGAAATAATGTCAGAGGTATTGATGACGAAAAAGAAAGACTGGGAGAATAAGACTGATAAATGCTTACATGCATGACTATGGCCAGTTATAAATAATACCAGCTTGTTATGGTGACTCAGGCGATGGTAAAAGAACATTATAAGGAAAACACACTAAAAAGGAGATTAGCCACTATGATAAATGGGCCCTTGTGGTAGCCCAGAATGACACCAAGAAGGCTAAAAGCTGTTTATTTATTAGAAAAACAACACACAGGGCGGGATGCACAAGGGATACAGAAAAACATAAGTAAACCAACAGCTCTGCAGCCCCTCTGGGCCTGCCTATACAGCTGTTGACCTAATGGCTAACACGGTACAACACCCTAGTACTACCATCTAACCTTCCAAATCTTACTATCTCTCTCCCAACTCTGGCTTCTTCCAATTTCCAAATTCCATCTGGTTTCCAGACTCAGAGATTGCTGGACTTTGAAATGGCTTTAAACCTCCAGCAGGGGCAAATTCTAGCCAAGACACAGAAACTCTTTTAGTGTTACCTTTGCCAAAACCCTCAAATGAATCATATTGTCCAGCCAATATGTGTTTTGTGGTACATACTTCTTCTTAACGGTTAGAGGGAATTTATTGTCCTCTAGCCAATCATCCCTAACTACTCTCATAAACAGGCAATATGGCTGTACTTTCCAATGCTCCTTGCCACATACTCTAGTAATACTTTGTCTGGGTTGGGTCTCATTTTGCTCTCAAACAGTCTCAGTTCTTCTTGGCATTGATTCTGCAAGATGCTGGAAACATTCCTTTCAGATTTTGGTCCATGTTGGTATGGCGCAATTTCTGCAGATTTTTCAGCTGCATGTTCATGCTGGGAATCTGCCATTCTACCACATCTCAAAGATGTCCTACTAGATTCAGATTAAATGACTAGGAAGGGCTCTGAAGAACACTGAACTTATTGTCATGTTCACAAAATCAGTTTGAATAGGCTTTGTCTTTGTGATATGGTTCATTATCATGCTGGAAGTAGCCATTAGAAGATGGGTAAAATGTGGCCATTAAGGGATGGATATGGACAACAACAATACTCAGGTAGGCCTTTGGCATTCAAGCTGTGAATGATTGGTATAATGAGCCCACTGTGTGCCAAGAAAGCATTCCCCACATCATTATGCCACCAGCTCTAGCCTGGGTTGTTGACACAAGACAGGTCAGGTTAGGTACATGAATTCATGCTGTTGGATCCAAATCAAGATTCATCAGACTAGGCTACATTTTTCCAGTTTTCAACTGTCAACCTTTTATGAGCTTGTTCCCACTGTAGCCCCAGCTTTCTGGTCTTGACTGACAGGAGTGGAACCGATGTGATCTTCTCCTATTCTTGCCCATCCACCTCACCGTTTGATGTGTTGTGTATTCTGATATGCTTTTCTGCTCACCACAGTTGTACAGAGTGGTATTCTGAGTTACTGTAGCCTTTTTCTCAGCTCAAACCAGTCTGGCCATTCTCCTTTGACCCCTCTCACCAACAAGGCATTTATGTCCACAGAACTGCTGCTTACTTTTTTTTTCACAACTTTCTAAATAAACTCTAGAGACTGGTGTGCATGAAAATCCCAGGAGATCAGTAAATACTCAGACCAGTCCATCTGGCACCAACAAATCATGCCACAGTCCAAATCACTAAGTTCACATTTTTACCTATTCTGGTTTTGGATGTAAACATTGACTGAAGCCTCTGACCTACAGTATATCTGCATGATTTTATGCATTGTGATACTGCCAGATTGGCTAATTTGATAACTGCATGGATAAGCAGCTGTTCCTTGTCCATGCTTTTATCACATCCCGCATTGATTATTGTAACTCGCTGTTGGAAGGTGTCCCTTTTAATCTTATATCACAGCTCCAGCTTATTCAAAACTCGGCTGCAAGAGTCCTTACTTGAACCAGCAGCAGCGAGCACATCACACCCATCCTGCTCCGTCTTCACTGGCTCCCTGTGTCTTACAGAATCGAATATAAAATCCTACTAATAACCTACAAAGCCTTAAATAACCTCGCACCAAACTACATCAGTGACCTTCTCCATCACTCTGTGCCTGCCCACCCACTAAGGTCCTCTGATTCTGGTAATCTTGTTGAACCCCACACTAATCTACACTCCATGGGTGACAGGGCCTTCAGCTGTGTAGCGCCCAGACTCTGGAATGACCTACCAAAATTAATCAGGTCAGCTGACTCCATGAATTCTTTTAAAAAACAACTCAAAACTCATCTGTTCAGGAAGGCTTTTAGCTCTACTTGACTTCATTCCCCTTCTTTCAGTTTACCTCTATGTCAAGATGCTCATGTAACCTGTGTGTGTGTACTAGACCATCAATTCTGTTGTCTGTTAGGCTTTCTCTGAATTTACTGTCTTAATCTTCTTTATGTACTTATTTGCTTTGTACTATGCTATATACTGTATACCCTGCCGTTCTTTCTTATATTCTGTAAGTGCCTTGAGCATGGGAAAGGGGCTATATAAATAAAATGTATATTGTAGTAACCCGGCAGCCAGCGCTGGCGGCGTGATGCATTATGGGTAATTTATGAAAGGCTTATTGTTGTGTTAATTAATTATGTAATCGAATTATTTATTCCTGTTGTAATTATTGTATGTGTTTGTGCTCAACTGGTGGGGTGGGTTGGGTTATTGCCGTCCGGGGATGTTAAAACTGTAAATAGTTACCATCAAGGAGAAAGATGGTTTCGTTAATGACCTTGGCAATGGCTATGCAATGAGTTTGAGCTTTGTTTTCTGACTATCTACTCTAATAAAGAGATACAACAGGACAGAGCTGTGTATTTGCTAAGATTTCATCTCAGCAATTCTTGCCGAGACACTCGGAGTCGTGCGGTGTATGGGACACGAGTGCTCGCTACTTAAAGAGCTGGTTGTAGCTGCGTGCATAGCGCTGGCAGTCCGCTAGCCGACAGTTCGGGAGAGGTGCTCGGCAGAGTTTGGCTCTGAAAAACTTTAAGACTTACCCACGGGTTGCTACAATATTATTATTATTATTATTATTCCTGTGTATGTACTGCATACCACTATCTAGTGGACCTTGTTTTCCCACAATGATATGTGAAGGCCTTGTTTTACTGTATATTGCTGGTGTGCTTCCTTCAATTTTCTGGAGACTTTGCACAGGACATTAGGCTCTGCTGCACAACTCTGGTTGTGTTCTTGCTCAGAATCCTGGCAAGCATGGAAGCTCTTCGGCACATATAAGTCATTATTGTAACTATACTGTAGAATCAGCTATTTTAGATAGTGGTGAGACATTAAACTAATCATCAGAAAACACCAGTATTTCTATTTTTTTCATTGATACACTTTATTTGTTTTCTGTCTAATGAGTTAGTAAAATGTTCCATATTTAGACATATAGTGCATGAGTGTTTTTTGCCTATTGTTTAAAAGATGATTCATTTCAAACAGTAACACAGCCATTTGGTTGAAACTACAGAGCAAAAAATGTACATAGCAAGATAATAAAATTATACACACACCTATGTAATAAAAACATGATTGTGAATAGGATCATATTGTGTAAACAATTATAAAAACTATCAATTAAAAGAGTAGAAATTTGCCTAAGCAATTTAGTGATCTACTAGGAAACAATGAAAATCACTGTACTCAGGGTCATTACAAGGATAAGCGCTTAGGAGGCCAAGGCATCTACTCACTGCTCCAGTAGGTGAGGTTTTCTAAATCTCTTTTAATTATGTTCTAATAAGATAATCAATAATGCACTAATTAAACTTTTAATTTCCTCTGAAGGAAATTAAACACTGCCATCTCTAAATGAAAAGAAGTTATACATTCATGTATGGCTAGTTACATTTGAAAGGTTAATCCTGAAGCACAGCCTGAGACAACTTGAACCTTTACCTTTCTATTATTCATCTAATTCCTTTAAACCATCCAATTAGGATTGAAGTGGACACAGTTCGTTGTCTTACATAATTAAAAAAAGAAGAACGTGCATGCCCAGTTAGTTAGACTTAAAAAAAAAAATCTAGCATTACTAAAGTATGATTGACATTTTCATGGTCACCTTCCAAGTAATAAAAATTAAGTGCAGAATACAAATTAGTGAATAAAGGCCATAATCTGAATGTGAAGATGAGTACTGGTAAGTAATGGCTGTTGTTCCTGGAACTCAAGAACTTTCTGGAAATTGATATATTTTTCACCATGGTTACTGATAATTTCAGACTGCCAATACCCTGTGGTGTCAGTGAAGCTAAAAAAGATAAGCGGTGAGAATTCAGATGTAATTATAAATAGTATTAAGTCAAAGATGATACTTATTGAATTCCAATAAGGTATCAGTCATCTCTCTGCCTCTGAAATTGTAGCCTTAAGTTTGTTGCAGGAAAGTAGCCCATGCATGGCCATTGTTTGCACCTAAAGGATAATAGCCATACCCATGTATTTGTAGAAGTATTACATATTTAGATGTGGGTAGTGCTAATGCTTAATAGCTTGAGCAATCTGGGTTCAAACTTAAACCTAGTAACTATCTGAACAGTAGCCTCAATTTTTCTTATTTACTGTAAATAGGTCAGTTGTGGAAATACTTCAGGCAAAAGCAAGAATGTCTTCATGAAAAGATGGAATTAAGAAGTGCGGGAAGTATTGTTAAAATGTTTAATTCATTGTAGACTCTAAAGTAATTATTAAAATAAACATGCAGTTTTTATATTATATAAAGGGTGAAATCACCTTGGGATACTGTAGTTCATTATTAAATCATGACAAATACATCACATAACTAATTATGTCCTGAAGGCTTGAGTCTAATAGTGTTGTTTTCAGAAGAAATTAAACTTTCAGAAGCAGTATATTAATGAGGCAGCAGAAAATGTAAGGTATTCAGAAGTTTTCTCTTTACAAAATAATTACCAGAATACTGTAATGCAATAACTGGCTTTCATTTCCTTATGACTCATTTATTGAAATCTAACTGTGATGGCCAGAGATGCTCTATGGTCCCTGGCAGTTTGAACCCTCGATGGCAACATCTTTTTTCTTCTTGCCAGCATCAAAGTTAGTGAGAAGTTCCAACTTTTTCTGTAAAGTAAACTGCTGTAATTTGTGCAAGTTGAAGTTCAAGTTCAACCTGGATCCCCTTGAGTTAACCAAATGGTATCCCATGGTATGCATATCATGTACGGCGTTAGGCACTCTAAAACGTGCACCACTTGAGTTACATAAATGGCTGTTACAATGCGGGTTCGTTGCATGCTCCCTTCTCACTTCTGGGTGCCCTTGAACCCTACACTGTCAGTTATGTCACCGATGAGCTTAGAAGTGAGGCAACAACAAAACAAGGGGATGGTGTATAAAATGTGTCAAGTGCTTTTATTAAAACAAACAACAAAACAAGATATTCAAAATAAGTGCAGTGCATTCAAAAGTCATTAAATAAATAATCCATAAAAACAAGTGCTGAATGTGGAGGTTAAAAACAATAGAAAAAAGTCTTCTTAAAAACAACGAGGTTAAAATAGCACAGCATGCATTCTTTTAAAAACAACAACAAGCCCGGTGCCTTTTTACCAGCGACTCCCATGTTTCCCCCGTCTGGGCCTCTCAATAGGGGAGTCACTCTACCTGCAGCTGGCCTTCTCTCTGCTCCTAACTAGTCGGTCGCCTTTCCGATCCCTGTCTCCGGTAGGCACCACCGAACAGTGACTTGGGATTCCGCAACGACCAAGGCTCTCACACCATGGAGACACCATGTCCCAAGTCCCGTCTCCTGCTGCCTTCCGCGGCCTTATGTGGAGAGTCATCCGCCTTACGGTCACTCCTGTCCTTCATAAAAACAAACTCTGCTGGAGCAACCACAACTACTCCCCCGGGTGTCAGCCAAACACCCAGGCTGCCTGCACAGCTGCATGCGAGCCTTCACTCACTCGCTGTCCTGCACCGGCTCTCTCTCTATCTTCTGCTTCCTGCTTTCTCCTGTAACCTCCCGCTCATTCTTTCTTTTCTTTTTTTTATTTCTTCTCTCTTTAGCCGACTCGTGCTTCTATATATCAAGAGGGCATGGCAGCTGTGGCAAATCAGCGGCCCCAGGAACAATCACGGATGTGGACAGTTTCTCACCTGTGCACTTAGGTGAGAAATGCCCACACCGCGAATCTCCCCGAGAACCGCTTCAGCCACACTACCACGCCCCCTCTCTAAGCCGCGAGTACGGTGATTATTTATTTAAACTGGCCTTTGACAGGAGCTGTGGACCCGCTATACCACAATGACACCTCTTGATGTCTGTAGTGCATAAAGTATTATTTCTTTGAGGTTCAGGGAATGGAGTCGGGGGCCCCCATCAGTGTCTATAACTCAAACTTTCCAGTCAGAGTGCCACTTGAGTTTCATAAACAGCACCCCTCGGTGTTCAGAGTGTATACCCCTTAACTTTCATAAATGGTGCCTTATAAAAAGATAGTAATAAAAAGTTTGGGGAAATAAAGGTCACATTTGAATATAAGAATTGTATGCATAAATTTGCGAGCATAAAATTCAAAGACAGATATAAATGCAACAAATTTTTTGTTCACAGTATAAGATCTTTGCGAATTTATGAAACACATTGGAAATGGTTGAGTAGCATAACATGAGGGAAGCTCAGAAGTTACTACTTTTGTTGAAGGGTGAACCAAAAATTAATTAACAACCTAGTCTAGCTGTGGCAAGTAGAACTGAAGTTGAATTTGATTGACAATTACCCTGCCCCTAGATCCTCCCACAATGTCTCTGGTCTACTGTAACTATTCTTGAGCTTCGATTGGCTGTAAGAATGTGACAAATGTTAAGCAAACCAAGCGACATAAGCGCATAATTCAACTGGCTTTTCACCAGAGCTCCTGAATTGCGATTTCTGGGCCAAGGTCTGAAGAAATACATGTCTTTTGCTGCCATTTAAAGAAAAAATACTTTATTGTGTTGCATTTTTTTAAAACAGACTTCGCTGTAATGAGGTTTTATTAACAATTCTATATGCCAAAAAAAATTCCTAAAATGAGGATTTCATCAAAGCCATTTTCATTCTAGCAGAATTTGACATACATATGTATAATTACATATATATATTGTGCTTTATGGCCAGCCGTTCATCCCAGCCAATACCCCCAAGTCACCAGGTGGAGCTCTCCCTGCAGTGTGGAGGTCCCCCGAATGCCAGCAGGAAATCCTGGACATTGGAGTTTTTATACACAGCCCTGCTGGATACCATGAGGGCCACTAGGAGATGCTGCAGGGAGGAACAATGGTTATTTGCCTTACGCCCCGGAAGTACGTCTGAGTCACATGGACAAGGGGAATGACGTGTTTCCCGGGTGAAGAAAGGGACTTGTTATTTGACCCCGAAGTGATAGGAAATTACATGGACTGGGGATTAGGAACACTTCCGGGTCAGGGAATATAAAAGGACTGTGGCAGCTCCCAGATGGCGAGCTGAGCTGGGTGGTAGGAGGGCAACACGTCTGGGAGTGGTGGAGAGTTTATTGTACTGTGAATTTGAGTAAATGAATCAGTATTGTGGAGGAAAGGGTGCTTTGTGCACTGTGCTGTGTAAGTAAAGTTAATATTTGAACTTTTATTTGGTGTTGGGAGTCTTGGACAGGGGTTCAAGGGAGCAATACTGTCCAATATATGTCACAATATACACATATATAATATATGTATTTAAATAAAATGAGGACAGGTGTGTGGAGTGAGGCAACAAATTGAACGCTTCAGGCAGGACTTTGATAAGTTTCAAATTTTGCATAAAGCAAGTCTCATACCAAGTCATAACATGATTTTTGGTGAATCAAAATGCCACAAGTTTACTATGATGCTGCATTAATGTATGATATCGGAGTTAATTGTTCTGATTTTCACATATCATATTGTGCATATATTGATTATGTTATTCTGTTAAAAACATCAGGTACCTTTTAGCTTGCAGGGCAGAGTTTGACAGTGACAAAGCATTTACAGAGAAATAAAAGTGCAGGATCAGCAAAATTGCAAAACTCAATAAAAATATTTTTGGGGGGCTCAAACAGAAGTAGTGAAGAATTTCTACATTTGTATTGGTTTTAATGTTTGTTGTTTTAAAGCTAATATTGTTAATTGTTTCCAAAAATAATATGTATTATTTATTTTATCTGTTTTTACTGTATTGTGGAAGTATTGTATTGTCAAGTAATTATATAGATGGGGGGCAAGGTCATTATCAAACACGCAGGCCCTCTACATACTCTCCTTAAACAAAATAACACAAAACATGAAATCTGGACTGACAGAATATTTTGCACTGATTTACAAGTTCTCTTGAGTCTGCATTATCTGATGTCTATGAGTGTGTGTGTCGTCACAGGACCAGCTCTAAAACAAGTCATCTGATATCCTCAGATTTCTCTTGTTCCTGAAACAATATCAGAATTATTGTTTCAGGGCAGTCATTTATCTTTAACCAACCAGCTAACCAATCTTAGGAATTTTACATAATGACATATTTCAATCTTTCTAGTTTGGAGAATTTTGCATCTATCTTTTTCATAAAAAATGGTCTTTTTTGTTTTGTTTTGTTTCTTTTCTTTCAACAAAGCTTTTGAATGCTTTGCCTTTCAATTCATAGTTTGTGATTTCAGAGGCTGTTTATAGCTAATTGGTTAAAGCTAAATATCAATAATGCTGATATTATTATAAAGCAGCACAGAGGTGTTCGTAACACAATCCGTGTATTCACTGATGCCATCTTTTAGCACCATTTTCATCATTTTGAAGGTCTTTTAATATGAAATCAAGAATAGAAAAGTGTTAAATGATTAATACATTCTAGTGCTCTCCAGCTTAAAAACATTTTGTTGATTTTACTAGAAAAAAATCAATATACCATATTGGGAATTTGTTACACAACGAAAAAAACAAGATGCAGTATATATAAGTGTGATGTTCCATTAACCATCAAAACTGATTTCTAATTTGAAAAGTGTTTAAAAAGTGCAGTCAACAAGAGTCTTCAGGGCAAGAACTGGCCACCCTTTTGTTATGTTAACCATAACTGTACTCAAACTGGCAGAGAAGATATTAAATGGTTGTTCCCCTGCTATAGTAATAATAATAATACATTTTATTTATATAGCACCTTGATGCCAGTCATTGGCACAGTGTATTACACATGGCACCATTGTCTGTTAAAATGTTTGCTAGATTGGCACAGTACTATTAAGCACACAGGGAACAATACCACTTTGGTGGAGGGGTGACTCATTATTGAGTCTGATGGCTAAGGATGGAAAAACCTTAAACAGCGCTCCTCAGAGCAACGCAGTTGATATATAGTTGTTATAAAACAAGTTCTAACATACACAAAAATTAACCTCAATTAAGAAGATGGTTATAATGAAAACCTTCACCTAATATTGTCCATTAAGGAATAAGTGAAAAAGCCAGGCTTTAGGTTACACTAGAACATTAGAACAATCTAGACGAGAAGAGGCCATTCGGCACCAACAAGTGCCAGTTCTATCCGTTTAATTCTTCAAAAAATAACCTCAACTCGAGTTTTAAAAATCCCTAAAGTCCTACTGTCCACCACAATATTTGGTAGCTTATTCCATGTGTTTATAATTCTCTGTGTAAAGAAAAACTCCCTAATGTTTTTGTGAAATTTACCCTTAACAAGTTTCTACTAAGGTGTACTTTCGATTTTCACACCTCACTTTGTGTATTCAAACATTTTTACTTCCTATGTGTAATGCTACATTATGTTATATGTGGTTAAAGTTAAGCTTGAAAAATTATGCAACAGCTAATGAAATATTTAACAGTTTATGATTTTTATGAAGCCACTCCGTACATTATCAAGCCCAATAAATCAAGTTAAGGGTTGTGAGCACAACAGTAGAGCCTATCCTAGAAGCATTAGATGTAAAGCAAGAACTAACTCTGGATAAGATACCAATCCATTGTAGGATTTATACGTGCGCACACCCACACTCATTCAGGGCTGTCTTATATTTATTTAGCCGTCAATCTGCCACTCAATCAGATGTGATCTAGAAGAAAAACATGAGCACCCCGAGAAAAATCCTATGAAGACCTGAGAAGAACAAAAGGTGTTCAGGCTGTGCTTTAAATCCAGGAATTGTAATCTAGTAGCACTAACCACTTCACCAACATGCTACTGATTGCATAAATTGTGTGTTTTTTTAACTGAAGTTTGTATAACTTCTGTTTACACAACTAAATTCTGACCTTATCAGTGTTTAGAGATCATAGTTCTTTCTTAAGAAAGAACAAAGGTCCTGTGTTATAAAATACACAGGAAAGTTCTTTTGCAAACTATGAAAGGGTTGTAAAATAATGTATGTGTTTGACCTTCTGCCTTGTGAAAACAAAACATTTGTTGCACACTCTATTTTCAAGTTAATCATTAAAATATGAAAATGTTATTTTTATTTGCTTCCTTCTTGTACTTCTGACTTAGTCTTTTAGGTACCACACATTATTTAAAATGGCTGAAAATGTGTTAGTTTAACCTAATACCACAATCTGGTGAAGCTCAAGTTCCCTTTTTTATTTGCTTTAAGGACTGCAGCCTGCAGTAAATTAACAACATTTAATGAGAAAACTAAATAATTATCCACATTGTCCAATCAAACTGGTAGTTTAAATCTCTTATTAGTTTATAAAAAAAAAAAAAAAAAGCTACTGGGTCATATTTATGAAAGGTTGAATTCTGTCAGCTTCATAGTTTCTCTGCAGTTAAAGTAACAGTAGATGTAATGAGTTGGTTGCATTCGTGATTCCAGCATATTAGGTTGAAAAACAAGGTCAGGTTTGGTCAGTTTCAAAAGTGATATGTGGCTGCCTGTTGTACACCACCTCACTGATACACTACCATCTTGTAGCATTGGAAGCTGGTATGTGATAAAATAACACTAATGCTAATTAAAAACAAACATCATAAAGGAAGAAGGGAGTTCTATTTAGTGTCCTGCTACGCACCAGCCACTTCATGTTTCTGCCACTCGTGTATGTGGATTTCACTTTCACCAAACAACAAAACTTTAAATTCTTGCAGATACGCCTCTTCATTGGGAAGAAATACTACTTTTCCCTGATGGCAACACGAATTAGACAATCTACAAGTCTCCGATTTAAAGTTTAAATCCAAACAATATATTCGATCTCTTTTCGCTGTTCCATTATTTCACCGAGCAATAATTTCCATTTGTTTTTGCTAATGCGATCTTTTTTTTTTGAGACTTTCGTATTTTCGTAGTTCCATTATCTCTAACCTGCTCTGCTTGTGTATCTTGCCAATGGTTTTGAAATCTTTAAGACGTTCTACTTTGTCATCTACTCTTTGTCTTTTATTCCCGGCCCTGGGCGTCTCGTCTCGCAGGACATGAAAGTGTCCCTCTGGGAAAGTTATGTCTCATCTCTCTTCCCAAGATTTTTTTATTATAATAGAGAGATATGAGACTGCACTCATTTTGGAATTCTAAGATCCCCTTCCACCTCACCACCTCTACTCCCACCACAAATTTTACCACTGAGGTAAAGGGGTTGTGAACTGGCAGGAGACAGTGCTGGACAGAGTGAAATAAAAATAACAATTAAGCAATTTGACAAATAAACATTGTAGGAGATATCAGAGCTGCGTTTCTATGTAAATGTAAATATGACCTTGTAAATATGACCATTATGCAATTACTCCATCAAAAACCTGTCACAGCATTTAGCTTACCTTAAGTGTATATACTGTATTTTCAGGCAATGGTTGTGTAAATGTAGCTGCCCAAGTTTAAATTCAACAAACTTAGTCTACTGGTAAAGTTTGGAGCATGTAAGTGTATTTATGTATTAGAAAATTGCCAATGGCAGTTTCCACTTTCATCTTCTTTCCTTGTTTTAATAGGCTGGCAATTCTACGTGATCACTTCTTAGAAAACCTGGAGCTGTAAGGCACTAAAATGCAACTTAAGGAACAGTGGTAAATGATATGTCTAAACCACATTCAAATTTTAATCATTTCAAATAAACAGAGTTTTTGCCTCAAGCTTTAATTTGCAGATTGACTGTACCTTCTTAATGACAGTTTTTTTTTAATAAGTTGTGACAAAAATAATAAAGAATCTATCTTTTGACTGTAAATCTGCTATTAGGATCATGGGAAAATGTGCAATAATAATAATAACAGCAACAATAACTTTGTACTAATTAGTACTGTTTTATACATAACCTTAAATATAATTTCCTGTTTTGTCATACTTTCATTTGTCATATATTGGATTCAGAAAGTATTTAGATTCCTTCACTTTCTGCCTACTTTAGTGTGTTGTAGATTTAATTTTAAATGGATTAATTTGCCATTTTTGCTCATCAATCTACTCTCAATAACCCATAATGACAAAGTGAAAGCAGAAAGTCTTGCAAATGTATTAAAAAGCAAAAACTGAAATCTCTCATTCCTAGAAGAGTTCAGATCCTTAATTCAGTACTTTGTAGAAGCCCCTTTGGCAGCAATCACAGCTTTGAAGCTTTTTGGGTAAGTTACTGCAAGCTTTACATACCTGGATTTGGGCAGTTTATCCCATTCTTGTTGGCAGATGTTCTCAAGTTCCATTAAATTTGAAAGTGTCTGTAAGCTAGCATCTTCAGGTCACACCACAGATGTTCTATAAGGTTAATGTCAGGACTTTGGCTGAGCCACACAAGAACAGTCAGAGACTTGTCCCAAAGCCACTCCAGCATTGTCTTGGCTGTATACTTTGGGTCACTGCTGAGTGAAAAAGTGGATCATTGCTGCACCCTGAGGTGACATGCACCTGGAGCAGGTTTATTTCAAATTACTCTCTCTGTTTGGCTGCATTCATTCTCCCCTCTATTCTGATCAGTCTTCCTATCCCCACTGCTAAGAAGCACCCCCACAGCCAGATGCTTCAACCACCATGCTCCACCATTGGGATGGTATTAGGCTGGTGTTGAGCAGTTCCTGGTTTTCATTAAACAGTACTTGGAGGTCTTCTTATAGAGTTACAATTTTTGTCTTAACCGGCCAGAGAATCTTTTTTTCTCATGCTCTCAGAGTTCTTTAAATGTCATTTGGTAAAAGTGGATTTTGTCTAACCCCTATACCATAAATACCTTCTATTTCTTACTCACTCTTTTCACAATGAAGATAAATCATACACTAAAGAAAAAATGATGACATAACATGACAGAAGATGAAAAGTGATACAGCTATGTGTTGCATTTTGTAAAACACATCCGTCAGTCATTTAAGATAGAATGCAGCTGAGATGGTCATTCTTCCATTAGGTTCTCTAATCTAAACAGAGAACTTCTAAGGTTCTATTAGAGTGACCAATGGGATTCTTGAACAAGGCCTTCTGTTGACCAGTTAGGTCAGGTTTATATTTAACGTGACACATGCTCCTGTGGACACTACTGCTACGTAAGCATTGTACTGTTTATACTTGCACATACTTTACATAAATTTGAAAGATTCGACCAGGTGGAAGTGCGAGATATCGTCACGGTGAGAACAGATTCGGCTTCGATGTGTTGCCTGAAACACCCATTAAATTCCGAGGACACCTTGCCACAATATCTCTGAAAAGGATGGATGTTTAATGATTAAATCCATCAATCCAGGGATGCTCCCATTCCAGCTAGCATTGGGCACGAGGCAGAAACAATCCCTGGACACGGCATCAGCTCATCGCAAGGTGAATAATAGCACTCACATACACTAACATCATTTTAGCATCACCACATCCCCAAACCTGCATATCTTTGGAAGAAAACCGGAGCATACTGTGGAAACCCACCAGGAAAACATGCAAACTCCAGGCAGGGAACACCAGGGATGTGATTCCCTGAAAGACAGCAGCGCTACCTCTCTGCGACCGTGTCACCCCCACGTGTGTAATTATTAACAGTATTTATTATTTAAATGAAGTTAACGATTTATCTGTAAAATGTAATATACAAAGTTTAATGCATTTCATCGTGGAAGTGATACCAAGTATAAATCTAGGGATTCTAACTGTGCAGAGAGCTGGAATATCATAAATTTAATGTGCTCTGTGGGGTGATTGCTGCTTGCTGCTGCTGTCAATGTGGGAGGAAGCCCCAGAAGCACATAGCAAATAACAACTAGGACGGTTTTATGAAAAACCGAGAGTTAAGCCGAAATTTCCACTTTAGTCACAAACTACACCTTTTCACTGTGTCCTGTACATTCTGTTGCTGCCGTGAAGATGCAAAAAAAAAAAAAAAGACATTACAGAAAATGGTATGTGAGACCTTTAAAAAGTATTGTGTCATTATGCTTGAATATAAAAGCACCACATAAGCATTTGTATGTCGACATTTTTCATCACCACATTGAACCATTCATCAAACATCGAAGCAGGTAAATCGATCCTGTATGATCCACAAAGCGGCTTTCTGTCACATGTAGATAGTAAACAGAGAACATAATGTCACGTTCCGACTTTATCACACTGCGTCCCCCAACTTTTTGCCAGTACTGCAACTCGCACACACGTCGCGTTAATTTCTGAGGATGTGCTCAGAGGATGCGTCAAATGAACACTGGGAGATCATGGCAGCCATTATGTGTGCATGTACACATTCTGAGCGTGAAGTATAAACCGGCCCTTACTCAATTTACCCGGACAGCTAGCTCTAGGAAGAGTAGTGGTTGTTTCAGTTTTCTTCCATTTTACAATTATTGAGGCTTTTGTTCTCCTGGAAACACCAAAACTTTAGAAATGGTTTTATACTCTTGCATTGATCTATGCCTCACCAGAATTTTATTACAGGAATCAACAGAGCGTTCCTTGAGCTGCCATGCAATTGTCCTGCCATGCAATGTGAATTGTCAGACCTGATATACACTGGTGTGTGCTTTTCTAAACAATGTTCAAACAATTTAGTTTGCCACAGGTGGACTCTAATCAAGTTTTAGACACATCTCAAGAATAACTAAAGCAAACAGGATGCACTTGGCAACAACTTGGAGTACAACATCAAAGAGTCTACTTATATAAATGAGAATTTTCAGTTTTTGATTTTTAATAAATTTGCAAACGTTTCTGAAAACATGTTTTCACTTTGTCATTATCGGTTATTGTGTGTAAATTTATGGGCAAAAATGTTAAATTTATATATTTAAAATTAAATCTACAACACAATAAAATGTTGTATAAATGTGTAAGGGTCTGAATAATTTTCTGAATCCACTGTATAAACCATGTAGATTATGTTCTATTTTAAGTTCAGTAGTTTGTACACATACACACACACACACATATATATATATATATATGGTTTATAACTTCAGTTTTTGTAACAAGTCAAATTTTCTTTTAGATGCATATCTAAATACATTTTAAGATTTCTTCACATAAGTATGTAAATATATCATATTTAGAGATATCTTCAAATGCAATTTAAATATTTGTTAATCAACCAAACCTAACACAATTGCCTTGCAGTCATTTCCAAACTATCGTTGAATGATAGGTTATAATTTTTACCCATCTGAAAATATATTTAAATAATGCATAAATATATTTAAATCATTTACTGCACACTTCAAAATATCTTTGTTAAACTGACTAATTAATTTGCCTACACAAGCAATCGTTTATTGACAGACCAATTACCTACTGCAGGCACTGTAAGCACTTTGAGCTACATTTTTTTGTATGAAAATGTGCTATATAAATAAATGTTGATTGATTGACTGTAAGAGAATGATCTTGTACATAGCCTTATATAAAAGTATCACTCAAATATGTAGTAGTAACATGCAATATAGTATATCAGCTGATTTTTATTTAGACTGTGGATTTTGGACAGATTGTTTGTGTTTTGCACATTATTTTTTGTTTCTGCTTTTCAACACTTCTATTTCTTAGTTACACTTTTCACAATGAAGATAAACAAATCCTACACTAAGGCAAAAATGATTACATAATGTGACAGGAGATGTAAAGTGATACAGCTATGTGTTGCATTTTGTAAAACATATCCATCAATCATTTAATCCATTCAAATGTATTTTTCTCTGCTTTCTAATACTGAACTCTTTTCATCTTCCACCCAGCTCTAAGCTCACTTACCTCTGGCAGAAGAAGGCCATTTTAGCATCACCAACTCTGTGTCTCAAATACAGTATAAACCCTCTCATATACACTTACTGGATCAGTGGCAGCCTGATATATTACAAGGACCACCAATGGCTCCTGGTTTCTATACAGTCATGGGTCTTGGGTGAAGGATTGATTATTGATTGATTGTTCTCTGTACTTGGAGCCTGGGAAAACATAGGATGGCTGCTTATGACACCCTCAATATATTCCCTCCACTATTCACTGTCAAACACCACCTAAACTAATGACAATAAGACATTGACTAAATAGACAAAAACTGCCACCCCGGGAGTTTATTTAGACAAGAAACTTAGGATAACTGACACCATACTCAACTGACAGAACTCCTACATTTGATTACGTTGCCAGGATTCTCATTCTGTCTTTCCCACAGGAAGCAAGTTGTAATTTATCAACAATCAGATGTGAGGTGACTTCTGAATTTCTTATTATATAAGAATGTCATCAGTAGCTGTCACAGCTTAGACTTTAGGTCAGTTTTGACGTTTCATATCTGGTATTTCTCAAGTTCATTGAAATTGTTTGGTAACCTTTGCTTGTTTTCCCTATCATAATTTTCATTTAGCATTAGTGAAAGTTAATAAATACCAGTTAGTGTGCTGTATTTCCTGTATGGTGCTCAATTGGTTCTTTAATTCAATCCAAGAAAAAAAAACTAGTAACACATAACTATTTTGTAAGATTTGGGATTAATCTAATGCTTAAAGGGCTAATCAGATATGCACATTATTTTTATTTGTTGAAGAATGAAATAAGTAGAGATTATGAAGAAGTTTCTCCATTTAGAGGTTTATAATAATTAATATATAGCATATATTTACCAATGGGGCGGCACGGTGGTGCAGTGGGTATCACTGCTGCCTCCCAGTTAGAAGACCCGGTTCGCTTCCTGGGTCCTCTCTGCGTGGATTTCCTCCGGTTGCTCTGGTTTCCTCCCACAGTCCCAAGACATGCAGGTTAGGTGCATTGGTGATTCTAAATTGTGCTTGGTGTGTGTGTGTGCGCGCCCTACGGTGGGTTTGTTTCCTGCCTTGCGCCCTGGGATTGGCTTCAGCAGACCCTCATGGCCCTGAAGTTAGGATATAGTGGGATGGATGGATATTTACCAATGAATTTATACTAGTGCAATTTTCCCATTATATGGGGGCTACATTATATGAAATTGTTACATTAATATGGTCAGCACAGAGGTGGAGTGTTTTACACGTTCTAATTCCATGGTCCAGAGTAAAAACTGTCGAATATAAATTGAGTGATGTTATGTTTAGACTATACAATTCACTAGTGTCACCATACCTGAAGTATCATGTGCAATTCTTGTCACCATGCTACAAAAAAAAGCACTTGCAGCTGTGGAGAGGAAAGCAACTGGGGTGCATCCCAGGCCTTAAGAATATGTCATACTCTGACAGGCTCAGAGATTTAAAGCTGTTTGGTCTTGAGCAGAAGGAACTGCATGGGGACGTACTTCAGGTCCGCAAAATTCATTGATAAAGTAGATCTAGCAGAATTCTTTCGATTAAATGACGAATCATGTATATGAGAACACCACAGAGAATTAAGGGGAAGTGCATTTAAGACTGAAGCCAGGAAGATCTTCTTTACACAGAGAATTTTGGGAATCTGTAACAAACTATTGAAGTATGTATTTGAAGCAGAAACTTTGACAACCTTTAAGTAGAGAATTGCCATGCATTTTTTAAGTACTACAACTACCAAGGCTACATAAACACTTTAATTACCAAAGCCTACAAAAAAACTTGTAGTTAGAGAGAAGTGTGAACATTGCAACAGGCAGACATGTACGAAGGACGGTCCTTCCGTGTGTGTGAACTGTTAACATTTGAATTTGATGATTGCACATAGCGCTAAACTTACCTCTCTGTACTATTCTTTCCTCTGCATGTCCTGGAGTACAAAGGAAACAGCATACAGCAACATGAGGGAACTGGCAAGACAAAACTAGTAAAAAGTGCCATGGATGTTTTATGCAGCGCCTATTTTAACCATTATCAATAGTTCATTATTGCATGGCACAGTACCTGATGCACTAAAAGTGTCAGTCATTAAACCTTTACTTAAAAAGTCAGACCTAGACCCACACATACTAAATAATTATAGGCCTATTTCAAATTTACCATTTCTCTCTAAAATACTAGAAAAAGTAGTCGCCAGTCAGCTTCAGTCACACCTTACGCATTACAATTTATTTGAGAAATTCCAGTCTGGTTTTCGCACTGGTCATAGTACAGAAACTGCACTAACACGGGTTGTAAATGACATTCTGATATCCTCTGATGAAGGAAACTCCACTGTAATTATGTTGTTAGACTTAAGTGCAGCGTTTGACACCATTGACCATTCTATTTTACTGCACAGGCTAGAAAATGATTTTGGGCTTACAGGCCCCGTGCTCGCTTGGTTTAGTTCTTATTTATCAAATCGATTCCAATATGTACAGAAATGTGTTGACAGTACTCCATCATTATACACAGAAGTTCAATATGGTGTCCCGCAGGGCTCAGTACTGGGACCTTTACTGTTTTCACTTTACATGCTTCCACTGGGATCTCTCATTAGGAAACATAATGTTAATTTTCACTCGTATGCAGATGACACCCAGTTATACCTTTCATTTAAATCAAATGAAGTTTCTCCGATGTTGTCTTTAATTAGTTGTGTTAATGAATTAAAGGAGTGGATGAATGAGAACTACTTGTCTTTAAATACAGATAAAACAGAGATGTTAATTATTGGAGGGAATGACGCTGATCACAGCAATATTTTGTCATCATTTAACTCAGTTGGAATCCCAATTAATTTTACTGAATCAGCCCGCAATCTAGCAGTTTTCTTTGATTCTAGCATGTCATTTAAAGCACATACGAAAGTTGTCCAAAACATGTTTCTTCCATCTTAAAAATGTTAAGAAATTAAGACGCTTTCGAAATAAACAGGATTGTGAGAAATTAATTCATGCATTTATCTCTAGTAGGATTGACTACTGCAATGCGGTGTTCACTGGATGTTTAAACTGTTCTCTATACAGCCTCCAGTTAATCCAAAATGCGGCTGCAAGAATTATTACAAGAACAAGAAAATACGAACACATAACTCCAGTTCTTAAATCCTTACACTGGCTCCCAGTTAAGTTTAGGGCAGATTTCAAAATCCTCCTTTTAACATATAAAACATTAAATGGCCAAGGTCCGGCTTACTTGTCTGAACTTATCATGACTTACAAACCTGAGCGCACATTAAGATCTCAAGATGCCGGTCTGCTTATGATTCCAAGGATTAATAAAATAACAGTGGGAAGTCGAGCTTTTAGTTACAGGGCCCCTAAACTGTGGAATGGTCTTCCTGCTTCTATAGTATAAGTGATGCCCCCTCGGTCTCAGCCTTTAAATCTCGGCTGAAGACTCACTACTTCAGTTTAACATATTCTGACTAGAGCTGCTGATTAACTGTACATACTGCATCTCTGTTGTTAGTCATTAGCACTAAAACATAAGTAACATGATTGTTATAATTTGTTACTAACCCTCACCTACTCTGTTTCTGTTCTCGGTACTCAAATGTGGCAATTGGTGCCACGGCCCACCTGCCAAGTTGTTTGCCTGCCTGTGGTAAAGTCATCCCTGATGGAGGATCACAGGAATCATGGGAAAAAGGGGTCCTTTCATCGGATTGGCTGGCCGAGCAACGTTTCAGCCGTGGAATGGCCAAATGGGGAGGCAGCTTGATGGATGAGGTCTCCAGGACTCTAAAAATATCCAAATCTTATTATGGGATATCATCTACTGCTAAATTCTGCTCCGTACTTCTAAAATTTTTATTATTATGCTGTATTAAAGATTTGTTCTGTTCTGTGTATTGTATTGTATTGACCCCCTTCTTTTGACACCCACTGCACGCCCAACCTATCTGGAAAGGGGTCTCTCTTTGAACTGCCTTTCCCAAGGTTTCTTCCATTTTTTCCTACAAGGTTTTTTTTGGGAGTTTTTCCTTGTCTTCTCAGAGAGTCAAGGCTGGGGGGCTGTCAAGAGGCAGGGCCTGTTAAAGCCCATTGCGGCACTTCCTGTGTGATTTTGGGCTATACAAAAATAAACTGTATTGTATTGTATTGTATATTTGTTTTCCTGATTGTGCATTCTCTCATTGTATCTGCACATTTTATCTTGAGAGTTGTCACAGAGCTTTGCACCTGCACTTGGTGACACAGCTGTACAATAGCTGTGCAAAAACAAAATAGTTTGTACTATTGTATTGTATTTCTGAGGTGGCCATGTTAGATGTTCATCTAGCTCTATGAAGAGGATTAATTGTGTTCTGTTTTGTGTATTGAATTTACCACATTTTTTGACAACCATTACACACCCAACCTACATCGAAGGGGTTCTCTCTCTGAATTGCTTTTTACAAGATTTCTTCCATTTTTTCCTCACAAGGTTTTTTTTGGGAATTTTTTTTTTTGTCTTTTTAGTGAGTCAAGACTGGGGGGCTTTTTTTAAAAAAACAGGGTCTGTTTAAGCCCATTAAGGTATTCCTTGTGTTATCTTGGGCTACACAAGAAAGAAATTGTTATTTGCTGAGATAAAAAGGATATGCAAATATATTCAAGTGTGAACTGGATGAGAGAGACAGCAATTTACACCTTGGTACTAACATTAATTGGCTTCGCTATTGGCTCTAATAAGGGTTTATTTGTGAAAGAAAACAAAGAAAAATATTACCAGTTGTGTTTTCTGAATAGAATCTTTGAGTTACAACAACCCTGGCATTCAAAATCAGCAAATTAGGAAAAGGCAAGGAAAGACAGGAGCGTGATGTGCACACTGACAAAATAATTAAAGATTTAAAAACACAACGCCAGTTGTCGTCAGCCATGGCTCTTCTGTTAAGAAGTTTCTGGGTAAGATATTGGGAAAGTTTATCTAAACAAACAAACTTGATGGACTGAAGAGTTCCCAGTTGCTTGTCAAATTTCTTCTGTTCTAGGTATTTTGGTTTTTCTCCCACAATTCTATAAAAAATGCAAATTAAGTTAATTGACAATTCCAAACTGACCCTGTGTGTGCGTTTAAGCGGGCACTATGATGGTCTAGCACATTGTCTAAGGCTGCTTATTTAATGTATTCTGGATTCATTTTTATGATTACAAAAGGAATATTAGGATTTATTTTTATTATTGAGAATAAGCTAAATAAGAATTCTACAATATTGTGCAAATAACACATTTTGATTTGTAGTGGCTGAGTTATACAGCAAGTAGCAGTCTCCAGACAGTCAACACAATGTTATCTTTAACTGAAAATGTCATTCAGCAATGGGGCAGGCCTTCGGAGACAGGAATACTAAACAACTAATAAAAGAATTTGTGAAAAATATTCAAGTGAGTACAGTGTAATGAAAATCAACACAAATGCAATTTTGCAGTAGAAGTCACTTGAGGTTTTTAGTTATGTAGAATATGCAGAGGATGAATAACCGGTTTTGCACACATTTTTGTAATTAGAATTTGTTTAGCTGCCTGATAAAAATGTAGATCAAACGTAACTGACACTTAAAATCGGTAGATTTCTAATTCTGTAATTGGTTCCTTTAATAATTGTAGTTAAACAGATCATTTCAGTTATAACAAAACAGTTTCTTATAAACGAACACCTAGTCCTTTCTTTCTATTGTCTTTGAAAGAGGAAATCTAAGCTTCAAGTGTTCATTAAATATAGTATACTACCACTATGGAAGACTATAAATACTATACCTCCATCCATTGAAATAACTATTAAGGGGTTGTTGTTGCAGAAAAAATAGCCTGGTTCAATTTCCCTGCATTTATCTACACTCCTCCACACACAAGACCAATTTGAATGAAGATTGGCCATTTAAACTAATGCACAGGTTTTTGGCATTGGGAAGGGAACAGGATTTTCAAGCAAAAACACCTTGATACTTGATTATGATTATTATAATCGTTCAGATTTTAAATCATTATTTTAATTTCCTAAAAACAGAGCATTATTATCCATAAAGAGAGAACCATAGTCTTCCTTTAATATGGAAGAACATATTTGCTATTAACTGTATGTTTATCTTTAGGGCCCATTCACACCTAAGCATTTTTCTAGAGTTTTAGCACTAGATCAGAATGCTCCTAAACAACCTGTAAAGTTATTTGTCATTGTTTTCAATGACGCTATTCACATCAAGTCATTTTAGTAGTGATCAATTTAGAAAACTCCAGCGATTTTTGAGTATTTTCAGCCAAATGCTTGCTTCATTGAAATTAATGGTAAAGTTCATAAAATGCTGCTAAATGAAGTGATTTTACTCACTGCTTCGTCCTGGATGATCCATCAGTAAAGCAACTCATTGAGAAGGGATGTCAAGTAAGCATGTACCTTGCAATCAAGTGACGGGAATTCAACAACCATTACGGGTATACATTTAGTTTTAATCAGGTTAAAGTTTAGTACAGATGTTTTAACATATAATCAGAGTGGTAGTGCAGAGCTGGAATTCCTTACTTACAGTACCAATTGTATGGGGATTGCAAGTTTTGTCCGTTCATTTAAGGATCAGTATCAGTGAGTATGTTTATCCGAATATTATTACCCGTTTTAACACTGAATACTGGAAATGTATCAGAAATATATTTCAATCAGGAAAATATGTTTAGTCCTTCGTGAAGTAAATAATATCCATCCATTTTTACCATCCCAAATCTGAGCCCTCAAGTGAACATTGGCCACTGTGCTATCAGTAACAGGTTAACATATCATACTCTTTTTTGCTTGCCTGTGCGACTGAGTCCTGAAAATCATTGCACGCTCTAGCATATTTGCTTTCTGCCTTGTGCAAAGTGCTGCTATGAAAATCACTACCTCCCAGTAACCCTAAACTGGGCAGATTAAATTTACCTCTCAGCACAAACAGGATTAAGTGTATATGAATAAAACATAAGTTCAATTATTTTGAGTTGATAATTGCTGTTCACAATAATCCCTTCTTCACTAGCTGTTACTAGATGACCAGATCACGTGCTTGCCTGATTTTGCACTGTGAGCAGCAAGATTTTTTTTTTGTGAAATACAAGGCGAAACACAAAAATAACCAGACTGGGCTTGGGGCTTTCCTGGAAAACCATCTGGAGATTGGCCAGACGTGACTCATAGAACTATATCCCTTCCTGCACGCACTCTCAAACCACCAACTGGCTAGGTATATCCTATGAATAGCCCAGTCACAATCTGCACAACAATCACTACAAGTGTTGCCGCAATAATGTTGGGTGAAAAAAATTGAACAGCGAATCAACATCAAATTTCTTGCGAATGTTCTCTTTTTCTGTAAAAAATTTTTTAACTGAAAAAAACATTCCTGTCCTCAATCATCCTCCCTACTAGCCAAATTTAACTCCTCGTGATTTTTACTTGTTCACGAAAACCAAAAGTGACCTAAAGAGAACACATTTTTCTTCAATGGATGGACTGAAGACAAAAATGACAAGCATGTCGAAGAGCCTCAAGCAAGAAGACTTCCAGCACTGTTTCAATCAATGGAAGCTATGTATGGAGATCGTATGGAGCAGTGTAGAGATCGGGAGGGGGAGTATAAAGAAGGTGACAATGTTTAAAATGCTGTAATTTATCAATAAATATGTATTTTTTTACCAATCCGGTTATTTTTTTGTCTCACCTCGTAATGCAATGATTTTTTTCCCACATATCACTACTTATGTGCTTATCGACACCTGTGTGTAATTCTGGAATTTTTTAGGATGACACCTTCTTCATAGAGAGTCCAGAGTTGTCCCTCGACTCCCTTTGCTGCAGATCAGGGAGTACCCAATATATGCAATCACAGCACTGATAACACATCGCTTGAAAAGGCTTGAAAAAAGCTTGAAAATCAACAATCACTGGAAATTTAAAATGCTCACATGAGAATGGGCCCTGAGTATTCACATACAGTGCATCTGGAAAGTATTCACAGCGCATCACTTTTTCCACATTTTGTTATGTTACAGCCTTATTCCAAAATGGATTAAATTAATTTTTTTTCTCAGAATTCTACACACAACACCCCATAATGACAACGTGAAAAAAAGTTTACTTGAGGTATTTGCAAATTTATTAAAAATAAAAAAACTGAGAAATCACATGTACATAAGTATGCACAGCCTTTGCTCAATACTTTGTCGATGCACCTTTGCCAGCAATTACAGCCTCAAGTCTTTTTGAATATGATGCCACAAGCTTGGCACACCTATCCTTGGCCAGTTTTGCCCATTCCTCTTTGCAGCACCTCTCAAACTCCATCAGGTTGGATGGGAAGCATCGGTGCACAGCCATTTTAAGATCTCTCCAGAGATGTTCAATTGGATTCAAGTCTGGGCTCTGGCTGGGCCACTCAAGGACATTCACAGAGTTGTCCTGAAGCCACTCCTTTGATATCGTTGCTGTGTGCTAAGGGTCGTTGTCCTGCTGAAAGATGAACTGTCGCCCCAGTCTGAGGTCAAGAGCGCTCTGGAGCAGGTTTTCATCCAGGATGTCTCTGTACATTGCTGCAGTCATCTTTCCCTTTATCCTGACTAGTCTCCCAGTTCCTGCCGCTGAAAAACATCCCCACAGCATGATGCTGCCACCACCATGCTTCACTGTAGGGATGGTATTGGCCTGGTGATGAGTGGTGCCTGGTTTCCTCCAAACGTGACGCCTGGCATTCACACCAAAGAGTTCAATCTTTGTCTCATCAGACCAGAGAATTTTGTTTCTCATGGTCTGAGAGTCCTTCAGGTGCCTTTTGGCAAATTCCAGGCGGGCTGCCATGTGCCTTTTACTAAGGAGTGGCTTCCGTCTGGCCACTTTACCATAAAGGCCTGATTGGTGGATTGCTGCAGACATGGTTGTCCTTCTGGAAGGTTCTCCTCTCTCCACAGAGGACCTCTGGAGCTCTGGACAGTGTGACCATCGGGTTCTTGGTCACCTCCCTGACTAAGGCCCTTCTCCCCCAATTGCTCAGTTTAGATGGCCGGCCATCTCTAGGAAGAGTCCTGGTGGTTTTGAACTTCTTTCACTTACGGATGATGGAGGCCACTGTGCTCATTGGGACCTTCAAAGCAGCAGAAATTTTTCTGTAACCTTCCCTAGATTTGTGCCTCAAGACAATCCTGTCTCAGAGGTCTACAGACAATTCCTTTGACTTCATGCTTGGGTTGTGCTCTGACATGAACTGTCAACTGTGGGACCTTATATATTGTGACAGATTGGGAGTGCTATCGCTCCCTTGAACCCCTGTCCAAGACTCCAGACACCATATAAAAGTCCACAAGTTGACTTTATTAATCTTCCACAGTGCACAAAGCACCCTCTCCTCCACTATACTCATATACACAATCACAATAATAATAATAAACAATTCCTCCACTCCCAGACGCGTTGCCACCCTTCCACCCAGCTCAGCTCGCCGTCTGGGAGCTCTCACAATCCTTTTATACTCCCTGACCCGGAAGTGTTCCCAATCCTTAGTCCATGTGATTCTTTATCACTTTATCACTCACCGGGTCAGGTACAAGTTCTTTTCTTCACCCGGGAAGCACGTCACTTCTGTTGTCGCTCTTCCTATGACGCACTTCCGGGTTATAGGGCACAAATAATTCTTCGGTCCTCCCTGCAGCTCCCTCTTGCGGCCCCTGTGGTATCCAGCAGGGTTGTGTATAAAAACTACATAGTCCATGATTCCCTGCTGGTCTTCGGGGCACCTCCATACTGCAGGGAGGGCTCCATCTGGTGGCCTGGGGGTATTGGCCGGGATGACAAGCTGGCCATATACCACAATAGACAGGTGTGTGCCTTTCCAAATCATGTCCAATCAACTGAATTTACCACAGGTGGACTCCAATTAAGTTGCATAAACACCTCAAGGATGAACAGGGGAAACAGGATGCACCTGAGCTCAATTTTGAGCTTCATGGCAAAGGCTGTGAATACTTATGTACATGTGATTTCTCAGTTTTTTTATTTTTAATAAATTTGCAAAAACCTCAAGTAAACTTTTTTCACGTTGTCATTATGGGGTATTGCGTGTGGAATTCTGAAAAAAAAAATGAACTTAATCCATTTTGGAATAAGGGTGTAACATAAGAAAATGTGAAAAAAGTGATGAGCTGTGAATACTTTCCGGATGCACTGTAGTGTTATTTTCCAGGGTATGAGAATTAGCTTAAATTTCCAGTTGTGTTGTATAATCTTTATGACACAATAAAAAAAAACTGGAAAAGTGGACTTACAATTGGCTTGTATAAAAAAGTTGTTTATTTGAAACATATTTTTATCTATAACTTTAAACAAATGAATATGATCTTTACACAAATGTATCCTAAATCACATAGTGAGAAAACCCAGCAAGAACCATCGTTGGGCCCAAAAACACATACAACAGTTACCAGTTGAACCTGACACACATGTCTTTAGGATTCGGGAGGAAAACCTGACTACTTGGAGAAAGACCAATCAAGATAGAGTGAGAATTTGCAAACCTCACACAGATATTGACCAGATTCTGAACTTAAACTCAGGACACTGGATCTCTGGGGGAGCAGTACTGACCTCTACTATGATAATACATCAAAACTGTAGTTAAAAGTAAATTAATTTGAAAAACAGCATACAATAATGAAACTGTGTAAAAGAAAGACAAAAAAGTTAAGAGTTGGGGCTCCAATCAAGAGACCCCATTAGCACTGATGTGATTTGAGTAGTATTTGTTAAAGTAAGCAGAATTGCAGTGCCCTCTGTTGGTCTCACAGAATAGCAAGAACTGGACAGCTGCATGAGCAGGCTCTATCAGTTCTACAGTAGTGGTCAGTTGATGCCATTCTGCTTGGTGGAGCTGCAATATTCTTCTTGCCGAGGAAGGGTGGAGCGAGAGGTGGAGAAGACATGATTACAGGGTTCTTTTTGGTTGTGCTTTCCCATTCTATTGAGGGAAAAAGAAGATGTGCATTTCACTCCCCTATTACTACCTCAAAATTCTCATAAAATGGTCCCTGTAAAGGACTCACCAGTTTTCAGTGTGCAACAAATGTTATTATGTATTAAAAAATATCTACAGTAAATGTTTAAAATGACTTCTATGTGAAAATGCCCTCTGATTCATTACATGGTTTCACTTGGGCTGACTAAGAATTGAATAGTATTTTTTTCGTGACATTGTATCAAATCTGATCTCAGCTTGCATGGAGAGGCTGTAGGATTTTTTTATATACACAGCACTGTTTAACCATTTCCAAGGCTTCTCTGTGAGTTTCAAAGTTGCACCATGGTTTAGTCATTTCAAAATCCTAAATCAATCAATCAATCAATCAACATTTATTTATATAGCACATTTTCATACAAAAAAATGTAGCTCAAAGTGCTTTACAAAATGAATAGAAAAATAAAAGACACAATAAAAAATAAACATAAGTCAACATTAATTAACATAGAATAAGTAAGGTCTCTACTGAGGTAATTTCTACCAATATGTAAAAACGTAATGATTTCTGGTTATTGTGCATTTACACTGCAATATAAATTATCTTATTAGAAAGAAAATTGTAAGCTTAGTACACCCCCTTACAAGAACGAGGAACAGCATAAATCACTTTATTGCATGTATGAATTAATTATTCATGTGCTTATATTTTCTTCTCTTTCAACTTAAAATGCACTTGGTTCTACATGTTTTGTGTGTTGCCTAAAGCATCTCCTTTATAAATGCATTTCGATATCATTTTTTCCAAAACACTGAAAATATATATATAAAAAAAAACTTCCACCCTTTTAACTTTTTCTTGATTTTCTGAATGAAAAAAAATGCAAAGATTCTACAATTAGTTTTCAAGACATGTTTTGTCCAAATCTTAAAATCTTAAAGTCATTCAGGATATTGTTCTCAATGTCTTTATCGTAACTGGTGACAGTATGAGAAAATAGTCTGAAAATAAAGAATTACTTTATTCAATTCAATGATTTTTGCAGTTAAAGCACTGTACTCTTCTAGTTTATTACATTCTCCCCTAAGCTATGTTTTCAAAATTTATTATAAAAGCATTGTTTACTTCTCCAGTTTAACTTCAGAGCCGTTTCTGTGGCCTAAAACTTGCAAACAGTGTATGATGCATATTTCTGTATTAGATTAATTTCAAAGTGTGATAGATTGGGGCCCTTATGGCAACACTTCACACCTAGTCCTAGTCCAAGAAAGCCAAAGGGAAATAAAAATGGCTGATGTACCTCAATTAAAATCATCTATTTTGCTTCTTATCTTCTGTCATTCCTCTCTCTTTCTCAGCTTTTCTCTCTCTTTGTCTACCTTGGCTTTCTTAGTTCAGACTAAACCTTGACATCACTTATGGGGTCAGGCTATAAATGAGCTGTCTGACCCCAGCTAGTGGCCAGATGTTATCCAGGAGGCCTTGTCACCTCTCACCTGCCCTTGTGGGCCTCACTGTTTATCTCTCTTAACAGAAGGTCATGTGTCCGTGTCACCTGTCATGTTGACTCCCCTCTAGTGTCATAGCGACATCTTTTTTTTTCCTCTCACTTGCACTGGCGCCCATGCCTCTTTCCTTTCCAGGTTTTCCATTCACAATTGGTTCGTGTGCTCCCAGACTGGCATGTGCTGGACTTCTCCCACATTTAGGTCTGATGCTGGATCTGCTACTAATGAAGCTAATATCTCCCATTCATTCTGAGGTTGAGCTCCAAAGCCAGAATGAGTAGCTTGATTGAATTAGCGACAATTTCATGAGACACTGTGAAGACAACGCTGTAAAAAAGGCTGTAAATAACAGCCAATGCAAATGATTGCTACTTTTATTAAAAAAAAAAAAATAATCAGAAATATTAAAAATCTAAACAATGGCACATTTTTTATTTCTTGGGTAGCAACAGTTAAGTATTTAGCATTCTTAAAATTACTTTTTCTTTTAATGTCAAAGGCAGTAAATCTTTTTTAATCAGGTCATATAAACTGACAGGGAGCCAAAACTTGTACACACAGGAATGCCACTTTCAAATTTTACAATATCAAAGACCAAACGCTAAGGTTTTTTTTTTGTTGTTGTTGTTCTCATCCAGTTACCCAAGCACTAGTTTTATATTTCTTCTTCATTTCCCCACACTAAACTGCTTTTGATTTTTCTAAGCACTAAATCTCTTTTTGAATTTCTGTCATTTAAACATTCCTAAACATTCACTTTTTGTTGTTCTTTCTTCTCCTAAACATTAAAACTTCACACTGGCTATTTCTTTGTTCTTTTTCTTCCATTTATTCTAACAAATGTGCGAAGACTTCTCATAATTTGACTGAACAAAGATCAGAGAAAGTATCTCCACTCTCCTGTTATAATAGTTACATATTTAAATCATTGTTACAACATTTAGGCTGGGTTAGATAAGCATCAAATGGTGCAGCATGAAATCTTATCAAATAAGAAAAGTTGCCTTTACACCCTAACCTGGTGTCCATCCGGGCTAAGGTAGCCTAATGACTTTCCATGCAATATATCATATTTATTGGAATATATTTCTCTTTCAAAACAGACCATTGACCAGTTTAAAAAAATAAATTGCCTTTTTTTGGTCACAGGTATGTCCAACATTTTGCAGAGCAGACACTTCTGTCTCTAGTTTACTCTTCTTCAGTATATGAATGCAAGTCTTAACCTCTGCCTAGAGGTGAGAAAAGCACACTCATATTAAGTGAAGATAAACAGAAGTTTTTTTAAAATTTGGCATCTGTTGGTGTATTTATTGCCAGGTGCACAACTATGATAACTTCACAAGAAACAGGAATTACAAGCAATAAGTAGAAGCTCAAAGACTAATATGGAAATACACTGCTGTGAAAGAAGATATGGAGATAAGAGAAGGAACTCTTCAAAAATAAGATGCTTCAGTTAATTCCCATTTTTAAACTGTATCAAGTTATAAACATGCTGTTGCTATGTGGATATTCATTTTTGACAAAGATGGTAAATTGGTGTGTGTTATGAGATTATAGAGCATGGTATAAGGTGATTAAGTCAGATACCAACTTATTAAATGCTACAGGACCAGTTGATCCACAGGCATTTCCTCCTGAAGTAGATAATAAAGGTTTACACTTTGATCCTGCAGCATTTGATCAAGATCCTATTTTGTATTTTTTCATACTTCTAATAAAAGATATTCATTCATGGCCACAAAACAGTGTTTTTGACTGACAAATGTACAGACTGTTAATAGTCATTCATTTCACAGTTAGCACACTAGGACTTTTCTTTGAAAGTATTAACCAGCATTCACGATACAGAAAATGAGAAACCTGTTTTTCTTTGAAGCTTATTTTTTAGTGTCTTGTTATAAAGCAGGGAAATATATTTCGAGAATACTGTAATGTCTCACTGTTAATAAATCCAAATGAAGAATTGGGTGAGTATTGCCAACACTATATTTTGAGATGTTATCTACCCACTAGTGAGGTAAGTATCCAATATGACTCATAATGATGATTTCAGTGTCCATTTCTATACCTACTATTTCATATTCCTCATTGGCACCCCTGCAGAATAGGCTGACACCTGTAGACAAATGTTCAACAGTGTCTACAGTATACACTTATGTCATATTAAAAAAGTGTGATGAACTGTCAAAGAACTGGCATATCATGTAATATATAAAAGATAAACAATATTTGCTTTCTTCTAACACCTCACATATGTTGATAAAGCCCCCAAAGTGCATGTGGGCATGAGTGACTTTAAACAGCGTGTCATGAGGGTGGTATTGGAATGCAATAAATGTCCTCACTACACTTAAAACTGGAAATCTCATTCAGCTGGTAAGCACAGCAGGGACCAGCATTCAACAGCAGCACAAGTAGTGTTAGAAAAGAAGTGGAATTTGGTTGACTCTGTTTTGCCAGATTGTGTCTGTTGGTTGAGCACAGTCAGCTGAAAGACAACTGGGGGTAAGTTCAGTCAAACAGTGCTGAGCTGAATGTTTATTGTATGTTCAATGGACCAAAAAGCACTGGGAGTTATCATAGGTATACATATATTAAGATCCATCCATCCATTATCCAACCCGGTATATCCTAACTACAGGGTAACGGGGGTCTGCTGGAGCCAATCCCAGCCAACACAGGGCGCAAGGCAGGAAACAAACCCTGGGCAGGGCACCAGCCCACCACAGTATATTAAGATTATATCTGAAATTTAATGAAAAATATTTCCCTTAAAATATTGTAAAAAACATATTTCCAAATATATTGTGAATAAGACATGCAATATACTGTAATTTCAGACCCAAGCCACACCATTCATGCCTTATCTTTTTATCTGGGAAAAGTTAAATACCATCTTTCCAGTGATTTCAATGTAACTTCTAAATGTTGTTCAAGTAGGCAGCCCCACCATCATACATAGGCTTCAGCGACCTTAATACTTACTTGTACTAGATTAATAGTAGATTTATAATTTGTTCTGTGTCACAGAGTGGTTTGATGTAGAATATACAGTATCTCATTGTAAGAAACATATTCAATATCACATTTTTCAACAGGTAGCATCACTCAAGAGAAGCCCACCAAATCTACAAACTGGTTAAAAAGGCAGGCTCAGTTATACAACGCAATTTTGACCTCCTGGAAGTACAACAACTCATTTATTTCTACACAGTAATTTCATACAAAGGATGTAGCTCAAAATGCTTCATAAGATGTCAAAGAAGTAGTTACTTGTAAAGAAAAACAAATTAAAATTAGATAAGAATAATAATGCATACATAGTATACAAAAATAAATAATGAAGAGTTACATAAAATACATATATAATAAAGAAAAACAGACTCCTGAAATAGATAATTATTTTTAAGTCTTTTTTCCTGAACAGAATCACAGGGAAGGTGGAGTCTTTCCCTGTAAGCACTGGGTGCAAGGCAGGAGCAATCCATTGACAGGGTGCCAGTCCAACACGGGTGAAGGCAAGGTATTGCAATATATTTAGCCTTAGTGATATTGGAGGTAATATATTTTTTTTAAATGTATTTTACCCATATTTCATTTTTAAAAGTTATTTCAGAACAAGTCTACTAGTAAGGCACTGGTAAATATCATTGATCTTAATAATATAGGAAAAATTAGTACAGGCAAAAGCTATGGTAGCCTGCCATTAAAAAATTGAGGAGTGCTACAGAATGACATTAAGACAGCACATCTACACTCTAGACTCCTTGCCTACAGAAAAGATGCAAAAGAGGATGCCTTGGATTATTTTTTTATTTTCTTTCATTTTGTAAATACATCCCTGTTTACCTTCTAGAACATATTTTCACATTTCATTATGTGCTATTCTTCCTTTCATTGCACTTTCACACTGACATTTTTGTTTTTATTCGTTAAATAAACCTTTAAAACATACTATAACTCAATCTAGATGGCTAAAACTCTAACCTTACGAGTTAAATTACAACAAGATTTAGTTTACTAAAAAGCGTATAGGAGGTTATTCCAAAAAAAAGGGGTGTCGATTGTCATTTAATTGATATTATCGTGTCTTACATTGGAACTGGAGTCATCAGACCATATATGATGTTGGAAGCCTTGTCAGCTTTCTTATCCTTTTAGTGTGCTCTTGTTTTATAAGCTAACTAGCAAAATACCCGCGCTTCGCAGCGGAGAAGTAGTGTGTTAAAGAAGTAATGAAAAAGAAAAGAAAACATTTTGAAAATAACGTAACATGATTGTCAACGTAATTGTTTTGTCACTGTTATGAGTGTTGCTGTCATATATTATATATATATATACAGGTATATATACAGTATATATATATATATATACATACACACACATATACATACATACATATATATATATATATATACACACATACATATACATATATATATAGTATATATACATATATATACATATATACATACATATATATACAAACATATACTGTATATACATATACATATATATATACTGTGGCAGTAGGGGGCTCTAGTACTCCTTTGAACCCTCAGGTACCACGCTAGACACCGGATAAAAGTCCAAGACTTCTTTATTATCTTTAGCACACTGCACCAAGCACCTTCCACTCTACTCATAAATCACCAAATAAACACACTATTCCTCTCTCCTCCTCGCCCAGACACTTCGCTCTCCTACCTCCCAGCTCAGCTCAGTGTCTGGACTTTCCCAGAGTCCTTTTATAGCCCCTGACCCGGAGGTGTTCCTGCCCAACCAGTCCACAGTTCCTTATTCCTTCCGGGTCAGGGTAAACAGTCCTTTTTCTTCAACCCGGGAGCACGTCGTTTCTTCCTGTCACGTGACCGTGACATACTCCCGGGTTATAGGGCACATATGAGCCCACGAGCCCCCCTACAGCGACTCCCAGCGTCCCCCAAGGTATCCAGCAGGGCTGTGTATAAACACTACAAGGTCCGTGATGCCCTGCTGGAAGTCGGGGCACGATCCTGCTGTCGGGAGAGCTCCTCCTGGCGGCCTGGGGGTGAGGACCGGAGTATGAAGCCGGCAGTCCTCCACAATACATATATATATGTAATACATATACATACATACATACATAATTTACTGTATCTATCCATTCCTAAATAATTAAAATGGGCAGTCTATGTCGTATCAGTGCAATACGCTGCTTGTTAAAACAGATGACCCCCGCTCTTACGTGCACTTAGTGCTGCATGGGTATTATGAACTATCGAATCTGTTTAAGTTCTATTTAAATTTTAAATATAAGTAATTTTTATTTAGTCGACAGAAATATGTTTGGTAGGAATGTAGCACTTTGAGCTACATTTAGCACTTTGAGCTACATTTTTTTGTATGAAAACGTGCTATATAAATAAATGTTGTTGTTGTTGTTGTAAGTTAAATGTAGTCATCATTGCATACAATTTTCTTCACCATATTTCTTCACCATAGAAATTTAAAGACTAAATTCAACTTACATTCCTACCAAAGATATTTCTGTCGACTAAATAGAACCTGCTTATATCCAAATAGAACTTGAAAAGATATATTTTTTTTAATCTGATCGCGCATTTCAGATCGAGCCTGCGAGCTATTGAGCTCTCGCCTGCCTGCTTCAATAAGTCACCCTCGCTTCGCTCTTGCTTTTTTACCGTTCATTTAATCATGGCTAGTCGCGAAAAAAATTAGAAAAATGGAAGGAGGATTACACTGAGTATGGCTTTACCAAAACAATTATTGATGGCGAATAAAGTATCCATGATTCATAAAGCTTCAATTGGTGATCTGTTTTTCTGCATTAACCTCATATTTTTTCATACTTCTTCTCAAACCAAGGGGGTGCAAGGGTAAAATGAATCGGGAAGTGATGATTTATATATATTGAATATACTGAAATAGTTTTACTGTCAAATAATGCAAATGATACATGGCATGTGTTTCGCCCTAATTCTGGGTTCATCAGGCGTACATACTCACCGCACCCCCTGTCGGGAATCGAACCTCAGACGTCAGCGCTAAAGGCGAAGCCTCTCGTGTTGCGCCACGGCGTGTGGTTCGCTTATTTGACAGTATGTAGATCGGGAGATTATATATATATATATAAAAGATAACTCCTGTAGCCACAATAAATGCCTTTATTGAATAGACAAAGCGGGTGAACAAGTTCCTTTCTACTGCAGCCACAGCCGCGACATCACATAAAAAACATGAAAATGTCTGCTCGACAAAAGCAGTGTACACAGGAATGCTCACCGCCAAATATACCAATGTGAACAGCTGCCCCATGCTCTCATTCAGATTTTTCTGATGAAGCAAGTCAAGGAGATCAGTGGGAGATTCTCCTGCAAAATCATCCATGGCATACATTACAGTCAGTTCTGTTTTAGCCGAGACAGATCAAAAAGCGCTCTGTGGGTCTTGTGTTACACTGGAGAAGGCTGCATGCGTGAAATTTTTCTTGTATTCCCGAAACTTCTGGGGCTCGAGGAGCGTGACAAACATCAGGTTTTCATGGTCTTCAAATCTGGTCTGTGTCTGGCAAATAATTGTCCAGAATCCTGCCATGGAGTTGGCCGTAGTGCACGCGACGATCTTTCGCTCGGAGCGTTTGCGGTGCGTTCATTGGCCTCGTAGAGTTCCTCATATCGGCTTCTATCCAATCAATGGGTCTGAATATGGTGACGTTACCGAACGCCTGCTAGAGGGCCCTACTGACACCAACTCAAAATCTGATTGGTTGAAGCAACAGGTTAATCAACATTTATTCTGTGTTAGAGTGCCTCCACAACAGATTTTGAAAGCCTCTCTGCCTGGCAACAAATGATGGCTGAAATGTGATTGGTTAAATGCTTTAATACACAACTCCGCCTCCTATGGCTAGCGAGCTGCAGTCTATTCTCTCTGCCTGACAACAAATGATGGCTGAAATGTGATTGGTTAAATATTTTAATACGAAACTCCGCCTCCCATGGCTATCAAGCTGAATTCTATTACAGTATATGGACAAAAATACGTTCCAGCTATGACCATTACGCGTAGAATTTCGAAATGAAACCTGCCCAACTTTTGTAAGTAAGCTGTAAGGAATGAGCCTGCCAAATTTTAGCCTTCTACCTACACGGGAAGTTGGAGAATTAGTGATGAGTCAGTCAGTCAGTCAGTCAGTCAGTCAGTCAGTGAGTGAGTGAGGGCTTTGCCTTTTATTAGTATAGATTTAGAGGTATTGAGCCGGCTGATGGTGGCAAACAGCTTTTTAAGTTTGTGATATCACTTTCTTCAGTCTGTCCTAGCAGTATCTGGTTGATTGACACAAACAAGAGAGTCACACAGAGCAGCCATCAGTCAGTATATATAGATAGACACCAACCACTCACTGAGATAGAATATAATCAGGTCATTAAGTAGTGCTACATGCATGAGCATACAGCATTTATTTCTTAACAAATATGAGCAAAATCTTGCAATCAATCAGCTACACATACAGT
The DNA here is from genome assembly GCA_026402145.1 of Polypterus bichir lapradei. Taxonomy (NCBI): domain Eukaryota; kingdom Metazoa; phylum Chordata; class Cladistia; order Polypteriformes; family Polypteridae; genus Polypterus; species Polypterus bichir. Next base: position 20,785,877 of record JANRMT010062822.1, read on the forward strand.
AATCATCTGTCTTATGTTTTCTTTCTGTGCTATTTGTGAATTGATTTTAATGCTAGATTAAAAATCTAATTGAAGCCTAATTAGGAACCATAGCATGACCAGTTTAAGGCATTGAAAATGGAACATGATATATAAAACAATCATGAATAAATACAAACCATGTTGAATTTCGAACCTTAAAATACAAATTAATTTTTGTTCATTGTCAGCAAGTCCCTGGTTGCAGATTCATTTTTTTTCATTGGCCTCAGAAATATAGTTTGCTCATTGTTTTTAAAACAAGCAAGACGACACTAAAAGGACATGAACTAGAAATCATCCTATAGGCTTTCTCCTCGTCTTCTTTATTTGTAACAAATTCTTGCATTAATTACTATAGAATATATATACGAGTTATATATATATGA
>JANRMT010062822.1:20800857-20813904 GCA_026402145.1 Polypterus bichir lapradei
ATATATATATATACACCATTGTCTGAACACGTACACCACAAAGATTAAAAAGGAAGAAAACTTCTGACTTGGCAGTTACAGCTACAGTGTGGTATTATGCAGGTGCAGGGGTATTGCATTAGGTATAAAGGAGCCCCAGTAGTGTTTCTTGATGCACTTCTGCTGAATAATTCATTGGCTGAAAGTTGTCATTGTCAATGTGTCAGAGAGAGGACATGGAGCTTTGTTCATAAAGGCACTTAGTTTTGTTTTAGTTCTGTTCTTTTCCACCATCTCCAGAGGCTCCAGAGTACATCCCATAACTGAGTCTGCCCTTTTAATTAGCTTGTTGACTCAGTGTCCTCTATTGAAGTGAAGTTATCAGCTCAATAGACTACAGTGTAGAACATTGTCATTGCAGAGTTGTAAAAGATGTGAAGGATTTAAAAGAATGATATCAATTGAAATGAAAGAGTTTCTGAACTGCTTGTTCTTTATAATTGGAACTTTCAACCTGTGGCCTTATGGCAACAACAGATATTACACAATGTATTGGGTTGGTACTGCTTTCCATAATACTTGCTTATTAAACAGGTCTGTGAGATTTGACTGTCGACACTTTGTTATCCTATTGCTCTGTTTACAGTATGATTCATTCTGTTGTTGTTGCTCACATTAAGATTTGTAAGCCAGGCCAGTAATACATAACTAAAGACAGACTCAATTCAAGATTTATAAGAGTGCATAACAGTAAGACTCACATTTAAAAGACTCAGCTTCTTTAAACAGTAGAGGCACTGCTGTCCCTTTTTGCAGATGATTTAAGTGTTTTCCTTACTTCTGTGACTGTCCCCAGATATTAATAACTGTCAAAAATCTCCACTGCTTTGTCTTTGATGATTGTTTCTAGTGGATCAATGGTGTTTCTTCTGAAACCAATTATATGTAATTTTTTGCAATATTTAGGTGTAGAAAAGGCTCATCCACCACTGGACCATGACTGGTTTCATTCTCATTCGGTAGGCTTACAATTGCAGAGTCATCAGCAGATTTTAAGATTAATGTGTTTTCAAATTTTAATGTGACAACTATAAGTGTCGAGGATGCACAAAAGAGGTGAAAGAACACCTTGAGGGGACCTTGTGGATGAGGACATGTTATCAGACAGACAGCCATAGACTTTCACTCTTTAAGTCCTGTCTGTTGAAAAGTCCATCAGTCATCCTACAAAACTGTCCAAATTAAAACATTTTATAAATTTCTGCAAGAAGGTGGGGCTGCATGGTGTTAAAAATGGAAGAAAAGTCTAAAAACAGGAGTCTCATATAAGTCTTAATGCCCATTATGATGTAGCTCTATTCACACTACTATGAATACATTTGTATATATTGTTTTAAAAGTCCCCTCCTCGAGCTGCCACCTTATTGTGGTGGAGGGGTTTGCATGTCCCAGTGATCCTAGGAGCTCTGTTGTCAGGGGCTTTATGCCCCTGGTAGGGCCACCCAAGGCAAACTGGTCCTATAGGCGAGGGACGTGACAAAAAACGGTTCAGAAAACCTCCTATGATGCATACAAACATTGGATGGTGTTTTGCTTCACCCTGACGTGGGTCACCGGGGCTCGCCTCTGGAGCCAGGCCTGAAGGTTGGGCTCAATGACGAGCGCCTGGTAGCAGAGCCTGCACTCATGGGGCTCGGACAGGCACAGCCTGAAGAGGCAATATGGGTCCCCATTCCTATGGGCTCACCACCTGTACTGTAGGAGGGGCCAAAGAGGTTGGGTGCAGTGTAAGTCGGGTGGTGGCTGAAGGCAGGGACCTTGGCAGTCCAATCCTCGGCTACAGAAGCTGGCAATTGGGACGTGGAAAGTCACCTCTCTGAAGAGGAAGGAGTCTGAGCTAGTGCGCGAGGTTGAGAGGTTCCAGCTAGATATAGTAGGGCTCACCTCAACGCACAGTGTGGACTCTGGAACCAGTCTCCTTGAGAAGGGCTGGACTCTCTACCACTCTGGAGTTGCCCCTGGTAAGAGGAACCGAGTGGGTGTGAGCAAACTTATTGACCCCCGACTTGGAGTCTGTTCATTGGGGTTCACCCCGGTAGACAAGAGGGTAGCCTCCTTTTGCCTTTGGGTGGGGGGATGGGTCCTAACTGTTGTTTGCGCATATGTACTGAACAGCAGTCTGGAGTACCCACCCTTTTTGGAGTCCCTGGAGGGGGTGCTAGAGGGTGCACCTGCTGGGGACTCCCTCGTTCTGTTGGGAGACTTTAATGCTTACGTGGGCAATGACAGTGAGACCTGGAAGGGTGTGACTGGGAGGAATGGCCCCCCCCAATCTGAACCCGAGTGGTGTTTTGTTATTGGACTTCTGTGCTCATCATGGATTGTCCATAACGAACAGCATGTTCAGGCATAGGGGTGTCCATATGCGCACCTGGCACCAGGACACCCTAGGCCTCAGTTCGACGATCGACTTCGTGGTTGTGTCATCGGACTTGCGGCCACATGTACTGGAAGCTCGGGCGAAGAGAGGGGCAGAGCTGTCAACTGATCACCACCTGGTGGTGAGTTGGCTTCAACGGTGGGGGAGATGCCGGTCAGGCCTGGTAGGCCCAAACGTATTGTGAGGGTCTGCTGGGAACATCTGGCAGAGTCCCCTGTTGGAAGCAGCTTCAACTCTCACCTCCGGCAGAACTTCGACCACGTCCCGAGGGAGGTGGGGGACATTGAGTCTGAATGGGCCATGTTCCATGCCTCTATTGTTGAGGCAGCTGACTGGAGCTGTGGCCGTAAGGTGGTCGATGCCTGTCGTGGCGGCAATCCCCGAACCCATTGGTGGACACCGATGGTGAGGGATGCCGTCAAGCTGAAGAAGGAGTCCTACAGGACCATTTTGTCCTGTGGGACTCCAGAAGAATGCGGCTTTGGTGGTTGCTGAGGCAAAAACTCGGACATGGGAGGAGTTTGGGGAGGCCATGGAGAACAACTTCCGGATGGCTTCGAGGAGATTCTGGTCCAACATCCGGCATCTCAGGAGGGGGAAGCAGTGCAGTGTCCACACTGTACATGGTGGGGATGGTGCGCTGTTGACCTCGACTCGGGACATTGTGGGTTGGTGGGGGGAGTACTTCGAAGACCTCCTCAATCCCACTAACATGTCTTCTAATGAGGAAGCAGAGCCTGGGGGCTCGGAGGTGGGCTCTCCCATCTCTGGGACTGAGGTCACTGAGGTGGTCAAAAAACTCCTTGGTGGCAGGGCCCCGGTGGTGGATGAGATACGCCCAGAGTTCCTCAAGGCTCTGGATGTTGTAGGACTGTCTTGGTTGACACGCCTCTGCAACATCGCATGGACATCGCGGACATTGCCTCTGGATTGGCAGACCGGGGTGGTGGTCCCCCTCTTTAAGAGGGGGGGGGGGTGGAGAGTGCGTTCCAACTACAGAGGGATCACACTCCTCAGCCTCCCTGGAAAAGTCTATTCGGGGGTCCTGGAGAGGACGGTCCGTCAGATAGTCGAACCTCAGATTCAGGAGGAACAGTGTGGTTTTCGTCCTAGTCGCGGAACAGTGGACCAACTCAACACCCTTGGCAGAGTCCTGGAGGGTGCATGGGAGTTTGCCCAACCAGTCTACATGTGTTTTTTGGACTTGGAAAAGGCTTTCGACCCTGTCCCTCGGGGAATCCTGTGGGGGGTGCTCCGGGAGTATGGATCACATGATCACTGATAAGAGCTGTTTGGTCCCTGTACAATCGGTGTCAGAGCTTGGTCCGCATTGCCGGCAATATGTCAAACCCGTTTCCGGTGAGAGTTGGACTCTCACCCTGCCCTTTGTCACCGATTCTGTTCATAACTTTTATGGATAGAATTTCTAGGCACAACCAGAGTGTTGAGGGGTCTGGTTTGGTGGGCTCAGGATTGGGTCACTGCTTTTTGCAGATGATGTTGTCCTATTTGCTTCATCAAGCCGTGATCTTCAGCTGTCTCTGGATCGGTTCGCAGCCGAGTGTGAAGCGGCTGGGATGGAAATCAGCACCTCCAAATCCGAGACCATGGTTCTCAGCCGGAAAAGGGTGGAGTGCCCTCTCAGGATTGGGAGCGAGATCCTGCCGCAAGTGGAGGAGTTCAAGTATCTCAAGGTCTTGTTCACGAGTGAGGGAAGAATAGATCGAGAGATCGACAGTCGGATTGGTGCGACGTCTGCAATGATGCGGGCTCTGCATTGGTCTGTCGTGGTGAAAAAGGAGCTGAGACGAAAGGCAAAGCTCTCAATTTACCAGTCGATCTACGCTCCTACCCTCACCTATGGTCATGAGCTAAGGGTAGTGACCGAAAGAATGAGATTGCGAATACAAGCAGCTGAAATGAGTTTCCTTTGCAGGGTGTCTGGGCTTTCCCTTAAAGATCGGGCATCTGATCAGGATGCCTCCCTGGTGAGGTGTTCAGGGCACATCTAACCTGCAGGAGGCCCTGAGGAAGACCCAGGACATGCTGGAGGGACTATGTCTCTCGGCTGGCCTGGGAATGCCTCGGAATTCCCCCAGAAGAGCTAGTAGAAGTGGCCAGGGAGAGGGAAGTTTGGGCATCACTGCTCGAGCTGCTGCCCCCATGACCCGATATCGGATAAGTGGAAGAGAATGGATGGATGTTTTAAAAGTCTTCTGTCTACACTTGTGTTTTAAGTATGTTTTTTCAAAGTATGCCAGTGGAAATTGCATAAATTTTGCCTATTGGACATGCACAGGTTAACAACCAAGAACGCCATTTCATAACGGATCAAACCCAAAGTAAATTGAAATGCCAAAAGAACAAGGGGAAAAATAAAAACAGACTGCTTTGTGTGGTGGTTGATGAAGTACAACAGCTTTTAAATGTTATTATCGAGTATAAGGTTGCCAAATCCTTGGGAAATATAGACTGGGACTCCTGCCAAAATAAATGCATAATTATTTGAGTGTTTAAAGATGCACTACCAGTCAGCAAAGTTAGGAGAGGACAATCCCAAAAGTATAAATGAGATCACAAAGGGAATTATCAAAAACAAACTGAAGCCACTACCTGATCATATCAAAATTATATGTTATCGTTTTTAAAAGGCCCAATTTTCCTAGCAATTTCAAATTCACACATTTTCAAAAGGTCATATTCAAAAACTCCATTTCAATTTGGATTGAAGGCCAAAACAAATTTAAAATATACATTTTCAAAACTGATTTGTGTTACTATGGACTAAGCCTGTAGTATGCTAAAGAGCACCTCGGTAAAGAACCACACTCCTAAACATGGTTCACTTTGCAGACAAGTCAGCAGTGGAGTCATTTGACCTCAATATCAAACATTATGTAGACTATGTTTCTTATGTAGATTCGTACATTATGTAGATCTCTCCAAAGCAGTCTAAGTTAATTACAGATATAAACTTAAAATAACTGATCACCCCCACAAGTCAGAATTTGGTAGATGCACCCTTGGCCCCATGAGGGCCTTAAGTCTGTGTCTCTCTATCAACTTTGTTCATATGGACACTGCAGTTTTTCCCCATTCATCTTTACAAAACTGTTTCAAGCTCTGTTAGGTTGTATTGGGGTTGTCAGTGAGCAGCCATTTTCGAGTTCAGCCACAAATTCTAATTTGGATTGACATCTGGACTCTTACATTGCCACTCCAGGACATTCACATTGCTATTTTTAAGCCATTCCTTAGTAGTTTTGTTTTTATGCTTTTGATCGTTTTCTTGCTGGAAAACAAATCTTATCTCAAGGTGCAGACTACATCAGGTTTTTCCCTGTATTTTGCTGCGTTTATTTAACCATCCATCTTGACATACCTTCTTTGGCCAGCTGCAGAGAAGCCAACCACAGCATGATAGCGCCACCACCACGTCTCACAGTGGGAATGGTGTGTTTTTGATAATATGTAGTGTTTGTTTATTTAGTCTGATGGCCAAAAAGCTTAATTTTGGTTTAATTAGACCAGAGACTTTTCTTCCAGAAAACTTCACGGTATCCCATGTGCCTTCTGGTAAACTGACAATGATTTTTTTAACAATGGCTTTCTATTTGCCACTCTCCTATAAAGCTGTGACTAGTTAAGTGCTTGTACAATATTATTGACTGTAGTTTGTAACTCCTTCAGAGAAACCAGAGGTCACTTGGTGGTCTCCCTCGCTTGTCTTCTTGCACGATGACTCAGTATTTGTGCATGGCCAGCTCTAGGCAAATTTACAGTTGTACTATACTCTTTCCATTTCTTAATGATTAATTTAACTAGACTCCAAGATTCATTGACTTGGATATTTTCTGGTATCCATCCCCTGACTTTTCAATCATCTTTTCACCAAGTTACCTGAAGTGTTCTTTTTGTATTTATTTTATAGGTTGGTCCACGATTCTGACTTAGCACAAGTTGTACCTTCCAGATAAAATGCATTTATACTGCAATCAACTGAAACCCCTTGACTGCAGACAGGTAATCTCCACTTACACTAAATACGTGACTTCTAAAACCAGCAGGCTGCACCAGTTATGATTTAGGTGTGTCATATTAAAGGGGGTGAATACTTATATGATCAATTATTGTGTGCTTTATTATTTAATTTACACCACTTTGCAGAGATCTGTTTTCACTTTGACATTAAAAAGTCTTTTTCTGTTGATCAGTGTCAAAAAAGCCAAATTAAATCCACTGTGATTCAACATTGTATGGTATTAAAATGTGAAAAGTTCTCAGGGGATGAATACATTTTATAGGCTCCATACATGAAGTATCTGTAGGTGTGTTTGTGTTTATCTTTATTTATTGATTGTTGTGTTGAGAAGTTGGTGCCATGTAAAAGGTCAGCACCACTGTACAAAAATAAAGTTGCCATTGGAAGACTCAGATGTTGTTACATGAAAGCTTCTGTCTATGTTGATGGAGGAGACTATCCAATGAATCTGTGAGTTCACTTTGCTGAAAACAATGATCTCAGGGAGGCATCCTTGAGACAGAGTATTATGGCAGCCCCTTCAGAAAATGTTTTAGCCAGACTTATATACAGCATTTCACTTTAAACCCCTGGCAGCACTCATAGGAGTAAGTAAAAGTATAATAGTAGGTTTTTAGTTTAAATTGAGACCATCTGGGCTTCTGTTACATTTGTAGATATACCTTAAGGTGCTGCATTTATTTTGTTTATACGGATATACAGTATACAGTGGAGTTCTGTCTGATGCAGCAGTGCTCCATGGCAGAATTATATTATGTATTTTAGCCCTTGCATCTGACAGTTTATTTATTAGATCATTATTTTTGACCAAAGGTGGCCAAGAAATATGGTGTTTAAAATAATATTGATATCTCAGTAATCTAGAAGACAGCTTAATCAATTTTACAAATGAGCTTCCTAATAGTTATGACAGGGCATTTTTTTGCTCTGGTGGAACAGGGTATTCTATAAAACAGATACCATCCATCCATCATCCAACCCGATATATTCTAACTACAGGGTCACAGGGGTCTGCTGGAGCCAATCCCAGCCAACACAGGGCGCAAGGCAAGAAACAAACCCCGGGCAGGGCACCAGCCCACCGCAGGGCATGCACACACCCACACACCAAGCACAATTTAGAATCACCAATGCACCTAGCCTGCATGTCTTTGGACTGTGGGAGGAAACCTGAAGGAAACCCACGCAGACACGGGGAGAACATGCAAACTCCATGCAGGGAGGACCCGGGAAACGAACCTGGGTCTCCTAACTGCGAGGCAGCAGAGCTACCCACTGCGCCACCGTGCCACCCTTAAAACAGATACCAGCACTGTCAAATTATATTTAAAAACATTAGGGAAATTTTCTTAAATCATACAACATATTAACAAAAGAACACTCAGTCCATATACAGTGAACTGTGGGTGATGCCCATGAAGTCAATCTACTTAAATATATTGTAAGAAAATAAACAGAAACACAAAGTTTTGGGGCACCCATAGGCAAACCCAGTTTAAGTGAGATGAAATAAAATGCAGTTTTACTAATGGCGTTGAGAAAATGCATCTTTCTAGACACAAGGTGTTTAAGGACTTTCAGCAGGAAGAGGAGAGTCCAGGTGGAATTGCCATGACCAGAGCCCTAAGGTTATGCCCAATGTGCACATGAGTGAATATATATATATATATATATATATATATATATATATATATATATACACATATATACATTGTCACATATGGGCGATTAGGAGGCAGTCAAAGAGCCTAAAGGTGAGTAAAACATTGTGAGATAAGGGGTTGTCATGTGGTACTTACCTGAACTCTTTTCTCTCATCAACAGAAAACAAGAAGAAATCTAATACCACAACTTCCGGGTTCCAAAATGGCCGCAATGACGTCACTTCCGGTCACCTTTGATGATGTCACTTCCGGCACCCACAAAACACCTCACTTCCAGTTCCTGTTGCCACCACCTTGCCAACCGTTTCCTGTCACATGTTTTTCTCTTGCTATATAACCGCCATTTTGAAAACAGTTCATTGTTCATTGTGCTTTTTCAAAGACTCTGAATCAATTCTTTTCTTATTGTCTGACGACAATATACGGGGACGGTCCCCAAATCTTTATTTTGTATTTTGTGAAGTTTATTGGATCAAAATTGGCGTAGCCGGCAGGATTTTGTTCCAGAATGTCAGAGGAGCAAGACCTAAATACAGTCCTCTCCACCATTATGGGAGACCTACAAACCCTAAAAATTCAAATGGGAGAAACCAAGACCCAATTAGCAGAATCGGAGGCTCGTAATGCAGCAAGAATACGGACGGAGGTCGCTCGGTCACCACCCATTGCTCTGACTACTTTAACAGAAGCAGATGACATTGAAACCTATTTTTTGATCTTCGAGCGCACTGCTAAGTGGAACGCATGGCCGAGGTCGGAGTGGGCATACCAACTGGCTCCCTACCTGAAAGGAACGGCACAGAGGGCTTATTATGATTTAACCGAGAAGCAGGCTGCTGATTATGACGCTCTGAAATCTGAAGTATTCAAGCGCTATGGCGTATCCCCGGAACAGCAGGCAAGAGTGGAGGGAGTGGCAGTTTGACCCGGAGAGGCCACTAAGAACCCAGGGCTTCGAAGCCTGGGGGAAGGTCTGTCGTTGGCTACGGCCAGACATAAATGATTTGCATAAAATGGCTGAAATGCTTGCATGTGAGACCTTTGTGCACGCCCTCCCTGAACATATCGGCCCGCAGATCCGGAAGCTCACATACGAGGACATGGGTACTCTAATAAAAATCGCGGAGAGTCATTGGGCGGCTTGCAAATCAGGGCGATCAGAACGTTTCTTTTGCTGAACCCAACAGGCACGTGGGGCAGCTCCTGAGCCCCCCCGACAAGCATCCGAACCTGCCGTTCGTAGAAGGGACAGACCGGCTAATTCCCCCCGCTGTTTCAAGTGTGGGGAGATTGGACATCTGTCCCCTAACTGTACATATGAGCCCATGGATTGTTCGTTGGTGAGGGGAGAAAGGTATTGTGCCACCGTGAATAACCCTTTGTCTCTTCCTTATACAGGTGCAGTTATTATAAATGGCAAAAAGGTAAGGGCTATGTTTGATTCCGGGTGTAACATTTCTATTGTTGCTACTCGTTTCGTTTTACCGCAACAGTGGACTAAAATAAAAACTAGTCTTAAATGTATTCACGGGGATATCCGGCATTATAAGACAGCCAGATGTGTAGTAACAGTAAATAATATCCTGACAAGCATGGCTATGGCTGTATTACCGGATCCCCTGTTTCCAGTCATACTTGGTAGAGATTGGAGTGAAATTTCCTGCAGTAAGAACCAAACTGTACCGAAGAAACATGAAGGCTTAGTAATGGAAAATATTGTTCCGACTGCCTCCACGCCATGTCCCACAGTAGCACGGGCTGATACTAGCACCCAATGTGAAGAAATTGATGTCCCATGGCCCTCTGCGGGAGCTAATACAGTTAACGTGGAGGACGTAGAGGCAAAAGCCCCTCCCCTTGAGGTCGCGCCAGACCCAATTCAAACTTTAAGTTCCCAATTCCTTTTAACACCTTCATCATTTAAAAGGGAACAGTGGAAAGATGATTCCTTAAAATTTGCCTGGAATGCTATAGTGTCCACTGAGCGTTATACAACTTTGGATCCCTTGCCACTGACGCCGTTCTTTGTTATTAAAAATGAATTATTATATAGAGTGGCAAATCACGGGGGTGAAGTGCGAGCATCGTTGTTAATCCCACGCACTTTTCTGCGACAGGTGTGTGAGTTAGCACATGCTCACCTTCTAGGAGCCCATTTAGGCTCCGAAAAAACTTTAGAGAATAAAACTCTCTACTTTATTGGCCAGGAATAAATGAAGAGGCCCGAAGATTTTGCGCCTTTTTGCCCGGAGTGTCAACTTCGCCAGATTCCTAGAAGGACTCAAGCTCCTCTTGTTCCCCTTCCCCTTATTGATATTCCATTTGAAAGAGTCAGAATCCATCTCATAGGACCCTTAGAACCCTCAATAAAAGGATTTAAATATATTTTGGTATTAGTTGATTATGCCACTCGCTTTCCAGAAGCTGTTCCATTGCGCTCAGCTAATACTAAAACCATCGCACGGGAGTTAGTAGGGATATTTGCTCGTGTTGGGATCCCCAAAGAGGTTTTAACAGACCAAGGGACTCCTTTCACATCGGAGACATTCAGGTAAATCGCTAAATTACTCCGCATAAAACATCTGAAAACGTCAGTCTATCATCCCCAAACTGACGAGCTGGTAGAACGTTTTAATCAAACCTTAAAACAAATGTTACGTAAGGTAGTTAATGGAAGAAACTGGGATCAGTTACTTACCCTCGTTTTGTTTGCTTACCGGGAAGTCCCGCAGGCCTCTACAGGTTTCTCTCCTTTTGAATTATTGTATGGGAGACAACCCCGAGGGCTTTTGGACATGTTAAAAGAAGGATGGGAAGAGGAGGTCCTCCCTACTTCAAATATTCTTGAATATATCGCGCAATTACGTGGTAGACTTGAGAAAATTAGACCAATCCTAAAAGACAATTTGGAAAAAGCACAAGCAGCGCAGTCTCGGTATTATAATAGAAACACCACCATCCGGGAGTTCGTCCCGGGTGATCGTGTAATGGTGCTGGTCCCTACTTCCCACTCAAAATTGTTAGCACATTAGCAAGGCCCATATGAAATAAAAGAAAGAAAGGGACTCGTAGACTATTTGGTTAAACAACCTAATCGTCGACCGAGTGAACGGGTATATCACATTAATCTGCTGAAACCGTGAAAGGATAGGGACCTTGATCCCTCCTCCGGACAGCCTCGTTCTCTTTTCACGTCATGTGCCCATCTTCATTTTGGTCCTGATTTGACACCTGAACAAAGACAAGATCTCGAACGGGCGATCTTGTCTGTCCCTAAAGTTGTGGACGAGATACCGGGACGAACTGCGTTGATTGTTCATGACATCATTACGGATCCTGGAGTGATTGTCAGAGAGAGACCTTACAGGCTCCCAGAGGCAAAGAAAACGGAAGTGGAGCTGGAAATTAGACGAATGCTGGATCTAGGGGTTATTGAAGAAAGCTATAGCCCTTGGTCTAGTCCAATTGTCTTAGTTTCTAAACCTGATGGCTCGTGGAGGTTCTGCAATGACTTCCGTCGACTTAATCAGGTCTCTAAATTCAATGCGTATCCCATGCCGCGAGTAGATGATTTACTTGATCGGTTAGGGAATGCTCGATTCCTAACTACTCTTGACATGACTAAAGGGTATTGGCAAGTTCCCTTAATGGACTCCGCTAAAGAAAAAAACGCTTTTAGTACACCCAGTGGACATTGGCAATACAGGGTTCTTCCTTTTGGTTTGCACGGGGCACCAGCGACTTTTCAACGTCTGGTGGATACAGTGCTTCGGCCCCACAATTCCTATAGTGCCGCCTACTTGGATGACGTTGTCATTTATTCCGGCACATAGAAGGATCACGTATCACAGGTTAAAGCAGTGCTCTCCACACTAGCGTCAGCAGGAGGAAATGTTTCTTCGGTTTAAGAGAAGCCAAGTATTTAGGCTACGTGGTGGGGGTGGGGTGGGGGTGGGTACTGTTAAACCACAATGTAATAAAATTGATGCCATCATGAATTGGCCCCGTCCGATGAATAAGCGGCAGGTTCAAGCATTTTTAGGGTTGGCGGGTTACTATCGCCGTTTTGTACCGCACTTCTCTAAAATTGCTTCGCCCTTATCGAATTTAACAAAGAAAAGTACGCCTTTAAAAGTTGTATGGGACGGTTCGGTAGACAAAGCATTCTGTGACCTAAAATTGGCCCTTACGTCAGCACCTGTGTTGAGATCTCCTAATTTTTCTATTCCTTTCATTCTCCAGACCGACGCATTGGCACCCAATCCTGTGGCCGATGCGACGGTGCTGAACACCCCGTTATGTACCTTAGCCGGAAACTAATAGAACGGGAGGCCAAGTATGCTGCGGTGGAGCGTGAGGCCTTGGCGATCAAATGGGCTATCACATCTTTAAGGTACTACCTATTGGGACGCGAGTTTACTCTGGTGGCGGATCACGCCGCTTTACAGTGGATGTCCCTTCATTGTGAGTCAAACCCGTGCATCACTAGATGGTTCTTGGAGTTACAACCTTATCGTTTTAGTGTCATTTATCATAAAGGTTCCTTACAGGCCAACGCAGATGCTCTCTCCTGTGTCCACGACCTGGCGGTGCAGGTCGCCTGACCCAAGGGGTCTGGGCTGAGGGGTCATGTCACACATGGGCGATTAGGAGGCAGTCAAAGAGCCTAAAGGTGAGTAAAACATTGCGAGATAAGGGTATTGTCACGTGGTACTTACCTGAACTCTTTTCTCTCATCAACAGAAAACAAGAAGAAATCTAATACCACAACTTCCGGGTTCCAAAATGGCCGCGATGATGCCACTTCCGGTCACCTTTGATGACGTCACTTCTGGCACCCACAAAACACCTCACTTCCGGTTCCTGCTGCCATATCACCACCTTGCCAACCGTTTCCTGTCACATGTTTTTCTCTTGCTATA
>JANRMT010062822.1:20833904-20888856 GCA_026402145.1 Polypterus bichir lapradei
ATTTTAATAATAACGTAACATGATTGTCATGAGTGTTGCTGTCATATATATGCCTGCCTAAATAAGTCACCCTCGCTTCGCTCTTACTTTTTTACCGTTCATTTAATCATGGCTAGTGGCGGAAAAATTATAAAATGGAAGGAGGATTACACTGAGTATGGCTTTACCAAAACAATTATTGATGGCGAATCGATTTTTCATAAAGCTTGAATTGGTGATCTGTTTTTGTGTGTTAACCTCATATTTTTTCATACTTCTTCTCAAACCAAGGTGGTGCGAGGCTAAAATGAATTGGGATGCGCTGATCAATGTTATCGGTGTACCAGGAAATCATGCATTGACAAAAGTTCCCCTTTGATTGTAATGCAAAGTGTGATTAAATGCATTATTTTTTAACGCGTTATGGAGCACATGCATCGAAGCTTCTCAGCTGTGCTTGTGCTAAGAAAATTAAACATTTTAAAAATAACGTAACACGATTGTCAATGTAACCTTTTGTAAGTAGTGCCTGGAGGATTCAGTGTGGAGAAAGTCTAGAGACAGAGTGTGTATTAACTTGTGGATTTCTCTGTATTTGGTGGCAGTGTGACGAAGTTGCTTCGGAAGAAGGCATTAACCGCGGAGCTCAGCTCAGAGCGAAATGAGGTAAATGGGAGGGGAGATGATGACGTGACTCCCCCACCCGCCTTAACTGTCAATCCCCCACAAACACAGTCTCTCGGAATTTGCATAAGCACACCCCTTCACCTGCAATTTTAACTTAGTTACAAAGTGATCAAAACTCTCGTTTATATCCTGCGTCCTCTCATTAAACTTGTATCCCGCATTACCCGTGGGCACGAAAAGCACCAGCGGCAGCCTGTCTATTAAGTTAATTTAAAGTTTAGGTTTATACCTCGCTTTGTTTCCGAAGTAGCTGTACTGATGAATATGGTAGTATGTCACTCGCTCGCTTCTTAATGTTTCGCTGCCTTCTCAATTATATAATGCATGTTTTGTTCAGCGTATTTTGGAGCTCTTCCTGGTTTTCTACATAGTGCGTTGACAGTCAGTTCACGTGATTACGTGGGCAGCGTAATGATGTCACACGAAACTCCGCCCCCACGGCGGTCAAGCTCAACTCCATTACAGTAAATGGAGAAAAATACCTTCCAGTTATGACCATTACGCGTAGAATTTCGAAATGAAACCTGCCCAACTTTTGTAAGGAAGCTGTAAGGAATAAGCCTGCCAAATTTCAGCCTTCTACCTACACGGGAAGTTGGAGAATTAGTGATGAGTCAGTCAGTGAGTGAGTGAGTGAGTGAGTGAGTGAGTGAGTGAGGGCTTTGCCGTTTATTAGTATAGATTACCCCACTGTAAACTTGCACTACAGGAGGACACGGTGCCGCAGCGCTAGCAAGTTCACGTATTGTTCCTGCCTTGTGCACTGTATATTTACTGAGGCTGGCACGACACTGGAAGGATAGATGGATAGAGTAATTAAACACGTACTATGAAGACATTTCAATGTTCCTTAAAAGTTTTGAAGAATCGTCATTGTAAGCTTACAGATGGCTTAACGTCTATTACACAGCTGATTATGTGGCGATTGGGTATTTGGGGAAAGAAAACTAAGGACAGGAATTGCAGGTTAGTACGTTTAAAAGAGACAGTAATGCTACAATAAATTATTTAATCGAAGGTTGCGCATGGCGCAGCAGCATCTTGTCTGAGACATGAACAATCACTGCGCCATTGTGTTCCCATATTTAATAACATGTTTTCATTCCAATCATCATGAAAATAATATCACATTTACATCTCAGTATTTTAATTATTCAGAGAGCTGTAATATCAAGAATGTAATGGATTTTGTTTTCTTTTGGAGAAAGAGAAAGAACTGAAGCACGTAGTGATACACACACATAGAGCACATTGAAGATCAAATACAAAAACAAAGCATTTTACATGCTACTTTAGTTATGATAGGATTTCAGAAACTAGTAAATTAAATGAATTTAAGATGAAGTTTATGATGTTCTACTTTAATGACAAAATAAACTACGTGATTAAAGTCGAAATTTCGAGATTAAAGTTGACATTTCATGCTTTATTCCCACTGTGTGCCTATTTATTTTTGTCTGTACTCTAATAAGCTCAGACGGTGGGCTACAACTCGCCTTTTCACGGCAACTTTGATATGTGACTTCTTTTTTATTTTGGCACTGTGCGACTTTGTGAACTTGAGCTTTCGAGTTTCTCTGACATGCTATGTCACTTGATCAACTTCCTTTTGTTGATTATACCACTGTTTAAATCAACAAATAGTATGTTTTTCCTTTGGCTCCACTTGGTATTTGCTGAAATTTTATATTTTCCCCCGTGCTTTTCCCATTGTCTTTTCACAGAACGCTGAGCTTAAGGGCTATTTATATTGATTTGCATATTCAAAATGGCATAATTCTGGGAGGAATTGGGGCAGGACAGCACGAGCGTTACTTTTCACGCTGACCGGGATTTATGGAGTGGAAGAACGCGGAAGTTGGAGTACACACAGATTCCTGCATCTGGATTTTTCTGTGCGTAAGCACATTTTAGCTTTTGTGCTTACGTCATGTCATAGTGCAAATTCTACGCACGGTGTTATGCATGAGGCCCCTGAGCACTTTTCCCCATCCCCTTTTTTGGTGTGTTTGTCCTTATCTGCTCAGCTTATCCCAGTCATGGCTATTGGCAGTGGTGGGTTGAAGAGGTTCACAGGTTTTTGATGGTAAAAATACGTAGAACATGTAGAACCTGGAATAGCTCTCCTTTTGTTTTTAAATCATTTGAGCTGGCCATTATACTTTATAATTTGATTATATATAATTTCTGGGGTATACTTTGTTGTTCTTTCATATTTTATCTTTTTTTTTACATTGTGAAGCACTTTGCAATTTTTTTTTTTGTTTTTTTGTTAATTAAAAACACTTCCACCACCACCAATAGGCACAGGTAAAGGAATACAGATTTTTCATTTGACCATACCATCTACTTAAGTGAAAGGGCTTACAGTTTTGTGATGTAAATAAAGAGGTCTATTGCCTTGCTTTTGATACAAAGAAAATGAATAGATATTGAATAAAGCAGAATACATCAAGTCACAAGCAGTTTACAGGTTGTTTTAAAGCATGCTTAAAGCTCTGCAGTTTTTTATTAGACACCATAAATATGAATTGTTGTCTAGTATGTGACATTTTGAAATATAATCTTTTTTAGACAAACGGGAAGAAGTAGTTTCTAGACTGAGAAACCTAATGTACATTGCTTTATTCCTATAGAGAATCCCTGATTCTGTGCTTTATAGTCTGTAAAGTAAATAAAAAAAAAAGAAAAATATTATTCTGTAATTTCCGTGTTCATTATCTCAATAAACTGTCAGTTATTATCTCATCGCCATTGTGATAAGATAAAAAAATGAAAGAACAATTTATCTCATTTATGTCCTGTATAAAATAACATTTAAACTGGAAAATCTCTGAATAGAACAGTGGCCCCTTATGCAAATGGTAGCATTAGATTTATGTACTTTAATTTGGTCAGTCCAATGCAAAGCTCTTTAATTTTTCTTGGTGGAAAGAAGATTAGCCTCAGTCTTGAACTATCTCAACTGTTGTGCTATTTTGATTTTTAAACATGGCACTAAATTATATGATTTTGTTACAGTTTTCCTGAACTACAGGATTTTTTTCTTTTGGACCTCTTATTGAAATGCTGTTCTTTCTGTTTCACTTTCATTTTATTACTCACTTTGTTTAAAGACCTGTTGTTTTATTTATATGATTATTTAATGATGCCATTTTGCAGCTCTGTTGCTAAGATGTTGTTCTCCATTGCCTAGCTGTGTCTCCAGGATGCCATGTTACATCAGGTGTTCCAGTTTATACATATAACTTCCCTCTGTGTGCTGACTCTCTGGTGTGTTTTGGCTTTTGTTTTGAGTTTTATTGTATGCCCTTTAGTCTCCCCAGTTTCAACCCCTGCTTTGCTTTCATTTTCATCTCCAGATCCCTTATTTCCTTGCCCTTGTGGCCTACCAGTCCTACCTCTGCGGGAAAAGTAGAACATTTCACAAACTTGAACTAGTCAAACATAGCTGATACGTGAAAAAGCAAAGAATGTTTTTTTCTCTTAAATACTAGGGGGCTTTGACCCCTGCTCACTTTGCTCGCCAACCCCCCTGCCTGCGCTACGCGCCAGCAACTTCACGTCTCTGCCACTTGCAAGCAACAAAACATTTCATTCTCACGGATAGCCCTCTTCACTGGGAAGAAACACTACTTTTCCCTGATGGCAACATGAATTACTCGATCTACAAGTCTCCGACTTAAAGTTTAAAGCCAAACAATATGTACATACTTCTGTCATATCACCTATGTCCATATATTTGATCTCTTTTCGCTTTTATCTTTTCATCAATATTACATTGAATTTTGATTCTGTGTTTGGAATTACATCATGACAACGCAACGTATAACTGCCCGTGAGTGAATATTGTTTCTTTCTTTCTACAAGAACTGTGTCTGACAATAGCATTCACACAAATGAGAAATGATTGTACCGTGTGTGTGGTTGTAACTGTTTTAGATGTGGACAGGACTTTTCCAAATCTCTTTGCATAAAGTCTTGTTTCACGGGGCTTGAAATTTTCTCTCGTGGGATTTCACTTTCAACAAACAACAAATTTTTTAATTCTCACGGATACGCTTCTTCACTGGCAAGAAACACTACTTTTTTAAATCCGAGCAATATATTAAAACTCTTTTCGCCGTTCCATCATTTCATCGAGTAATAATTTCCATTTGTTTGTGCTAATGTGATCTTTACCATAATTTTTTTGAGACTTACGAATTTTCTTACTTCCATTATCTCTAACCTGCTCTGCATGTGTATCACACCAACGTTTTTGAATTCTTTACGACGTTCTACTTTGTCATCTACTCTTTGTCTTTTATTTCCCACCCTGGGCATGGTTAAATCTCTTGGCACAAAGTTTTGCCCTGTGGTACATGAAAGTGTCTCTCTTCAAAAGGTCACGTCTCATTGCAGGATAAAAGGTCTCATCTCCCAAGATTTTTTTATTATAATAGAGAGATTGTAACACACTGTACATGCTTTAAATTAAAATACTCGTAGCTAAAAGGAAAATTGACTTGTATACCTGAGCATTTCAGGGACTGTAGCTATGTGTTGTAATTAAAGTTTAGTGTTTTCATCAAAACATAAATGTATTCAGAGAAATTCCACCTTTGTCAATGATCCCATCTGAAAATATCTATTTGGCTTTATGAGTACAATTTTTGGGAGTTGCTATGTTTTGCAGAAGTGGAGCTGGGAGGCTGCTATCTGCTATGATTTTAAATTACAATATTCTTTTTTTTACTTCACACTTGCTGACTATGAAGGCAATTTGCAAACAGACCACTGATACTACATTTAATTTTGCTTTTTTGATGAGAACAGTTCTGAAAGTCCATGCTATTAGAATTAGCAGACTAGCTTAGTTCATGTTTACTGAAGATTCTGAGCAATTGTTTAAATTAGGGCTGTAACTCACTGCATTACCAATTGAATTCTATTAGGTATACAGTATATGCATGCTACAGACCAGTGGATAGACAAATCGTTTCATATACTTTTTAAATTAATTAGTTGAGTTACCTAACATTGCCCATGTGAAAAAGTAAAAAGGTGAAATGTAAAAGACTAATAAAAACTTACACATTACGAAACATTATTACCCTTAAATCCACCCAAAAATGACATTTTACTTACTCTGTGTTGTTTGCAGTGTTGGCCGAGAAAAAACTTGAACTTAGTGCTTTTATGAAAGATCCCAAATCATCTTTTGAATTGAAGGTCTGCCTCCCTCCTCTTTCATTGGTCAGGAGTCATGCCTAGTAATAGCTTTCATGGACTACCATCGTACTTCATGTCATATCAACATGGCAGAGTATGGCGTGAGAGAGAAGCATATTTAGAGATTAAAAGTTAAAGAAAAGCAAGTGGAAACATTATCAGATACAAAGTATACACCCTGTTTGTGTATTCTAAGGATTTTCAACAAGCAGAAAGTCAATTCAGTGGCACAGTTTCACACAATGCTATTGAAAAACCCAGAACCAACTGATGAAGGGAGAGGCAGGTCACCAGTTCAAAAGCTTGATCCTGTTTGAATGTGCTCCCTAGCAGTTCAGTAGAGAATTTTCCATGACTGGATTATTAGCAATATGCTAACAAAAATGCATTGGATTAGGCTATTGTGAGCATGTGACTAGATATCTGACATATAGATTTTTTTCATGGCCTTTTTAATAGTGTTTGCTGTTTGTTACCTTCATTATCCATGAATAAATATTTAAGATTAAAATTTTTATCTCATATGTTACTACAAACAATATGGGGTTTGTAACAGATAAAAATATATAATATTTAGATAAATTATTCCTTTAAACTTGCTAAAATCCATATATAAATTAATATTTAAAAAACATTTTTGCATACAGTATTCCTGTTTTTATTCTATTGTAACAATAACAGGTTTACAAATATATTACATACAATGCAGGCAAATTTCATTCCAACATTTAGAAACATTAGGAATTTATGATAAACCAGCAGTGGATAAATAAAGAGCCAAGAAAGGAATTGCAAAAGTAAAATGAGCTGTATAATGCACATAACAAAGAAAAATTGAAAAACTAGATTAAAAATGACAAATAAATGAAATCAATTTTAAAACAGTGGACTAAGCTTAAATTCTTATGTGCACAAACTCACTCATAAAGTAGATTCCATCTTTAGGAGACCCTGTCTTGTTCTTCCAGGGTCCTTGTAGATGGTAGATGACGGGTGGGCATGACCAGAAATTAATTTTTTTCCCCTCTGATCATTAGTGTTAGAAATGGGAGGAGAAGCAGACAAATACTTATATCACAGAGTCTCCTTCTCAACCCTTCCCTTTCTTGCACTGGGGTATTTGCAGGTATTCAGTTCAATTCATTTTATTTTTGTATAGCACTCTCCAATGACTGTAGGCTCAGAATGCTACAACAAATTCACGGGTAAACAAACTTCACAAATTACCAATTAATAATGAATGCACATAAAAATACAGATTACAGATAAAGAAAAAACAGTTACAAACTGATGAACTTTAATGGAACCAAATGATATCTGCCCATTAACATAACTGTTAAGCAAAAAAAAACTTCCGTCAGCATCATCCCTGGAGAGGATAAACTTTTAGAGGGTCCATGGTCAGTTATATTACAGTCAAAAGACAAAATCAGACACTGTCACAGGACAAAAGGCCGCCCAAACCCCTCCTGCTCTTTGTACAGTATAAATATGTCTTTGGCCGTCTAATTGGATGACAGAATCATTCCCTCCCTTAATTCAAAATGATTCAACAAAATGTCAACATAAAAACAGTAGCAAAGGTGTGTCTAGCATTGTAGGTTACTGCACATTCTTCATGTGATATGTTTTGAAATGTGACTGAAGTCACCAGGCATATCACAGCAGTTCAATCATACAGTGCCGCATGCATGCCATACACTATCCGTGTCAATGTCTGAAGACCAGTTCACATTGTCATCAGTATTGCTTGATTCAACTAATTGTTTAGTTTCAATTTGTTCTCGATTTACAGTTTTTCATTTCCATGCCATTGTATGTTTCAGGTGAAGGCTTCGCCCCATTCGTGTTTTATATGAAGCTTAACTGAAGCTCCTGTATCTTCATGATTTTATACATTGCACTGCTGGCACATGATTGGCTGATTAGATAATTGCATTGATAAATAGGTGTTCATGTGTTCCTAAAAATTTGCCCTGTTAGTTTATCATGCATGCTTGTTACAGGGTCTCCTTTCAGGCTCATCCAAAGTAAGAGATACTACTCCGGGACATGAGGGGGCGCTGACACTAACAATATTGTCTTTTTCTTCATCCACAGCACAGAGAAGCCACACAACGAGGGCAATTGACTCAACCCCTGACAATAAACCAAGGTGCTCCGGGATGATGGCATCTCATTTTGAAATTGGGTTAGCCCCAGGATGAAGCACTACCCCAAAATGACTAACTGCATAACCAAGCTAATCTAATTTCACTGAAGGCACTGCAGCCTACTATTTTGTTATTTAGCATCATCATGTGACTGTTTGTTTTTGCTTTGCCAGCACCATTATTAAAAGCATTTTCTGAACTTGTGTCATACCTTACTCGACTACAGTTTCAAAATGACTGTTCAAGGTGTTACATTAGTACATGTATAACATGTAAAAATCTCTACATGAACCATTTACCTCAGTAAAGTTCAATTTTATTGTCGTGTTTAAATTGTACAATGACAATATTACTTACATGTCTCCCATAAAATATTATGGGTTTTATTACTGTCACCAGACACAAAAGGAAATGATACATTTAAACCAATCCTGGGAAAGTTAATTTGTTAATTTTTGGAATTAATGTGGCCTGTTTAATGAGCTAAAAAATATTGTCACATCCACGGCTGGCAAAAAGGCAAACGCCTTAGGCAGTGCTTTAGTCAGGGCAGCATTTTCATGTAATGTTGTTTTAACATCATGAAACAATAATGTTCAGCATGAAGTCATTTCTTATCTTTAATTTTTCAAGATGGATGCTTAGATTCTATGGATACATAAGCTATCGTAATCCTTCAAGCACTTCATATTTAGCTTATGAACCGCACCTAACCTAATACAACATATAAAGCTGAATCAGTGTGTCCAGTTAGAAGTCCATACTGTCAAACCTATCTATGTCAAAGTTTACAGAGATTCTGCATTTGTACAGGGATAAACCATAAGGCTATATTTTGTTCTAACCCCTTGGGAACTTTATTTAAGAAGCATTTTTGGTACATGTATCTAAAGTTACTCATCACGGTGGGTTAGTTTTGGGACAATTATTTAGTGACTGCATCTACAGTTTATTCCACCCTGGACAGCACTTTGTAAACTAACTTTATAAACTAGCATTAGTACCATAAATACAGTAAATTACTATTATCCAGTGCTGAACCACATATCCCCAACAAATGGCTTACTTGTCTTCTCAAAGTCATAATTATAAATTGAGGATATGAAACAAAAGCACAAAGCATTTAAATAGTAAATGTGATAAGCATAACAGTTCCACAACGTACTATATAAAATTTGCCTGGAGAATAGGAAATATTAATTTCTTTTTCAAGTTTCTTTGCTATAAGAGAACAAATTCCCTTGTTTAGCTTTTCAACTGTATTTGCAGGATAGCCAATAAACAATTGATTTTATGTTTTTTTTTATTTTTTTTATTATTGATTTTTCTTTGTTTTGTTTTGTGAATGCGCACCAAGCCACAGCACAGTAAAGATCTGAGATATTCTATTTAACACCATAACTGCCCTCTGGTGAGTTCATTTTTTTATTCTTCATTTTGCTGGAGTGTTCTACTCCAAGTAAATTGTATCATAGTTTTTTTTTTTTTTTTTAATTTATTTTCTGAGAATAAAGATTTCAATCTGCTATTTGGATTGTGGGCTGGTATAATAATATGTCTTTGAATTATATTCAGTGGTAGCACAGGAAGTGAGGAAACAGTGAATAAATGCTATTCTATATATTTCTTGAGTGCATCTTTAGTTTGGAAAATTGTTATTTTCCAGAGTATATAAATAGCATAGGTGTGTTCTGAGGGTGCTAAACCAATTAATACTTGTAGGGAAGGAAATGACATCAATATTGTAGATTAATTAATTTTACATCTTTCTGTTCTATCTTATTTCTTTCTCACTGCTGGATATGATGGTCTAAGGTTTGAATCACACCTGTTGCATGCTACTATCTTGCTCAAGTATTTTAGCATTTTATTTCCAAACAGATTTCTGGGAATTTTCTCTCTAAAAGGTGGGGTCCTACCGGCTCCCAGAAGCAAAGCATGCAGAAATGGAGTTGGAAATATGTTGGATGTTCAACCTGGGAGTGATAGAGGCCAGTCATAGCCTATGGTCAAGTCCAATCATGTTAGTCCCTAAGCCTGATGAGAGTTGGAGTGTTTTTTAACAACTTCTGTAGGCTCAATCAGGTTTCCTGTTTCAATGCCTAGAACATTAGAACATTAGAACACTCCAGACGAGAACAGGCCATTCAGCTCAACAAAGCTCACCAGTCCTTTCCACTTATTTCTAGTTCCTAAAGTTTTACTGTCTACGACACTACTTGTTAGCTTATTCCAAGTGTAAAGAAAAACTTTCTAATGTTTGTGCGAAATTTACCCTTTACAAGTTTCCAACTGTGTCCCCGTGTTCTTGATGAACTCATTTTAAAATAATTTTTTTGAAGTTTTATTAATTTTATTGCAATCCATACAAATCAAATCAATTTTTTACAAAAAGTAAAATTGAGTTAAGAACAAATCAATCCCCACCCCTGAGAGAGAGAGCAAGGCAAATGGCATGAAATTTAAGGCTTGTAAACATACCTAAATTAATAAATTTGATGAGATGGATGCATAAGGCAGAGAAATACGGAAGTAATTGCTTTCTCTGTGCTTTAAGAGCTTATTTTAAAATATTACTGATTAGATCCTGCCATGTTTTGAAAAAAGTCTGTACGGATCCTCTGAGTATTTGATTTTTTCCAATTTCAAATAGTATAACACATTGGTTTCCCACTGACTTAAAAGAGGAGAGTTTGGGTTCTTCCAGTTTAGCAGAATAAGTCTGCGTGCCAAAAGTGTAGTGAATGCAATCACAATTTGTTTGTCTTTTTCCACTTTAAACCCATCTGGAAGAACCCCAAACACAGCTGTTAATGGGTTAGGAGGGATTGTGAGACCAAGGCTGTCTGAAAGGTAATTCAAAATTTTGGTCCAGAATAATGTTAATTTGGTGCAGGCCCAGAACATGTGACCCAGTGAGGCTGGGACTTGGTTGCAACGTTCGCAGGTTGGATCTTGCCCTGGAAACATTTTGGAGAGTTTTAGACGAGACAGATGTGCTTGATATATAATTTTGAGTTGTATAATTGTATGCTTTGCGCATATGGAGCTCAAGTGAATTCTCTGCATTGCTACTTTCCACTCCTTTTCTGATATATTAATTTAGAGATCTTTTTCCCAATGTCCTCTTGGATCTTTGAAAGGGAGGGACTGTAAAATGATTTTATATATTGTAGAGATGGTGTCTGAGTCCTTGAGATTGAGCAATATTTTTGCAAGCATGGATGAGGGTGCAAGATGAGGAAAATAGGGAAGGTTCTGTTTAACAAAGTTCCTGATTTGAAGATAGTGAAAGAAATGTGTAGCTGGAATGTTAAATTTGGAATGTAATTGTTCATAGGATACATTGTCTATATAAAGATCTCTAAGCAGGTTAATTCCAAATTTTTTCCAGATATTAAAAACTGCATATGTTCTTTGAAGGTTGAAAGAGGTGGTTCTCTTGCAGAGGTGCCACAGATAGAAGCTTCTCCGTCTTAAAATGCTTTCTACATTGGTTCCATATTCTAAGTGAGTGAAGCACAATTGGTTTATTAGTATATTGCCGATAACTTGTGTTTATTGGAGCACAGAGCAGGGAATATAAAGAAGTACTGCAGGATTTTACTTCTATTGCGGACCAAGCCTGTGTATGTTCATCTATTTGTATCCAGGTTTTTATAGCTTGTATATTTGCTGCCCAGTAATAAAACTGGAAGTTAGGTAGAGCCATGCCGCCTTCTGCCTTTTGTCTTTGTAGGGTCGCTCTTTGGATGCGTGGATGTTTTGAATTCCAAATAAATGAGGTTATTGTTGAATCTAATTGCTTAAAGAATGATTTATTAATGTATATTGGAATGTTTTGAAATAAAAAGGAGCTTAGGAAGAATATGCATTTTAACAGTGTTAATTCTTCCAGCTAGTGTGAAATGAATAGGGTTGACCATCTATGCAAGTCTTGCTTAATTTTTTCCATGCAGATGGCAAAATTTTGTTGATAAAGAGCTTTATGTTTACTTGTGATGTTTACCCCTAGGTATTTAAACTGTTCTGCAATGATAAAAGGTAGGGTGTCTAATTTAATATTATATGCTTGAGAATTCACTGGAAAGAGTACACTTTTATTCAGATTAATTCTGAGACTAGAGATCTTTTGAAATTCTGTAAGTGCTGTTAAGACTGCAGGCACAGAATTTTCTGGGTCTGATATATACAGCACCATATCATCTGCATATAATGAAATTTTCTGTTCCAGTCCTTCTCTGATAATCCCCTTTATCTGATCAGTATTTTGACAATGTATTGCCAGTGGTTCAATGGCAAGTGCAAACAGTAGTGGTGACAAGGGGCATCCTTGTCTAGTACCACGTTCTAGTTTAAAGTAGTCTGAACTAATGTTGTTGATACAAACTGAAGCTTCTGGGTTAGTATACAGTAATTTGATCCATGCATAAATGTTCGGGCCAAACCCAAATTTCTCCAATGTAGTAAAAAGGTATTTCCAGTCAATCATGTCAAATGCTTTTTCTGCATCCAATGATAATATTTCTGGGGTGTTTGATTTAGTTGGTGAGTATATTACATTAAACAGGCATTGAAGATTTGAAGATAAGTGTCGGCCCCTGATAAATCCAGTTTGATCTTGTGATATTACCGAGGGGAGCACTTTCTCCATCCTTCTAGCTGTGATTTTAGAGAGTATTTTAACGTCATTATTCAGAAGTGAAATTGGTCTGTATGATGTACATTGTAATAAGTCCTTATTTTGTTTTGGAAAAGCAGTGATTAGTGCTTGGCGTAAGGTTTGAGGAAGAGTTTGGTTGTCTTCATAATTTTAAACACTTCAGTCATGTCGCCTCTTAATCTTCTTTTGCTTAAAACGTAAAGACTCAGCTCTTTTAATCTTCCCTCATAATTCAACCCCCTGTAGCCCTGGGATCAACCTAGTCACTCTTCTCTGGACCTTTTCTAGTGCTGCTATGTCCTTTTTGTAGCCTGGAGGCCAAAACTGCACACAGCACTCCAGATGAGGCCTCACCAGTGCATTCTAAAGGTTGAGCATAACCTCCTTGGACTTTTACTCCACACACCATGCTATATAACCTAAAATTCTGTTAGCCTTCTTAATGGCTTCTGAACACTGTCTGGAAGTCGATAGCTTAGAGTCCACTATGACTCCTAAATCCTTCTCATAAGGTGTACTCTCGATTTTGCAACCGCCCATTATGTATTCAAACCTAACATTTTTACTTCCTATGTGTAAAACTTTACATTTACTGACATTAAATTTCATCTGCTACAAATCTGCCCAAGCCTGTATGCTCTCCAAGTCTTTCTGTAATGATGTAACGGATTCCAAATTTTATGCTAATCCACCAATCTTGGTATCATCTGCAAACTTAACCAGCTCTTTATTTATATTCCTATCTAAATCATTTAAATATATTTAAAAATAGCAGCAGCCCTAACAGTAACTTTGTGGAACACCACTCTTAACATCGGCCAATTCTGATGAGGTTCCTTTCGCTATCACCCTCTGCTTCCTGTGTCTGAGCCAATTCATCACCCATCTAAAAACATCATCCTGAACTCCCAGTTCTTTTAATTTGATGCCCAACCTCTTCATGTGGCACCTTATCAAATGCTTTCTGAAAGTCAAGATAAATATCATATGCTCCACTTTGATAGTATCCTTTTGCTGCCTCTTCATAGAATTCCAGCATGTTAGTAAAACACGAACGACCTCCCTCTTCTGAACCCATGCTGACTGTTCAGAATAACTCCTGTCCTTGCCAGGTGTTGCTCAATTTTATCCTTAATAATTCCTTCCATTAATTTTCCTGTGATGCATGTTAGGCTTACTGGCCTATAGTTGCTTGGATCTGCCCTGTTACCGTTTTTATATAAAGGGATGATATTTGCCATTTTCCAGTCCTTCGGAATCTCTCCAGTGTGCAGTGACTTCCTAAAAATAAGTGTCAAGGGTTTATATATGTACTCACTAGCCTTCTTAAGAACTCGAAGGTAAATATTATCTGGTCCTGGTGATTTGTTTGTTTTCAGCCTATTTAATCTGAGCAGCACTTCTCCCTCTACAATTTCCAAATCCCTCAGTACCGCCTTAGTAGTCCCGTTTACCTCTGGGAGGTTATCCACATGCTTACTTGTAAACACCTCAGAAAAATGTAAGTTTAGAGCATCCACTATTTCATTGTCTGTATCTTTTAATTCCCCTTTACTATTCCTGATGCACTTGACCTCTTCCTTGACTGTTCTTTTACTATTGAAATACTGAAAGAATCTTTTAGGGTTTTCTTTCGCCTTGTCTGCTATATTCCTCTACAACTGTCTTTTAGCCTCGCTGATATTCTTCTTAATGGTTGCCCTGTTCTCATATGCTCTACAATTCACTTTGCAGTCATTAGTCTTATATGCCTTATAAAGCAGTTTTTTCCTTTGCAACTTCTTTTTTAAATCTTTATTAATCCACTGTGGAGTTTTTTAAAATTTTCTGTTAATTCCAAATTTAGGTATGTATCTGTCCTGCATTACATTTAACACATTTTTAAACCTGTTCCACTGCTCTTCGACTGTCTCCACACTTAAAAGCTTATCCCAGTGTATCCTACTTAGACTTTGTCGCATCTGCTCAAAATTATCCCTACCAAAGTTCAACTTAGCAATTTTAGTCTTTGCATTTGCACTCTTACAAAATACTAAGAATTGTATTATATTATGGTCACTTGACCCTAGTGGTTCAATCACCTCTACACCATCAATTCTATCTTGATCATTACAAAATACTAAATCCAGACAGGCTTCACCCCGTGTTGGTGCTTTAACATGCCGTGTTAAAAAACAGTCACTGATTACTTCTAAAAACTCTTGTGCTCCTCCATCTGCAAGGTTATCCCAGTTAATATTTGGATAATTAAAGTCCCCCATGACTATAATATCTACCTGTAAACTTGCCCTTTTGATATTACTAAAAAGGTGTGTGTTGAAATTACTGCCTCTTCCATGCCGAGGGTGGACGACCTCCTGGAGTTGCTCGTGAGTACCCGGTACCTCTTTACCCACGATATGATGAAGAGTTATTGGTAGATTTCCCCTGACAGACAATGCAAAAGAAAAGACTGTGTTTAGTACTCCTAGTGGCAACTGGCAGTACTATATCCTTTGCTTTGGGCTACGTGGGGTCCCCCCAACCTTCCAACATCTGGTGGACAGACTGCTCTGATCCCACAATGCCTACAGTGCTGCCTATGTTGATGACATCATCATCTATTCCAACACCTGGGTACCTCAGTTGTGTTGGGTGGAAGATGCGTTAAGTCGCAGTGGTCCAAGATTGGTGCCATTCATGACTGGCCCTGGCTGTAAACCAAGAGGCAAATGCAGGCTTTTCTAGGTCAAGCAGGTTACTACTGCCAGTTTGTGCACCACTTCTCTAACCAAGCCACATCTCTTACAGAATTGACAAGGAAGAAGGAGCCCAACACAGTGATGTGGACCCCTTTGGCACAGACCGCCTTCTGTGACCTGAAAACAGCTTTGATGTCCACTCCAGAGTTACTGTCGGCCTGACTTTTCTCTGCCCTTTTTTCTCTAGACCGACACCTTGGTCACTGGCCTTGTTGCCATGTAAAGGCAATTCGTAAATGGAGTGGATCACCCCGTCATGTACTGTACCTTAGCCGGAAACTGCTGGACCTGGAGAAAAGATATGTGGTGTTTGAATGGCCCTGGCCATTAAATGGGTTATTACCCAGTTCCACTATTACTTGGTGGGTCAGGAGTTCACCTTTGCTATAGACCATACTCGCTTATACTGACTCTACTCCATAGTATAGGTAAACTAGATAAAGAGAAAAACTACAGTAACAATGCCAGAGATACCATACTATACTCTAACACTGGATTGGAACCAAGAAGCAAATAAGGAAAACTTACCAAACAGTCCAAAATTGCTAGCTTCACAGTTACAATATTTGCTGAATAAAATAATAAAATTAACCACAAACCCTACATAATTTTTCACAAAATCACCAGTTGTGAAAAAGCAAGTATCACAATGATTATTTGATAATCCAATGAGAAAAGCTACAAACCTTGTCATGTCTCTGTCAAGTTGTTTTGTTTTTTTTTTTTTTTACAGTGAAATCACAAAACCAAACTTGCATATACATTCTGCCATATGTTAGTTATCAGTATGGTGTTACAGTGCTGAGATAAGTTGGGACCAGGAAGGTAACTGGAGATGGCTTTTCACATAAAAAAGAATAAAAATTATAAAGGGGTGTAGATGCGAAGGTGAATGGACTGGCATCCCGACCACATAGGAGGGTCAGCTCCATAGTCCCGGAAACCATTTTTGGGAGCCTCTTAAACCTGCATCACCTGTAACATAACTAAGTTATGGAACATAGCAAGTAAGGACACACACTGTCATCAATTGATGTGTTTAAAGTGCAGGTGCTTTTATTCACATGTGTCTCAATCAAAAAAAATAAGTCAGACAGTAACAGTAAAACAATCTAGTGCTTCTTCCCTCAATAAATAAATAATCCAATACATTTGGCTTGGGGACGCTGTTCTGGAGTCACAAAATGCAATAGTGGATGCTGTAAGAGACGTGGCCAATGAGCTAAGGAATATAAGGGCTGTACTATGTGATATTGACCACAATTTAAATGAAATGGTTAAAAAGTAAATGCTGCATCTGATTACCTGTTTTTACATTCAGCTAATTACATTCAAACGAAGCTGTAACACTGTTTGATTTGGCTGATTATTTGGTGGGTCAGGTTCATCATACTGCATCTTCAGGTATGGGCAAGCCATGATTGTGTGGCATATTATGCAGGACGTTACATGACTGCACAATGTGACAGACTTTCTGTGGACTGTACAGCAGCAGATTAACAGAGTGGAAATGCATTCTATTAACATAAGCACATTCATTATCTGAAGGCACCCTTATATTGAAGCATTGGTGCCAAGTGACACAATGGATCGACTCTTCTCTCATGTAGGCTATGTGAGGTGACTAACTATCTTTAAAAGAACTGCTTGCCTTTTGCCGCAATAGTTGGAAAAAGCAAATGTGACTGTACAGTGCTGCCATTTTTATAGGTTCTCCAGCTATATATGATGTAATGCCAGGTCATTCTTTTGGTGATTCATTCCTGGTTGATGTAACTTGTCCAGTTCGTTGCAATAGCAACTACATTTGAAAAACCGGACATTGCTGCAAATTGTGCTTTGATGTTCAACCACAGTGTAAGGAAATATTAACTATCTGGATGACAAGCAAATAATGTCATCCCATACAGCTGGCATGATGCAACCCTTTGATGACTGTGAAATATTTGATTAGTCAGCAAGTTCATGTTGAATAGCTCCTGTCATTAAAAACCAGAGTGTGGACAGAACTTGCAATGGAGCAGTTAGAGCACAATTCCTCTAAGTTTGCCTTTCTAAAGCTGGTGCCAGTTCAGTACACAGCTCCAAGAGGATAGCTGTTGGAAATTGAAATCGACTTAGTATCCAGTAATCATCATCTATCAATATACGCTCTCTTCTAATTCCTCCATTTGCGATGTTTTCTAACAACACTACAGCACTTTGGTAGTTGGAATAGTTTGGCCATACCATGCACTATTATATTGTTACAGATTAATTACAATAAAGTGAATTAAATTTGTAAAAGATATGCAATTAAATTTCGGTGTATGTGATAAATCCCCCGTCATTGATGCAACTATGAAAAAGTAAGGTAAATGACAGTAGCACTGCTTTGACTCCGGGTGCCACCGGTTTGAAAAACTGAGCAGAAACGTGCATACAACATAACGGGCTACCAAGAAAATGTGTGTGGCTTTAAGCCAAGTTTAGTTTTCATACATCTCAAAGCACAATTTATATATGAGGCCCCAGGAGATTAAAGTACAGTACTATGAGGGGTCTTAACATTAAAGTCTTCCTGAAAGAGAAAGAATGCAAGAAATTTGTAGTTGATAGTTCTTAGATCCTAGAGGAGGACATTTGGATATGCATCTCACCATCTTAAATAGGTGCCATAGGCTAACATCAAGTGCCACAATACCTCTTAATAACATACCTGGCAATACAACACAAAATAGTGGTGCCCACGGCAAACAGCAATCGAAAACAGCACAGTGGTGACATCATCATCAGACTGCAGACTGAAAAGAGTATAAATCACCAGAAACTTGTCATAACTATTTGGAAATAAATAGAATGTTAACTTATAACACATATAGTCCTAAACTGATTTCAGTGGGTTTAGCTTCCTAAGTGTTATGTTTACACCCAGAAAAATTAAATAAAAGTATAGCTAATTTGTATTTTGCATATTTTGAAGAACTAATAGAACATTTTTGACCAGGTTGGTGTGTGGTTATAATGTATTGATGGTTTGTTCTCAATGGTGATGTTGACTCATTACATAACTGTCATAAGTATATTAATAGTTTTCATTAAATTTTATCTTTCACAATTCAATTAACCATTCCAGTATAACTTTAAGTAATTCTAGACATTACAATCTATGTCACAATTTACACTGTACAGAAAACCTACTGATTAGAATATTTTACTTCATTTTTTAAAAAAGTAATTAACAATTTACCAATCTCTCGTTTTTTTCAATTGTGCCATTATTGTTCTGGCTATTAAGATTTTATAAGGATAGGCCAGGACATGAGGGAACATTTTTGCAAAGATTTTGCATTTTTCTAAAAGATCTGAGAATACTGCTTGTAAATGATCATTATTTATTAATAGAGATTTACTACTGTTCCCACAGTTAAAACTGACTAACCAGAGAATTGTATGTAATTTCACTTTCTCAAAGTATGCTAATCACTTTTGCCACATAATATTAAAACTGAGTTTCGATCTCTTCAGACTATAGAAGCTTCTTCCAGTTGACTCCTATGTGCCTTCTGGCAAGCTCTAGCTGAGATGTGCATTTTTTAACAGTGGCTTTCCCTCTGCCACTGTTCCGTAAACTTCTACTGGTGAATCATCTTTCTGACAATTACATAGTCTCTCTAACCTTCCTCACTATAGCTTCTAACTATTTCAAAGTTATCACAGGTCTTTTGATGTCCTCCCTCGCTAGTCTTCTTGCATGAGTACTCAGTTTTTATAGCCTGCTGTAGGCAAATTTATAGATCTGCTGTATATATATATATATATATATATATATATATATATATAGACACATACATGCGTTTGGGTAATTCTAACCCGGGGCACAGGTTGGCACTGTCTCATAACATCTCTTCTCTTCCTTCCTCTGCAGAGCAGAAGACTGATGGATAAACACCTATGACGTCACTTCCTGGCCTCCTCAACCTGCCTCTTCTGCCTGCCGTGGGCTTATAAATGGCTCAAGTATCAGCCTCCAGCAGTCTAAGAAAAGACTTGCTTCCTGTGAAGTCATTCTGCTATCATTGTGTGGTTTTCTTTTTTGACAAAACCTTCAATGATATGAGTCCACCTGGCAGAGCCCCGCCCCTTTATGCTCTTTGCTTGTCTCTTTTTACTACATTATATATATAATACATATTTTTATTAATTACTGTATATGGTGTTACTTTGAAGAGTACATTCCAAGACCGTGTTATAAATGGTGTAAACATGTATACGCATCTCATGAATACAAAGAATAGAATGGTCTCTTGAGTCATGCTAGGAGTAAATATCACAAGAACATTAATGCTGTTTATGGATTAAATGATGTACTGCCTTATTGGTTACATTTCCACACCAGGTATTGACTTTGAAATGCTTTAATCATTAAATAGTGCAGTCAGTGATAAAACTAGTTGTGCCATAATCTCTCAAGGTTTACTTTTCCTTCATGCCACCATAGGCTGCAAAGTTATTTGAAAACACTACAGAATGAATTAACAATAATCAAGTGCCAAGAGGATTTTTTTTAAGTTTTTTTAAGTTATGCAACCTTATTCTGTGGAATGAAATGACAAAGAAAAATGATTACATCCGGGCTCCTCCAATTTCTTTTTTTCCTTAAAGTACTTTAACTTCTGTAACCAACAAAGGGCATCTGGCAGTTCAAATGACACAAATACACCAAAATGAATTAATGGAATTTTGGGAAGCTTACGTGAACAAGTGAAACATGCATGACTACTCAGAGGAGAATATTTTGGTTTGGAAAACACTTTAATAAACATGTTTCTTTATAAGCAGTGATAGAACTTAAATTAAAAATTACATATAAAACATAAATGTAATTAATTGCTCAACATAAACACGTGAGATGTATACTTCACAGTATATAATAGCAATTGAACAATACAATAAGCTCATACCCCGGATGACTAAACAATGGCTGTGTTTTTATGGAGTCTAATATTCAGTTAATAATCTATCTAGTAGCTCATTCATAATGCAACACCTTCATATAAAACACAGAAATGCGACTGGGACTGATACAAATAAAATCATATGGACATCATACAAATAACACACATTTTTTAATTAAACAGTTTGTTCTCCAAGATTAGCTGCTTGACTGCATCCAACATCTGTTATTTAAATTTTAATATCGGCTCCCCTTGGACTGTAAATTTTAGTGAGCAAGAGGGGGTGTTGCTATTGCTTTTCCTTTGTTTATCATTCATCATTTGTATGTGATCGCACACCTGAAAATATGAAGTTATTAATCTTTAATAAAGTGCAGTCTACTACTTATGTGCTTTACAATGTTATTGCTCAGTAGCATGTGTGAGTGTCATTGTGTTGGAGCAGACTGTTCAGCAGACTAAAGGTATATAGCACCTTTCACGGAGTTTACACCATTGCTATATTATGCTCAAGAAGAAAAATTACAGCAGCTAATGAATGCTACATTGAATGCTACAATTGCTGTAATAAACATAATATGCCATTTTTAAAACCACATAATCAAATTCAGAGTCATGAGCCAACAATGCCTATACTAGCAACATGTACAAGGCAGGAAGCAGCGCTGGACAGGATACCAGTTCATTGCTTGGTCTACTAACGCGCATATCTTCACTTATATACAGCAAGTCTGAAATCACCATTTAAACTAAATTTTATGTCTTTGGGAAAATCTAAAAGAAAATCCAAGCATAAACCTTTTATAATAAAAAGTACTGTAAATATTGTACTTTGTACACAGTCCTAGCAATTAATAATAACAATAATAATAATAATAAGTTGCATTTATAGAGCACCTTTCACAAACCAAAGGTCACTTCACAAACAGAGTAAAAAAAATGTACACAGAAGACAAAAGTTCGTAAAAGAGGAAAGTTTTCAGTTGAGATTTAAAGGTGGAGAAAGAGGAGCGATCTCAGAGATGAGGAAGAGAGTTCCAGAGTTGAGGGGCCATAACACTGAAGGACCTGCCTCCCAGGGAGGAGAGTCTGGTGTGTGGGACAGTAAGGAGATTACTGTTCGAGGACCTGAGAGAGCGACAAGGAGTGTACGGAGCTACGAGCTGAGTGAGGTAGAGGGGGGCAAGGTTATGTAGGGCTTTGAAGGTGAGAAGCAGAATCTTGAAATTAATTCTTGATAGAACCGGTAATCACTGAACCTGGGAGAGAAAAGGAGAGATGTGAGCAAAACGCTTTGTGTGGGTGAGGACTCCAGCTGCAGAGTTCTGAATGTACTGTACCTTCTGTATAGATTTTTCAGGGAGGCCAATAAAGAGAGAATTACAGTAATCAATACAAGACATTATGAAACAATGAACCAGAGTTTCAGTATCATTAAAGGACAGAAATGGACAGAGGCAAGCAATGTTACGGAGATGATAGAATGAAATTTTGGAAAGAGAAAATTAATTTCTGTTTGAAAGTCATTTAATTTCTAAACTTAATATTTTCCATTATGGAGTCATGGATGTGCAAAGGCTATCTTGGCAAAATAAGAACATAAGTTTCACAATTGAGAGGAGGCAGGGAAAATGAGACTTCTGAATATACTGAAGGGTTGAAAACCTGGACATCCTTCCGACCATGCATTTATAATATTCCAAAAATGTTTGCCATACAATGTTGCACATCATGTCTCTACACACTAAGTGAACACATTCATGAGGCAGAATGACATGGTAATGTCAACGATCCCTGGCACCAAATGAAAAGCACTAGCAACAAATGAATTAGAATGATTTCTGTGTAACTCGTGTGACTGGAGTAGCGGCAAGGGCAATGAATAATGCTGCATGTGCTCTCTGTGACACGCTACCATTAAGTACTTAGAGCCAATCCATTATACAGCAAAGTGCATCAGGAAACTATTGGGGCTCCTTTTATGCGAACAGTAATAAGCCTTTATAATGCCTCATTGTGACTGCTCTGTTATCTTTAGCCAAGTCAGAAGTTGTCTTCTTTTCAGTAATTCTGGTGTGTATTTGGTTGGTCTTGTTGTTATTTTTTGATTTTTTTATATAATATTCAGCTTCTGTAAAAATCGAAATTTCCCTCTTGAGACAAATAAAGTAATATTTATCTGTCTCTCTATTTACACAGTCAGGTATGACATAAGAATGAGAAATGTTTATTTACTTATACACTTACTCAAAGAACAAAGTAATTCCATGACAACAAAGTAATTCCATGTCTAGAT
This sequence comes from Polypterus bichir lapradei, assembly GCA_026402145.1. Lineage (NCBI taxonomy): Eukaryota > Metazoa > Chordata > Cladistia > Polypteriformes > Polypteridae > Polypterus > Polypterus bichir. The sequence goes on from JANRMT010062822.1 coordinate 20,856,575, forward strand.
ACACTATAGTTATACAGTATATGCAGTTACTGACTTGCTGTTTTAATTCAATTTTAGTTCAATATATTTTATAAGACACATTCATACTTATAATCTCAGTGTACTATAATTAGAAAATAAAATATATAGAACTAAAACTGTACTAAATATACAAAAATTAACATATATATATATATAAACTTTTTAATATTAATACAAGCTTTTTAAAATGTTGAAAGAGTTTTGCTTTATTCATCTTTGGTTCTTCTCTCCAGGGTTTGCCACAAAGCAATGGATCATGGGACAGGAAACAATAATGATGTTAAGCTTTATTGACAGAAATATCATTCAAGGGTTTGAGGCTAACAGCTAAAAGCTTTGCCTCATGCAGTAGTTTTATTTATCCTTCCTCCTTAGAGTATTCACATTAATAAATTATGTAAATTAGGGGGATAAGTGATGTCACTTGTGGCATTATATATCAGAAAGGGGATGTAAATTCAGCTCTTATCATAATTTGATGAGAGTCTAGTTAGTTAAGAATTGGAGTCATTTGCACTGTACCTGCGTTTCAGTTCTGGTGATGTTCCTTGGTGCAGTGTTCTAAATTATCTGTAGAGTAGGAAGTGAATGATTTAAATGCCTGACAGTTAAGCATTGCAACGGCCAATTTGACTTGAAACAAATGAACAGGCTTGGTTTTTCAGTCTCTGCAACGTAAGAGACAGCCTTAACTTGAAAGAAGCAATACAATGATATGACGACTATACTTTATACTCACATCTTTGAAAACAGCTACGTTTTGGTTGGATTCCAACCTAAATGAATTCATTTTGGGATAACAACAAATACTAAAAGAAGTTCAATTTTTTCTGACTTTAAAGCCAAATAATTTGTATTCATCCATTGCTACACATGTGTACAGCAATTATTGACATAAATGAACGAACATCAATTATTTAACTTGTTAAATACAACTGTCATCAGCACATGCATGAAAGTTAATATTGCCTCTGAATTATTTTTCTAATAGCACCAGTACCACCTGCACTTCAGAGGAGATGATCTAACTGAAGCTACGCATGTTAGCGCCTGGCCAGTACTTGGATAGAAAACCAACCAGGAAAGCTTGGTTTGCTGCTGGATGATATGTTGGTGAGGTCATCGGGAGGCACTTAACCTGTGGTCTGGGTGTGAAACCCAATGTGTCAGTGCAGTGGTAGAGAAACATTTGTGCCATCCTTTGGATAAGACATATACCTGAGGTCCAGATTCTGTATTCATAAACTGCTAAAGAGCCTTCTTAACCTAACTAGAAATGGCCTCACCTAAGGTAGCTTGACCCCAATACTCTACTGACCGACTTTGGCCTACACAGGTCTAAAAGAGATTTTGGCTGAAAATGTTTAAAATATCTATAATGTCTCAAATACATATCAAAAATGGTTTTACATGTCATGCTAGGCAGAGGAACCATAAAAACCTTCGGCTAGGAAGGAAACGACCAAAACAAAATTATTAAAAATAAAGATATATATTTCTTATAAATGTTGAAAGAACAAAAATGACAAAAAAAGATTATCCTTAAAAGGCGATTTGAGGCATCCAAGTCCCAATACACAATCCAATAATCAGAATCCACAAAGAGAGAATTGAAACTCGAAGAAAACCAGTAAATCAATGCTCTCTAATGTACTCTACAGTAGATTGTCAGGCAATCAGTGAATCACTGCTGAATCCTTCCTTGTTGCCTAAATTTGAAGACATAGGAAGGACCTAGCAGCAGAGACGTCAAGGTGGCCCTGCCTCTTAGGGTTCCACCCACAAGACACAAGAACATGAATGGACGTTTAAAGATATAGACCAAATAGAATATTATACGTAAATGCCACAAAAGTGACAGAGAAACATGAAAATAATTCAAAAACAACCAAAACAATAGTAAAGTCAAAAATACACATTAACCAGGGAATGAAATAAACATAATTTCCGCTTTCAGTTTTGGATAATTACATGCACATACTTTTTGATGTTGATGTTACTTTTTGATGCAGATTTAATGTATTTATTTTTTTGGTGTTAATTTATCATACTCCTTTTTAACGTATATTTCGTGTGCCCACTGTTTGTACAGTATATTTCACACACCTACATTTTTTTTATTTCATGCATTCATTTTTTCATACATTTATGTAATTATTTCATACTTTTATGCACTTATTTTACAATATTAATTAAATCAACTGTTTGTTTTTTTACACTTCTTATTTTACACATTTACATTTTTTACACTTTTTTATTTTTACATTCTGCCCTTTGGGCAAATATAACAACCTTACATCAAAACATCTGTCTTCTTTAGCTGAAAAATCTCAGAACATAGTTTAAAACACTACTGAATCTACGATTATAAAACACAAAACCTGACTGAACTGAAAAATTCTTTCATTTATTGAAATGTGTTTACCTCACATAGAGCATTATTACAATGTAGAAAGGATTATATTTGAACTAAGATCATTAGATAATCTTTTTTTTTTGTTCTTTATTTTGCCTTATACCATTTTTCGTATTAGGAATTTGTTAGTTTTCACATATCCCTTGGGGTCAGAGCGCAGGGTCAGCCATTGTACAGCACCCTTGGAGCAATTGAAGGTTAAGGGCCTTGCTCAAGGGCCCAGCAGAGTAGGATCTGACAGTGTACTACTGGAATAGAATAACCACAGGTTTTCATAATTTAGGTATTTAAATTTTAGGGACTGTAAACAGATAATAATAACAGCAGAAGCTAAAATTAGGTACAATTTAAAAAGGGCAGACATTATTCTGTAAATGTATTGTATGCATGTGTTATAAAAACATAAACAGTGTGAAAGTTTTGAAAAAAGCAGGGACATTTGATGGCAAAGATGAAAGCTCTGTTATCTAGTAGCATGTTCTCTCCTTGTCTGCATGGGTTTCCTCCCACACTCCAAAGACTAGGCAGGTTAGGTGAATTGCTGATCCTAAACTGACCTTATTGTGTTGTTGGCGTGTGTGTCTGATTATGTGTGTTTCCAACTAAAGCTAATTCTGCAATACATGGGCAATAATTAGTAAGATGGTCAACCGGCCACAACTCAGCGATAATGCTGATGGACATATAGTGGATTTAGAAATGATTCAGAGACCTTCACTTTATTGTGGTGTAGATTTAATGTTACAAAGTAGATAGATGATACTTTATTTGTGCCTAGGGGGCAATAAAATTTTTACAGCTCAATATATATATAAACAGCAGCCCCAAACAGACATAAAGAACTGCTGGCTTGGATAATAGAGAGCTGCTACTGTCAATAATAGGGCTGTAGGTGGCAATAAGATGGCCAGACCTGCTCCAATTGTACCACAGGTTTAAAGTCATTAACATCTGGATAGAGACAGACTTTTAAACTGATAAATCTCCATTTTTGCATCATTCTAAACTTGTAATAACAAAGTTAAAACATGTTTTGTTTTCAGAAAGGACATTTCTAATACATTTTCAATAAAAATCAAAAATTGAAATATGTCATTCATATATTTATTTGGACTGTTTCCTGTTTTCTTGACATGTGTCTAGAACTTGACTAGAATCCAACTGTGGCAAACTTAATTGACTGGAAATAGTTTAGAAAGGCACATACCTGTGTATATAAGGTCTCACAACTTACACTGGAAGTCATGGCAAAAGCCAAGACATGAAGTCCAAGGAATCTCTCTGTAGATCTCTACAATCAAATTGAGGCAAGGCATTGATTAGGGCAAGGGTATAAAACCATTTCTAAAGCTATGTGGAGAGGCTGTGGGACAAGTCTCTGATTGTTTCTGAGTGGTCGTGCCAAAGCCCAGACTTAAACATCATAGAACTTCTGTGGAGAGAGCTGAAGATGGCAGTTTACATATGCTTCTTATCTAATATAATGGAGCTTGAGAGAGTCTATCAGCAAAGAATGGGATAAGCTGCCTAAATTTGGGTTTGCAAAACTTGTAGAAACTTACTCAAGAAGACTCTAAACTGTGATTGCTGCCAAAGGGGCTCCTACAGTTTGTAATTTTATTTACATTTGCAAACCTTTTCTGAAAATGTTTTCACTTTGTCATTATGAGTTATTGATTGTAGAATGATTGGCAAGAACTGCAAATGTATACTGTACATTTAAAATTAAATCTACAACACAGTATAGTGTGTAGAAAGAGAATTGGCATAAATACTTTCTGTATCAACTGTGTGTTAATTTGTGTTAATGATTATTGAATTGCTTTATTTTACTGTGTATCTAAACTAATCTGTATCTTTATGTACTGTATATACGTTACGTAATCAGTCAGTCAATCTGTCATTTTCCAACCCATTTAGTCCTAAACAGGGTTGCAGTGGTCTGCTGGAGCCTATCCAAGCTAGAATAGGGCACAAGCCAGAAACAAACCCTGTTCAGGGTGCCAGTCCATCACAAGGCAAACACACATAATCAGACACACATCCCAACAACACAATAAGGTCAGTTTAGGATCAGCAATTCACCTAACCTGCCTAGTCTTTGGAGTGTGGGAGGAAACCCATGCAGACAAGGGAAGAACATGCACCCTCCACACAAGGAGGACCCAGAATACAAACCCTGGTCTCCTTACTGTGAGGCAGCAACGCTACCACTGCACTAGCGAGCCGCCTATTAGTCATTTGTAAAGTTTGTAATTATATTTACAAGTGAACTTGTTACAGCAGACTACATTCAGTGAAGAATGCTATACAAAAAATAAACTGAATCATATAAGCTTACCATAGGCTTGTTTTTTCTAGTTAAATAATTCTTATTGTGTAATGATTAAAGCTTGTTTTCTTTAATGATGTAAAATTATTTATATACAGTGGTATAAAGTTTTCAGTTATAGTACATGAGCATTATTCTGCCTGACAAAATGAGTACAGTTGTGTATTATTTTTTCCAGGTATTATAGAATGAATTTCACAATTGAAAAAAATGTCCACAATAGCCAAAAATAAAAGCTGAATTCAACTCAGTTTATTTTTGCAAAGCACTGTTTACAGAGCAAAGGCTCAGAGCACTTGCACATTTTGCAGCTATGCAGCAATCACAAAAACAGTCAAACCATACATCATTGACATACTGGAGATTGGTGAGGTGTTGCATGTTAACTGGCACATCCAAGTAAGAATTTCACTGTAATCTATACATGTGACAATAATGAATCTATACACCTATACATGAACACACAAATTAAGTTGTAAATACAATAAAAAAGAGCCAATTTAAATATGATTCACTTATAATTATAACTAAATAAGTATTTTAACATTATAATTGAAGTATGGCTATTTAACATTGACAACAGAGAAAAAGAAAATGACAACTCCAGCTAACCGCAGTCTTGAAGAAAATAAATAAAGTTCTACTTGGTCCACAGCTGGTCTAAGAGTCAAAGTCCCAGTTCTGGAGACCTAGACCAACTTGCCAAACACCTCCACCTGACCATCCCACAATGTAAGCATTGGTTTGGGCTACACCTAATATGAAGATTACATCCTTGCATCCTTAGGCTCCAAAGTTTCCACTGTCTTTGTATCACTTTCCACAAATCATCTAGCACTTTAGCAATGAATAAGTGGCACTAAATGCCACAGTGGGTTGGAAAGAAAAGAAGCAAAATGGGCGAGTGTCAGTAACAGTTTATAGTGGTTGTAACACAGAAGGCTAACAAAAAATGTAGAGATGTAATATGAATAGCTTGCTAGCAGCTTTAATCAGGGTATGTTAGACTAAAGTAAGGTGGCCTGCATTTAAATGTTGAGATCAATAGGACAAGCCTACCACAGGCAGAGCATTTAACAGCTTTCAGATCCAGTAGATAAAGATTCAACCTCTGTTGCCGTCTTGAGATTGCAATGTGCATTCCAGCATGTGTGCTTTGATGAGTTCAGATAAGTAAGTAGGGTCTTCCTCGGCAATTTAAAGCTTTGCATGCAAGAATAATGATTTTAAAATTTGCTTTAGATTTAATTAGATGCCAATGTAAAGACTTAAGAACAGGAATAATTCAATGACTTTCTATCTGTAGTAGTGATTCTTGTAGCAATATTTTAAATTAACTCAAGGCTACAGCTAGGGTGATTTGAACAGCCTGTGAGTAACATATTATAGCAGTCAGGTCCACAAGAAATATATGCATGAATATATATATAAATTCTCTGCACCTTACATACTTAGAAAAAGCCACAACATCTATATATTTATCCATTGTCCAAATCCAATTATCCTGAGCAGAGTTACCGTGAAGTGGGAGCCAATCACAGAAAGCATCAGTGGCAAAGCAGTAACTATGCCTGGGGAGGGCATCGGCCCATCAAAGGGAAATACCAAACCATTTAAAGTTAATTTTTAAATTGTTATTTTTTGTTCTGTATAACTTTATGTACAAATAAATATACAAGAAAAGTGTACTCATATAGAAATGAATAATTCAAAAGGGAACATTTTTGAGATATGAATGTCTTAAGAAACACTGGCTCCATTAAATAAAACTGTTATATTTATGAAAGTGATATGTTATATTCAGTACAGGATGAACAAGGGTAAAACCTGCAACATTTACAATCATGTTATTTAATTAAATATAGAAAAAAAGATTATTGAAAAAATGTACTGTGCATGTTGGATAAAATGTCAGGCATTTCACCAATTAGCACACTATCTATCCTTATATTGGGCATTTAAAAATATTTAATAATCCTGCATAAAATAGAGATTTTTCTCCTAATAAAATCCATTTTCACATCAAACATCTAGTTGGGAAAAGGTTAACTTTTCTTAACCTGAAAAAGACAGGGGGTGGGAAAACACCATCTAAAATATGCACATTTCTGATGGAGCTTCTCACACACCAGAGAGATGTTAGATTGCTGCTAGCTCTCTGGAGCTTTCCTGACAATATGTTATCAGGTCATGTTTGTATGACAGTGGCAACCCAGGCAGGAAACATTAAGTCATATGACTTCTGAGACGGAATCAATCAAGCGTGCAGTACAGCTTCTGAAAACTAATTTCCACCTTCAAAAGGCCTGGTTATCTCCATGGCAGACATGAAGTTTGTCAGCCCTGCTGCAGTCTAACCAAGTTCAAATACACATATTGAAAATGAATAAATAAGACTTGGTATTATTAAATGCAGGACATGACACTGAAATATATTATAAATCAAGCATCATAATCTTACCCAATTTCACATGGATGCATCAGAAGAATTTTTAATTCATTATGAAATCTGACTGCTTATCTATATTTATAGTTCATAAATCATTAACTGATTTGATTAAATGCCAGTGCTTTAACAATGAATAAATGCTGTACAAATTATTTGTTAATAAATGACGGATAATATATAATTATTTTTCCATAAAAATAAAACATATTTTTGCTAAAGGCTGTAAAAATCTCATTTCATTTCTAATGGGAAGATAAATAATTAGCTATGGAAAACAAAAAGATTGGCATTTGCTACAGTTTGGAATATAGTCAAATAGTTAAGCATATATTCTTAAAACAACCATCTTATTCCATTTAATTGTTCAAGTATTCTTTATGTAACGTGCTTGATCATTTTAAAAATAGGTGTGCAAAAAATTTCTAAATTTCAATTAACAAGCAGCAAGAAACTTTGAATTGGAGCCATGCAGTTTGAGAATATATAAATAGTAATAAATGCAGTTCAGCTTATAAATATACCAGGTGCAGAATAATATGTGCATGTATAACAATCATTTTTAATTTCATAATGTGCCCTATTCATAGATACACTCTGGCCCTTACAACCCTGAAATCGATTTATGCATCTAGGAGGAATACCAGCCAAGCTTGAAGTATGATATGTTTAGGAATGGGTGCACCGATAGAAGTGTGTGGTGACACACATGTGCACAGGAAGAATTTGTGCAGTCATAAATGCATTTCATAATGTTTAAACATTATACTAAAAAGTTAGATTTATTGATTGGAATGATAAAAAAAAAAGAAAACATATACTAAAGGAGGAACGTTAAACACAAAATAGCAGCAACATAAAACCTTAAAGGCTCACCATACATGCAGTTCATAGCATGACATTATTCCATCCTTTTAAAGCAGCACTTGTCCATATGTTAGTATTAACTGTTAAATGCAGCAATTAAAGTGACCATATCTTGATTTGGACATATCTAGCTCTGGAGGGAAAATATCAGGAAGTTCTTTAAAAACCCCTAGAGTCACTTTGTGACTTGCTATAGTTTTTTTCTTTTTTCCTAAAGACACAATCCAGGCATCAGTTAAGGTTTCAAGACAGTTTACTCATTACTCTAGAAGAACTTGATTTGGTCCCATCCAGAGATCTACAGTCATTAAGATTCAGTTAAGATTGAATAAAAATAAATTCATCTTCTGACATTTAAAAGTTTGCTATATTGCAGTTGCCTTTTAAAAAGCATCTTATTAGGGTGAATGTTGTTAATGGGTCTATATCAAATATTGGTCAAGAATTTAGATTTAGTTTGGGCACATGGAGTGCAAATTAATGGCAAATTTGGTAGAGTCATGCATAGACTTTTATTGACTGATCTAGCTGATTACCCAGTGGCTTCGCTCACTGAGTACAAGGGAAAAAATAAAATGTAGTATATAAATTATTAATCAGTAAAACATTAACATGTAAAAACTAAAGATACATTGAGCAGTACTGGAGTGCTTTCGGGTAAAGTACATTTTAAAGACGCTATAACACAACAGGTAAGTAGCACTAACAGCAGCTTAAATGTATTGGGATCATCTCTCGGTAGCAGATCCCTTGTGAAATGCACTACATGACTGCTGTGGTATAGAAATTACATTTTCTATGCGATCCTGCAAATTTCTGCCTGACAACCTTGCACTATGTGCCTGTGATTTGAGAGAAAAATTATTCTGAGAAATGTGGACGCTGCCCTTCCGTGCTTAACGGTCAGAAGGTCCAAACAATTCCAAAGTCCAAAACTTAACATGAAGAGGTCGGTACATCTTCTTAGATGTAAACCCTCCATCTTCTTAAAAGAATTCATCACAAAAACCTTGAATGTTGTGGGGTTTTAGTGACCTGAACTCACCTTAAGGGACACTAAGGAGTCGTGAAGCACAATTTACAAAGAGAGTTTTGCTTTGATGGCGCCGATCACACTCATTGTAAATGATTTCCACTCTCCCAGGAGCCGACGGGGCACTCAAAGTGTCACAAACAGTGCGAGAAGAGAGGACGCCGCCTGAAACTGCAAAACTCTCGACCCGGCAGAGGAGCCCGACATTCTGCGCCTCCGAGCGTCCACTTTGTTCTCACGACCCCTCACCGCTGAAGGCGGTGTCATCTTCACATTGTTTACAGCTTGCCGCAGTTAAAAAGTAGAAAGACGCAAAGCTGTTTTCCTCATCTCTTCTACTATCAAGTACTGCCAATTTAAAAAAAAGTCATAATGTGGCAGTTTCCACGAAAGTCACGTGGACGAATAAGTAAAACTTCTCTGTCAGAACGCGCCTGGTGGCGAACGGCTCAGCGCTGGAGTCCAGAGAGGAGGGCTGAGAGAGGGCGACTCGGGGCGCACTTCTATGGGATAGATCGGCGTGTTTGTGTTTACTTCTTTTCAATATCAGTAAAGCAACTCTCTCACGAATAATAACAATTCATAAAGACGATATAAAAATGGCATCCACAAACGAAGTGATTAGTTCCTGTATTATAATATGTTCCGTGGTCATACATAATTTCTGTTTCGCGTGGTCATACGTAATGTCCGTTTCAAACGCGAAAAGAATTATATATATATATATATATATTAGAACATTAGAACATTCTAGACGAGAACAGGCCATTCAGCACAACAAAGCTCGCCAGTCCTATCCACTTGTTTCCTCCAAGAAAACATCAAGTCGAGTTTTGAAAGTCCCTAACGTCTTACTGTCTACCACACTACTTGGTAGCTTATTCCAAGTGTCTATCGTTCTTTGTGTAAAGAAAAACTTCCTAATGTTTGTGCGAAATTTACCCTTAACAAGTTTCCAACTGTGTCCCCGTGTTCTTGATGAACTCATTTTAAAATACAAGTCTCGATCCACTGTACTAATTCCCTTCATAATTTTAAACACTTCAATCATGTCACCTCTTAATCTTCTTTTGCTTAAACTGTAAAGGCTCAGCTCTTTTAATCTTTCCTCATAATTCAACCCCTGTAGTCCTGGAATCAGCCTAGTCGCTCTTCTCTGGACCTTTTCTAGTGCTGCTATGTCCTTTTTGTAGCCTGGAGACCAAAACTGCACACAGTACTCAAGATGAGGCCTAACCAGTGCATTATAAAGGTTGAGCATAACCTCCTTGGACTTGTACTCCACACATCGTGCTATATATCCTAACATTCTGTTAGCCTTCTTAATGGCTTCTGAACATTGTTGGGAAGTCGATAGCTTAGAGTCCACTATGACTCCTAAATCCTTCTCATAAGGTGTACTCTCGATTTTCCGACCGCCCATTGTGTATTCAAACCCAATATTTTTACTTCCTATATGTAATACTTTACATTTACTGACATTAAATTTCATCTGCCACAAATCTGCCCAAGCCTGTATGCTATCCAAGTCCTTCTGTAATGATATAACGGATTCCAAATTATCTGCTAATCCACCTATCTTGGTATCATCTGCAAACTTAACCAGCTTGTTACTTGTATTCCTATCTAAATCATTTATATATATATTAAAAATAGCAGCGGCCCTACCACTGACCCCTGTGGAACACCACTCTTAACATCGGCCAGTTCTGATGAGGTTCCTCGCACCATCACCCTCTGCTTCCTGTGTCTGAGCCAATTCTGCACCCATCTAAAAACATCACCCTGAACTCCCACTTCTTTTAACTTGATGCCCAACCTCTCATGTGGCACCTTATCAAATGCTTTCTGAAAGTCCAGATAAATAATATCATATGCTCCACTTTGATCGTATGCTTTTGTTGCAACCTCATAGAATTCCAACATGTTAGTAAAGCACGACCTCCCTCTTCTGAACCCATGCTGACTGGTCAGAATAACTCCTGTCCTTGTCATGTGTTGCTCAATCTTATCCTTAATAATTCCTTCCATTAATTTTCCTGTGATGCATGTTAAGCTTACTGGCCTATAGTTGCTTGGATCTGCCCTGTCACCCTTTTTATATAATGGAATGATATTTGCCATTTTCCAGTCCTTCGGAATCTCTCCAGTGCTCAGTGACTTCCTAAAAATATGTGTCAAGGGTTTATATATGTACTCACTAGCCTCCTTAAGAACACGAGGATAAATATTATCTGGGCCTGGTGATTTGTTTGATTTCAGCCTATTTAATCTGAGCAGCACTTCTCCCTCTTCAATTTCCAAATCCCTCAGTACCTCCTTAGTAGTTGCGTTTACCTCTGGGAGGTTATCCACTTGCTCACTTGTAAACACCTCAGAAAATGTAAGTTTAGGGCATTTGCTATTTCATTGTCTGTATCTTTTAATTCCCCTTTACTATTCCTGATGAACTTGACCTCCTCCTTGACTGTTCTTTTACTACTAAAATACTGAAAGAATCTCTTGGGGTCTTCTTTCGCCTTATCTGCTATATTCCTCTCCAACTGTCTTTTAGCCTCCCTGATATCCTTCTTAATGGTTGCTCTCATATTTTCATACGCTCTACGATTCACTTTGCAGTCATTAGTCTTATATGCCTTATACAGCAGTTTTTTCCTTTGCAACTTCTTTTTTAAATCTTTATTAATCCATCGTGGAGTTTTTTTTAGTTTCCTATTAATTCCAAATTTAGGTACGTATCTGTCCTGCATTACATGTAAAACATTTTTAAACCTGTTCCACTGCTCCTCGACTGTCTCCACACTTAAAAGCTTATCCCAGTCTATCCTACTTAGACTTTGTCGCATCTTCTCAAAATTAGCCCTACCAAAGTTCAACTTAACAATTTTAGTCTTTGCATCCGTACTATTACAAAATACTGAGAACTGTATTACATTATGGTCACTTGACCCTAGTGGTTCAATCACCTCTACACCCTCAATTCTATTGTGATTATTACAGAATACTAAATCCAGACAGGCTTCACCCTGTGTTGGTACTTTAACATGCTGTGTTAAAAAACAGTTGCTGATGACTTCTAAAAACTCCTGCTCTTGTGCTCCTCCATCTGCAAGGTTATCCCAGTTAATATTTGGATAATTAAAGTCCCCCATGACTATAATATCCCCCTGTAAACTTGCCTTTTTGATATTACTAAAAAGATGTGTGTTGAAATTATTGTCTGAATTGGGTGGTCTATAACATACTCCTAAAATAAGACCTCTTTCCCTAATATTTTCCAGGCGAAGCCACATGTCCTCACTAAGATGGGGCTCATCATCCAACTGAAGAGGACTTACATTTCCTAAAAAATGTGTATCCCTCTATGTTACACTCATCCCCATCTTTGTTATTTAGCCAGGTTTCCGTTATTGCTATAATATCATAATTATGCTCTGCTACATACAACTCCAACTCACTTACCTTATTTTTGATACTTCTAGCATTAAGGCAAGCTATTTTTAATGTGTTAATCCTTCTACATTTACGTGTTTGCTTAGAATTTACATTACTATACATTTTTTTTTTCTACACCATTGTTTGTTCTTCCATATATAGATCTATATCTGGCCTGTCCTAAACTCCCTGCCCCCCCTTTCCCTAGTTTAAACAATCCTTGACTAGCCTACACATATGCCTCCCCAATACATTGGTGCCCCTCCGGTTCAGATGTAACCCGTCACGGCGGAACAGGTCCCATCTGTTCCAAAAAGAGTCCCAATGCCCCATAAACCTATACCCTTCTACCCTGCACCAAGATTTGAGCCACGCGTTAAGCCTTCTAATCTCCTCAATCTTACCTGGACTGGCGCGTGGCACAGGCAGAACTTCGGAGAATACTACCTTGTCAGTTCTGCTCCTCAGCTTGGTACCTAACTCTTTGAATTTGGATCGCAGAACTGACAGACTACCCTTATGTATGTCATTTGTTCCAACGTGGACAATGACAACTGGATCCACCCCCGCTCTGGCCAAGAGCCTATCCACCCTTCCAGGGAGGTCTCCCACCTGTGCTCCCGGCAGGCAACACACCGTGCGAGACTCTCTCTCTCTGGAGCACACCTGCACTTCAATCCCCCTAATGATTGAGTCCTCAACTATCACTACCTCTCTCTGGGAACTGGTTTTGAGGTGGCGCGTTGAGGCTCCTCAACCCTGCCTACCACCTCAGAATTATCAGAGTCACCGTCCAGCTCCGCAAGGACATGATAACGGTTAGACACTTCTAATTCTGGGGTTGATGCCCCCGGACAGTGTGCACCCTTTACCTTACGCCTTGTGACCGTGACCCACCTATTCCTACATGTCTGGTCTGGAAGCTCCTCCCGCGCCACCTTAGGGGTGCACACTATCTCTCTAAAGGACACCTGGGCCAAGTCCGCCAATTCTCTATTACAACGCAGGTCAGCCAACTCCTCCTCCAGTTCAGCGACCCTGAGCTCGAGGTGATGGATCAGCTGGCATCTCTTGCAGATGTAGCCCTCATAGACAACTGGCTCTTCCAAACCATCATCTAAGTCATCTAAACCATCATCAAAAGTCCAACATCCAACAGGACTTGCATTGCACTGGCCTCATTATTAAAATTTGACTTGGGATTACTAAACTGCCTTAACTTTTTTAACTTTTTTTTTTTTTTCTTAAAATTAAATTTCCTCTTCTTTCAGCTGCTCCTTAACTTAAATGGTAACACTAAGATCTGCCACAGATATTTTACACCTTATCTCCTTAAGCTCCTGTACTGTTGTCCCTCTCAGCTGCCTGCTATTTGTCTATGAGGTTAACTTACTTTTATATATATAGATTACACTTTGTTTCAGTGACTCTACTCTGTTGGGCCCTTGAGCAAGGCCCTTAACCTGCAATTGCTCCGTCCTGGGTATGATGTTAATCAACATCCAGCCCTGCAAGTCGGCCTTCTGGTTGGTGACAAAATTGTCACTCCAGCCACCATAAAAAACCTCAGACTATTCCATTCCATCTGAACTAGTGTGGTGCTGAGGTGTCACCCGCTGCATGGCTGCACTCGGGTCCCAATTTGGGATCCTGAGTTGGTTTGTTATGTGGTGGGTGCGGTAATATAGTATTGTGTGTACCACACAAAAAATAATATTTTGTAGAGCATGGTTTAAGGTCTCTATAGCTGCATCTTTCCCAGTTTCCCAAAATCAAGAAGGTACTGAGTTGGCAAGGTAGGATCCAGAATGAGTCAAACATGTAACAAAAGAAGTTTCTCAATCCAATAAATTTAAAAAAGGTTTAGGGAAAATTCAAAGTAAAACAATTCACACAAAAATAGCGAAAAAAGTTATTACACGTGCAAAATAAAAGGCAAAAAGGAAAAAAAATTCTTCTACAAACTTAGCTTTTTCTTGTTATACTTTCTATATTTAAAGGTTGTGTTATTTCTCTATAGCAAACTTACATATCCTTTACTTAAAACATTCAGTATGTTCTATATCGGGGTGGGCAAAGTCAGTCCTGGAGGGCTGCAGTGGCTGCAGGTTTTTGTCCAACCCAGTTGCTTAACTAAAAAAAATCCTTGTCAATTATTTAATTTCATGGCTTGTTAGTTAGTGCTTTAACTCTGCCATGTCAGGTCATTCTCATATCCTAGATTTTTTTTCCTTTCTAAGGATATCATCCAAATGATTTGTAGTCTAAAACAGATGCGTAATTCTCAGTGCTTCACTTTTTTCTCTTCATTTTCATTCCAAGTATGTAATTGAACCAAATAGTGCACGATAAACACACACAGGTATAAATGGAAACCAGCTAAATGGAGAAATGCATCTGATTGCTAATAAGGGGTGATTAAAAACCAAGAATACAGCTGTTTAAGACTAAAATAATCAATAAGGGTTCAAAATCTTAACGAGTGAGACAACTAAAATGAGGCAGCCTCCAGGAATGACCTGTTCTATATGTATGGCACATTCAATATAGTCAATACTTTCAATTTGATACTGTCTGAAAACTATTTGCCCTCCATGCCTTACCAACTGGAAGGCAGATCATAAACTGGGACTAATCTGTAGTCAGAGGGACAATAAATATTTAGAATATTTTATTTTGGTTTAGCCTGTGGGGGTTATATTAGAATCTCCCCTTGATTATCCATTAATATATAGGCAAACATTTTAACATACAGCTATCAATGTAGCAAAACCTTACTAACATATGGCTCTTACAGTCTCCTTAGTATACTGCATATTCAATACTTTAGAAAGTGATATACATTAGATTAGTACAAAGCTGATCATTCCAGTCAGCAACCTTATTTTACTGACTGTTGAAGAGCAGCGTCATACCAGCTGTTGCACCTAAAATATGGTCATATGTTGCATGTAAATTTTCATGTGATATGAAATTAGTGCCATTATTGACACTTATAGCTCATAAGGGCCCTGTGTAGTAAAGCAAAATTTTAAGTGGCAAAACAAAAGGGCTATGACAATATCAATGGCAGACACTCTGTGGACTACACCAAGTCCCCTTTGAATGCTCTTATAGCACTCCGCTCACAAATCATTGTGTATTCAATATTGTAATAAAATTTAGCCTGAAGTAAAACATGCATGGTTCATTAGACTGTTATCAAACTACAGGATGCTAATAATGGGCAAGGCTTATTAATCAACCAACTTTTTTTGTACAACTTTTTTTTATGGGTTGTCTACAAATTAACAACTTATCACATCTATACACACAAATACTGTACCTTCTGAGATGTTGTCATTATTACTGAAACAAGTAAATACAGGCTGTGACTAAGGAGTACAACATAATTAATATACATACATTTTCACATGGCATAAAATAACTGGAATGCTTGGGAAGATTACAAGTTATCAAGCAAAATATAAGTGATGTTAAATGAATATTTTGAAAAACAGATCCTACCCTTGGCAAAATGTAAATTCATCTGAGAACTGCTGTAATATCATTGTAGTTGTTTACTTCAATAAGGTTATCGGGTAATCGTTGGTTTGCAGTAGAAAACATTACATTCCATTAAAAAACTGAAAATGGATTTTGTAAAATTTTTAGAAGCAGTATATTAACAGAATTGCATTTATCATTCCCTCTAAGGCTGGCCCAAGGCATTGGTGATATAGATGTTTGCCTTGGAGATACCAATAGTACATTGTGATGGCTCATACTGTAAACAGCATAGGCAATTCATCGCATACCTAGTGTGTGTCTGGAGTACAGGTGGAGGTGCTTCATGGAATACACAGCCTAGATAATGATGGTCATTCTGATGCAGTATGTTGAAAGGAGTTTAGACACTTTAGTCTACTTGCAAAGTGTGTGTTTCTTCTGTTGTCATTCTGATTTTTAGTTTAAAAAAGTGCTTTGTAGTGATGTATAGATACTCTATATCTGCAGATTTCCAACCCTGTGTCATTCAGTTGTAAAGTGCATGAGCTGTATTAACATTTGAGAATAAATGGTATAACCTTGTTTGGTTTGTGTATACTATTTCTCTGCTCATAAGTGTGATTACTTTTTCTTTTAGCTCTCCTCCAAATTATTTTGCCATGCAGTGCAGTTGATGAGGGGACTCATAAGTTATGAAAGTGCAATACACATACTGTAAGCAGAAGACAGCAGTGAAATCTTGTCTAGAAGCTTTTCTCTGGTACTCTAGTTTTGATCCCTTACAGTGGGATGCAAAAGTTTGGGCAACCTTGTTAATAGTCATTATTTTCCTGTATAAATCGTTGGTTGTTACGATAAAAAATGTCAGTTAAATATATCATATAGGAGACACACACAGTGATATTTGAGAAGTGAAATGAAGTTTATTGGATTTACAGAAAGTGTGCAATAATTGTTCAAACAAAATCAGGCAGGTGCATAAATTTGGGCACCACAAAAAAGAAATGAAATCAATATTTAGTAGATCCGCCTTTTGCAGAAATTACAGCCTCTAAACGCTTCCTGTAGGTTCCAATGAGAGTCTGGATTGTGGTTGAAGGTATTTTGGACCATTCCTCTTTACAAAACATCTCTAGTTCATTCAGGTTTGATGGCTTCCGAGCATGGACAGCTCTCTTTAACTCACACCACAGATTTTCAATTATATTCAGGTCTGGGGACTGAGATGGCCATTCCAGAATGTTGTACTTGTTCCTCTGCATGAATGCCTTAGTGGATTTTGAGCAGTGTTTCGGGTCGTTGTCTTGTTGAAAGATCCAGCCCCGGCGCAGCTTCAGCTTTGTCACTGATTCCTGGACATTGATCTCCAGAATCTGCTGATACTGAGTGGAATCCATGCGTCCCTCAACTTTGACAAGATTCCCAGTCCCTGCACTTGCCACACAGCCCCACAGCATGATGGAAACACCACCATATTTTACTGTAGGTAGCAGCTGTTTTTCTTGGAATGCTGTGTTCTTTTTCCTCCATGCATAACGCCCCTTGTTATGCCCAAATAACTCAATTTTAGTTTCATCAGTCCACAGCACCTTATTCCAAAATGAAGCTGGCTTGTCCAAATGTGCTTGAGCATACCTCAAGCAGCTCTGTTGACTGTTCTCACCATTCGTCGCTTCTGTCTATCCGAAATCTTTCTTGGTCTGCCACTTCGAGCCTTAACTTGAACTGAACCTGTGGTCTTCCATTTCCTCAATATGTTCCTAACTGTGGAAACAGACAGCTTAAATCTCTGGGACAGCTTTCTGTATCCTTCCCCTAAACCATGATGGTGCACAATCTTTATCTTCAGGTCATTTGAGAGTTGTTTTGTGACCCCCATGTTACTACTCTTCAGAGAAAATTAAAGGAGGAGGGAAACTTACAATTGACCCCCTTAAATACTCTTTCTCATTATGGGATTCACCTGTGTATGTAGGTCAGGGGTCACTGAGCTTACCAAGCCAATTTGAGTTCCAATAATTAGTTCTAAAAGTTTTGGAATCAATAAAATGACAACGGTGCCCAAATTTATGCACCTGCCTGATTTTGTTTGAACAATTATTGCACACTTTCTGTAAATCCAATAAACTTCATTTCACTTCTCAAATATTACTGTGTGTGTCTCCTATATGACATATTTAACTGACATTTTTTATCGTAACAACCAACGATTTATACAGGAAAATAATGACTATTAGCAAGGTTGTTCAAACTTTTGCATCCCACTGTATCTATGTATGTTGACCCAGTATTAGTATATATATAGTATGTTTACACGATTGTGATATATGTCTTGTGTGGAGAATTTCTGAGTGACTGTTGTCTGCAATGAGCAATTTCTATGGTGCTGTTGACAATATATTAAGTTTAATGATGATCAGAATTCAGAAGTCAGCCTACAAAGACAGTTATTGAAAAGAGTAGATACATTTAAATATGTAGGATTAGTGGTAGCCCAAGACGGAAACCTATATGCATAAATAACCCATAGAGTACAGTGTGGATTGAATAATTCGAAAAAGGTATCAGGAGTATTGTATGATCGAAGAATTAAGGTGAAGGCTAAAGGTAAGGTTTTTAAGACAGTGGTTAAACCAGCAATGATGAATAGAGATGAGACATGTGCAGCCAGGAAAGCACAGGAGAAGAAGTCAGATGTGGCAGAAATGAGAAAGTTGAGATAGATGTATGGAGTTGCAAAAAGGGACAGCATAAGAAATAACACAGTCAGAGGTACAACAAAATTGGGAAAGCTATTTAACAATCTCCTCCATTCCGTGTTTAATACTTTTTTCATACCACACTATGTATATCATGTCAGATAGTATTTTTAAAACCGATTAGTACAAGTATTTTCTACAGCAAGTTTACTTTGCTTCAGTCAGTCTGGACACTTCATATAATGGATACCTAATTTGGTGTTTTTTTATAAATATACATTAGTTGTATATGTTATATACAACTAATTTACAGACAGTACTGCAGTTGCTATCTTTGCATTAACATTGTCTTAAAAGCTCTCTCCACATTAGTAGTATAACATGCCCACGCACACATACACTCACAGATTTGATTACTAATTAATTGCTCCTTAGTTGCATGAACTGAAACCAATTAGCACTTTAATTTAGCAGAAAGTGTAATCATAGATGGCAGCATTCTGTGTTTATGAATCCATATGCAAGAAGTGGAATTTACTTTGTGAGAGTTCACTTTTCTTGAAGTGTGCATTTTTTAAAATATTTACCTGTTTTCCAGCAGTTAATTGCACCCAATTAAATGATTACACCACTGTTAAAAACAACTTCACAAGCAATTATAGATCATTCTGAAATTGTAGAGATGCAGTACAGTACCTTTCCATTGCATTAACACAAAATTGATTTTTCTCTTCTTAAACATCTTCGTAGTAAGAAGTATAAAATTTGAAGAAGGGAAATGCTATGTTCTAAGCAGACTAAATAACAATTATAATTACCATAAACATGTGAAAGTGGCTAACAGAAAGATGATTTTCTTAACATTAACTGTGAAGCTTACATTTCTTGGCCTGAACACCACCTTGTGTTCCTGGCCGGTGGACTTGAATTCATCTGTGCTTGCTGATTGTTATGCTGCCAATCATGACACAGACTCCGTCATCAGTTTTGCTAAAGACACAACAGTAGTAAGTCTGATACCCAGCAATGAAATGATTGTCTGTGTTATGACAGTTGATATCTTTCCAGAAAAAACAGACAATCCTTGTGTTAAACTGTATGGTAAGTGGCAGAAATTTTTCCAGGATGAATCATGGCTACAAAGTCAGACAGATGCCTAGTTTGTTACACTAGAGGATCAAAGACAAGTGGCATAACTAAAAGGGCAAGACAAACTTAAAATCTCTACACAGGTAATGGTCAAAAATCTGTACATGAATTAATTTTCTTTCATGAGTTAGTTTTCCTTTTTTATTTAACAGAGATTAAATAATCAGTAATACACCTCATGAGATCACTCATAAGATGTCAATATTATAGTGTTAGGGCTATCTGTGCGGAAGCTTCACATATCTCTTTTCCACAAAGAAGATACAAATGCCTTGAAAATAAAAATAAATATAATAATAAATCTTTTGTTATTATTATTATTTTACAGGGACTCATATATTTTCTTATTTGAAGACTGGGAGGGCTCCTTTAAGGCTTATTTTAACTTGTATCGCTAATGTATGGCTAATTACACATGCATTCGGCTGGCATGGAAAATTAACCATGTGGCAGCACACAGGGATCAGTGTTATATATTCAGTGTCAGAACTCTTAATATTTTCATTATAGTCAACTAATGTATTCCTCAAATGAAAGTATTGCAAGTTTTTTGTTTTCTAAATACATGTGGCATGCAAATCAGGAGTACAGATTGGATTGTGACATTAGGCATGCAAAATGAAAGTACTGCACATGGCTGTTGAAGCTCTGTGATGTCACATTGGCATTGCAAAGCCTCATGGGACACTCAGAAAAAGCATTCAACTAAGTTGGCCACATGGTGAATTTCAGGATATTTGCCAAACAAAGTCACTGGTGAACACTGCAAATGCACTTTAGCAAATTTCGTCTAGCAACTCTTATTTGTTAAATTTAATACTGGTTACTACTATTTGTTTTGTGTTTATTTCAAAACAAAAAGGATAATAAACGTGTCCCCTGTGCAAAAACATACCCATGTAAATAATGATCCATTATTATTATATAAATAGTTAAGAGCCTTACGGTCTTTCCTGTTGTCCACTTTTAATAAAGAAAATTTTGACTGATGTAATTCATATTTTAAGATTTTTTAGGTTATTCTATTCATGTAAGAATTGCAGTGAGGTATTTATTAAGTAAAAATGAATAAACATCATGTTACCACACTGATTGGTAATACTGTTTTGTTTTGTTTTTGGCTTTTTTTAACAGGGATTAAAAAATTAGTTCTATTTTTAAAAATTTATTTTCACCATCATATTTGTGTATTTAAAAAATTGACAGCAAAGTTAAAAAAAAATATAATCATACTGTACTTGTCTGTTTTGTTGCTGAGCAAGATATAGTATCTTTATTTTACGTATTTTATAATACAATTTTTTCTCTAATATAAGTATCTTTCAATAGTAATATTGTATGAGGATTACTTCAGAATTATTTAACAGAGACACAGAAAAGATACATAAATAATTCTCTTCTGAAACAACATCCCCTAAATCGTTTCGAAAAACAGACATAGAAGTTATTTATCTTAATAAGCCACAATGTATATTGGAAAATGTTTTTTTTCCTTACATTTCATAAGAAATCTGTAATCTGCAACCTGCAATCTGTCCAATACAATAGCATGCCTAATGTGCATGTATATGTTTGAATGCAATATTAAATTAAACTTGTTTGTTTATATTTCCATGTATACAATTTGTCATTTAACGCTTTTTATAGAAAGCTTCTGGTTTTTACAAAGAGCAACAATGGAAGTGTGTTATGGAGCGTTTATTAAAACAATATGTTTTTCAACCCACCCAAGTATATTTAAGACTTACTTAAGGTTTTGGACAAGAATCCTCATGAGAATTAAATATTATCACAAATGCCGCACACTGTCTTCATTAGCATTTGGGAAAAGAAGGTTAAAGAGGGAGTAGAAATGGTGGAGACTGCTTATAATAATCCATTTGGGGTTTTTTATCCTAGCATTGAAAATTGGCATTTAATTGAATCTGGGTGTTCCACACCCTCTCCTGTATGTGTATATATACTGTATTTACAGGTAAAATTCTGTTACAACGAATATCTTTACACCAAAATTTTCATTACAACTAAGTAATTTTATGGTCCCGACAGTTTCCCCATATGATACGAGTCTATAGAAATCTCGTTACTATGAAATACATTTAGAAGATACTTTCATTACAACGAAGTGCCCAAAAGACCTTGAAATGCCTGAATGAATCATCCACAGAGCAGTTAGTTCTGTGGTCGCAGCTCAGTTATGCACAACGATCCCCCAAACAGAAACATTGTACGTTTTTTTTTCTTTCTTCGAACTTTCTTTGTACTGTTTTTTTGCTGTTTTTGGTGGTTTTCAGTGATATCTTTTGCTTATTGCTCGTCAACATTTGAAAAACATCCATTGCAATTTAACTCATTGTCACTCTCCTATAGAAACGGCAGACATGAAAAAATGATAACAGTTCATATTAGAAAATAAAAACTACATTTATGCGGCTCTTGATTCCAGCAAAGAGAAAAAAGACGTTGCCAGTGAATTCAGAATTTCGCCATCAACACTGTCAACTTTCTTGAAAGACCGATCAAAAAATGAAGAAAATTCTCAGGTTGCAAACATATGCGAACTGCTGCATTTGAAGACGTTGCAAAGCCGTTTTATGTGGTTCAGTGATACTCGTTCAAGAAACATTCTTATTAATGCGACACTCGTTCAAGACAATGTGAGGTTTCTAAATTTTCTTGGGACCTCCCCCAACTGGACAACACACCGAAGAGCGTTCTGATGTGTGATCACTGTGTCTGTGGAAGACCGTTTATCCATTGCCGGGGAAACAGCAGGCTCACGCCTCTGCTGCAGCTCGCCACTGAAGAAGACAGAAAAGATCTCAATGGGTGATGTAAGGAACATTGTAAATGCAGGAAACAGTGTTACTTGGCCACTAACCTGGCTACGACCCTGCCTGACTGCTGTGTCTATGTATAAGAGAGTGGTAGATCCCGCTACAATAAATAACCCTGTTGTTCCTGTTTCAAGTTGAATAAAGATGGTTTTGCTAAAGTACTGAGACCCAGCCTCGTGTTTTGGGGTGCAAGACAGGGACTTATAGCACAACCCCGATCTTTTAGGATTTGCTTCTGTGGCACTTCACTGCAGTGCTATGAGCCTGCTGTTGCCCCGCCCCTGCAACGAACAGACAATCTTCCACAGATGTGGCAATCATGCTTCGGGACACACTTAAGCTTGTCGTTCCCGTCTTGGGGGGGGGGGGGGCTAAAAGAGTTCAGAAACCTCACAATATGAAGAAGAAGAAAAGGATGATTCGACTTCTGATTGATAACTGTGCTGCCCACAATATGCTCCCACATTTAGATAATGTTTGCATTGAATTCCTCCCACCCAATTGCACAGCAGTGCTTCAGCCATTGGATTTGGGCATCATTCGCACCCTGAAAGTGTATTATCGCAAGGAAATGCTGAGAAACATTCTCATCAGCATAACTTGTAGACAGGAGGAGATTAAAATTAACGCAAAAGAAGATACTGAAAGGATTGCAAATGCCTGGACGCAAGTTAAAGAAAGCACTACAGTGACAAATACAGAATCTCATTATTACAAAATATTTTTTAGGTCCCTGGCAGTTCGTTGTAACGGAATTTTATATATTTATTTATAAAATATTAATTTTATATTTTATATATATATATATATATATATATATATATACATACTAATAAAAGGCAAAGCCCTCACTGACTGACTGACTGACTCACAGATTCATCACTAATTCTTCAACTTCCCGTGTAGGTAGAAGGCTGAAATTTGGCAGGCTCATTCCTTACAGCTTACTTACAAAAGTTAGGCAGGTTTCATTTCGAAATTGTACGTGTAATGGTCATAACTGGAACCTACTTACGTATAAATATACGGCCATAGCCTGCAGCTTGGTCGCTGTGTGAGGCGGAGTTGCGTCCTCCATCAGCACGCCTCCCACGTAATTGACTGCCTGCCCATATAAGGCCGTCCGTCAGCGGCAATCCAATAGACACGCTGCTGCTAAATATTTGCTGGTGAAGGACTGTGCTTATGCAGACGAAGATGAGATGGTCAGGGATAGACTAGTGTTTGGCACAAACTCAGCGAAAGTGCGAGAGAAACTTTTAAGTGCCAGGTCTTAGCTAACATTAAATAAAGCCGTGGACATCGCAAGATCGCACGAGATAGCACAAGCACAACTGAGAACCTTCAATGAATGTACTCCGAGCGGCTCACGTGAACTGACTGTGAATGCAGTACACAGAGAACAAGCAAGAGCTCCAAAGAGCGCTGAACAAAAAACACATTACACAATTGAGAAGGCAGCAAAAGAATATGAAGCGAGTGATGCATACAAGCATATTCATAAGTGTAGCTACTGTGGAAACAAAGCACGGTGTAAACCTTAAGTTTAAATTAAGTTCATAGACACGCTACCGCTGGCGTTTGTCATGCCTACGACGAATACGATATTCGCGAGATACAAGTTTAATGAGAAGACGTATAAGCGAGACTTTTGATCTCTTTGTAACGGAGTTAAAATTGCTGTAACAGAGTTAAAATTGCTGGTGAAGGACTGTGCTTATGCAAACGAATAGGAAAGCAAGGTGTAAAGCTTAAGTTTAAATTAAGTTCATAGACACGCTGTCGCTGGCGTTTGTCATGCCTAAGACGAATACGATATTCGCAAGATACAAGTTTAATGAGAAGATGCAGGGTATAAACGAGACTTTTGATCACTTTGTAATGGAGTTAAAATTGCTGGTGAAGGACTGTGCTTATGCAAACGAAGATGAGATGGTCAGGGATAGACTAGTGTTTGGCACAAACTCAGCAAAAGTGCGAGAGAAACTTTTAAGTGCCGGGTCTGAGCTAACATTAAATAAAGCCATGGACATCGCAAGATCGCACAAGATAGCACAAGCACTCTGAGAACCTTCGATGCATGTACTCCAAGCGGCTCACGTGATCTGACTGTGAATGCAGTACGCAGGCAAAAAGCAAGAGCTCCAAAGAGCGCTGAACAAAAAACGCATTACACAATAGAGACGGCAGCAAAAGAATATGAAGCGACTGACGCATGCACGCATATTCATAAGTTCACGTACTGCGGAAACAAACCACACGGTGGAAAAAGTCAATGTCCAGCTAAAGGAAGACAGTGTAAAAAATGTGGTAAATTGAAGCAATTCGCTAAAATTTGCAGGACTAGGAAAGATAAACCCGTGCATGCAGTGTGTGATGTCTCAGATAAAGAGGAAGACGAGCTGTTTATTGATGCAGCAGGACAGGAACAACCCTCTGACGCTGAACAAGCCTTTGTAGACATATCAATAGGAAAGCAAGGTGTAAAGCTTAAGATTAAATTACGTTCATAGACACGCTGCCGCTAAATATTCGCAGGCAAATCCACAACTTAATACCGGCAATGCCTGTTAAACATCTTAGATTCATGAGTATCGATTTGGGTGGTGGTCCCTTTGATGAATGAAACCTGTTATCTTTACAAAGGTTGACAACAAAGATGAGATGGTCAGGGATAGACTAGACAAACACGGAATGTAACTTGAACACAACACATCCTCCAAATACGAACCTGATTGAAAGAAATAATGATAATCAAATCCTTCATGACAGCAACACTCATAACACAAAACAATTACATTGACAATCATGTTACGTTATTTTTAAAATGTTTCCTTTTCTTTTTCATAACTTCTTTAACACACTACTTCTCCGCTGCAAAGCGCGGGTATTTTGCTAATATATATATATATATATATATATATATATATATATATATATATATATAAGAGAGAGACAGAGTTTATGTAAGATGTGGTTTGTTCAGAAAAAAAAATGTGCATTTGGGAAATGAATATTAAATGAATACATCCTTCAGAAAAGAACTATAATTAAAGTAGATAATTAACAGTTTGATAACTGTTATGGCACATATCTTCCTAACCACACCATTATACTAGCCCTTTCAACAGAAGGGTCGAAATAATTAAGCTTTCAGTCTATATATAAAAATGTAGTTTCTTTTCAATAATTCTTTACATTACAATTAGATTGTACCACTTACTTTCAATTATGATGCATGATATGAAATATTGCAATCAGTGTAACAGTTACTGGAGATTGAAATTCTGTAGGCATCAAGATGGGAGGGGAGAAATGAAAATCATCTGTACAGGAAAGGCACAGAGCAATAAGTGGAAATAAGCAGTGTGGCACAACTGACACCAAGTCAAACACCAAGTATCCGTTTCAGTGATGTAATGCACCAAACTACAGAAATGAGACTTCTTGAAGTCAAAGACCAGCATGGTTCAGTAATTGACAGGGAAGTCTTCTTTGTATCAGTAAGCTAGATCTTCAGTATTTAAGCTTTATATAAAGCTTGTGAGCATGGAGACCAGGGCTCAATACCTGTTGGGAGAGAAGCCATGGTGAGCACCAAGGGCAAATCTGATCACTGGTACAAAATTGTGATTTATAGTTAAAAAAAAAACATGATTTGAACAGATATATTTTCATTATTTTATTTGCATTTTAAACTATTGTATAGTGTCTAGTATCTTTAGAATATGAATATGACAAAGTACACTTCTTAAAGCATTTGATACCACTATTGTGCATGTACTTCTATAAATCTTATAGCTCTGGCACACTCATTTAAAAGAGGTTAAGACTAGACTTCACTTTATTTATACAGCTAAAAGTTTTGCTACGATTTGACAAACAGAATCACGTCAAGAAGATTAGTGTTTCTGTGTGAAAAATCAATAGTTCATAATAGAGTTAAAATATAAAGTACAGTAGAAGTACTCTGTCTTCAGCTTTTCTTTAAACTAATCTGTTCATAGAAGCATGTTCTATTGTGTCTAAAATTTCACAGTTTTGGAGGTGAACTGAAGCTAAGGAATAACCATAGACATTCACCTATTTTATAAACCCACTTTCTTTAGAACAAGGACCCAAATGATTTAATGTTTTTGGGGCTAAATGCAAAAATAAGAATAGGGCCCTCATAAGTTACATATCTCTTCCATCTCTATACTCACTAATCTAAACAATCAGGCCTAATAATAGGAATACCACTTCACCTGCACCTTAGTGGAAACCTGCTGCATAGGTCCAGGCTGACATTGGACTGTTGTGCAGAATAACAATGAATGAATTGAAACTATGATGCACACAATGAATAAAAGAGTATATGCTTTCATTTATTGTCAGATGTAAGCAGGGACCTTGTTTTTCAGACTGGTGTTCTACTACAACTTGTCCTATTTATTGCAGCAAAGTGGTGATAAGTTTTCACAAACATAATAAAATTAAAAATACAATATGTTATAAGTTACAATACAGTATTTATATGTTCTCTCTCTTTCTGTCTGTCTCAGCCTTACCCTCTCTTTTATGCACTTTGCTTTTCTTACATTTAATTTTCTCAACACTTTATCTTCCTTCCCTTTCTTTTTATCTTATCACCTTGAATCCTGAATATCAACTGAATTTGAACTCTTTTCATGGTATGTGACAATTTGTAGATCTTTAATTGGATTCTTTGTTGTGGGTTGTCATAAGCATAGTCTATATGGGAAAGGCTAGTTAAAAACATACCTTGTGAGCTTTGACTTCAGCACATCTTGACCTTCTGACTTCATGTTCAATGACAAAAAAAACCAATGCAGAAATCCTGTCCTACAAAGTATTGTAGTAATGCACATTAGAGAAGAAAAACTTATCTCTCATGAAACCACTGTTACAGAGAGTATGAAAAGTAGTCTGAGAAACATATTCTCAAAATAGGATACAAGTCAAGGACACTCTCCTTGAATATCTAATCCAACATCTCAAAAGATAATGAGAAGTGGGAGGGGAAAGCTCTAACAGCAGCTTTTATCTCCAACCTTAGGTCTTCTGCATCAACATCATCCATTCTTTGTTCTAAACCCTGGTAGCATGCATCCAGTTTACTTTGTTGCTCAGTGCATTTCATCATGTCAAGATAGCAGATAAACCCATAAAGCTCACAGACGTATTCTATACAAGAAAATCTCTCTCTTATGGTGACAAGTGCTGTATCTACAAGAGACAGAAGTTCTCCTCCATATTCGCCTCCATTTGCTCAATTCCTCCATACTGAAACTGTCTAGTTACTCCTCTGTGGCACACTTCTGGCCGCCTCATTTCCACAACAAACATTTCTGATATCCCCTCACATCTGTTTTGGCAGAGGCAAGACCATTCAATTTATACACGTTAATAACCTGCCACTCCCTGTTTTTTCCCCTGAGCGTTTCAGCTGAAACTTTGGTGTTCAGCAGAATCTTGTTGACCTTGTTTACCCGATACAACACATAATACATACATTTACACTAATAACAACTTTTACCATCAACGCGAAGGAGTCGCGATGGGAGCAGCCTTTAGCCCCAGCATTGCGAGTCTATGTTTCTGTTTTTAAACAATAGCCTACTTTATTCACACATCAAATAATCTGTTTGTTGATCATATACTGGTTTGGCTTTGTTACACTGATGTCTTAGATGACTTACAGTGTTTTCACACATATTTCAATAAATGTGATTCTACTTCAACTTTCATGCTCAATAATAATGTAATGTCTTTTCTAGACATTACTACATATTTGCATAATGACTCCTTTTAATTTTATCCTTGAAACCTACTGACCACAATACAGTTTTACATGCTTCTGGTTTTCATCATAAATTTTTGATTAATATACCAGGGTCTCATTTTTTTCATATCCAACAAATTTGTTCTGAACAAGATGATTTTTTTTTGTCAAGCTAGGATATGAAAACCTGTTACTTTGAAAAAAAAAGTGATGAAACTGTTTTAAATGTGCACTGTTTATAAAAATCTGGCGAGGTCTCCCTTAGTCTTGCTCATATACTCAGATATAGGGATTGATATTTGAGGAGTAAACTGCAAGACAATGATTATATTTTTATATTATGTACATTAAAGAATCATCAACAAAAAATTAAATCAAATAATATAATATATTGAACAATTATTATAAAAGTAAAGTTGAATAAATCGGACTCTACAGCTGCAGGAATAAAAAAGAACCACTTCCGGTTACCGAAAATAGCACAAAAGTTGCAATACTTTCCCTACAAGAAAGTAAACCGGACTCAGGGACGTCTAAAACGTCAAGATTCATCAAAATCTCAAGGTCAAATTTTTGGACGATTTCAATACTTTACCTATACTTCACATACGAGAAAGTAAAAAGAGAACTATTACAGTATACATCATAGATTGACCCACATTAACTAACAGACTTGTTTTCAATCTTATGTATTCAAATTATGTCAATTAAATTAGATGTATTATTTTAAACATTGGCACATATTGTGATTAAATCCTAGTTTCTCTGAACCACCACTCTGTGCCTTCTCTCATGGCTCCAGTATCTGTAACTATGTAGTCAACTACTTACCTGCCCAATCTCCACACCCCTTTCTATTATTTCTAATTACATTAACACTAGAGACTTTCCTAGTTTACATTGCAGTTGTTGCACAAATGTCAAAAAGTTTTCCTTTTTTTCTTTTAAGGGTTTGGACTAGCTGGCCACCTGCTTGAGCTGCAGCAGTCTTGTCCTTCTGAGCTCTTTGTCTCCATCTATATCAGCAGCAGTTTTGTTTTCTGAAGGTGATTTGGATATCACTTTTGCCAATCTCTCTTAAAGCTCTTTGCTTTGTGAGTCCCTAGCTGAGCTGCTGGTTACTTTACCTCCTTTGTATTTATTTGTCAGAGTAGCTACTGAACAAACCACAATGGATGATTCTTTTTCATCTTATATGTATAGTCCTTTTATTTGTGTAGCCAGCCAGTATTAACAAGTGTCATCTGCCTACTCTCATTTGGTTGACGCAGCTATCTTTTTGTTATATAAAGTTGCTTGTTGACTGACTTGACAAGTCCATTTTCACAGTTATAACCTTCACACTGATATATATATATAATCTGTTCTTTTATGAATTGGTGATGTCAAAAGGAGCTAATTATAATTGTGTATTTATGAAATATTTACAGACTTTGACACTGATTTTTAAAAACAGTTTTATCTATAATATAAAGTACCTGACCTGTTCCAATTGAAATTTAATATCAATACCAATGATTCAGCAGACACAAGTTATAAAAAAGATACAGTTCAACTTTTGTTTATCAGACAAGGTCTGGTTTGCGATATTGTTAACAGTTTTTTAACTAACTGCTTTGTTTGTTTCATCAGGCTAAGTATCCCTCTATTCATATCCTGTACCCACTTACTCCAGATTAGTCTATGCAGGGAATTCTGTTGCAGAGAAGGAACAAACCATCATAGGAAACCCTCAATCAAACACCCAGACTCACTCATAGTGTTCCAGGTAAACTAACGTGCATATCTTTGCATGCAGGTAGAAAACAGTACAAGAAAAAAAAAATGTACAGACGATGCAACAAGCAAATTCTGTATAAAAGGTAACTGGGCTGGAAGTCCACTTCTGCCATATTTCATGTTAATCTTTGCTTAAAATGAAAAAAGTTATACTGCCTTAATCTTTCCTCATGTCCTAAACTTGGCACATACTGTACATGTCGTCTGTGCTTTTCTTTTGTTGTTAACACACCAATAATGCCAGTGGTGTGTTATGGACACTAAATTACACATAGTGCTGTTGATGAGGCATCAGAACAATTCTATATAGCATAAGCATAATCTGTCTTGATTTGTACACGATACATCATGCCATATAATCGAATGACTTAGGCTATTTATTCACTTCTGTAATCTTCCCACCCGAAATTGCGACAACTAAGCTGCGTCCAGATCTTGTGCTCTGGTCCAAGTCCTGTCGGCGTGTCTTCATCATCGAGATGACAGTCCCATGGGAGGATGCTATCAATGAGGCATTCGAACGGAAGAGGCTGCGATATGCCAGTTTAGCAGCTGAAGCAGAGGGGCGGGGCTGGAACGTCAAAGTGTGGCCAGTGGAGGTGGGATGCAGAGGGTTTGTAGCCAGTTCCACCACGAGGCTATTGAAGGAAGTAGGGATCAGAGGGCAGGCTCAATGGAAGGCAATTAAAGAGCTTGCCACTGTAGCGGAACGGAGCAGTCACTGGCTGTGGCTGAAACGTAGGGACTTAACATGGGCTGCCAATTGATCGAGTGGTGTCACCATGCTATACACACCCTGGCCTGATCAACCAGGGGTGGGCCAACCCCGGCGGAGGGTGTCTTGTGATATGCGGCCGAAACACCCAATGAAGTCGGGGGCACACAACTGAAGATGTGTCGCATTGGTTTCACCACGCAATCTGTGGCAAATTTCACTCCACTCAAGATGACCTCTCCTTTCAACTGTTGTGCTGAATAATTAGGGATTTTAACAACTAGTCCTAGTAAGAATCCTAATTGAGTATAGCAATAAGTCTCCTAAACTTTTCTCATATACTACACTTTCTGGTGCCAGACCTCACTATGAAATTATATCTAATATTAAGGAATTAGATGTATACATCCTTCTATTTATTTGTACCAGTGCTACATGACAGGACTTCAATTCTCAGGAACCTCAGGATCACTGCACCAATAGGTACTTCAGCTGTTGGCTCTGGGGCTGATGAGAATAAGAAGATGAAGAGATGGATTTAAAAGGAAGCAGTAAAAAGTTATAAAAAAGGATTGTGATCATATTTTGTGTGATTCACCACTTTCAACTACTGCAACCAGTCGTTTCATTTGGATTACTATTATCTATACCCTTAAAGGATATGTTTGTTTTTATGTCAAGTTGAAGTTATTTCTTCACAAACATGGTGTATATGCATTTCCCACACAGAATTGTGTTCTAAAGTTAAGTGTTTTCTATAAAATTACAATGAAGGCTAATGGGGCATGGGGCACAATCAGAAAATAAAAGCCTAAAAACTTACTGATGAAGCAGCAAAAGTTTCAATATAAGAAACATTCCTTCTGTGTTTCTGACGCATGTTTGTGGAAATGATCATTTTATCTCATAATACTGTTTTTCCCCTGTGGAAAGTAAGAGTTTTCTGTTCGTGTGAGTTCTCAAATAAATACAGAAGTAAGTCAAAACAAAAATCATGGAAAGTTTACTGTGATTTGGTCATTCAAAAGGATATCACGCCCTGAGAAGTGTGAAAGATTATTGAAGAAGACAAATGCTGAGATGGCTTGCACAGCTAGTCTTCTTTTAAATTAGTTGAATCTCATAATACTAGTGTTTTGTATTGAAAAATGACATACAGTAATCCCTCCTCCATCGCGGGGGTTGCGTTCCAGACCCCCCCGCGATAGGTGAAAATCCGCGAAGTAGAAACCATGTTTGTATGGTTATTTTTATATATTTTAAGCCCTTATAAACTCTC
>JANRMT010062822.1:20889653-20923319 GCA_026402145.1 Polypterus bichir lapradei
CTGCGTGCTCTGATTGGTTAGCTTCTCAGCCATCCGCCAATAGCGTCCCTTGTATGAAATCAACTGGGCAAACCAACTGAGGAAGCATATACAGGAAGTAAAAAGACACATTGTCCGCAGAACCCGCGAAGCAGCGAAAAATCCGCGTTATATATTTAGTTATGCTTTCATATAAAATCCGCGATAGAGTGAAGCCGCGAAAGTCGAAGCGCGATATAGCGAGGGATTACTGTATATAAACTATTGTACAATGTGAATGTAATTGCAAGATGTGGATCAATACTCAGCAATGTACTGTATGTATTTGGTAAGTTATTAAGCGTTTATTTTCTGATGGTGCCCCATTAGCCTCCATTGTAAAGCACCAGCAACATATTTTTTACATTTTACAGAAAACTTTACAACACAATTTTGTGTGGCAAGTGTATATATACCATGCTTTTGAAAAAATAACTTTGACTTGAAAAATATTAAACTTACCTTTTAAGTAATATACTTTTTCCTGGATTTGTATTCTGTGTCCTGTATCTGATTGTTCATGTGGTTTTGTCTTTGTTGGAAGTCATCAACGTTCATGGAGCATGTTCCTATTATTTTCAATCATCACTGAACAATCACATCGCAGTAGGACAAACATTGCATTTCTTTCAGGAGGCTGTTCACTGAGGATTTCTTTTCATTCATCATTGTCATCTACATTCTATAACAGGGATGTGTTTTGGACTTTGTGAGTGGTTACCATTTATTGTTTGGTGTGTATTGTCTTGTGGGCTATTCTGTATCTGTGTTTAATTAGTTAGTTAATGCTATTGGGGTTTATTTGGGTGGGTTTCTGTGTATTATTTAATTTTCTTTGAATTTGTAATACCTCCTTTTTGGAATTTAATTTAACAATGGTGTCAATATCCTAGTGTATATATTTATGAAGGCCAAGTCAAAACTGGGTGTGTTCCTGGTGTCACCAAATAAAACAAATAAATCACAATTTTATAACAATGTGAATCTAAGCTCCATATGACTGTTACATACTTACATTAATCTTAATTTTCCTAACAGAGTTGCTAGATTTTTGTGAAGATTGATATTTGATGCACCAGAACAATATATAAATATAATATTAAGGAGCAGAGTTACAGTAAACAGTATTACAGATCAGCTACTCTGCCTAATATGGCAAATAACAAAACGCTGACAAACCAAGTCAGAGTCACTGTTCTCTCTAAAATACTTAAAAAATGTAGTCGCCAATCAGCTTCAGCCACACCATACACCACAATTTATTTGAGAAATTCCAGTCTGGCTTTTGCACTGGTCATAGCACAGAAACAGCAGTAACGCACGTTGTAAATGACATTCTGATATCCTCTGATGAAGGAAACTCCACTGTAATTATGTTGTTAGACTTAAGCGCAGCATTTGACACCACTGACCATTCTATTTTACTACACAGGCTGGAAAATGACATTGTTCTCTTGGGTTCTTGCCTGGTTTAGTTCTTATTTATCAAATCAGTTCCAGTACAGACAGAAATGTGCTGACAGTACTCCATCATTATACAAAGAAGTGAGATATGGTGTCCTGCAATGCTCAGTACTGGGTGCTTTACTGTTTCACTTTACATTCTTTCAATGGGATCTATCATTAGAAAACATAATGTTAATTTTCACTCGTATGCCAATGACACCATTATACCTTTCTTTTAGACCAAATGAAATTTCTCCAGTGTTTTCTTTAGTTAGATGTGTTAGTGAATTAAAGGAGTGAATGGCCTTTAAACACAGATAAAACAGAGATGTTAATTATTAAAGGGAATGATGCTGATCACAACAATATACAATAACATAATTTAACTCAGTTGGAATCACTATCAGTTTTACTGAATCAGCCCACAATATTGGTGTTATTTTTGACTCTAGCATGTTTTTTAAAGTGATAAGTGACATGTGTCCAAAACATATTTCTTCCTTCTTAAAAATTTTGGGAAATTAAGGCATTTTCTAAATATGCAGGATACTGAGTAATTAATTCATGCATTAATTTCTAGTAGGATTGACTACTGCAATGCGGTCTTCACTAGATGTTCAAATTGTACTTTATACAGCTTTCAGTTAATCCAAAATGCTGCTGCATGAATTATTGCAAGACCATGAAAATACAAACACATAACTCCAATTCTTAAATCTTTACACTGGCTCCCAGTTAAGTTCAGGACAAATTTCAAAATCCTCCTTTTAACATATAAAGCATTAAATGGCCAAGGTTCAGCTTACTTATCTGAACTTATCATGACTTACAAACCAGAGTGCACCGTAAGATCTCAAGATGCCGGTCTGCTTATGATTCCAAGGATTAATAAAATAACAGTGGGAGGTTGAGCTTTTAGTTACAGGCCCCCTAAACTGTGGAGTGGTCTGCCTGCTACTATAAGAGATGCCCCTTCGGTCTCAGCTTTCAAATCCTGGCTGAAGACTCACTACTTCATTTAAAGCCCATTGGAGCACTCCTTGTGTGATTTCGGGCTGTACAAAAATTAATAGCATTGTATTGTATAACGACAGACAGGGACCATTGACACAGGTGATGCATCTTCAAATGCCAAGGCTTAACAGGGGAAATGTGTGGTGGGGTGGTGCAAACTGTTATTTAGCAACTCAAGTAATGTTATCATATGTATCACATTTAGCATATAAAAACACTATGAAATCAAAATCCTTTGAAACAGACTAGATTTGGTGTGGTGAAAGTGTCTTTACCACTGTGTTCTTGCATCCCTTCACCACCTTATAGTGGGGATCAAAACACTTTCATTTAAGGAGACTGTTAAAGATCATTATGCAAGAAAAAACAGGAGATGAATTAAAGTGTAAAAGAGCAAGGCAGTAATGTAAATCAGAAGCAAAATAAAGTTGACAAAAGTCCTGTTTCTAACTTGATTTTCCTGCTACATTAGAAAAAACAATTTGTATTTTCACCATGCTGAGCTGTGCATTGCCATCTTATATAGAAAGGTTCTCACATCATAACACATCATCATGTGAAGTAACCAACAGCACCCATAGTGACTTTAAACAAGATGACCAACTACACATAATTACATTGTTTGCAAACAAAACAGAAAACTAAAATAGCAATGCAATGATGTCACCATCACAATGATAAAAATAATTCAGAACTATAAATAACAACACGACACATCCAAATTTGAGCAAAAAGTATTCTAGAGGATAACAATATGCTATTTATCTAGCCATGTATAAATTTAGTGGTCTATTTTCTTTGGTAGTGATTTTTCTGACTCTATAACTCTATTCTGAAATTATCAACAACAACAACAATAACATTTATTTATATAGCACATTTTCATACAAACAGTAGCTCAAAGTGCTTTACATAATAAGGAATAGAAAAATAAAAGATACAATAAGAAAACAAAATAAATCAACATTAATTAACATCGAATAAGAGTAGGTCCAATGGCCAGGGGGGACAGAAAAAACCAAAAAACTCCAGACGGCTGGAGAAAAAATAAAATCTGTAGGGATTCCAGACCATGAGACCGCCCAGTCCCCTCTGGGCATTCTACCTAACATAAATGAAACAGTCCTCTTTGGATTTAGGGTTCTCACGGAAGGGCTTGATGATGATGGTCACGTAGAATTCTGCCTTTTAATCCATCCATCATTGTTGGAGCATCATGATGCTTTGAGTAGGTGGAGGTGGCGCAGGCCACCACCACAAAGAAACCGGAAAAAGAAACAGAAAAGAAAGTAGGGGTCAGTACGGATTTTAGAGCCATGAATAGTTATTATGAGGAAATTGAAAATATAGAGTATCAGGATTAAGTTAAATTGAAGTTATAGAAAAGCCATGTTAAAGTAATATGCTTTCAGCAGTGTTTTAAACTGCTCTATTGTATCAGCCTTGCGAATTCCTATTGGCAGGCTATTTCTGATTTTAGGTGTATAGCAGCAGAAGGCCGCCTCACCACTTCTTTTAAGTTTTGTTCTTGGAATTCTAAGGAGACCCTCATTTGAGGATCTGAGGATACGATTTGGAATATAAGGTGTCAGACATATATAAGATGGGGCGAGATTATTTAAGGCTTTATAAACCATAAGCAGAATTTTAAAGTCAATCCTGAATGACACAGGTAACCAGTGTAGTGACATTAAAACTCGAGAGATGTGCTCGGATTTTCTTTTCCTAGTTAGAATTCTAGCAGCTGCATTCTGCACTAGTTGCAAACGATTTATGTCTTTTTTGGGTAGTCCTGATAGGAGTGCATTACAGTAATCTAGTCGACTGAAAACAAACGCATGAACTAATTTCTCAGCATCTTTCAGTGATATAAGAGGTCTAACTTTACTTATTTTTTTTAAGTGAAAAAATGCTGTCCTAGTGATCTGATTAATATGCGATTTAAAATTCAGATTACAGTCAACAATTACCCCTAAGCTTTTTACCTCCGTCTTGACTTTTAATCCTAATGTATCCAGTTTATTTCTAATAGCCTCATTGTATCCATTATTGCTAATCACTAAGATTTCAGTTTTCTCTTTATTTAACTTGAGAAAGTTACTATTCATCCATTCTGAGATACAAGTCAGACATTTTGTTAGTGAATCAATAGAATCGGGGTCATCAGGTGCTATTGATAAATACAGCTGTGTGTCATCAGCATAGCTGTGGTAGCTCACGTTGTGCCCTGAGATAATCTGATCTAACGGAAGCATGTAGATTGAGAAGAGTAGCGGACCCAGGATAGAGCCTTGTGGAACACCATATTGGATATCATGTGTCTTTGAGTTGTAATTACCACAACTAACAAAGAATTTTCTCCCTGTCAGGTAGGATTCAAACCAATTTAAGACCGTGCCAGAGAGGCCCACCCATTGACTAAGGCGATTTCTAAGAATGTTGTGATCAATGGTGTCAAATGCAGCACTCAGATCTAAGAGGATGAGAACAGATAAATGGCCTCTGTCTGTATTCACTCGCAAATCATTTACTACTTTAACGAGTGCAGTTTCTGTGCTGTGATTTGTTCTAAAACCCGACTGAAATTTATCAAGAATAGCATGTTTATTGAGGTGGTCATTTAACTGCATAATGACTGCCTTCTCTAGAAATTTACTTAAGAAAGGCAGGTTAGAGATGGGTCTAAAATTTTCAAGAGCCGAGGGGTCAAGATTATGTTTCTTAAGTAGGGGTTTAACTACAGCAGTCTTAAGACAGTCTGGAAAGACCCCCGTATCTAATGACGAATTTACTATGTCAAGAATATTGTCAATTAGCACGCCCGATACTTCTTTGAAAAACACTGTTGGTATTGGGTCTAGGACGCAGGTGGAGGATTTTAATTGAGAGATTATTTTTTGTAAATCAGGTAAATCTATCCTAGTGAAAGAGTTTAATTTGTTTATAACAGGATGCTGGGGTTTAGGAGGATCCTTAGTGTTGGAGGGATATACTATGTTATTTCTAATATCATTAATTTTTTGATTGAAAAATACAGCGATAGCCTCACAGGTTTTACTGGAAGTACTTAGGAGGCATTCCTTTGAGTTACCTGGGTTTAGTAGGCGATCAATTGTAGAAAATAAGACTCTGGGATTACTAGCATTGTTATTTATAATCTTGGAGAAATAACAGCGTCTCTCAAGACGGACAGTGTTATTGTATTCTGTTATTTTGACTTTTAATATTTCATGGTGGATAGTAAGTTGAGTCTTCCTCCATTGATGCTCAGCTATGCGGCATGTTCTCTTTAAATCAGACACTCTTTGGGTCTTCCATGGTATAACAATGCTAGAAGATTTTTTCACTGTCTTTTCAGGTGCAACTATGTCAACAGCAGCTCTCACTTTAGTATTAAATCTTTCCACCTTATTATTTACATTATCCTCACTATTATAGTTGGCACTATAAACGGACTGATTGCTTAGAATGTTTGTAAGTTTTAAAGCTGCTGCCGAGTCAAAGAAGCGTTTTTTAACAATATGCTTCTAATGGGTGTTTTTTATCATTATTTCTATATTAAAAAGTAGAAGAAAATGGTCTGCTAGACTAATATCAATGATCTGTTTTATATCAACTTTCAGTCCTTTGGTAATCACTAAGTCTAACGTATGACCTGCTTTATGTGTAGGCTGATTTACGAGCTGCCTCAAATCAAAAGAATCCAGGAGGTTCATAAATTATTTTACTTTTAGATCACACTGATTATCTATATGAAAATTAAAGTCGCCAACTATTAGGAGTGTGTCATAGTTAGTAATTAAAATTGACATTAAGTCAGAGAATTCCTCAAAAAAAGACGCGTTGAATTTTGGAGGTCTATACACGGATAATACTAGAACTTGAGAATCTCCATGGATAACAAAGGCGAGATACTCAAAGGACTTGAACTTACCAAAACTGACATCTTTACATTTTATCCGGCTCGAGTAAATGTTAGCCAGTCCGTCTCCCTTTTTCCCCTGGCGGTCTGCACGAGTAAAACTGTAATCCGGAGGCGCAGATTCGATTAAAACAGCTGCGCCGTCTGAGTTAAGCCACGTTTCACTTAGTGCAATAAAATCTATTTTTTTATCACTAATAAGATTGTTGATAAAAAACGTTTTATTAGTTAAAGCTCTAACATTTAATAGTGCCATATTTAATGTTTCGGAGGTGCAGAGATGAATACTATATGCGTTATTGATATTTGGAATAGGAACTAAATTATTTTTATTAGCGCCGCTCTGTGTGTATTTTTTGTTTAATCTGTGATCTGTTTTTATAGTTTTAATACATTGTTCCTCTAAAATAGTAATTTTAATTAGATCATTGGAGTTTATACCGTATTTCCTAGATTTTCTACGTGCATTGAGATTGCTTATTACAGTATTAATGTTGTGCACTTTAACGGAAGATTCTATTAAACACTTATCATGTCCTAGTACAACAGTATCATTTCGGAAGGGGAGAGATAGTCAAGATAAACGAATTACCTTCGATATGTTTTCGGTAATTAATTCGGTAATTAATTATAACATTATAACATAAATTTTTAGATGTATTTAATATATTTATTTCCTGGAAAATTAGTTAAATTTAAAATGTGCCGTGATTCCCCGAGTATGATCTGGCTAGCAGGATCCTCCTTGTTGAGGACCCGAGTGGCTGGACCAGGCCAAGGGGATGCCCACGTAACATCTGGCTGTGGCAGATAGGGGGTCATTTCCAGAGGGTTGGATTGAACCGCATGTCTGCCTGGGGGATCACCAACCAGAATCCTGAGCTATTTTGTCACATGGTGGGTGCGGCAACGTACTGTACCAGATAATGTTCCCCAACCTGACCTAACCTGGATTAGGTGAGGCTTTAGCTAACTGGTGAGAAGATAGGCTAGTGTGTTTTATTACTGACAATGTGAAAAATATAATCATAGCTACTGAAGTAAATGACTGGCCCAGATTTCAGTGTTTTGTACACAGACTGCACCTTGCCCTCAGTAAGTGTTCATTTTATTTAAGAAATTTAACTGTCTAGTAACAGAGTAATATGGACTTAAAATGTCTGCTGTTCTGTTATGCCTTACACTACTTATATTTGCCAGTACTATGTAGTCATCTTGATAAATGTTTCAACTGTACGGGCAAACATAAACCAGATTTGGTAAGAAACTGAATTTCTGAGCAAAACAAAAGCAAGCAAGTTTTTTTGTTTGTTTTTTTTTTTCCTCTCTCCCCTTTTCCTGAAGTGCACTGCTGCCTGTTGTGTGATGTTGTGGACAATTTCACCCCAAGGCCTAGACTGTTAAGTTTTACTGCAAACTGATTCGATAGTTTTATTTATTTAAAATGTATTGTCATAGGCACAGACCAATTTGCAGCATTATTTTTGTAAATATTGTAGCGACCTCTGTGTCAGGTTCGAAAAGAAGAAAAAAAACAGACGGATGAAGTAAAGCTCGCAAAGCAGTTTACTTGAACAGTAAGAAGAAAAAAACATAGGGTTGTAACAGCAAAAAAAAACTATTTACAATCTCCTATATTTCTCTCATATTTATGGTCCTGAGAAACACTGTTAAAGAAAAGCATAAACAGAAAAAGAAAAACGGCGACTTCGTAACCCCACAACACACCCTTCTAGGCCCTTCTCCAACGAACCTTTCAACCGTCCACCCGTCCTGGGTACTGGGGGCTTTCCGCTTCAATCATACCCCCACTGTCAGTCCTCCGCCGTCCCTCAATCGGACCCAACAGTCACTCCAAAAGGCTTTCAAACTGGCTGGGATGCTACAATATTTTGCAGCATGATTGCCTTTTGCACAAAATGTGTTTACTTTTTTGCAATACTGACTAATTTTTTTGTTTCAATAAACATAAATAGCTAATAATCTCAATTTATCGTCTATATTGGCAGCTTGTACAATTGTTGATACTGCACAGTGTACAACCTTAATTTCTGATGTATTACATTTATTTGTCATTAATACTTCATCATCAAGTTTATCGTTCATCTCAGTTTTTGCCAATATCGAGCAGCCTTACTTTAAATAATTCTTTTTATTACTGTAGTGTAGCCCGGGAATGTTGCCGATACAGTGTAGTGTATTATTATTAATGTGCAGGTGCAACAAAGGGAACAGCTGTATTTCTAGACTACTAATTAAAAGACTCATGTAAATAAAAAAACACAAGGCACAAAAATGTCCTGTATTGTATTCTGGTAGATTTGAAATAACTGCACGTGAAGCATTGCTTGTATGGCAGTTTTCTTTTAAAGCAATTTGCTCAAGTAAATGTTTTACTTAGAAATAAAAACATTTTTGTCTGAAGCAACAAAGGCCATATCATACATCAGAAACCACACTAACTTTAATTGGGAATGGGTTGTTGCTGTACTTATTTATAATTTAAATGTGTCTGCACACTGCTAGGTCTATTTCAACTTTTTCTACTAAACAGAACATTGCAATCTTAATAGGTTTTACAGTAAGTAATCCTTGGTTTCACGTATGGAGCTTGCACATTCTTCCTACATCTGAGTGGGTTTTCTTTCTGTTTTTGTTCCTCATTAGATTAACTTAACTGACATCTCTAGATTTGCCTGGTTTTAGTCTAAGTACTTGTATGAATTTGCCCTACAATAATGAAATCAGTTTTTGTTATTCTGAAGGTGGTGGATTTAGGCACAAATAGTTAGGAACTGGATCCTGAAAAGGACTTAGATTTTAAGTTTCACTTACTTACTTTTTGTGGTTATGTATATATTTTTCCCAAATGAAAAAAGGGGTGAGAAGACCAAGAAGTCTGCATTTGACGGATTTTTATTCCCACTTGGAATAATTACTGCTGCAATGTACAAATAAAGGAAGACACATGTGATTTTTAATGGCAATGCCTATTTATTCTTTTAAATATTAATAATCAATGCAGCCATATATTACTATATTGATCATAGTTTTTCATACTTACCTCAGTGATGAAACACATTTCATGTTTGGCATGAAAGAGTCATTATGCTAAGAGGATTAAGAGGTCTGACCAGAATTTCCTGTCTTAGCAGAAGTCTAGAGTTCCTCTAAGACCAGCTCATAATTATAATCATTCTGATGTGTCCTCAGCCTATCTTAGTATGTTCTCCTATTATTCAATGGCCAATGGCTTCCTCAGGGAGACTTCTTTCATTAAAAGCCAAGCAATCACATCTGGCACCTTTCAATCTCTAGCAAAAAGGACTGTAATCTAAGTACATTCTAGATCGTTAAAGTTTTTAGCCTATCACTGTACCCACCTTTTACAAATAATTATCATGAGATAGGTGGAAATGGGGAAAGAGATTCATGAGTATAATGAGAGCTTTATCTGAGGACTTAGAGAGATAACCACTGACCATTAGTCAGTTTCTGTCTTGATGACTTCACCATCATTTATAAACCACTGAAAAGATTGAATCTAATGTTCTTCAGAAATCTGGGTTTCTTCTATTGGCTGTGGACTTCTTTCCAAAGACACCAGCTTTCCCAATGTTATGATTTTGCCAGGGATTCGTCCCTGGTTTTAGTTTCTTTAATATTTGCTTGGTTTGTTGCTTTATTGTTTACTGAATTATTGTTTATACTTAATGTGTTAAATAAAACATTCTTGCTACTTCCTTTCATTTTGTATATAATCACTTTTCATCAAGTGGCTTTCTGTCATTGTATAATTTTTCTTTAGTATTTTAATTATGTTAATTTATCTTTCTTATTTTTTGTTCATTGATATTCCACCTGTTGTGGTTGTCTACGTTCTACAAGTCCTGAAATGCTCATGTTTGCTGTAATTGACATTTTTATTTAATTTTTCCTGGGTTGTCCGTTAGTCTAAAAACGCTATTATACATCTTTTCTGGGAATTTATAGACCAAAGATTCCATTTCTGACAGTAGTTTTATGCTTGGAGGGTTGATTAAAAAGTTGCTTATTTATTCATATTTACTTTTGACGCCATTTTGTTTTGATAACAGGTGTTGCAAGGTTGAGGGTTTCATGTATCCTTTTACCACGGTAATGCATCCTTTGATGCACTGGAACTGTTTAATGGTGACATTATCAGCACAACTGTATAAACGTCACCTCATGTAGTCTTGATGCATCCTAGATTGTAATATTATATAATAGCAAATACATGCTACTTTCTTTTTGAATTTTGGTATTGAATTTCTATGCAAAAGTTGAGTTATGAGTTTTGGTTTAGCGTTAGTGGTTTTGGCAATTGTTTATGCTGATTCCTGATTTTAACCTTAGCTATACTTTTCTCCCAACCCTTCTCTTTAAAATAGACTGACTTTTCCTTACTAGTCAAGACAATGTTGTTCATCCCCCCCTTTTGACCTCCTGTTTATTGTGTAAGTTTGATGGCGCTCTGACCATTTTTCATTTTTTATCTTTCTGTATTTTGACTGTTTTGATTTTGCAGGTTTTGTTTATTCTAGATTGCATGTCTTTTTTTTGGAAATATTGTATTACTTCAGAATTTCTGGTGCATTGGACCTTTTTGTAGACTACGTTTGTTGTTGGACTTTCTTGTTGATTTAATAAAACAATAAATAGTTAATAGTTTTGCCTGTTTTGGTTTTGTGTTAGGCCAAAGGCCTTTAAGATGTAGGCCATTCATCTAGTTGTCATCCCTCAATCGCAACACCTGGGAATGATGAATGGTTTGATTCCTTAAGTATTCCTTTCAGAAATGAGGAGCCTCCCTGTGTCTGTCTTCAATGAACCATGGAGGAGGCAAATTAACAAAAGATACTCCATTAATATCCAGTGGATTCAGCATCTGCGGCAGCCTGCTCTCAACTGCCTTTAGTGCACACTGTACAGGCTGGAACTGCATGAAATTCAATTTGATTACATAAATTATTATTCTAATTCAGTGTCTCTAGTGATACATTTCTCTAATCTAATATCACTATACTGATAGGTTGAATAAGGATCTAACTCTCCACCAGAATGGGCTGTGCTTAATAAAACAGTACTGCTTCAACTCTTTTAATGATAGTGATAAAGATTTCAATATTATATTGTACTTGAAAATGTGATACTTAACTATAGAAATGCCTTCATTTTCCAAACATTGCAAGCTATCATACACATAATTTTAATTTCAAATAGATTCATTCATTTACTTCATTCTCAGTACCTTATAGTTGGTAATTTAACCTGCACTTCTTTAGTGAACATCCTTTTTTGATTATTTAGATTTTGTTTATACATTGTGACAAAAATCCAAATGATTTACCACAAAGACTAATAATATATTTAGATTCTCTTGATGATAAAGAAAATACCATGGTAAGAAGAACAACTGAAACTCAACAGAAATTCAGAAAGGTTTGTGTACCAGCTTTTAGTGCTGTTTCACTCATGTTTGAGCATGACATTTCCCAATTTTCTATTCTTGCTTTTAAAGTTTGTTTTAAAACAGACATTACAATAAAATAATTGGCCGAGCCTATGGTGGAAATGTAGAAATCTGCCTGCCTTTAAACAAACACCAAATGATAACATTTTTAGTGCACCTGAGTCAATTAACACCAAACCTTCCTGCCTACGAATAACTTTTGATATTGGTAAATAACTTTTAAAATAATCACTAGCCCCAATTCCCATCTTTTATATTGTCACAATGGGTGTTTCATTTTCTTTA
Source organism: Polypterus bichir lapradei (assembly GCA_026402145.1). NCBI lineage: Eukaryota > Metazoa > Chordata > Cladistia > Polypteriformes > Polypteridae > Polypterus > Polypterus bichir. The sequence goes on from JANRMT010062822.1 coordinate 20,901,833, forward strand.
TTACAACACAGCCCCTCCATATTATACTTTGGAAAGAAGCTGATAAGAGTATACATTTTATTTTTTAGCCCCTCCCCCACTTTTCTTTATGAGCTAAGGACATTACATGGTACAATATACACATACAAAAGTCAGAAGCCAGACTGACAGTTTATTCATTCTTAGTTTCTTGCTCTGACTCTATTATAGTGAGTCGAAAACGTAACTGCTTCACTTAGCATTCCCCTTTTTATAGGTCCATGAATTTATATTGGCAGCATTTAGAATAGGAAAGGGAAAACAATCACAAAAATCAACATAACTATTCCTGTTTTCACAGTTATCAGCCTAGCTTAAAGTAAGCAAAGCCAAGAACCGTAATTTGGAAACAGTATGGAGTATAGTAGTCAAAAAAGAAACGTCACCAGAGCCAAATTGAAAAGACGTTAATCACATTAAGAGAACAAAAGTATATTCATAAATTAAAATAGATTGATAGATCAAGTTTGTTTTTTTTTAAGAATAATCTGCAATCTTTAAACAGCGACCTTATCCTATCACAATAATTAGATCACACATTGCACACTTCTGGGGCCTCATGTATAAATGGTGCGTACGCACAAAAATGTTGCATACACCCATGTCCACGTTCACATTGCGATGTATAAAAACTAAACTTGGCGTAAAGCCACACACATTTTCACACCAGCTCAATCCCTTGTGTACGCAAGTTCTCCTCTCGGTTTTGCAAACTGGTGGCCCCCAGCATCAAAGCAGTGCTTTTGTTCCAGTGTGGTTTCCCTTTATTTTTTAGATTCACATCCCTGATGTGGCTTTATCAAATACCCTGAAATTAACCACATGTCGTTTTTTAGTTCAAGGCATCTGATTGTTATCAACCTTATAACCATATAATTGTGCACCGAATGGCCAAACTATTCCAAAAACCATAGCCACTTTAGCATTGTTACTATCAGTACACCACTCGCAGTATTTTAACCGAATGTATCTGAGTGTGGAATCACAGCTCTACAGCAGCTGATCATAAAGCAGATTATGTCAGGAGCGGGAGAAATATCAGGATACAGCTTCTAGCATACGCTGCCTTTTGCACAGCGTATTTGAACTTCACTCATTTGGCAAACACTTCAGAACCTTTCTTTTATGGACCTCATGGTTCAGAAACAGTTTCATCACAAGAGCTATACACGCAGTGAATTAGTCCATCAAGTGCTCTCAGTAGAACTGTTTTTACTTATAAGTACAACTGCCTCACTATAAACTTGCATTTCAGTTGTAATATTGCACAACATGAAACACTATTGCATTCATATTGTATATATTTCACTGTTTTTTTTATGCTATTATTATTTTTGTTGTTATTATTTTATCATTTTATAGGAAAATAGGTTTATGGAGGATTTTCACATTGAATCTTATTGTATCATACAATAACAATAATGGAATTCAATTCAGTTGAGAGCACATATTTACAGATGATGACGACTCGCCTCTAAGTCGATTTAGATTTCCAGGCACTATCTTCTTGGAGCTCTTGATATCATTTTTAAGTTGAAATGCAGTAAAGTATATATATTACACTTTCCAGATACATTTTTAGCTTTATTTAAATAACTAGCAAAATACCCGCGCTTCGCAGCGGAGAAGTAGTGTGTTAAAGAAGCAATGAAAAAGAAAAGGAAACATTTTGAAAATAAAGTAACATGATTGTCAATGTAATTGTTTTGTCACTGTTGTGAGTGATGAGTGTTGCTGTCATATATATATATATATATATATATATATATATATATATATATATAAAAATATATATATATATTTACACACACACACATAAACAAATATATATATATACATATCTATACATATACACATATATATACACACACACATATATACATACATATATATATATCTACATATATACACATACATATACATACACACATACATACATACATACACACACATATATACACACAAATACATATATATATATACATACACACACATATATAAACATATATATACATATACATACATATCTACATATATACACACACAGCTATTTCGTATCAGTGCAATATGCTGCTTGTTAAAACGGATAACTCCCACTCTTACGTGCAAGTCTGCGTGGATATTATGAACTGGTATTTGTTCAAGTTCTATTTAAATTTTAAATAGAAGGAATTTTTATTTAGTCGACAGAAATATCTTTGGTAGGAATGGTAAAAACAGACAGGAATATTATTCTTGAATAAATCAACTCAAACCTTAAACAACTTATAATATTTTGCTCTCCATAAAAATATATCCTGTCTAAATTATACAAGTTAGAAATAAAGTAAACGTTAAAAGAACAAACATTCAAATTTCTTTACTCTTATGTAATTTTATATAAAAAATAAACTTAGATTTTAAATATCCCAAAAGATTTTGCTCTCCATAAAAATATATCCTGTCAAAATTATACAAATTCAAATATGAACATGCTGCATAACAAAACCTGGAAATATAAATAAAATGTGTTCCTTTCAGCAATAACAAATCAAATCATTCAGTTGTCTTTGCTCATATGTCATTTTAGAGCTGGACGCCTGGCATCTTTTTTTGGCAACAAGTTCGTTTATGTTTGGTGTGAGGTTCTGTGTTGTGGAGATTCTCAGGATGGACTGCAGGTGCTCATCAGTGAGGCAACTCCTGTGTGCTGTTTTGTTAGTCTTTATCACTGAGAAGAGCTTCTCATACAGATATGTGCTACCAAACATGCACAAGGTTCGAGCCGCATGTAGACGGACTTTTTTTGTTCTTCAAAGTCACCAAAGCGCCGTGCAAACTCAGTGCGCTCAGTTTATCAGCAAAGTGTGTATTTGGGAACACCGTAGTGACGACTTGGTTCAACATTACTTGGCAACAGGGAAAGTGGGGCAAGTTGCACTGGTGCATTTGTGTCTCCCATTAAAGCAGCTTCACTTGAAATCACTTTGTGATTGTGCACGGATAAAAACGTCCGCTGAAGTGTCAGATTCTTATTTAATTCTTCTGCTTTCTGTATCTTCTGCATTGCATTCAGGTCTTTCAGGTTATCTTGATGTTTTGTCTCATTGTGCCGTCTTAGATTAAATTCTGTAATTACACCCACATTAGCTCCACAAATGAGACACACGGGTTTACCGGCAATGTCAGTAAACATATACTCAGCCTCCCATCGGTTTTTAAAGGCTCTATGTTCAGAATCACCTTTTCTCTTCGGCATCGTGTGGGCTAGCTTCACAATAACTGTGCAAGTTATAAGCTAGACTTGATTAACGCGGTAAGTGTTCGGCAAGGCAGCGGAAGCGCTGCATTATGGGATCTGTAGTTTATTGTGTTACCAGCGCTTCATATACCCGGGCCATTAATAACAATAATACAGTATATAAAATGATCTTGCGGGCCAGATATAATTACACGCCGGGCCGGATGTGGCCCGTGGCCCTTGAGTTTGACACATATGGACTAAATAGAACTTGAAAAGATATATTTTTTCGTACATCGAGCCCGCGTGCTATTGTGGTTTTGCCTGCATGCCTCAATAAGTCACCCTCCCCTCGCTCTTACTTTTTTACCATTCATCTAATGAATACACTGAGTATGGCTTTACCAAAACAATCATTGATTGCGAATAAAGTATTCATTATTCGAGTATGTAGATCGGGGTATATATATACATATATATATACCCGCGTATCGCAGCGGAGACGTAGTGTGTTAAAGAAGCTATGAAAAATATTCGTTTCTTACTGCATCAATAAACAGCTCGTCTTCTTCTTTATCTGAGACCTGACACACTGCATGCACGGGTTTTTTTTTTAACACTGTCTTCCTTTAGCGGGACATCCACTTTTTCCACCGTGTGCTTTGTTTCTGCAGTAGCTGCAGTTATGAATACGCTTGTATGTATCAGACGCTTCATATTTTTTTGCTGCCTTTTCAATTGTGTAATTCGGTTTTTGTTCAGCCCTCTTTGGAACTGTTGCTTTTTGTCTGTGCACTGCGTCAGTTCACGTGAGCCGCTCGGTGTACATGCATCGAAGTTTCCCAGCTGTGCTTGGGCCATGTCGTGCTATGTCCATGGCTGTATCTAATGTTACCTAAGTCCCGGCACTTAAAACTTTCTCTCGCAGTTTCGCTGAGTTTGTGCCAAACACCACCCTGACCATCTCATCTTCCTCTGCATAAGCACAGTCCTTCACCCGTGAATATTTACCCGTGGCAGTGTTTCTATTGGATTGCCGCTGACGGACGGCCTTATATGGGCAGGCACTAAATTACAAACGCTAGCGGCAGCCTGTCTATGAACTTAATTTAAAGTTTAGGTTTACATCGTGCTTTGTTTCCGAAGTAGCAGAACTCATGAATATGGTTGTATATGTCACTCGCTCGCTTCTTATTGTTTCGCTGCCTTCTCAATTATATAATGCATGTTTTCTTCAGCGCTTTTTGGGCCTCTTCCTGGTTTTCTACCTACTGCGTGATTACGTGGGAGGCGTGATGATGTCACACGAAACTCCGCCCCCACGGGTTTCATGCTCATCTCCATTACAGTAAATGGAGAAAAACAGCTTCCAGTTATGACCATTACGCGTAGAATTTCTAAATGAAACCTGCCCAACTTTTGTAGGGAAGCTGTAAGGAATAAGCCTGCCAAATTTCAGCCTTCTACCTACACGGGAAGTTGGAGAATTAGTGATGAGTCAGTCAGTCAGTGAGTCAGTGAGTGAGTGAGTGAGGGCTTTGCCGTTTATTAGTATAGATGTATATTGTTAATGATCAAATATGTGAGGACTCGGTGAGCAGTGGCAGCGATGAGCTGGCGCACCCTGTTCAGGGATTGTCCCTGCCTCGCACTGTATGCTTGCTGGGACTGGCGCGATCCTGGATGGATAGATGGATGGAATGATTTAACATGTACTACGAAGATATTTGAATGTTCCATAAAAGTTTTGAAGAATCTGTGTTCTATGCTTACAGATGGCTTGGCATTTATTAAAGAGCTGATTGTGTGGCGATTGGTTACTTGAAGAAAGGAAAGAAAGGACAGGTATCGGGGGTTAGTACGTTTGAAACAGACAGTACTGCTGTAATAAATTATTTTATTGAGGGTTGCACACGGCGCAGCAAGCATCTTGCAGGAGGCAGGAACAATCTCTGGAAGGGGTGCCAGCTTGTCACTACAACTGCGCCAACAAGCCCTAAATGTTTTATACATGCATTAATTTCTATCATCATGAAAATGATATTAAGGATACATGTTAGTATTGACATTGTTCAGAGAGCTGTAACATCATGAATGCAATGTATTCTGTGTCCTATCGGCGTAAGAGAAAGCCCATTTAAGAAGCATGTAGTGATTTACACACATAAGAGTACATAGAATAACACATTGAATATGAACCATTTAATGTGCCACTTTAGCTATAATGGGATTTGAGAAACTAGTAAGTTATGATTTTAAGATGAAGTTTATGACGTTCTGCTTTAATGACAAAATAAACTACGTGATTAAAGAGGAAATTTTAACCTGTCACTGTCCCAGTTTTATTCTTTTCTCTATACCCTAATATGCTTCCATATGACATTCAGATGGTGGGCTACAACTTGCCTTTTCACGGCGATTGATGATTGCAACTGATGAGAAGAATTCATAATTCATGCAGAATTACACTATTTGACAGTTCTTCTAAAGTACCTCTTTCTCTTGCATATTTATCTCATAACAGGCTTAGGTTTCAAGTTTGGTGTTTTTCAGTCTAGCTGTTTTAGCTCTAGATCATCCTCAAGAAACTGTGACACACAGACAGACACACACCCATCATCAAGCTATCAATGTTTTTGATATCAGGGGAAAACATCAAGTTATTTCGAAAACAGGAGATTGAAATTTTTGATGAATCTAAAGCTTTCGCTCCTAACCCATAGACAATAGGCTATGGTGAGGGAGGGCGCAAAGTAATAAGATGTCCCAAATAATTGAAAATGAAAACACAAAAGTCAATTCCACAATACTGGCCATTTTGCAAATCATGTTGTAGTAAAATCATACCCTAAAATTGGAAAACTGCAGCAACGTTTGCAATATTTGAGTTTATTTCTTTCAAAAGTCATTCGAATTTTGAGATTTTATATTTCTGAGAAAATAACATGGTTATGTATGACAGAACAGACTCCCTCAGAAATAGTTTACAAGCATAATTTATATACACTTTTGACTCCTAATAAAACAAAAATAAATATTAACTGATTTACAGTAATGTTAGTCAAAGAAATGAGAATCACTGGATCGGACAGACTAAGATAAACAGCAAAAAATAAATGTATTAAAGCTTAAATTAAATCCATCCATCCATTAGCTGATATTTATTTTACAGCCCATATGTGTTCATGCTCTCAAAATGTAAATTAGATTTAATTGAAAATCTTTTCTTTTTTCATATGTGCTATCCGAGGTAATATTATTGTCAGTAAAAGATTAGATGTTCATTAACAATGGATTTTGTAAAACATTTCAAAACCTCATAAAAGTGATTAAAATGGCAGTTACTAATTTAATTATTTAGCAAAACTAAACTTTACTTAAAAATATTAAGTACTTGGACTTAAATTGTTTGGCCTAAATTTGAACATTCATTTAATGAATCAATTCCCCTTTAATTGCATAAATTCTGTACAACTTCCCTTTAATATCATTTCTTTCATTTAAGATCTTAAACATTAGGGCAGAAGGCGTCATGTGGCTGGTATTGTCTTGAGATTAGAGCCCCAACTCATTAAGTGAAAACTGGGTGTTGGAACCTGCCACAAACAGATTAACACCCTGGTAATTTATTAAATTTATAAAATCTATTTAATGTTTCTTTTTAAGTAGAGGTTTGCTGGCATGTCCACTATATTTTAAATGGTTGAGTTTAAAGGATAAATGATTGGACTAAACTGAAAATTCACAAAAGTCGTTTCTTTCAAAGTCCTAAATGGTTTACCAAACTTTGTAAACTTCTGAGCAGTGGTTTGGTTGTTGCTGGTATTGGTCCCGAAAATGTTGAACTTTAACAGCTTGAAGCCCAGTAGTGGATTTCCCTAAAACTTACTTAAAAATGTTATAAGAATCGGTCCATTTGTTCTCAAATTACCATGTCCACATTTTTTACCGCAGATACATATTTTTTCAAAAATTTTCAAACCATGTTCTAGGGATATCAAAAATATTTTTTCTTTGAAAAAGAGCTTGACTTCTTCATGAAAACAATATTTCTTTCATGTATGAAATATTTACAAAGTGAAAAGTGAATTTTTTTTTATAGTTGTTGCAATATTTACTAAATCTATAGATGAGAGGTAAGGCAGTATTAATAACAATGGCCTCACCAGACCTCTAGTTATTAATTTCAGAAGTACAGCCATATATACACAGTATATTGTTAAAAAAACACTTCCTCCTCAAATAAACTCAAACCAATATACTAAGAAATGCACAACACATTAATGAAACTGTTATTTGTCAGTTTAAGATAAGCTAGCTGTGCTACCCATCTAAGACAGGTTTAAATCTAACTAATCAACGTAGACGTCCTATTGTTTACTTGAAACATGGATTGTTCATTTGGTCTGGTATTGTAATATGCACCCTCATCCTTTCCCTTGCAGCAGTCTTTTCCTTTTTGGATAGAGCTGTCCATTTTCCCTGATGACTTAGACCAGGTTTATACTTCACATGACTCGACACGACGTGTGCTCCAGCGGATGCTACTGCTACGCAAGCATACAGATTATGCTTGCACGTGTGCATGTAAATATGGAAGATTCCACCAGATGGCAGTGCGAGATATCATCACGGTGAGAAAACGTTTGGCATTCCTGTGTTGTGAATTGCCTGAAACATCCATTAAATTCCGAGTACACCTTGCCACAATATCTCTGAAAAGCATGTTTAATGATTATATCTAGCAATCCAGGGATATGGCCATTTCAGCAAGCATCAGGTGCAAGACAGAAAGAATCCCTGGACAGGGCATCATCGCATTGCAAGGTGAATACAAGCACACGCATACACTAAGGTCATTTTGGCGTCACCAAATTCCCCAAACCTTCATGTCTTTGGAAGGAAACGGGAGCACACTGTGGAAAAACACCAGGAAAACATGCAAACTCCAGGCAGGGAAGGAAGCGGTACCACTGCTCCGCCACCGTGCCACAGCCACATGTATAATTATTAACAGTTTTAATTATTTAAGTAAACTTAATGATTTATGTGGAAAAAGCAATATACATAATTTAACAAATTTCATAATAAAAGTGATATCAAGTATAAATCTAAAGATTCTAAATGTACGGAGAGCTGGAATATCATAAGTTAAATGTTTTTAGCCAATTGCTTCTTGCCACTGCTGTAAGTTCAGGAGGACGCCCCAAAAGCAAGTATGATTAACAATTGGGTCAGTTTTAAGATGACATTTACGACTGTCTACTTTAATGATAAAATAAACCATGATATTAAAGTGGGCATTTCAAGATTAAAGCCACTTTAATCACAAAATAGACCTCAAATAGAGCTCACAATTAGAGCTCAAATATGCTGCTGTACATTCTTTTTTTTTATTTTATTTTATTGATTTTAATGAGATCACACAACATTCTATACAAATAAATCAATTTTTACAAAAATAGGATCGAAAACAAATTAACCCCCACCTCTGAGAAAGAGAGCTATGCCAGCAGAGTAAAACTTAAAGCTAGTAAAAATAATTAAATAGATTAATTAATAAGTGAATAAAGATAAATGGATAAGAAAAAAAGGGAGATAATCTGCTTCCTCAGTGCTTTAAAAGCTTATTCTAAAATGTTATTGATTAGATCCTACAAGGTTTTGTAAAAGTTCTGCACAGATCCTCTGAGTGCGAATTTGATTTTTTTCAGTTTCAAATAGTATATAACATCAGTTACCCACTGACTTAAAAGTGGAGAGTTAGGACTCTTCCAGTTGAGCAAGATCAGTCTATGTGCCAATAGTGTAGTAAAGGCAATCACAGTTTGTTTGTCTTTCTCCACTTTAAGCCCATCTGGGAGTACCTCAGACACAATTGTTAATGGGTTAGGAGGGATTGTGACACCACTGCCGTACATTCCGATGCTGTTGTGAAGGTGCAAAAAAAGACAGCACAGAAGATGGTATATGAGACTTTTAAAATGTATCGTGTCATTATGTTGGGGAATATGAGACGCTTGAATATAAAAGCACCACAAATGCATTTGTATGTCGGCATATTGCTTCACCACATTGAACCATTCATCAAACATTGAAGCACGCATATCGATCCTGTAGCATCCGCAAAGCGGCTTTCTGCCACACATAGATAGCGAACAGAGACTCTAACGTCACATTCCGACTTAATCACACTGCGCCTACTGACTTTTTGCTGGTACTGCAACTCACACGTTAATTTCTGAGGGCCTGCTCAGAGGATTTGTTAAATGAACGCTGGGAAGACTTATCAAAGTGTCTGAAGTGCACCATTCCAACCTCTCCTTCAGTCTGCTTGTTGGGCGACCTAGACTGTGTCACCACGGAGATTAATACAATCCATATGGCTTATATCGCCTTATGCATTGCTAAGAAGACTGTTCTCATGAACTGGAAAAATAAAAACAATCTTAATATCAATCAATATAGAGACCGTTTGTTGGACTATATTAGTCTTGATACAGCTTCTGCCACCATATTAGATCAATCTCTCTGGGCTCCATTGATCGGTTCCATTACTTAGTGGGGGTGGGGATCGCGGCTGTGTCCCACTTTGGTCTTTGTTGTTGATGTGGGGGGGACATACGGGCCTGGGGCATCTGGGGGCTCACGGGGGGCAGGTTTCTTGGGGGTGTCAGCGCTGGGGCTGTGGTCCTGGCCTGGACGGGGCATTGGGGGCTCTTGGATGGTGCGTTTCTGGTAGCTGCATGCTTCGCTACTGGCGGAGCCTGTGCTGGTGGACGTGGGCTGCCAGCCTGGTGGCCGTGCCGTGCCCGGGAGGCTCCGGGCGGGCCTGGGGTTCTGGGGCTGCTCCGCCTCTAAGCTGGGGTTCTGGCTGGGTCTGGGGGGCTTGGGTCCTGTGGGGTGTGTCGCCGGGGTTGTGGCTCAGTGAATGCACTCGGGCCCGGCCCTGGCGCGGGGGCTCTCGGCACGTCGGCGGAACTGGGGGCCTCGTTAGCTGGCGGGGAAGTTGTTGCCATCTGTCTGCAGGTGGTCCCTGCTTATGAGGTGTCCATTCTGCAGGCGGAGGGAGCCAACAGAGGTGGAGGATGGACTCGGCCTGGGTTTCTATTGTCATATGTAGTTTGGGGGTTGACTGAATGTTGGGATGGGCATAGTTTTTACACGGTGGTGGGGACCGGAGGGCTGCGCCGTTCTCCAGGTCGCCTGGTGGTACCGCTGGCGTGGGCCCTGGTCTCGATGGGCCTGGGCCCCCTGCCCTGGATGGTTTCTGGGGAGCGGGGGTGCCTATGGGGGTCAGCAGGGGAGCTGGCTCAGGGGTGGGGGGGCATTCCCCCCCATTCCCCCCCATTCCTCCTTTCCTCCCCATCCCTAAATGCTCCTCTTCTCCCGCTCCATCACACCAACACTCATGTAGGGCCTTGAGGTGCAGGTGAGTCGCTGGGGTGCAGGGGAGGTATTCCTCCTTTGTCCCCTAGTGACCACCTGTATCTCTATTTTAATTCACAACTTAGACATTCCCATTACCTATCCTTTCATGACACATACATATAGGGCCTTGGGGGGTGGACACACTGAATGGTGTCCAGAGGGCGGTCTGTTCATTCAGCCTTACCTCTGGCGCCAGTGTCCACTTCTCAATTTTAAATCACACATAGACAGTGAGGGTTCTCGGGAGGAGAGGTGTTCAGTGCCATATCCTTCCCCTGTTTTAAAAGCACTTTAGAACAACACGCACCAACATCATATTAGAGCGGGAGAGGCGGGGCCCCGCTCTTTCTGTTCGCCATCTGGGGCTGGGGGCTGAGAGGAGGAGCTGGCCGTCGAGTCAGGTTCTGGGCTGGTGGGCCTCCGGGCTACTGTGGGAACTGGGGCGGTCCTCCTGGTCTACACCCCAGAGGTAAAGTATACATGGGGAGTGTGAGTGTGTGTACAGTGTTCATTTTTGTATGTCTCCATGTTGGGTGAATGTGTGAGCGTTTGTATATGTGCACATGAGGGTGGGAACGTATGCTTGTGTATACGTGTGCCTGTATGTCTATGTCTTTGTGTCAGGTCAGGTCTTAGACTCCACCTCACTCAAAACATCGCAAGCTCCCTCAGGGGAGGGGGCCTAATTCTCCCTCCCCCCCCACTCCCTGTCAGTGGATGATCCCCCCAGCCGCTGTTGTGTTGGCGGTCCTCGATGTCCGGGGCTGAATACTCGGGTGGGTGCTGGCTCACTCCCAGTGATTGCCTGGCGGGACCTGGTCCTCACAGCTGTGTCAGGCCCCTGCTGGTGAGCGGGGGGCTCTTGGATCCCTAGGCCCAGGGCCCGGTCCGCCCTGGTATGGCCGACTGCCGACGGGGCCCGCGGGCTCACCACCATGGCCCCCCAGGGCTTTGGCACAGTGGCTGCTGGATGACCTTCCTCCTGGGCTCTCCTCTGCTCTTTTCTGAGTGGGGGCTGCAGTCATCCCTGCGTGGATCCACCTAGGACTCCTGTGTCTGGGGGTTTCTCTGGAAGTCTGGGGCACGGGTCTCCTACATATCTGCTTCGGGTCCTGAGGAGCGGGACTGCAGTTCCCTACACACACTATTACACTATTAGACATTTACATGGAAGAACCCTATGAATACAAGCGCGCTCACATATACAGGAGTGCACACAGGTGAACACATGTGTGTATAATCAGGTAATCACAGACACATACTGTCTTGCTTAGCGGCTTCCTCTAATTCTATCTTGTAATATTAGTACTATGTGCTGTTCAATAGCATTTAATATTTATTATTCACTGTGATTAATACAGATGTTGGTTGCTGTGGTTTTGTCTGCTGTTTTTTTTTTTTTTTTTTTTTTTCCCTTTTTCTCAACAGGTATTGAAGCAGATTGTCGGTGTTTTGTTTCGTTTCCCCCTCTCTCTCTATCCTCCTTTTTATCTTTTCTTCCATTGTCCACCATCTGACTCTTTCCCCACTTTCTTCCTTTTTCTTTTGTTTTTGTTTTCCCCCGGTCCTGTCTGTGACTATAACAAACCTATTTAAAAGAAAAATAAATATATATATATTTTTATAAAAAAAAAAAAAGCCATGAATGATGACAGCACAGTTACACATACATGACATACACATGTGTCATCTGTGTCACTGACAGGCAAAAAAAAAAAATGAACGCTGGGAACCATGGCAGCCATGATGCGTGCACGTACACATTCTGAGCATGAAGTATAAACCGTCACTTATTAGTGTTTCGGTAGGACAATTCCGTGGGGTTGTAACCACATTGGCCTGGTTTAGTAACTCTAGCCTAATCATGTTGGGGCTTTATTTTCACTAAACCATTGCTCACCGCACAGAGTCATCAGTCGTTAGCATTACAGTTATAGCCCTCATTAATGTGGCCCAAGCGAGAGCAAGAAAGTTGCTACTACACTGTTGTTGCCGGTATATAATGGACAACATAATATTCCAATAAGATCATTTTTTTTTTTATTTTTAGACATTTTTCTGGTATTTTTATTATTACTTTTGATTTTTTTTACCTTTCTTCCACATGTTCCCATATAAAAAAGTTCTATACAAATGTGCAATAATTCTAATGCTTGGGCATCTGATCAGGATGCCTCCTGGTCGCCTCCCTGTTGAGGTGTTCCGTGCATGTCTAACCGAGAGGAGGCCCCAGGGAAGACCCCGGACACGCTGGACGAGACTATGTGTCTCGGCTGGCCTGGGAACACCTCGGGATTCCCTCGGAAGAGCTAGTGGAAGTGGCCAAGGAGAGGGAAGTCTGGGCACCTCTGCTCAAGCTGCTGCCCCCGCAACCCGATCTCGGATAAGTGAAAGAGGATGGATGGATGGATGGATGGATGATTAAATGAGAAAAATATGAGTGGGACATATATGTGACACAGCTTAATATTTAGCTTCATTTACTGTCAAGTTATTTTCTCAAAATCTAAAAATAAGTACATATTTAAATATTCGTAACAACTGAAGTATTTTAATATCACTTTTTATACATGTAATAAATGTGCACTTAACAGCGAAAAAGCAACAGTTAATAAGTTTGAGATGCTACAATTTATTATTATAAAAATACATAATATAAATTTGTGCAGTTCAAATAAAATTCCCTTTCCCATTGTAATCCATCTGTGTTAGATCTGGGTTTATGACCAAGAAATACTTAATGGATATAAAAAATGCAGTGTTTGCTCTTTATGAGAAAAGAACTTTGTTTAAATATTCAGTAACTAGAAAGCAGAAGTTAGCAGGAAAAAAATTCTTTTTGGAATATTCCTCATTGTGGATATTATCTTCTGCCTAAAGTTAGTTTTATTCTACTACCATTCATTTTAACACAAGACCGTTATTGTGTGTGTTTTCCCTTATTATGTTTTTACACACACACATACACAATATGATGAGCCAAATAAAATGCTGCGAGTGAGTAGCCAACTTCAACCTCGTCCTTACCATTTGTTTGATTGTGTTATATACAAGTTGGGATTTTCTTTTGTTTCCATAACTCTTTATCTAGGCACAAACAATAAAGCTTTTGTTTTGACATTGCAAAATTATGTTACTTTGTTTAAATATTCTGGCTTTTTCATCAGAAACTAGCTGCTACAAATCTAGTAAAACAATATAGCCCTGACTTCCTGATGATCATGAACTGCGTTGTGAGTTGGCGTATGAGCACTCAATGTTCAAAGCAGTATGGCAGTTTGTGAAAAGAAGGTGCGCCGTGACCAGGAGTTGGATGTATAGAAGGTTTAAACCTTCAGCTTGGAGTTTTCTGCTAACAAGATGCTGAAAAACAGGTACATTTGCCTATGGTTAATTAAAATTTATGTTTTGGTTAATGTAATAGTAATTGAACATTGTAGTGTTTCACGTCATGTATAAGTAATTATTGCACAAGGTCAATGCCGTTTTATTAGCTTACAGTTTGAATAAGCCTGCTTTATTACAACTGTCGTCAAAATCAACTGTAATGTCAGGTTGTTTTAATGACTAATGTCATATTTCTCTATCTGTGCTTTCATCTGTTCATGGTTCTCTACCTGTACTGGACTGCACGAAATGATTATTTTCACTATTATTTTATTGTTTTCTAAATTTAAGGGGTTTTACAGTACTGTGGAGTTATATATTTAAGGTTCAGTTTAGGTGGATACTGGTCCCTTTTTCTTAAGTACCAGTTTCTAATGATGTAATAACCATGTACATGTACAGTAAAACTAATTAAATTGGATTTAACTAGCCTGACGCCCGACGTAGCATAAGGCAGTGTAAGAATAGGAACGGAAAACAGTGAGAAAGGAATTCAGAAATCAAGAAGAAAGAAATACGTTTTGAACGACGCAGTTGTGAATAGGTGTTTTGCTGGAGACAACAGATAATGAGTCGAAAGATCTAACCCTAGAAAAAGCCACGTACAACTGACCGTGGCTGAAGACTGGTTGTTGTAGATTAACGCAAATCTTTGCAAACGTTTGTCCTTGGGACTTGTTGATAGTCATGGAGAAGGCGAGTCTGAGTGGGAATTGTGTGCATTTAAATTTAAAAGGGAGATTGGGGTCGGAAGGAAGGAGAGAGATTCTGGGAATGAAGATTGTTTCAGAATTTTGGATAGCGATCAGTTTGAACTCAATAATATTTGTATGTATTTAGGTAATGATGAGTCTTGTTCCGTTGCAAAGACCTTTTGATGGCATAATATTTCGGAGGAGCATAACTACGGCTCCCACCTTGAGATGAAGGATATGGGGAGGCATGCCAGTTGTTGTGAGGGTGTGTAAAAACTCCTGTGGGTTACGTTAGTTGATCATTAGGATCGTCACTGACCACTGTATCTACACTCTTGAAGGTCACTTTTTCACCCTGCATAAGATCAAGAACTTTGTTGTTAATATGTAGAGAATTGTCGTATGTGGCGCAAACAGCTTGAATTTCAGCTTCACCACCATAAACTCCAGATGTTGCCATGTATTGATAGTACTTCTGACTTGTTGTGATAACTCGACTTGCGTTGGAAAGAACAACAGGAAGAATGTTTCCAAATCTGTCCCAATGTGATGCAACGAAATCTACTGCCCTATGTCGTAGTGACAGTGCATTGCCTTCGTCAACCGTTTGTGTCAAGAAATAACCCACTGATAGGAACAGGCAGTTGCCGGATCCCGGAATAGAGATGACGTTGTACAAAAACCCGTCGACAGAAAAAATACTGTCTTTCATTTTATAACAACGGCTTAGGAATCAACCATCGCAGTATAACGAAAATAGCATGGAGCAAAACCAATGGCAATGGTCGAGAGAGTA
Source organism: Polypterus bichir lapradei (assembly GCA_026402145.1). NCBI lineage: Eukaryota > Metazoa > Chordata > Cladistia > Polypteriformes > Polypteridae > Polypterus > Polypterus bichir. The sequence goes on from JANRMT010062822.1 coordinate 20,917,380, forward strand.
CCTTCCTGTAGCAGGCTACGGAAAAGACTCCCAGGCGCACACATGGCTGAATTGAAAGGTCACGCGGTCAGGCTAGATATAGGGCGGTGACTTGACACCAATGGGGTCATGAGAGAGGAGCGGGGAATGCGGTAGTCTGAAGGAGGAATAGGAATCGAGAAAAGCGGCGTGGGGGTGTATGGGAGGCCTCAGGCATTGTGGGGAAGGGTTTGGAAGTGGACGAATAGGAATCAAGAAATGCTGTGTGGGCTGTGTGTGTGTGTGTGGGAGGGGTGTCGGTTTTGAAGAGTAAGCAGGACGAACCAGAAGAGAAACATATATAAGAGATTCTGTATTCCACGCATTTACTTTTTGCAGATGCATCTCTGGAAAAATGGCCTCATGTTATGTCGTCAATGATTGGAGCAACAATAAATGTCAAGCTTGTAGAGCTCAGAGAAAGGAAAAAAGTCCACAACATCACGGAAAAGAACACCCTGATGCTTTTTGACAACTAGTTTCACCGTTGTTTTATATTAGTGTTGTATGTTAAAGTGGTGTTCTTCACTTTTGTCTGATGCACCTGGTAAACAATAAATATCTTTCAGTTTCTTTCTGCTTGTGTATGTATTTGTGGCAGTTGTGACTACATTTTACTGTATTTATTAGGGAGATAAATATGTGAAATTCCTTTTTTCTTTGATGTTTTGAGCTGTTTTTTTAAAAGATTTCAGACATCCATTCTTGGAGAGCCAGTTCTGTTGGTTTCCATTTAGAAAAATCATAAGCTATAAGGGAGGGACCTGGTAAAAATTAGTCTGGAACAGGTTGATGTATATAAACATCAGGGGCATCAGGTATAAATGGTGCGTGCACACAAAAAATGTTTCATGCACACCTTGAGATGAATAAACACTAAACTTAGTGTAAAGCTATGCACATTTTCATGGTAGCCTCACACCTTGTGTACACACTTTTTTGCTCGGTTTTGCAAACTGGCGGTGCTCAAAGTGAAAGCAGTGCTACTGTTTCTTTGTCATTTCCATTTCCTTTTACGATTCGCATCCATGATGCGGACATTATCAAATACACCAATATGTATCATCAGAATTTGAAATTGCCAAACAACAAAGCAGAGAGGTATTCATGAAAGACAATGATTTTGCAGTTTTTAACATATGGATCTTATTACATATCAATATACAGAAAATATAATCTATTCAAACCAAACTCTACTTTTATGCTGCTGGCTTATAGAGATAGCATATATGCACCTCTTAATGTAAATATTCTGCCATTTTTACCAGGAAGAAAGTCTGAGTAGAAAGTCTGGAAACTTAATGAAGCCAATTGCTGAGGCCAGTAAGGCCTTTATCTAAAAGAAATTGACATTATAATGTTACAAAAATGTTGCAAATTACTTCCCTTTACTTGAATGACAGGTTATATGGAATGACTTCACTCATTTATGTTTTCATTACTGAGTGAGGTGGTGGCTTTCAATTATCAGCCAACATAAAACATGTTTCAGTCCAATAGTAACCTGAGTAATGTATAGTATATTATCCATGTACAAAGAGAAAAGCCTTCTTTATCTTAGTCAACCAACTACTTTTACTATAAGAAGGTAAGGATCTTGCCTGCCAGTGTGAATGTCTTCAGTGTGGTTAGATGACTGAATTGTGAAGAACATCTGAAAATGCGCCAACTGAAATTGTCAGTTTGCAATTATGTACAGTAAACCAAATGCTTATTCTCTAAAAACAAAAAGTAGACATTACTGCAAACATTTTCAATATTATTTTAACATAAATAACAAAAATAAAGGGCATAATTCCATTGAATATACAGTATCTTGCATAATACATTTTTGTAAAATGCTCAGGACTACAGAATCTTTTTTACAGGGTATATGTACTTGAAGAGTTATAGAAATACACTTAAGTTTATAAGATGCAACAATTACAAATTGACAAAAAACACTTGCAAATCTGTAAGAATTCTGTATAAAATATATAGATGGAGAAAACATGGAGCTTCTGTGAAAGGCTGCTGCTTGCTCAGTGCCTGAAAGTAGATATATACTGTATACATTGTAATGTGTTTGAAAAGACAAATCTGCAACTTATGTGTATTTTCTGCTTTCAAACTTTTTTAATTATACAGTTTCCCAACTCTTTTGATGCAAAGAGGAGAGAAAACAACAACATATATACACATAAAATAACCAGTGGATACAAAGAAGTAAATAAATAAGGGAAAGAAAGAAGGTAGTCGTATAATAATGAGTGAATGTCATTCTTTGCCAACCAGTGAGAGGAACAGAACAAGTGTAGTATTTTTAAAGAAGATCATTATTAGTGTCCACATAGAATCTTTTTTACATAACATTCCAGGAGCATCTCAAAGCCAGCCATTTACCCCTTTTTGATGTATATATTTTCATTAAGCTGACTTTCTTAAAGTAAACTTTTTTTTTTGTGTATAGGTGTTAGCATATATTAAATAGGTATTAGGTATAATATATTACTTTTACTTTAAATTCTAACATTAAGAATAAATATGTCCTCTACTTATTTTGTTCATTTGTCATTGGCAGTTAATATGATTATTAGAACTGATGGGTTATTTCAGTCTATAATGACCTATGACACATAACAGCTGCCTCTCATTTGGTGTGGATTCCTGTTACTAGAAAAGCCAAACCACCTCCAGGCACTAAGCTGAGGTGTCATTATAGTGTACTCATTGTGGCCCTCATTGAGCCATCTGCCAAAACTGTTTAAACATCTTCATATTTTTTACATTGGAAAGTCAACACTGCCTTAGTGCACCAGCAATTCTATAACTGCCTTAATTGCCCTATTAAAAAGTTGTTGGCTGGGAGTTACACACAGATCTAGATAAACATTAAGGGCAGCATTTGAATGAAAATATAAAAATACATTACTAAATATTTAAAATTCTCTTCACTTGAAGTTTAGTTCTTTAGTCTTGCTTAATACCTCACAAAAATGACCTTATAGTATATTACATTATAAATAATAGCCTACAGAATTAATCTTAGGCACCGTAAACTGGGAAAGAAAACAAAGAATACATTAATAAGGGTTGGTGCATTACAGGCTACTCTGTTTCATGATGTTGTCACAAAGTGTATCATTTTTAGTGCATGCTGGGTCGATGGTGAGGTGCCTTGCTTCATTTTTGGTGTTCAAGTGATGGCAACTTTCTGAACTTGCTGCCGTTATTTAAACAGAAGAAGGACTAGAAAATGCAGGATAGGAGATATGGCTTGGATGCTGATACAGGATCTCCAATTGCACGAGGTTATTGGATAAGTGCGAAAGGCAAAAACAGCTGAAATCGTAAAGCAACCAAACACCTATGTTAGAATGTTATTTGTAGACTTTAGTTCTGCATTTAACACTATTATACCTCACAAACTGATAAACAAACTGAGCAACTTAGGCATGGACATCTGTCTGTGCTCTTGGGTGCTTACCAGCAGACCAAAGGGTGTCAGGATTGGAAAATGTGTTTCATCCACTCTAATCCTGATCATAGATTCTCCACAGGGATATGTACTGAGCCCAATGCTCTCTACCCTTGTGACACACGATTGCAACCCCACATAGCCATCAAACACAATGGTGAAGTTTGATGGTGACACCACAGTAGCCATACTAATTTCATATGACGATGAGGCAACCTACAGGATGGAAGTGGCACACCTAGCTCAGTGGTGTATCAATAATGATCTGGTTCTTAATACCAGCAAGACAAAGGACATAATTGTACAGTAGACTTCAGGAGAACAAAAGGCAAAGAACATCTCCCTCTTCGTATACATTGTGATGGAGTGGAATGTGTGGAGAGTCTTAAGTTTCTGGAATTGTATGTAACAAAGGATCTCAAATGGGTTCTTAACATTTTTTGCCTGGTGAGAAAACCTCAACAACTGTACTTTCTCAGGAAGCTGAGACAGGCTCATCTGCAACAGCAACTTAATCAACTTCTGCCATAGTGCAATAGAAAGTGTCCTCCCCTACAGTCTGATTGTGTGATATGCCAGCTGCACAATAAAGAATGGAAGGAAGTACACTGTGTGATGATGGCTACGCAACGAATCATCAGGACAGACCTCCCAAACATGAACACCATCTATGCTAGCCGACCTCAGATGAAGGCTAGCAGCATTATCCGAGACACAACACATCCAAGCACTAGCTCTTTGCCCCGCTACCATCTGGAAAGAAGTTTAGAGTAATGAGGTCACGCACTAACAGACTGAGAAATAGCTTTTTCCCTAGAGCTGGGATTTCCATCACACCTCTCCAAACCCAATATTCCTCCAGTTTATAAGAACTGTAATATAAACATAAAATATACAATATAGACACCTACATATAGACACATTTTATCTTCACGTCTATCACACATGCAAGGAACTAATTCTTAGGCAATGCATTGACACTCTAAATGCTGTATATTTTTTTAAGCTACAGTATACATAATTAATACCACTTTGTATATAGTAATTGAATACATGCTACTTTCTCATTATTTTTCTTAATTTCTTATAACCTGTATAACTGTTTTATTGTAGTGTCTTATTGTTACCTTTTTTTTCTTTGCTGCATGTGCGAAGTTGTCATCAGAATTACGTTGCACGAAAGTATAATGACAATAAATGATAAACTTAATAATGGCTTGCCCAATGGACTGGAAGTGAACTAAGGTTATGAGAGGCCTAAACAAAGTGAAGTGCTGTATTTAAATTTTTTGATTATCTTCTCCTATGAGAGTTTAAGTAAAATATACACCATTTTCAATAAAAGGATGACATGAGGTTACTAAAGGAAAACCTTACAATTCTGTATGTCTTTAATTGATTGATTATACCAGCTTTACACAAATATTTATGCATGCATTTTATTAATGACCATATTAATGAAGGCAAGTGAATGTTTGCTGTATGTGCATTACACTGCCCCACTTCCTGAAGTAGCACAATGAAAGAGAAATCCATCCATCTTTCAACCCGCTGAATCCAAACACAGGGTCACGGGGGTCTGCTGGAGCCAATCCCAGCCAACACAGGGCACAAGGCAGGAACCAATCCTGGGCAGGGTGCCAACCCACTGCAGGACACACACAAACTAACCCACACTAGGGCCAATTTAGAATCTCCAATCCACCTAACCGGCATGTCTTTGGACTGTGGGAGGAAACTGGAGCGCCCGGAGGAAACCCACGCAGACACGGGGAGAACATGCAAACTCCACACAGGGAGGACCCGGGAAGCGAACCCGGGTCTCCTAACTGCAAGGCAGCAGCGCTACCACTGCGCCACTGTGCCGCCCGAAAGAGAAATCAGTAGTCATTTATACTTTTAAATGTTAAAGTTTCTGAAATGCTTCACATTTGACAGGGTGTATTGCTTTTGCTCCTGTCTTTCATTATTCTTCTAGTTCCTAGGCAGCTTGAAACAAAGTTAATCAAATGAAAGTGTCTTCCACTGGCTTTAATCTTAGCCAGCACCTTTTTGACATACAATCTCACACCTTTATGTATTCCCCCAGCACCTAAAAATTGTCTTACATTTACAGTTTTCTGAATGCGAACAAAATGCACGGTCCTGCTAATCAGCTGTCTGAAAAATATACTGATGATAACAGAATCCATATCATCAATTCCCAGGGTCCTAACCTCAAGTGAAAATGAAAGAAAAAATGTCATATTTAATAGGATGTTGACAGCTTCTGCACTTTAAATCATTCCAGTTTTATTCAGCATTGTTACAGTTTTTCCTTTGCTAATTGATGCAATACTTTGGAATTGTTTACTATATTAAAATATAATACTGCACACACATTTGTGAATTTCCCCTTGGCATTAATAAAGTATCTATCTATCTATCTATCTATCTATCTATCTATCTATCTATCTATCTATCTA
>JANRMT010062822.1:20923329-20977177 GCA_026402145.1 Polypterus bichir lapradei
CTATCTATCTATCTATCTATCTATCTATCTATCTATCTATCTATCTACATTTGCTAATCCTACTAAAGCTTAATATTGAAGAGAAGGGATAGAAGTGATAATAATAACAATAATGATAAAATAAAACTGCAACCTTCTTAGGGTTGAATTAATTATTCAATCTCCTGGCTGCTCTCCATAATAAATGATTTATTTAATTGCTACAGGAAATTCTCACCATTTACACCTCAGTGACATCTAAAGTATAGCAATTTTAAATATCTGTCTGCCAGCCAAAAACATTTATTGTCCTTTGTGAATGAAATTTGCCTTTTCCATGTGCCATCTGAGGATAAATATGTGTATTTAATGCATGTTAACTGCAAAAAAAGTTCATTTTAGATTATTGGACTCATAATAACCATACACTTTTAAAGTGGCCTAAAGCAGTGTATACCCTTGTAGTAATGGGTATAAACCAAATGACTAACAGCCTTGCTGCAATAGTTAACAAGTTAGAATAATTACACATGGTGTTACATTCATATGCATTTAGCGACTAAGTTGACTGATAAGCAAGTTGGAGTTTTTCACAGTTATCACATTTTTTAAAAATATTTTTAATAGCGTGTATCAGACCAGAAAGACAATGATAAAGAGTTGGGGCACTACCCTGGTGAGCCCATATATTTGAAAACAAAAATAGACAAGAAAACACACAATAAATGTGTAGATAAAAGAGACATTTTTACACAGTGTCAATCCCTGGAGCGGTGGGGTGTTATCATTACTAGAGGCATTGTGCTGTCCCCTGTGTGTGTTTGCATAACAACCAATAATAGAACAACATTACTTGTGTTAGTAGACTACCTTACACAATGTCATCTAGTTTAAAATTTAGCCCAAATATGCTTATGGTGGCTCAATAGCTTTCATCCACAGAAGATTCCAATTCAATGATTAATAGTTTTGATTAATGTGTGTTAGTGGTGAAGGGCCTGTGACAAACTGATGTACAATTTTCTTAAAATAACATTTTTGAAAGTATACCCAAAGTTGTAGCACCCAATTATTACCAAAGGAAAAATAAGTTCCCCATCTAGCTATTAATATTAGCTAAAACCCAGTAATTCATTAAAATTATACAGGGTGACACAGAAAAATGGGAACTTTTGAAAAACCCAATAAAAATAGAAGAAATCCAACAAAAAAATTTATTGACAGCAATTGAACCACTACAACTTGCCTTTTAAGAGACAGTAATCCAAATTATCAATGTCTGAAAATTACGTCCTGTAGATAGCGTCCTCCTGTACGTATGCATTCTTCCAATTGCTGTTGAGGTTCCCCATTGATCGCTGCAACATCTCAGCTAAGATACCACGAATTTCGTCTTGAATTCTTTGTTTCAATTCATTCAGTTTCCTTGGTCGAGTCGTGTAGACCCGACTCTTAAGGTAGCCCCACAAGAAAAAATCACAAACGGACAAATCCGGTGATCTTGAGGGCCAGGGAATGTGACTGAATCTTGAGATGACATGGTTACCAAACAATTCTCGCACAGCTGCCATTGATTGCCTTGCAATTGATTACTAAATTACTAAATGGTAAGATTGCTTACAGCTCAAGGTCCTGTTCCGCAGTGCTGCCAACCGTACATGGCTGCCACTACCCATTTCAAAAGTTCCCGTTTTTCTGTGTCACCCTGTATAAAGAACTTAGCATGGAACTGAATTATTGTATGACCAGTAACGGCACACTGCATGATAATGTGCAGTGAATACACTTGACTTGAGCATTCATAGTTTTCATACTCTTTCTCTGTGCGTTTACCATTCGTTTGCTCAGAGGTTGATGCGCTTGCTGCTTCCTGAGCAGATCTTCTTTTCTCCACCCTAGCGGCCCACTTCTTTTTTTTCATCAGCATCGTTTTGCGGTAAAATTGATTAAATCAATGTTTGTGCTGCAATTACTTAGTACGCTTTCATTCATTTTTCACTTAAGCTGGCACTTAAGTCTTCAATCTGCCTGAAGAATGATTTAATGAAGAGGTAGGGGAAGTGAACGCGTAGGTGGTAGGGATGAGAATGGCGCCCATACGCATGCGCTGCACGGCCACCCTGCTGACTGCTGCAGAGTTAGTTCTACAATAGAATAAAAATAAAAAGAGGAATAACCTTGGAGATCACTCATCAACCTGAAAGCAGATAGTAGATGTCATGTAGTATATGTGTACCAAATTTCAGGTCAATAGGTCAAACGGTTTGCAAGCTACAGGTGATTCAAAATCCTGGACAGACAAACGAACAGCCACGGTATTGTATTATATATAAAGATGGGAATACCAACAGTGATGATTATTGTAAACATTTTAATTCCAGTCTGAAGATACACAGAAGCCAAAGTGGTTCTTTTGGTCTGAATAAACATGACCTCAGCTCAGTATGTTTTGCACTATAGTGCTTAGTAAGTCTTCCAGCATTTGCAAACTATAAACCTGCCCTGTCTTTGCTGTTTGCGGGACAATCAACCACAGCACAGTCCTTGTTGTATGTCCAGTGACTTCAATCTTCTATCCGCAGATCAACTGCAAGTACTTTTCTAAACCCATGCTATGTTTACATCACTTATGGGAGCTTTACCTTTTCCAAGTTAATTAATTAGTTCAAACACAGCTTAACGGTTGATTCTTTACAATAATAAAATACACATAATATTAGATCAGTTATTCAGATGAGTAAAAAAGGAAAATATCAAAGTTGGTGTTACTGCTGTCAAGGTAAAACTTAAACCATAAAATAATCCATAATTAAAGTTAAAAAGATTCTACAATGCTTTCCTATAGGAGATGTTGAAATTTCACAACTCTTTTATAGTGCATCCTGACTGATATATTTCTATGAAAATTTAACTGTGTCAACAACTTTCTTTGAAGAATAAGTTTGGTAAATTTCAAACAAATCTGTCCATGGGGCACCAAGTTGTCTTCATGTGGACTGACAGATAAACTGACACACAGGGCTACCACAATAGGTACTTCGAACCTTATATGCAAACCCACCCAATTTAATATTAATACACTTTCATGGTAATAATAGTGGCACTTTGCCTGTAACTGTAGACTCCTGGGTAGAAATCACAGCCAATAGATTATCTCTATGTAGACCTCAATCTGTTCCTACTTTCCTACCTCACCTCAGCTTTGGCAGACACTTGAAAAAGAAAAATAAGCAGAGAGGAGTTCAGAGATGAGCTAATAGACTCTTTCTAGGCTTGCAGAAGCTGTGAAAGAAGACTGAAGAAGCATGATCTTCTCAATTTAAGCATATTATGTTAAAAATTGACATGTTATAAATTTTCATTTAAAAATTGTATGATTGGTGGTAGCTTTAACTTTAAAGTCAGTTATTTGGCAAAAACATGAGGGCAGAGATAGAAGTTGGTTAAATGTAGATTTTGCAGTAACATTATATACCACTCTTCACAAAGAGGACAATACATAAATGAAACAAGTTACAAAGCAATTTAATAGATAAAGGCACTTTGTATTTAAATTAAAAGGTTTCCAAAGCTAGAAAAGGTCCACTCTAGCCATGACGTTTTCTTATGTTCTTAATGGTGACTTAAAATTGAGCAAGTGTTAACCAGCCTTGCAGTTGCCAGCAAATGTAAAGGCTAAACAATGATTTTGTAAAATATCTTTAATAGACCAAACATTTGAATGATAGTAACATAAAGGTACATTCAAACAAGAAAAACAAGCAGACCTACTATAAATATTTTGCTGTCATTGTGTTTATGCATCTGTTTCTCCAGTAAATTGAGGTGCAAAACAGAAACCAGCCCCAGGCAAGTCACTGGTCTATTAACAGGCCAACTCATGTCTGTACTCACACTCAATTTAGCAGCATCTCTGAGCATTGTTCTTTTATACTGCAGCCAGGGCAGATTAAAGGTTATATTTTTTGATATATTTCTTTTAAGAGTGAAATGAGATTGACCAATGGAGAAGTGGTTAAAACTGCTGTCTCAACTCCTGGTGCCCAATACGATTTCTGGTCCAGCCACTGTGTTTGTGGAGGTTTTCAGGTCTGCATATTTTTTTCTCTCACGTTTCAAAGGTCGTCCTTTTAAATTGATTGGTAGCTGTAAGTTGTTCAGGTGTGTGCATCTATTAACGGACTGTTTCCTGTTTTAGGCTGATTCCAACTTGAGTCCACTGCAAACAAAATAAGAACTGGCTGGCCATGACTCTGTATTGAGCTTGACAGGAGCAGATAATGGGTGAAAGATTCTGATTAGTCCAAGCTACAACTATGTAAAATCATAGCAACTCTAAAATCGTTCACAACTTATGGAAAATTCAATTCTATACATAGTGCTCTAGTTTTTTGCATCTGAATTATGATACTTTAAAACTCTATTATACTGCATCTGTTTTAGTTGATATGTTGGCAAAGTAGACTTCTCTCTGATTTGTATAAATGTTGTAGTTCTTCATATCAGCAACTATTGCAGCTCTTCCAGAGGTGTTGACTTAATAAATATATAATTTTTGCTGAAAATATAAAGGTTGATTCACCTTTATGAAATAAATATGCAATTGCAAATACTGTAGAAGTTTGCACTGCATTTGAAGACCAGACTCTGCCTAATTCTTTTAATTGCTACCAAAAAAATGATGAAGCAATAGGGTTTTCTGTAAGCAAAAAGCCAGTTCTGATAAATGAAACTGATGTCTGAGCCTCTGAAACACATAATTTCCAAATATAAGTAAGCCATCACAGTATAACAAACATATCTCCTTGCATAGCAAACTGGTGAGGAAGGCAGGCTCTATTGCAGGCATGGAGCTGGACAGTTTGACATCTGTGGCAGAGTGACAGGCTCCTGTCAATAATGGAAAATCCACTGCATCCACTGAACAGGATCATCTTCAGACAGAGGAGCAGCTTCAGCAACAGACTGCTGTCACTGTCCTGCTCCACTGACAGACTGAGGAGATCGTTCCTCCCCTACACTATGCGACTCTTCAGTTCCACCCGGGTGGGGGGTTAAACGTTAACACTACACAAGATTATAGACTGTTATACCTGCCTCGCACTCTCCACCTTGCATTTTTTAACGTGCACTGCTTCTTTTTTTGTATTGCTCTTTAATGAATATTGTTTTTATCAGTATGTTGCTGCTGGAGTATGTGAATTTTTTTTTGGGGATTAATAAAGTATCTATCTATCTAGTAAACGCAACTGACACCTCTGTTTGCCCATTTCATAAGTATCTTATTTATACTTCAAGGATGTGCAGCATAAATTCCAATGAATGCCATCATTAAAAACTACTTTGAGAATCCCATTGCAGTCAACTCATAGCCAACAAACTGAACAAGTCACAGCATATTTGAGCATTCAGGTTCTCAAGCTGAATTGAACCTACACCCAGTACAGAGACAGGTTAAATTCTCTTTTCATTTTAAGAATTAAGCATTTCCCTTCCAACTCTCGTAGTTTCAAGAAATGTCCTATGTGAAGTCTAAAGAGTAGAACTTAAGTTCTCTTTGTGTTTTTTGGAATATTATTATTTTATTCTCTAGATTTCTGACCTCTGTTCTTTATTTGAATACTTCTATCGGCTTCTGAATTGGGACTTTGTCTGCTATCAGATTGCCTTCACGAATATCGCTTTCACATTTATAAGCTCTTTTGAGAATTCTTATGTTACAAATAATTTTCTTGGAATATCATTTTTTTTATCTATAAAAATTCTTTGTGTTTTTCTTTTACAGTCAAAGATTTATGGTACCCCTTTCTCTGTTGGGGTTTACTTTTTTGGTTTTGTGACTGGTGTCTCATTTCAAGGGCCTGCTCCCTAAGAAGCCAGCAGATGAGATTTGGAACTTGCCTGAAGTTAAGAGTGCCTCTTCTGGTTGCCCTGGTCAAGATCCTGGCTTGCTCCTCAGCTAATTTGGATGTCCCACTTAATTAGGTTTGCTTGTTTAAGCAAAGAGCCTACTCCTCCAAGCAGCCAATTATGTAGCTGCCACTCAATACAGTACACAGCATGCAGACATGGTCAAGAGGTTTATTTGTTTTTTAAATAAACATTAGAATGTGCAAGATGCTTAATCTAAGTGAATTTGACTGTGGTTTAATGGCTGGTGCCGGACAAGGTGGTTTCCACATCTCAGCCCTTCTGGGATTTTCACACATAACCTTCTATGGAGTGTACAGAAAATATAGTAATAAACAAGAAACATCCAATACTGTGGACAAGAATACCTTGTTAGAGACAGAGATCAGCTGTGAACGCCCAGATTTATTCAATTCAACAGACATGAATATTCAAACAATAGCCTTTTACAACAGTAGTGCACAAAAGGGCTTTTCTGGATGTACAGCTTGTGAGTACTTGAAGCGGACAGGCTATAGTAGACCACATAGGATTCTGCTTCAGTCACCTAAGGACAGAGGATGCAGTGAACACATAATCATCAAATCTGGTTTACTGAAAACCTGAAAACTGTCACCTGCACAGACAAATTTTGATTTTGGTTGTATGCAGATGGTAGTGTTAGAATTTAACATAAATAACATGAATCACTGGATACATATTCCTTTGTGTTAAGTCTAGGGGCAGTGGTGTACACACATTAAGCCTCTTCACACCAATTGAAGGCCATTTGAAAGGAAGAGTAAATAGCTGAGCATGTTGCTGGTAATGGGCATCCCTTGTGATCATAATCTACCTTTTTCAAATGGATACATCCAGAAGGATAATGCCCCATGTCCCAAAGCAGACAATATTTCAAGCTGGTTCAATGAATATGACAGTGACTTAAGATTACTCTAATGGCCTGCACAGTCCACAGTCTCAATTTTATTGAGCATCTTTTGAGTGGTGTAGAAGAGCAGGTTTGCAGTATGAATGTGAACTCAAAACATGTGCAGGAACTGAACTGACAGAAAATTCCTAAGGATTGCTTCCACTACCTAGCTGTATCCATGGCTTGAAGAATTTAAACTGTTTTGGAAACAAATGTTGGTCCTATCCATTAATGTGGCCATTTACGTATACAGTATACATATGATTATATATAAAGTGCCTATAACATAAGCCTGTTGTTTTATGCCACGGAAATGTGTTGAAAGGTAAATATAATTAGAAGCCCCTGAAATTTAACCTTGCAATTTCCCACCTGAGACATTTTGATCTAATACTATATATTCTATTTTTAGAAAAATTAATGTCATAAAAATAAAAGAATGTGAAGACTTATTGACTTAGCATATGGAGATGTATTTAAAAGGTTTTACTTTAAAGACATCAAAATTTTGTTTTGTGAATGTTATCTTTTTGTGAGCTTAGCACAGTGGAGCAGTTGGTTGATGTTTGTGAGGAATTCTCCTTATGTACTTTTCATTTCTGGATTCCTTATCCAAATAATATGAGCAGATAGTTAGATCAGCAAAGCAACATTGACCCTACATACGTGAATGTGTGTGTAATGTGAGAGTGTACTCTGTAACTGACTGTTGTCCAATCTAAAATTTGTTTCTGCATTTTACACATTACCAGATGTTCACCAGCCCTAAAACAACTCTATATATAGCATAGAGTGAGTGGATGTATGGATATTTTTAAGACACTGTTTTTAGATCATGAATATAGCTTCATGAGATAAAACATACAACATTTCCCGTGACTATTTGGTCAGACTGCTACCCATATACAGTAAGTGCAACCATCCAACTTAATGTTAGGTGTAGTTTTGGTTAACATTTGTTGTTACTAGATAAATAGATTAAAAGGTAGGATAAGTGGTCACACATTACATTACACAACAACAAAATCCTGCTTTTCAGAGAAAACTGTGACTGATAAGTTAGAAATAGTGCATTTTTCCATCCTCCTTCTGTCTCCTTCAGTATTCTGAAACTGCACATTCCAGTACAGGGTTGCAGGTAGACGGAGTCCATTCTGGTAACATAAGGACCCAGGTCAGTCTATTACATGGCCTGCTCACATCTATAACCACACATATTCATGCACTGAAATTTTACAGTTACTTGTAAGTCTAATAGCATTTTATTAATCTGATTAGAATCAAATAACAATAATACAAGCAAGTCAAGTTAAACAAAACTAGGTTCGAAATTAATCAACCCCCACCTATGAGAAAGAGAGCCAGGCTAGCAGAGCAAAACTTTAACAATAGTAAAAATATGTAAATAAATGAATACATTTTAGTATATAACTCAATTACCTACTGACGTAAAATAGGTGAGTTAGGATTCTTCCAGTTGAGCAAGATAAGTCTACGTGCCAATAGTGTAGTAAAGGCAATCACAGTTTGTTTATCCTTCTCTATTTTAAGCCCATCTGGAAGTACACCAAACACAGCTGTTAGTGGATTAGGAGTGATTGTGACACCAAGGCATTTAAAGATTTTGGTCCAGAATGATGTTAATTTGGCGCACACCCAAAACATATGGCCCAATGGGGCTGGAACCAGATTTCGCCCTGGAAACATTTTGGACAATTTTAAACAAGACAGATGCACTCGATATATAATTTTAAGTTGGATAATTATATGCTTTGCACATATTGAGCTTGAGTGAATTCTATGCATTGCTACCTTCCACTCCTTTTCTGAGATGTTGAGTGAGAGATGAAATTAGATTGTCTGGACAAAACCAATTGTATCCAGAAAAGCTACATACTCAACCAGTCAAAACGTCTCTGCAGCTATGAGGCAGATCGTGTACTTCGTATTAGCTGAAATACTCATTTTAATATGTGCTGGTATAGACTCTACCACTCTACAACCCAATGAACAGTAGATGTATATTTAGATTTCTCATCATTTCATACCGTAGATCCCGGAATACAAGCCGACTCGGTATATTAGCCGACCCCCTTCTCTACCTACTAAATTACATGTATTTGCTGATGACCGGTATTTAAGCCGACCCCCTTCTCCAAGCAAAATTTTCTAAATTTCCTTAAAAGTGTCTCTTCAGGTATATTTATCATGTTTATCGGCGAGAATTTGAGACTGCCGGCATTTTTGATGGAAACTAGGAAGGGATTGCGGAGAAGTTTGGTAAAATGAAGCCTTTTTGTTGAAACTATATACACAAATACGGTACATCGGCGGGTGGATTTCCGGAGACTCGTTATAAATTTGACTAACTTAAATACGCAATACAGTGGACCCTTGACTTAAGAACTTAATTCGTATGGAAGGCTAACCCATAATGCGTTCCGAACCTCCCACTGCAACATATACTTAACCTTTTCATAATAAAAAAGGGTTGTATAATGTGCATAATTTACCAAAACATCAATAATTTTTCTAATGTACTAACCAAAAAGTTATAAAAAGTGCCTAGCCTACCAGAAGTAGGCTAGATTAAGCTAGGAGTATGGCGGCGCGCAGCGGCTCAGGGCTCTCCTTTTCAGTGCACTTTTTTGTTGTTTTTGTACTTTTTTTTTTTTTTTCCTTGTTTGTGCACGATCGGTTCGGCGAACATCCGCTACACCCATCAGAATCTTATAGACATCGGTGTCCAGAGCCAGACATCTGTTTTGAGTGTTTTTCATCACACGCACAACATCCCAGACAACATAGCGAGACCAGCGGGCTCTCCGTGGATTGTTGTCGGGTCTAGGAGACGACGCAGACGGAGGAGGAAAAGAAAGCAGAAGCGGGGCCACAGATCCGGCGTTATGCTAAGGCTAAAAAAACAACCATACAAGCCCTATACAGAACTTTTTTTCTGCACTGAAGGAGCTACTTTTAATCTCATTGTAGATGTGTATAGTGACAATAAAAGGCATTCTATTCTATTCTAGAAACAACAATTTTATACTGTACTCACCATTTAATTTGACATCTTTGGGCTGCAGGAAGGGAGGAGGAGGAGAATGAAACGGAAGGTGGTTATTGTTTAGAAGGAGCCTCCTTATGCAAATCTTTTCTTTGTAAAATTGTCGAGATGGTGGATTTCGACATGCTGTACATATTAGCGAGATCGGTCACACGAACAGCACTCTCATATTTCCACATAATTTCCATCTTTGTTTCGATTGTGATCTCTTTCTTTACCTTCTCTTCCTTCCTTAGCAATTATGTGTCTTGCTTGCATGGTCTTAGTGAATTATATATATAGGTAAATCACTGCAATGACCGAAATTACATCCACAAACACATGTATCTGGGCTCCGACTGACGCTACTAACGCTCTCGGTTGTTTGTTTACAATCGTGCAAGCGGGTACACGTGACCACATTTGGGTCGTAACGCAAGATGTTGGTCGTAAATCAAAAGAAAAATTTTTATTTTAAACTTCCCGATAATTTATTATAAATTTTATTAATAAAATCAACAACTAAAACACTTTTTTGAATAAATTCTTTATTTAATTTAAAGTACCGGCATGCAAAGTTACTTCTTCATCTGAAAGATGGCTCTGTGGTTTCGTCATTATTTACTTCCGTATTGATCGGCAAAACCGGCATTGCGCTGGAAATCTTGAATCTGAAACGATGCTCGTTGTATAAACCGACCCCCAAACTCCAAGCCAAAAATCTTGGATGAAATTCTCAGCTTATATTCTGGGATCTACGGTATATGTTGTGGGGTACAGCCTGGACACAGACAGGTAGTCATGATGATTTCACCACACACGTTTATTTTACACTCTATTATGTACAGTTAAAGTGCACAAACCCAGTGCCACAGCACCAATCACCCCTTAAGTCCTGGCCTTTCACAATGCCTTTACTCCTCTCTGGTCCACCTCCACTCCTCTCCTCTCCTCTCCTCCAAGCTTTGTCCTCTTCCACCTGACTCCAGCCTTCGAATGGAGAGAGGCGGCCCCTTTTATATCCGCCCGGATGTGCTCCAGGTGTCCTCCAGTAATCTTCTGCCGGCACTCCCCTGTGTGGCGGAAGCACCGGCTGTGTACCCAGAAGCACTCCAGGTGTCTCCGATCCTCTTCCCCCCAGCACTTCCGGGTGTGGCGGAAGTGCTGAGGTCCAGGGCTCTCCAGGCATTGGGGTGCCCCCTGGCGGTGATCTCGGGCCACTACAGGGTTGAACTTCCAAGCTCTCTACCTGTAGTCCCCAAAGCAACCAGGGCGGTCGCCCCCTCGTGGTCTGGAGTGTCCTCCTAGGCGTCCCGGCTGGGCAGCAGCCCCAGCCACTCGCCACAATGTTAATATATGATGTATACATTTAAGTACATTGTACATCTATTTTGCAAAATATTATGGATGTTGCATACCACTTACTAGTTCTGCCTCACTCTCCAGAAAACGTCATTTCCATGGACATTTTATCTTATGTCTGTGCGTGTTTCTCTTTGGGTTCTCTGGTTTTCCTTCCACAACACAAAAATGTGCTAACTCTAACTTGGCCTTGAATTACTAACTTGGCCTCATCTAAGCGAGTGTACTGTGAGTAACTGGTCCCCTCTCCAGGATTCATAAAAGCTGTGTGCCAATGCTAATGGGGTAGCCCAAGTTCCTAGCAAACCGCCAGCTGGATTAACCAGGTTCAGTAAATGGATTGGCGGACCATGTACATTACAATAGCCTTTTATTTCACATCCATTTTGATATATTAATCTCAATGCATTCATTCAGCTTGACATATTTTCTAATCCTATTTTTTCCTTGTCAGGTTTATGGCAGGCAAGTGGCTCTCTCTTGGCAACAACTGGTGTAAAACAGGAATCAGCCCTAGACAGGATGCAAATTCATCACAGTTGATACTGGTGATACACCCACACTTTCACACTCTGGGGCTATTTAGATCAATCAGTCAACCTAACAGCATGTCTTTGGGGTGTTGGAGCAAACTGCAGTCCATTGAGAAAATCACATTCCAAAAGTAGGAGGAAGTATAACAGAAGACTTGTCAGCTGGCAATTAAATGGCACTTCAATGCACTCTGTAGGTACCTTGGGTATATACCATATTAATTCGACTATGTAATATACTGATTTCAGCACATGGCTTTCATTTCCATGCCCTTATAATCTGAGCTGGTTGCATTTCTAAAATGTTGTGTGTTGATTACCTGGCTGTTTAAAAATAATTCCTATTTAGTAAATGGGTTCTTTTTGTGATAATGTGGTTTTACCATACATTCTGAAAACAAAACATGTCATGTCTGCTCTGAAATTACATTAGATCAGGTACCATTGCCAGATGTGTGTCAAAGTGTGCTAGAAAAAAAATGTTTTTTTTTTTTTTTGCTGGAATCAGTTGTAAATTAATGTAAATTGAATGATGTTAGATTTTTTCGTGTGGAAAAGACTGCAGTAGTGGCAATCTATTTGTTCTTCTAACTTTTCCTCAAAAAAATAAGTATTGTTTTTCCTTATATAATTGTTGGTAAAGGTTTTGTAAAGCATCATTTAATGTTTTTATATACAAGCATGTAACTGAAAGACTGATACATCAATTATTAAAGACACTGGTCATTCTTTTTTTTGTTAAACATAACATTTTTATAAGAATAATTGGTTACCCTTTAGTTTATGTGTCTATTATAAACTGCTAATAACAATCTACAGTATAAACATTTTATTAATGATGTTATTAATAATGATGCATTATTACAAATAATAAAAAATATACTACTGCCACTTTTCACCATTTCAAATCATGTTAAAAAAGTTTATAATATGATTTATTTCAGGCAGACTGAATACTTTCTTATAATGGCTATCTGATCTGAAGTGTTACAGAGAAAATTTTAGTTAACAGAAAATTCATGAAGTTAAATTTCTACTTAATCAAACCTGTTTGATATTTTAAACAAAATAAGCTTTGACGGTATAAAATACTTTACTTGTTATTCAACTAAAACAACTGCTAGCAAAGAAAGTACAGTACATCTAATGCCAGTTGGGCTCATAGAGTAAGAATTTGATATTTTACAAAAACAGTCACAATTGTACCATCTCGAAATGTACCATATTATGGTGAACACATATTTTCCATTAGTACTGTACATGGAGTTATAGGAAAAACACTTTACATAAGTGCAAGCGTTTGTTAGAGCCCTTTGTGAATTTATGTGGATTTTATATTCTTATGAAAATTTAATAAGAAAGAATTGTTAAGGACTGTACTACTCTATCATATCTTTGCAGAAACAATTTTAGACTATGAACCTGTCCCCTCCGGAGTTTTTCTAATCAAGAGTTTTAACATCTTTCTGCCAAAGTGAATAATTTATTTTCTTGTGTGCTTGTTTATACAGGGTAAGGCAATCAGCTGTGACAGTTTTTTTTTGTCTTTAAGTGATGTTGACTTTCATCCTCTACTGAATATTAAATTGAGTTGTCACACTTTCCCTTAAATTTCACGCTTCCAAAATTGATAACCTTACACAAAGTTTGAATCTTTCTCAGTACAAAACAACTACACATGAGGCCATTGCTCCTAAAAAAAGTATTAAAAGTGATGTGAAGAATAAAAAACTGTTCAAAAACTATTATTATACTTTGGATGTCAGCTATTGCAGGTTGTTTTTTTTTACTGAATTTTAAAATGTACTTCTTGTTTTTGTTGAGAAGTTTAGGATTTATTGATATGTTCACAGTACAATAAGTTCATATTTGTATGACAGTAATACAATATCAAGACAGACAGTATAACAACAAATCATTAATTGCAAGATTAGATGATACATGCAACACTAATGCAAGTGGCTCTTCAATGGCCTAATGTTCTGTGGACAAAAACTGTCCTTCAGTCTAGAAGTGTAAGTGCAAGATATTACATAAAATAAAGGCAATTGTTGATGCTGTAAAGTATAAAGTTTTCATTTGAACACTCTGAGGCACGGTAGGAGCTTTCATTGACTAACAGTAGGAAAATATGATTTCATTTATCAACCCCTTCTCAAAGAACAATTCACATAAACTGCATCTGCTTCCACAACATAAGCTCAGCAAGACTTTATTAAAATCATATACTGTTACAAAAAATATATATACAAAAGTCACTTCATAATTATTAAAATAGCAAGCTGTTATAGTGCCTTAATTTCATTTACTTCTCCTTTAAATAAGCCTAATGCATGCTGTACACATTTCTTAATTACTAAAACACATTAATAATTGTACCCATATGAATTGCAGAAATTAAAGTTTTCACTTCAAGTACAGTTCCACTTACAGTTTCACAATGTGTTTTGCCACTGAGAAAATGTTATTGGTCATATATTTAACTTGTGTAATCTTCCATTTCCTTTATTTGGTCTTGTTTTCAGTGGCATTTAAAAATAATCAGAAATGCATATTACATTTATTTTCAGTTGATTGCATTTTTCTATGAACTATTGCATGTTTCTTTTTTCGCTTCTCTTCCTCTTACTTTCATGTTCAAACAATTTTTATGTTTCACAATAAAATCTTTCCAGAATGCCTGTTGCTAACACTTTTTTTTTTTTACCAATAGAGTCAAATGATCAAATTGAGTATGTATGATACAATATTTACTCTGGCTGGATTGTGAAAATAAACAGAATTGTTAATGTTTCTCCTTGTATATTTGCAAATTGTGATGTTCTCCTCCAGTTTTTAACTCACTTTACCCATTTGATTCTTTCTCTCCCAAAATTTCCTAGGCTATCAATGTGTTCGGAAACATCTCCATACTTATCCATATTTACCTTAATTTGAAGGACAAGTATCTGTATGTGTATCTCTGTATATGTGTGTCCATCCAGTTGCCAGAGTAAGGAGGAAAAAGTTTTAAACAGTTATTCAGCCCAAGCACTAAATTCAATAGCGCGTAGTGTTTGAAGGTCTTTGGACATCAAGGAGATAGAATCTGCATTTAATGAGGCTAAAGTCTGCAAAGAGTAATTTTGAAAGTTACAAGCCATTTATTTAGTTTTTTAAATTTCTATTACATGCAGTTTTTATTTTTGGAAATATTACAAAATGCAATTTATATTATTTTTTTTATCATCATGTGCACCTTAACTTTATTTGCATTTTGTGTTCTTTGTCATTTATTCAGATTTTTAAAATTTATTTTATTCTGTTATTGTTTTTCTATTTTCTATACAATTGTATTTATTGAAACATTTATTTATGAAATCCTTCATGTTGATTTTATTCATTTACATTTTGCACTAAACTAATACACTTTACCATGCTTGAGATTCAGGGTGATTTCGACTGCCCTATAAAGATTTTGCCTGGGACCCCCAGAGTTCCTAGAATAGCTTCTAGCTATGTATGTATGGAGTTGAATTAATTTTATATTTATTAACATAATGTTTCCTGTTTTCCATGTCAAATTAGTATTTTTGTTTAGATTTTAAGTAATGTTTTGTAATTTCTATTTGCATCCACTTATACTGAATAGATAACTGTAAAGGGCATTATTTAATTATTAATAACTCTAAATAACGTGGTTATATTTAATTAATAAATGACTTGTAATCTGTTGGCACAGTTTTACTGAGCACAGTGTATCCATGGCCTCTGAAATATAAATACTTGAAGGACCACTTACAGCAACTGAAACACCTGCACAATTTCTTTGTTCTATCTTCTGTGTTTAACCCATAAATGCAGGGTTATAAAAGGCACAATATGAAGAACTGGAGCAAAGTCGATGCATTGTATTATTTTGTAGAAATGCTAAATCCTGGAAAGTGGACAGGAAGATTTTCATATGATCCACTATGAGTAAATATTTCTTCAGATAAAAATATGATGATAATGAGAAAATATGCATCACCTCCTTGTAAACTGTATGTATTTTTGTCCACATTTATGCTTCAAAACAGGGCTTGGCAATCCTAGCCACAACAGGCTGAGGTATCTGAAAATCTTTAGTCAAATACAATACAATACAATACGATTTATTTTTGTATAGCCCAAAATCACACCAGAAGTGCTGTAATGGGCTTTCACAGGCCCTGCCTCTTGACAGCCCCCCAGCCTTGACTCTCTAAGAAGACAAGGAAAAACATTTTAAAAAAAAAGAAAAAAACCTTGTAGGGAAAAAATGGAAGAAACCTTGGGAAAGGCAGTTCAAAGAAAGACCCCTTTCCAGGTAGGTTGGGCGTGCAGTGGGTGTCAAAAAGAAGGGGGTCAATACAATACAATACACAGAACAGAACAAATCCTCAATACAGTATAAAAATAAAAATTTTAGAAGTATGTAGCAGAATTTAACAGTAGATGATATCACATAATATGATTTGGATTTGTTTATAGTCCTGGAGACCTCATCCATCATGATACCTCCCCCATTTGGCCATTCCACAGCTGGAACAGTGCTGGGCTAGGCAATCAAATGAAAAGACCCCTCTTTCTCACGCTTCCTGCGATCCTCAAATCAAAGTCTTAATTAGATGTTAGTTTTTGCAGTCAGTAAATTTAACTTTTAATGAGATGGTTTGTTTTTGCTCTCTTTTTGTTACTTTAGGAATAACTACATATTTATATTTTACTTTCCTAAGATAATCAGTAACTTGTTTACTAGAATTTAACTGGATGAATACTATTCAAACTTGTTTTTCTCCTTATTTCTTTCTAAATATTGTATTCAAGCCCCTGTTTTATGATGAATACATTTTAATGCAAGTGATATCATATTAGTTACTCCATTGTTGGCTGCTTTATTACATACACTCATGGTCAACAGTGTATTAGCTAAAAAAGTGAAACAAATGATCTTAGCAATGAAGAATACTATATAAGAAACATCACCTGGATGCACTAGGACACATCATCAGTGATGTATCCTGAGGTCATCGGGTGTTTCGGGTCTCGCAACATCATACACCCTCGCTCAGACAACCCACCCGGGGTTGATCAATCCCCAACTTGTATCCCAGTAGCGATCCACGGATCAGCCCTCTTCATCCAAAGCCACCTTGAGGCTTTCTCTGCGGCTTCACTTGCGGATTTAATGGCCCTCTCCTTGGCAGCTCCTGTTATGCCCAACCGTGTGAGGACTCTGCAGAGTGAGCATCCTGCAAATCCTCTGTAGCCAATTTCTATGGGCTCATAGAGTACCCTCCAGCCTCTGTCCCTGCACTCCTCCACCAGCTCCTGGTACTTGGCACGATTCCTCTCGCTAGCTTCCTCGATATGCTCTTCCCAGGGCACTGTCAGTTCCAGCATGATCAGCTGTTTTGAGGCCTCAGATGTAATGATCAAGTAAGGCCGGAGTGTTATTGTTATAATTTTCTGCGGGAACTTTAGCTGGTTTCCCAAGTCAACCTGCAGCTGCCAGTCAGAGGCTGTGTGAAAGAGGCCTGTTATTACTGCCTTTGCCTGGGATTGCTCTCCCACTTTAACGAAGGTAACTGCCTTCTTTGGGCCATGGAGGAGTTTGCTTGTCTTAATGGCTGCAGCCAAGCTTTCAGCAACTGCCTTCAGCACCTTGTCATGGCATCACCGGTAGCGGCCGTCTGCCAGTGCCTTAGGGCAGCTGCTGAGTAGATGTTCAAGAGAGCCTCTTCCTGAACAAAGTGGGCAGGATGGTGTCTCGCTTTTTCCCCAGACGCGGAGGTTTGCTGGGCTTGGCAGGGCATCGCAGGCCGCCTGCACCAGGAACCGGACACGAAAGAAATCTCCCTGCATGATGTCCGACCAGGTGATCCTTCGCTGGAGAGTACTCTCCCACCTTGTCCATGCACCCTGTTGCCAGAGTCCTACTGCCCTGCTTACTCTCTCTTCCTCCAGCCCTGCTCGGACCTCTTCCTGGAGTAGATGGATTCTCTCCGTGCCCTGGGCCTTGCCGACCTGGGTCTTTGGGGAGTAGCCCAGACCTGTTCTACCTGTTGCCACGGTACCCACCAGAGCTTTCTGTCTCAGGCGTGACTCTGCCACCTCCACATCCTTCTCCACCCTCCATTTCCTGCCTGTCCTCACCTCAATGCCAGCTGCTGACACCTTACGTTCCTTGGAGTCCCTGTACTTTAGGGCTTCTCTGGTGCGTGCTACCATGAATTCTTCTGTAAGGCCACTAAATAGTAGCTGCAGGATGTTCCTTGTTCCATACAGTGCTGCGCTGGTGAGGCTGCGTGGGAGTCCTAGCCACCTCCGAAGAAAACTGCTGATCTTCTTTTCAAGGGACTCAACTGTTGAAAACGGGACTGCATATACCAGCAGAGGCCATAGGACCCAGGGCAGGATTCAGTGCTGATAGATCCAGGCTTTAAACCTACCAGGCAGGCCAGACCTATCAACCCTGGTGAGCCATTTCCCAAGCTCCTGGGTGGATTTCTGAATAACAGCTGTGTCCTTCAGACTTGAGTCAAAGACTTTCCCCAAACTCTTGACTGGCTGCTCTGTGATGGATAAGATGACTGTTCCCGCGATAGCAAATCGGTACTTATCAGTCACCTTCCCCTTCTTTAGTGCCATGGACCTTGACTTGGAAGGCTTAAAACTCATCCTTGCCCATGTGATGAGTCTCTCAAGTCCTTGTAGGATCCACCTGCTCCCTGGGACCGATGTTGTCGTGATGATTAAATCATCCATATAGGCTCTTATCAGGCGCTGTCGTACCCCCGACTTAATCAGGGGCCCTCTGCATTCTGCCTCGGCTGCCTTGACCACCATATTCATGGCAAGGGCAAAAAGAATAACGGAGATGGTGCACCCTGTTATTATTCCCTTGCCAAGCCAATGCCAGTCTGATATTTCTGACCCAGAAGTGACCTTATCCTGAAGTTGTTATAGTAATCCAGGATCAGATCCTTGATTTTCCTGGGAAAATGGGGGCGATGTAGTGCAACTCAACCAGCTTGTGTGGTATAGACCCATAGGCACTGGCCAGGTCCAGCAAGGTCGCCTCTGTTCTCATGAGCCTCTCTGATCAGCTGAGTTACCTCACCTGTGTGCTCCAGGCAGCCAGGGACTCCAGGAATCAACCCCCCAAGGGACAGAGGGGTCGATGTAGTTAAAAAAAACTACAAGCTAAAGATAAGCAAAAACAGTATATATGACTTGACTCATGCAGATGGAGACTAAAAAAGGCATGTTTAAAAGTTCATACGGTAGTAATATGCACACTTTTAGTAATTTATTTGATTGCAGGCAGTAAATTAAACCGTGAATCTAATAAAAAAATTTAACTCACAGCATAAACTGGATTTTAATTAGGAATGTGGTTAAAACAAAAATCTTCATCTCTCCAAAAATCGGTACAGAGAAGCAATGACTCAAATGGTATTTAAGTAAAGTAGCAACTTGGATCCATCTGCTGTGCAAACAAGCATTAACAGTGAATCTCATCTGTTAAAAAGATGTGACACTGTCAGTGTTTTTTTATTAACAATTTGTGACACCTTGAGCTTTGCATATATTTAAAATACCTCTTTGCTGTCTGCAGTCTATTGCTGATTCAAAGCGACATGGCTAATTCTAGATAAACATTCAGTAACACACATTTGGGCTTTTTACTATAAATCAAAGTTTGAAGATGTTCTTTTTGATCATGACATAACAGTATATTGGCCTCAGAAATGTCTTCAGATTTGTAGCTAGCAGCTGTCTTTGTCATATAGCAAATAAACTTTAGTTTTTTTTTTATGCTGCACTATGCATATGCTAAGAGTTATGCATATTCATAATCACCATGTATTATTAGTGTAGTAACTAGAAACATAGTGTCAGCCTAGTATGAAATCTGAACTACATATTATACATAACATTTTAAATTCTTACATTATGATGAAAGTCAATTTAATTATATAGTTATTATTTTACTTACTATAGAAAACTTGTGTTCTAAACTGAGCAGTTCCATTTTGTTAGAGTTCAGTTTAGAGTTAAGCTACTGTATATTCATTTATGTCCATATAGGTATCTATTCCTTCTCTTGTATACAGTTTTACAAATAAACTTAATATAACTGTAGACCTGTCCATGTATTGCAGGTTATTACATGATAAAGACCCACTTTAAAGAACTGTGACATAATAAATAAGATAAGGGATTACAAATCACTGAGTTGTCAGTTTGGTGAGTAATGTCTCACAGTGTATCTTTTATAAAACATTTTAATTTTTACTAGCACATAAACTTTTATCCTATTGTGGTCTGCAAAATGAAGATAGTTCAGACATAATAATGAGGTTTTGGGGTGGTCATGGTGGTTACATTGCAGCTCCAAAGCTCCAGGTTCAAATTCCATGCTGGAGGTTTGTCTATGGAAAAGAAAAACTATTAGGAAATCTAGCAGGGATGAAAACCAAAAAGTCAAAAATTGCACTAACTGTTCTTAAATGCCTAAAATGCTAAACAAAATGGTACTTAAAGAAAAATTCTTTTGATCTAGCTAACCTCACAAAAAGATCTTAGATACTCAACGTAGCATCTATGCTGACTTCCAGACGTCACGCAGTAGCAACAGAGCTGTGTTGCTAAAAATAAATTAGCAAGAAACATAAAATGGCAGTGTGAAAATACAAAAAAAAAAAAGTAACAACAAGTAAAAACTAGTAGAAACAAAGAGGTACAAAATGAACACAGCGTTTAATATTCTTTAAGTTTAAAAACCCTTATTCATAACACCCAAGTATTGTTTGTGTAGAGCCAGCACATTCTCTTCAAGTCTGTGTTGGATTTTCTCTGAATACACTGTTTTTTTTTTCTTGTATAGTCCCAAAAATATATAAGTAAGTAACTTGACAGTTCCAAATTCACTGAGTGTGAGCGTTTATACATCTGTGCCAAAAAAGAAACGTGTGACCCAAGCTTTGGTTCCTGCCTTGGACCCAATGCTGCTGAGATAACCTCACTGCTCAGTGATTATGAAGAGGATTTAGCAGTTTTGAACTTTTTTCTCCCTTGTTTTAAGAAATGAAGTTACTCAGGAAAATGATAAATGAAATTTCCTCCATAAATGAACAAGTGACATGTCTTAGAAATCCTTCAGTATTAAGAATGACATGCACATGGTGTAAAGCCTTCAGCATGACATTCATCCCCAGAACACAATCTTAAACTAAGTGCTTTTCCCTCCATGTTCATGCATTTTGTCCTCAGCCACCTGTTTTGAGTTGTGTAGGGATGTTTTTGGGCTACCATTACAGATAAAAAAAATATAATTTTTAAATAGTAAGGACCAACGAGAAAATACAGTAAGTCATCACATAAGAACATACACTGTAAAATCTCCCAAATATTGAGTCTAAGCTTGATCTGACAATACAGTACACTGCATCCGGAAAGTATTCACAACACATCACTTTTTCCACATTTTTTTATGTTACAGTCTTATTCCAAAATGGATTAAATTCATTTTTTTCCTCAGAATTCTACACACAACACCCCATAATGACAATGTGAAAAAAGTTTACTTGAGGTTTTTGCAAATTTATTAAAAATAAAAAAAACTGAGAAATCACATGTACGTAAGTATTCACAGCCTTTGCTCAATATTCTGTCGATGCACCTTTGGCAGCAATTACAGCCTCAAGTCTTTTTGAATATGATGCCACAAGCTTGGCACACTTATCCTTAGCCAGTTTCGCCCATTCCTCTTTGCAGCACCTCTCAAGCTCCATCAGGTTGGATGGGAAGCGTCGGTGCACAGCCATTTTAAGATCTCTCCAGAGATGTTCAATCGGATTCAAGTCTGGGCTCTGGCTGGGCCACTCAGGGACATTCACAGAGTTGTCCTGAAGCCACTCCTTTGATATCTTGGTTGTGTGCTTAGGGTTGTTGTCCTGCTGAAAGATGAACCGTCGCCCCAGTCTGAGGTCAAGAGAAACATGAAAATCCACAGAATTAGCAGGAATTGGCCAGAGAATGAAATAAACAACTATGGTCAAAAACAAGCAGTGATGTAAGCCAGAAAACCAAAAATATACCATGACACCCAAACCCAAAGCTTAACCAAGTCAAACTTACACAGGACTCCTTGAAAGATTTGCAAAAACTATATACAATAGATGAGTTGCAGACAGAGTATAATAATACATTAGATATGAACCACTTTAGCCAATTCCTAGAAAAAAAAAATGTATTGCATTATTTTAATTAAATGCACATAAAGAAAATAAATTTGATTTGGACTCTAGAGATTATACTATGAGCTTTGAATGTAAGTAGCTTACCCCATTTACATTACATTTGTGCCCAATTACTCCAAATATAGTAAACACAAAGTGAATTCTCAATTTGATTTCAACACATCTCCTTCAGTCTGTTCTGTTTCCTCTGCAGAGTTTTCCATGTAACAAGGTTTTACATCCTTTTGTTTAGATCATTGAGTCCCTCCATTAAACACCAACCACTTATCAGCACAGCTCGCATGCAGAGAAGACACAGCCGAGACTTCAGTAAGCAATATTTCTCTGTCAGGTTCAGCCTTGGCATAAAATTTCAGTTCTCTCTAAGGGCTTTTCTTTTGTTCCAACTTTAAGATATCAGACAATTTTTCAAAACACAAATTCAATTGTTGTTTTTAGGAAGATTCATTCCTATGCTTTCTTTAAACACCATGGTACAAATTAACAGCAAAGGTTTCCATTAACTCCACTTTTATTCATTCTGGTCCATTTAGTTCTGCAATTGATACTTTTTTCCAGTTTTTTATGAAAGATAATGCAGATAATGAAAGGCTAATTTTTTATTAAAATTTAATTAAAACACCAATACTGCGAGTGCAATAAGAAAAATGTTTAGCTCATTTCCTTCATGGTCAACTAAGATTACAGAGGTTTCCTTGAGCTCTTTTTCATGTAATTTTGACTAAAAGTTTTTGGTGTTGTTTTAGGCTTGATGACTCTTTGGCCTTTGCTTTGATTACATTTCTTTTTCTGTTTCCCATTCAAATTTCTCTAATTCCCTGCAGCAGAATTCTATACAGTTGCCCTATTGTTTTTGCTGTTAACTTAATACTTTAGCCCTTGACTAAAATCATTTATTTCCACTTTGACCCTTTTCATTATCACAATCTTATATAACGAATTACACTAATTTTATATAAATTCTCCTGGACATTATTCATCAAGATAGATGTATTATGGCCACAGTATTCCTCATACAAATGCACAACTAATACTCTTACATTTTTTAAATTTGATTGACTTTATTAGATATATTGTATGTATTGCTTTAAATGGGTATTTCTTTCTATGTAACAATAGTTTCTATAATCAAAAAAGCTGTTGCAGTGGGAACTGCTTTTAGCTCTAGTATTACTAATTTATATGCTTTTACCTTTGAACAACAGTGCATTTGTTCTCGTAATAATATATTTGCGGATCATAGTGTACATAGATAATTATTTATTAGGTATTTTTGTATTTGTTGTACCTATTTCTTGTCAATTTTAAGAAACTTACTGCTCAAATTCAATTTCTTCTCTTGACATTTCTGGAAATAGCTGGTTATCACACCATGATATCTTTGGGTCACATTGTTGGAACAGAAGAAACAATTCTGTAAACAATATGCCTGCATAACGAAAGGCACATAAGGATCCTGTCTGTGAAATATAAAATAAAAAATGATGCTAAAAATGAGTAACAAGTTAAAATTGAAAAGAAAATAATAAAATATATACACAGAAATATTCTTATGCATAAATGGCCCCAGAATGGATACTTTAGATAGATAGAACTTTATTTGTGCCCAGGGGAAATTTGGCTTTTCACAGAAGCTCATTAAATAAATAAATACATAAATAGGTAGGCAAATAAATAAATATACACAAACTCTGGTCTGAACACACACGAGAATGATTAAAAGCAAGAAAATTTAAAAAAAAGAAAAGTTCTGACTTGTCTGTTACAGTCACAGTGAGACATTATGCAGGTGTATTGTTGTTGTTATGAAGGAGCCTCTGTAGCATTTCTTGACACACTTCTGCTGAATGGTTCATTGGCTGAAAGTCCTTAGTGTGTCAGAGAGAGGATGTGCAGCATTTTTCAATATAGCACTAAGTTTTGCTTTAATTCTCCTTTTTGCTACTACGGACAGAGGGTCTAGATTGCATTCTATAAGTGAATCATAACATACTGAACATTATCTATTTTTTTAAACGAAGTATTTATTATTTGAGCAGTAAAATATAATACTATATTATGGCAACACTGAGGAGGAAGGAAATGAACCTGAATGGAGCTGAAAATGATTGCAGTCATATACACACTTAAACTCAGTCCAACTTAACCAATTTGACATCACCAATCAATATAACGTGCAATTCTTTGGATGGAGGAAGAAAAATGAGTAACACTAACATGGCAAGAAAATATAAACCTGAATACAGACACTAATTCAAGACAAAGGATCCTGAATTTGTGAGTATGCTGTGCTAGCAACTGCACTACTGTGTCTTCCACTTTCAGCAATATGCAGTGTGACAATGATTTAAAAAAAAAAATCAATTTTAATTTAACTAGTACCTGACCGAAAGCACACCAGTAAATTTCACTGTTCTTTGAAGTTCACTGCAGTTATAATGTACTTCTTCTCTTGTCAGCTTATACATTTATTATAATTAGTTCACTTTAATCAATGTCATGTATCTCATATGGAAATAACTAACTGACTAAATAGTTTAGTTAGATATTTTGTACTAAAATAGGTACAGTCAAACAATTTTTGATTAACAGAGTAAAAAGTAAAGTGCTTTTTATTTAAGAACTGAAATCTGTAACCTGCCAGCTACAAAAAGCCATACCTGCAATTGAACTTCACAAAAGAAAATTGATTCTGGATCTAATACTAAATGTTTTCTTTGCATTTTGTGCACTTTCACTTTAAAACTGCAAGCACTCTGAATCTCATGCATTTTATAATTAAGGCAGCTCCACCATTCAAATTCAAATCACTTATTTCATCATTAAGAAACATTTAGTTTTAGCAAGATGACAATAGTTATTAAAAGATAGGGCAATGCACCTGTTTTATCAAATGACATCATAAACATTGAAGCAGAAACCGTTAAGCAATGATTAATTTCAACAGGCTCATGCAATGTCCTATAATCCTTTAATGGTGCCACGTTGATATATGGCACTGAGGCGCACATTCATTGGCTTGCTCAGCAAAATACCTGTTTCTAACAAAGAGGGTATCTATCCTTGAATCCATTGCCTCTCCACAGGGATATAAATCACCTTGAAAAATGTCTGGAACGGCCAGCCTCTAGAATGGCAACACCAACATTTATTCCATGTTGCAACTTATGACTTAAAAGTAGGCCAAGTCAGGATAATATTTTAAAATTAATTTTACTTCTGGGATGATCTTGAAGATCTGAAATACACTGCAGTCATTATTAATAAATAGTTTTAACAATTTTTACCACTGCTTTCAAAAGATTGTGCTGCCTGAGTTAAAACTGTAATGTTCTCTTAGGCATCCTGAAATGGGGTCACATTTGATGCACACAGTAAAACTGAACCTCCACTTGACTAAATCAATAACGCATTCCACATGCTTGAAATAAACCCACACATGTGCACTAGGTAGCTTGTGTTTTTATTTTCTTTTATAGTCAGTTTTCAGCTTAGTTGCATATCTTACAACATTAAGAGGATGCAGCACATAAATGTGGCTCCAGGAGTTTTTCAGTTTCTTAACAAACTCTGAAGAAATCTTAATATTGACAGGCTATACAGTAAAAGTCAATATTTCCCAATGCTCATTTAATCAAAATTGTGACGCCTGCAAAGAAATGTACAGTATGCTACAGTTTAACCTGCAATGAATGATGTGAATACTTGTAATGCAAGATGACACTGAATACACACTTTAAAAAGTACCCATCAGAATTGTGATGCACAAAGTTGTAAACTAATTGAATTTCTTTGGGCAGCATTTAGCCATTTGTGTTAGCCAGTGTAAAGTAATTTACTTTCATTTGTTTTCTATTTGCAACATCAATCACTGATCAATTGAAGCTGTAGAGACTGGTTACAAATAAATGTGCATTATTTAATCATAATTATAGTATATTATCATCTATCCATTCTTACATTTTCAAACTTGTTTGAACCAATTCTGGGCGCATGGGAGACCCAGCCTATCTTAACAGGACTGGACACGAATAAGGCGAAACCCAGGCCTTAATGGAACTCCAGGGTAGGGTCATCTTATCAATGCATGCAGTAAAACACTTTATAGTCCCCAATTGATCTAATCTTGACATAATTTGTATGTGTGAGGAAAACTGGAGTACCTAGAGAAATCCCACCAACACTCAAGTAGAATCTGCAGACTTCTCACAGACAATTGCCAGGCTGGGATTCACACCCAGGCACCAGTAGCTGTAGACAAGTGTTAACCATAACACAACCAAACTACCACATATTACATTTCAGTGAATATCGTTATGTAAAAAAAAAACAAAAAAACTGAGATGTTCAGTCTGCCGGTGCATACCGATGCACATACATCTACACTGGATCAGCTTCAAGTCATGCAGGTGCGGGAGGTGATACATAGACAAAAGAGCAGAAAGCAAATGTCCTTGTGAGATATTCATTCTCCACCAAAGGTTATGTGGTCTCCATCACTACATGTTTTGATTTAGAATAGATATATAAATAACTAAAGCATCATCTACATTAATAATATGCACACCTACACACACCGAAATCATTTGGCCCCCCTTGAAATCTCATGTTAAATACAGTTTTGAGATCATTTTTGATCTCCATTAAATTCCTAAAATAAAAGTGTGTAGGTCCATTGAGTCTGGTTGGAAATCTACAGAGAATAAAAATTTAATTTGTTCATAAACATTTATATAATATTATTTGTATAGACCTCTACTTGACTCACTGTAGCTTGAAGTGTATTCCTAAGACATGGTTCTGCAATTGCTAAATTTCTAAGACTACACACATGCAAACAGATGGGCCCAAGAGTCACATACCACTGCCAGCTGCTCAACTAGCAAGGCTATAAAAATCATTTGGACTTTACACACCAAACTGGTAACCAGGTCAAAAATATATTTACTTGATCTGAGCAAGACATCTATCAGCAACTATAGCCAAATGAATAATAAAAAAAATGTCACAAAAATGGTTTACAACAGTCTTGCCATTCATTTACAAGGAATTATGGAAAGACTGGTGGTGTTGTGCTGAATATTTAAAATGTATGAGTAGGGAAGTAGCGACTGTAGCTTGTTACACTGATTCATCTGGAACTATTAAGTGTTTACCTGCAGCTGACCTAACATTCATGAGTAGAAGTTTAAAGCATTGTATCACATTTACAAAGAAACATTTGAATGGTGAATTAATTAATTCACTGATAAACCATTAATTGCCAATTATATCATTATAATAACCCTATAAACTTTGTTTTTTTTCAGTCATAAAATGTCTTGTGAGTCTTGTGAATAAGTGAATCTGTAAATTCCCCATCAGACATCAATGACAGAATGCTTTATTTCATGCTAAAACTTTTAAAGATCATACATTCACAAGGCACTCTGCAATACATACAAGAAAACAGTGAAAAGAAGAAAGATTAACACTGCAATAAACCTGCAAATTCATGCCTTTAAATATTGAAAGGAATAATGCCAGTACTTTAGTTTTTTTTTTCTACACAGATAAAAGCAAACAACATTTTAAGTTACTTTCATGTATGAAAATGCTATATAAAGTTCTTTAGATTTATAATGACTAACCAGAGAAACAAATTGACACTCTTGTTAGTTAGTTTATAAAAAGAAATAGAAGTAATTTATTATAGTAGAAAATCAAAATGGCATGCTTAATAATAAAACCGTCACTGTCAAAACACATTACTGAAAAGACTCATCGTCAAAGTGATTTCCTTCTGAGAAATCAATAACAGTTTTCTTTTTTAAATATGATGTCTTTTCAAAACTAGGCAAGTTAGTTCTGATTTGAAGTAAATCTTCTCAACGTCTTACATACCGCAATGACTTTTATAAAGAGTACAGTAACAATTTCAGTTAGAGTGAAATAAAAAATTGTATATTTTTGATTGGTTTGCTTATACTTATCTTCTATATAATATAAGCTAATCTGTGTCCATTTGTTAGGCATACACAGTGTTAATATTTGTAATGCACCACATATATTTGAATGAATTTTTAATGTGTGTGGTACGTTACAACACATTTTTCATTCCAGCAGATGGCACAGCACAAATATTAGCAAACACTGCTATAGATTCTATAGCAAATGTGATGTAATTGTGGCAACAGACAAACACTATCCATCCATCCATCCATCCATCCATTATCCAACCTGCTATATCCTAACTACAGTACTTAATAAACTGTAAAAATATAGGCAATAAAAAAGACAGATAGAGGGAGTACTAATCTAATTTAAGTCTAAGTTAAACACACTAGTGACATGCCCTCATTAACATAGCAATATAATGTCTATTATCACTCAGATGCTCAAAGCATGCAAAGCGAATGCTTTTTTCCCACAAAATATTAATAATACTTACTACCTGGAAAAATCAGCATAGAATGTAACCAGGAAGGGGGTATTCCCATAATTCTGTTCTTTTGAATTGAAGACCTGTGTACACCCCACACATTGGTTAACAGACATGTAGATTATGCAACATGAGTAATGTAAGAATTATTTTCTTTTATCTATGACGCTAGTCACATTGTTTTCTGTTGGATGGAACAGATTGCCATTACTTTGCATTACATTAGAAACTCCTTTCTGTTGTTCTGCATGAAAACATGAGATTAAAATGTTTTCTCACCCATCACTACACAGGGTAAATATCATATTAACAATGACCATTTTTGGTTGCATTCCTTTAATCAGGTTTTAGGTTGGCTTGAAGGCCTAAACCTATTCTGAATTGTTGGAAGCAATGCAGGGACAACACCTGGATGTGGTCAAGTCTTTTAGTTCATGCCATTGTAAATGAACGCAAATGGATTGGATTGGGAAACTCATTTTTTTCCAATGTGGCAAAAATGACTAAGAAAAAAATAGTGCTTTGAGCAAACACTAGTACTGGCTATCTGCAGGGTGGTCAAAAATTTGCCATGTATATATCCTGGAGTCTGGGGATGGAGTATATAGAAGGCAGGCTCATTGTTTTTCATCCAGTTCGTCAACTTCCTGGTTAGTGGAAAATGATGGGCACATGTGCTGAGTGCAACCTCAAAATCTGTGCTCAGTATTAAATCATTCCCCATAATGTTGGTGGAATGCTTGTATATGACACTAAATAAAACGTAATATGCAGTATTTACTCTGTTGGTCTTTATAACAACACTCTGAATTTTTTTCAGGAGAACAAAGTAGAGTTGATGATTTTCAAATTGAAAAATGTTCAGTTTTACTGAACTCAACCTTTTTCCCTGCTTACTACTTTTTTCAACTGCTCCCATTAGGGATTGCCTCAATAGATCATTTTTTTCCATATCTTCCTCTGCATCTTCCTCTGTCACATCTACTACCTGCTTGTCCCCTCTTACCACATCCATAAGCCTCTGCTTAGGCCTTCCTCTTTCCCTTTTACCAGACAGCTCCATCCTTAACATCCTTCTCCTAAAATATCCAGCATCTCTCCTCTGCACATGTCCAAGTCAATGCAATCTGACCCTTTAATGAACTCATTTCTAGTCCTGTCCATCCTTGTCACACCCAATGCAAATCGTAACATCTTTAACTTTGCTACCTCCAGCTCTGTCTCCTGTTTTCTTGTCAGTGCCACCGTCTCCAACCCATACAACATAGCTGGTCTCACTACCGTCCTGTAGACCTTCTCTTTCACTCTTGTTGGTATCCGTCTGTCACAAATCACTCCTGACATTCTTCTCAACCCACTCCATCCTGCCTGCACTCTCTTCTTCACCTCTCTTCCACACCCCCCATTACTCTTTACTGTTGGTCCCAAGTATTTAAACACATCCAACTTCGCCAATTCAACTCCCTGCATCCTCACCATTCCTCTGAACTCCCCCTTACTCACACAACACAGTCAAGCTAGCTCCACTGTGACATGCACTGGTCAGAAGCCATCTATGTTTCCAAAGCAACATATTTAATGTTTACTTTTTCATTCATCCAAGGTAGCTTACAAGGGTGGAGTTATAGTGTTACAAGTACTCGGATAAGCGTCAACCTTCTTCATACACCTTGGGGGAAAAAAAACACCACCTCCCTGAGTGTGACATGATAAATGATGAGGTGCTAACAGCCTTGGCAGTGGCACATGAAAGAGGATACACAAAACAATCAGTGTTCAACCTGTTTCTTGGTGTATTTGGGCAACGGTTCTCATTTTTGAAAAATCATGTTGACAGTACATTTCCTCAAGAATTGACAAGTTAAGAGCAGAGTGCTGTGTATTGAGGACTGCCTTTATTTTGGTAGTGAAGGTGGTCCTATTCCAAAGGGGGTATTTTTAATGCCCAGTTATGTTCAAGATGTATCTTAAATAAATAAGCTATACTGACAACATTTTGAATTGGCAGACTAAATCTGCCTCTCTCTGTGTTTTACCAGTGATCCATATAGTTTAGTACAACACTGATTGTAACAAGGATGACAGTGCCGACAACCTTGTCACAGCCAGTTTATTTTGTCAAACTGCCAAGCAATGTTCCATATCAGATAAAGTCAGTTGCATTTTTGGCATGAGCAAGTTAAAGGAGCAAAAACTACATTATTTATCTTTAATCTAAAAAAATTATTTCATTAAAAATGTTTTCCAATTAAAAAGAAATGCACACATGAGAAAATGATTGATATCTCGGTAAATTGTTTTCATAAACATTTCTCCTTTTCTTCTTCATGCCTTTAGAGTTCTGGCACATACAGTATATCCAAACCTAACTGAGTATTTTTATGTTGATTAAATATATTTTTTTATACAGTATTAAAAGACCAGACCTTGCCAGTGGGAACAGCCAATTGACTCCATAAAGTATTAAATAATCCAATAAGATTTAAATAGTTTAGCAGTCAGATCAGTACAGGCGGTCCTTCACACAATTTCCCATATTAGGGGTGTACTCTATTTAAGTAATTATGTTCCAGTATCTCTTAGTTGCAATACAATACATATTTCTGGAAAATCTACTCCACCACAGGGTGAACCTTGGACTCACTGGAAGCTGTTTTGGAAAGGATGATGTTGCCATCATGAAAAATCCCCTCCGGCAGGTGCTTTTTTGAATCACTCTTTGCCACAGGCTCATTCCACCCTGATTTGCTAAGAAGCGCCTTTGGGGGTATTTTCTACTGACTACTATCACAAATGCATCACAAAATTACTGATCACTCAATAAGGAATGTATTTGATAATATTTGTTTTAACATCGAAATACATAATATTTCTGTAAATGGCTAGTGTCACAGACAGCCAGCATCCTTGCCCTGCCAGGACGCCTTTTCACTGAGTGGACCGGGGGAGCAACCGTGGGCAGCACAGTACCTCTCCTGGGATTGCTAGATGGCAGCCCCCATGGGTTGCAGCAGTGCCTCAGAGTCCCGCAGGGCTTTATGGGGGATGGCGTTATCTACAGCCCTGTTGGGATCTGGGGTGCTGCCAGGGGGTAGCACAGCCGTTCCTGAGCCCATGTGGGTGGTTCTTCCGCCACACCCGGAAGTGCAAATAGAAATGGGGCAAAGAGCACCTGGAGCACTTCCGGGCGACTTATGTAAGGGGCCAGCAGAGACTACTTGGAAAGCGGAGGACGGAGCTTGCGGGAGAGGAGTGGAGGTGGCAGAAGAAGAAAAGAGTAAATAGAAAGAAAGGACTGTGAGCAATATTGTTGGTTATTCAGTGTCTGTCTGTGATCCGGGCTTCTTTCACATGATCCAGAGGAAAAAATGGTTATTTAAGACAAACAGCCTTTATTTTTATCTTTCCCCTTTCTAAAGAAAATTGTCAATTTCAGTTCCTGGAGCCCCACAGTGGCAGTAAGTCTTGTTCCAACCACTGTCACAATTACGAACATATTACTGCCGCTGATGGTACGTGCTTTTTGGCCTTAATTTTAATTGACTTAGCTTTTAAGATTCAGAACTCCTAATTGGACCTTTTTACTTAACTAACAAAAAAAAATAATGAGGTGTACTAGTGTCTGTTGATGCAAATTAGGTTTTTAAAATTGTGTAACAGATGAAAAGCATTTGTACATATTCCCCCAGCTATTACTTTCATACACTTAATGAGCAAATTGTTAGGACCACCATAGTGATCCTCGTTAGGGCCTTCTTTTGCTCTCAGAACAGCCTCAATTCTTTGTGGTATGGATTCTATAAGATGCTGGAAATATTGTTTTGAGACTCTGGTCCATTTTCAGATGATTGGCTCACACCGTTTCTGCACATCCATGCTTCCACCACATCATAAGGTGTTCTACTGGATTCAGATTCGTTGACAGGGAAGGTCACTTAAGAACACAGAACTCATTGCCATGTTTATGAGAACAGTTTAAGACAACTTTTGTTTTGTGATAGGGTACATTATCATGCTGGAAGTAGACGTTACAACATTGTGGCCCTGAAGGGATGTACAGTACTTGGTTAGCAACATTTCCCAAAAAGGTTGTGGCATTCATGCAACAAATAATTGGTATTAATGGGCTTGAAATGTGAGAAGACCACCACTAGCCTGGACTGCTGACACAAGGCAAATTGGGTGCATGAATTCATGGTGTTGTTGACAAATTCTAAACTACCATCTGTGTGCCTCTGTAGAAATCAAGATTCATCAGGCCAGGCTCTGTTTTTCCTGTCTTCAGCTGTCCAGTTTTGGTAAGCCTGTGCCCACTGCAGCTTCAAATTTCTGTTTATGGCTAACAGGAGTCAGCCAAACACCACTCAACATGGTCTTCTGCTGCTGTAGGCCAACCACCTCAAGATTTGTTGTGTTGTACATTCTGAGATGCTTTTTCAATCAGCACAATTGTACACAGTAGTAATTTGAGATGCCATATACCTTCTGTAAAATCAGTCCAGTCAGGATATTCTTCTCTGACCTCTCTCATCAACAAAGTGTTTCTGTCCACAGAACTGGTGCCCACAGGATGTCTTTTTGTTTTTTGCACCATTCTGAGTAAATTTTAGAGACTGTTGTGCATGAAAATTTCAGCAGTTACAGAAATACTCAAAGTATACAGTATGCATCATTTTTCTGATTAATTAGTAATAAAATGGCAAATAAAGATATGTTATATACTAATTGCAGCATAAAGCTGTAAATAAGAAATGCTTCCAGTAAAGCAAAATACATAATATTTAAGTTCTCGTTTATATCTGTAAACGCCAGCATTTTTTTAAACTGAAGATTGCAAATTCATTTTGTTTACACTAAAATCCATAAGTCAGCAAAAGGAAAAACCGTTGCCTGTATAGGTTGGGAAGATTTTACAGCATATCCTTTTTCCAGATATTTTGTTGGCAGCCATAAAAGCATTTATTGATGTCAGTGTCTAATTTCTATTTCCCAAACCTTATATCTGTTTCATAGATCTATAAGAGGGTATTTTTGGCAAAGGTTTTGTTTAGATCAGGCAGCTCTTGTACGTTTTATTGAAAGATTAATGGTACAGCAATCATTTCCAATAGTTCAAGTTACATTGGCATTTACATTGCATGCCAGTGCTTCATTTCATTGTGTGAGCTAAGATATGTTTTGACACAGTGAGTCAGTCAACCGTGATCTGGGCATAGCATCAAGTTACTGCTGTTGTTGTGAAGTGGGTAAGCAATTATAATGTGTACTCCATGATAAATCTGCACCACAATGAATACATTTTTTGAATTGTTAGAGGCACTTGACTTCACTCATATTACAGGCTCATACAGGGCAGGAATGAACAGTTTTGTTCATCAGATTTAAGAGTTTAATTTATCAATGATATACTGTGTACTGTATAAGAAATAGTCTTATTGCACTGTATATACAGTATTACTAGAAATGAACTGTTTTTATAAATATGTTGAATACAGTTCTTTAGTTTAAACCATGTTATACAAGTTGTTGACTTAAGTATAATATTCTATAATTTGTTAGATAACTATTTACATATTATTTAAAAAATACTAATGCTAGGAAAAATACTTTATTATTCTACATTAAAAAACACAAAGTAAATAAAGAAACTGTACACAGTTTCATAATCTGCACAATAATGGGGTTTTAATTAATGAAAAACACATAATTTTAACAGTATGCTATGCGTTAATTTTTTAACTGAATTTGATTTTGGAAAATACGGAACAACAAGGGGGCCATAGTCCCAGTATTTATATTAAGAACCTAAAAGGAAGTTTCATTGGATGCATGTCAATAAAAACAATACAAGGGGGCTAGGTTTTAACTGAACTTTAATTAACTCTTAGAAGATATTGTTGCCTCTGTTAACTCATAAATTTAAGGCCAGAAAGGTGAATCGAATTGTCGTAATTTTTAAGGTAAATGTGATTTTCAAAGGATCAGCTAAATGCAAAGCTGCTAGGTGGCCAACATATAGCAATGGAACACAGCTGTAATTATTTAAATCTTTAAACCATCCCTGATGTGACTCTTGGCTCACCAACCTTCCACTTTCAAAAATCGCTGCTATAACTAGGCAATGACAATTGCGTATCTGTCTCTTGAGACCTTTTGGTTATTATAGTTTTATACAAGCTTCTTTCATTGACTTAAACCTCACTAGCTGAGTCATGTGCAGAGTTATCCGAGTTGGCCACAGCTGTCCGTTGTGCTATTTCAGATTTAACTTTTTATGACACTGCTAGCAGGTTTGATTTC
This sequence comes from Polypterus bichir lapradei, assembly GCA_026402145.1. Lineage (NCBI taxonomy): Eukaryota > Metazoa > Chordata > Cladistia > Polypteriformes > Polypteridae > Polypterus > Polypterus bichir. The sequence goes on from JANRMT010062822.1 coordinate 20,958,062, forward strand.
CTTACTTCCAGAGAAGGTGTTTACATTCAAGAATGGCTTGGCATTCAACCAACATTTAATTATGGCTTTGTTAGAGGAGGTGAAAGCCATACTGTGGGTACTATTAGTTTGTAATGACACTACTAAATCCAGATGAGAGACTTTTGATTATTTTTCAGATGTACTAGATGAGTAAAGGAGCTACCCCACATTAAAGACAGGTAAATTGATTTTTAGTAAGAACATAAAAAAAAAAACATATTTTTATTCTTTATGGGATTCAGTAAATATACATGTGTATGTCATAGACCCAATTTTTGCGCTAAATATCATATTACTTTTAGTGGCTGGTATGCTAGAAGATACAGTTCTTCAGTTTTAAGATAAATATTAAAAATGAGTGACATCACAAAATGATGTTGGAGGTTTTCATTTCTTGAATTTAAAGGGTTCCATTGTGTGATGTTATAATCAGCCTTCTCTCTTTGTTCTAATGGACAGCTGTGGGTGACAGAGAAAGAGAGATTAGGGTTGGTTCTTTGCCTTGCAGTCAGTGCTGATAGGACAAGTCCTGGCTCCCTGTGTCATGTCAGCAAACAAGCTAGATTTGAGAAATGACTGGAAGAACAGATAAGTTAAAATAAGTATGATCAAAACTGGGAGATCAAAAACAAAAGCATCAAAGCCAAAAATCCTAGTCAAAAATACAGAGCAAAATGTCAGAACCAGGAAATGTTAGAACTGCAAAACATTTAGAAAGAGCAATTTGTAAAAGTATTTTGAATCTGTAACTTAGATTAGGGAATGAATTCCTGGAGGACCACTTAACCTGTTGCATCATGCACATGCCATTCACAACAAACGTATTTACTCTAACGATGCAAGCTCCAAAATGGTGGCTGAAACGGTCCAAAAAATTATTAACTATCAAAACAAAGGAGAACTGACACAAACACATATACATACATTGGCTGGATTGGCATCCCGGCTAGAAGAAAACCCAGAAGGAAGGACTGGAAAGGGTGGATATATAAGGACTTATAAAGGAAAGATATCACTGGGGATTTTTTATTCCCCCCAGCATCGGTGCCCAGTGTGAAGTCAGCACGGCATGCCGGGAAATGTAGTCTGGCAGGGCAGGCCTGCTGGGGTAACGGGGTGCCGCAAGGGGGCACTGCAGGGAAACAAGCTTCCTACTGTGGTGATGGACTTCTGTGTGACCTGGAAGTACTTCGATCGGGTAATCGCCCTGGCACTGGAAGTACTCCCAGGACTGTAATAAAAGGGACTGCACTCCCTTATCCAGGCGAATTGGAGCTGGGAGGTAGAGAGGCAACACTTGACCGGAGGAGGGCAGTGCGGTGGTGAGAGAGAGTTATTGGGAGGAGAGAAAATCTGTGCTTTGTGTTTTTCTACTGGGTTGGAAATATTTGTTGTTAATAAACAACCTTTATTTGAACCCGGGACTGTGATTGTGTCGGGGTTTGGGCTTGCTGATGCCCAAGTATCCATCACTATATATATATATATATATATATTGTCACGCACGAGTGCATCGGGAGCAGCTTAAGGACCCGATGCGCACCGCGACAAGTCGTGCCAGGGGATGAAGGCAGTGTACTAACCTCTCTCTCTCTCTCTTTCCCCATAGACAAGACAAAGCGCCGCCGCCATAAGCCAGCCTGGACAAACCAAAGAACAACACTTCCGGGTTCCTTTCTTCCCTCTGGTCCCTCAGCTATGACATCAAACTCCGATAGACCACCACGACTTCCCAGCATTCCTCACGCTTAATTTCCGGTCCGCCACTTTATATTGTCCGTCCACCCCTTCCATTTTGTCTTATGATTTTAATGATTATTGGACCTAGAATTCTTTTGTTGCAGTATACGGGGCTCAAAACCCCAAACCTTTATGTATGTGTCTGTGCTTTATTTATATATATATATATATATATATATATATATATATATATATATATATATATATATATATTAGGGCTGGGCAAGTTAACACATTATTATTGTGTTAACACATTAATTAATTAATGCCGACAATTATTTTATCGCACATTAATGCAGTTTTTGTTATTATTATTACTATTTTGAAAGCCTTAGTCTCGGTAGTGAACGATAGAGATCAGTGATCTTCTTGTTACAGCGCTTTTCGATATGCTTTTCCAAGAACGAAAGTTAGCTTTGTTGATTTGACCTTGATTCCCTGCGCATGCATAGTAGCAAAGATCAAACAGCTTCTAAAATGGCATGTGGAGAGATACCAAACTGAATGCTCAAAGCAAAACTTTTTTCGTATTATCGCTGAATCAGACTGATTTGTCGGACTAAGATTTTGATGCAAGTGATCTGGAGATGTAGATCGAAAACGAAAGTGAGTTACTGGCATCAGCTGATCGGTCCCCGGTCCCCAGCTGATTGTGGTGCTGAACATGATCGTGTAGCTGATGCACCTATGGTAACGTTCGCTTGGGAGGACACATATGATGACAGGAGGTACAAACCATATTGTGTCTCACTGCAACTGCAAAGACAGTCAGGCAGCCAGCCCACCATGCATTCCTGCTGGCTATCGAGCTGCTGCTGCTACAACAAACAGGCACCGACAGCAGGCACAAAAGGCAGCAACAGACGTTTTATGTTGATTTACATGTGAAACCACTGCTTTGTGTGCTTTTCAGAAAACTGAGTTTTTTGGAAAAAACATTAGCCCTCAAAGAGTTGTTACTGAACATAGACTGTTTATGCTGCTCCCTGATAAAAGAAAATATTTCTGCTGGTATTTCTTCAGATAAAAAAGAAAACAGATTTAGAAATATTAACTTCCCTTTGCTCGAAATGTGCCTGGTATAATGTTATGATTGTGGCTCTGGACTCTGAGGGTAACTTGTTTTTCTGTAACAAACTAGATGAAATGTTAATGCCCTGGCAGTGGCAAATTGCTTTGGTTTTATATTTGATTTCATTACATTAATGTTAAAATTGAGATTTACAATAACTGCTGCTATGTAAAGGGAATACTGCTGTTAAAAACCACCTTATTTGTTTAAAGTGTTTGCAAACCAAATACACACAATAAAGTACTTTTGAGTTCATTATTGAATTTTGAGCATAACAATGTGATTGTTGAAATTGTCTGTGATTAAGCATGTTGTCCAGTACTAATATATATATATATATATATAAAATATATATATACTATATATATAAATATATATACTGTATATACAAATATATATACTGTGTATATATATATATATATATATATATAAAAAACATGGTTTACAGTCAAATAATGCAAAGAGTACGCGACACGTGTTTCGCCCTTATTTGGGCTCATCAGGCGTGAACACTCTACTGCTCCTCTTGCTGAAATCGAACCTCGGACATCAGCGTCAGAGACGAAGTCCCTTTATGCTGCGCCATGGCGTGTAGTTGTTAATCAGCCTAACCTGCATGTGTTGATGGTGTCAGAAAAGAAGAGATTTTTGAAAAACGAGAAAATGCAAAATTCAAGTCGATAGAGCTGGCTACCCACTAAAACCCATGCCATCCACAGAAACATATGACCCTTTAAAATAAATCAATCTAAACTTTTAATATAGTCTATCACTATTTTTTAAAGTAATTTTTACTATCTTTTTTCATAGTAACTGTGTGTTATTCATGTGCATGGTTATTTTAAAACAACACTTTAAATTGATTAAGAAATAGAAAATTGACTTTCATTACACAACAGGCAGGACTTACAGGCACTGTCAACATAAGCAATCACTATTAATTTACATGTCTTGCTTTTAACATGAACTGCATGTGTGCTGTTCAGTTATACGCTTTACATATCGTTACCAAATGGATGATGCTGTTTCTATTTGATGTTGCAAAAATACTTTGCAAAACAGAAAGTCTTAAATCTAAGGCCATATTCACAAACAACAGAATAGGGTTTTTTGTGATAGAACTATATGACTCTAAGACAGGGCTATTCAATTACAAATTCAGTTGGGCCAGATTGTCAAACCAAGAAGGTCAGCTGGGCCTGTCATTTTAGCGGCAAAGCAGCTCGTAATGACAAATTTTAAAACCAACACAAACAAATTTATTGAAAAACATAAGGTTTATTCGTTGTTTCTCTTTTAACTTTGGTCAGTTTGCAGAGCAAAAGGTGCATACAAAAAGAGCTGAATTAACAGAATCTGAGGTAGCCCTATTTTTTCCACTTACAAAAGAAAAAAAACTGACCTAGGCTACATATCTGACCTTTCTGATCACAAAGTGCATAAAACAAAATAGTGCACAGTAGTAGGCTATTAGAATTAACATTGTTTCCTTTTGAAACAAAATAAACAACTTGCACACATTTGACCCAGGAACATCTCAAAGTGCATAAAATAAGTGCACAGTATTCACAACTATAACAACACTGAGGGAACATATTTTAAATCACCATGTGTGATTAGGCATGCCTCTGTTACGCATCCCACATTATATTGATGTATTGTAGGCTACAGTTACCCTGCTGACTTAGTGGGAGAAGTGACATTTTTTGTTTTGAACGAGAGCAGTGACTTTAGGCTCGTAAGTTGTCAATGCAATTCGAAGGCATTGGTGGAGAGTATGGTCAGTCAGGGAGCAATGAGAGTTGCTTTTTATGGAGTTCATGTGTGAAAAACTTGACTCACATGTATATGTTGATCCAAACATACTGAGCATGACGATCGCTACTTTCTTAATGTTAGGGAACTGATGTGCGTTGACATCAGTCCAAAACATTGCAGGCCCGTTAGTGGAAAGCTCCTGTGCCATGGTTACAGATGACTGCATGTCAACAAGTTCGAGTGTGAATTTCCCCTCATCAATGGAAGGGACCAGTTTCTTAGCTCTGGCGGATAAGTCCCCTTCTATTGCAACAGTGAACGGGTCTCTGACAAAAACGGCCAACTCTATGGGCAGATCAAGTCCATCCAATCGACCAGCAAAGTTATTTTTCAACACCGCAATGAAATCTGTCATCACATCCATGATTTGTGCAGGGGATGAGATGCATTTGCGGAGTGTCGGAAAATGCAGCATTCGGCCTGTGCTCAAATCATTTGCGAAAAGGTCCAGTTTAACTTGGAATGCGCGCATCTGTTCCACAAGGTCGATGACAGTTTTGTCTCTGCCTTGTAGTCCCAAATTGAGATCATTCAGGTGTTTGAATATGTCGCTCAGAAAGCAGGCATCGGCCATGAAGTTGTCGTCCAGTATGAGACTCAAGTGCGTTTCTGCCTTTTTTTGCTTGCTGCTGCGGGGGAAAGTTATGATCTCTTCTCTGAGACCGCAGAAACGGTCCAGTGCTTTGCCTTTGGACAGCCACCTCACGTCATTATGCAAAAGAAGGTCGTGGTGCTCAGCAGACATTTCTGACAGCAGCATGCGGAATAAGCGGTGTTGGAGGCTTGATGTGGAGCGAATAAAATTAATTATAGCCATAACGCTGTCCATTGTCGTTTTGAGCGCCCTGCTTAGTTTTGCGCACAACACCGCCTGATGCACAATGCAGTGTAAGGAGATCAACTGAGGTGCAACAGCGGACCAACGTGCTGCCAAACCATTCACTTTCCCTGTCATGGACGGAGCCCCATCTGTCACAAGCATGCACACACGCTTCATATCCAGACCACTGTCTTTAAAAAAGGCGGAAATTTTCCCAAAGACTATATCGCCAGTTGTGTGTCCTTCTAACAGCAGTAGGCTGAGCAGCTCCTCTCGGAAGCATTTGCCATTAAAAAAAAGGGACATATATGCACAACTGAGCAGTATCAGTTTTGTCTGTGGACTCATCTACTGCTATAGACATAGTATCAGCTTTCATCAGGTCTCCTAACAGCGTTTCATACACATCTGCAGCAAGAATTTCAACCCTATGAATGTTTGAAGTATCTGACAGGGGTACGTTTTTTATAGCAGATACCACGCTCATTTTAATTTTATCGTCATTTATCACCTCATCCACGACAGCCAGAATACAGTCCTTCACGGTTTCAGAGTCTGTGAATGGCCTTTTCTTTTTTGCCAGTATCCAGGAAACACGAAGGGATGCTGCAGTAGCTCTCTCTTAAGCTGTGAATGACCGCACCATGGTAGTACTGCTCCGGTTGTAAGATGCAATCAAACTCTGCACTTTTGCAGCCCTCTCTTGAGATCCCTCTGGAAAATTGGTGCGAAAAGTGTGGTGTTTCTCAACATGATGCCTCCGCACATTGTAATCTTTAAATACTCCAATGCACTCATTACAAATTAAACACATCGGTTTGGCATTTGGATGTGGCGGTAAAATAAACAAGTATTTGTCAGTCCAGGCAGGGTTAAACTTACGGTTTTCATTGGCAATTTTACGGTTCAGTGTTGAGAAAGACATATTGATAGTAATCTAAGCTACTACCGGCACTCTCTGCATTGTTTGCGTGTTGCAGGCTACGTAATTTACGTAGGAATGCGCGTTTTTGGCGGGACCATAGACATAATAAATACTTTATATTTATATTAATATACTATATATTTATATTAATATAATATATATATTTATATTAAATTATATTAAATAACAATTTATGAATAATATATATTAATTTATTATCTATGGGCGGAACCACGGGCCGGGCCACTCGGAGGTTGATTCTGGGCCGCATGTGGCCCGCGGGCCGCCAATTGAATAGCCCGGCTCTAAGATAAACATTGTATGTCTGTAATGTTTTTCACATTTCAACTTCTTAAAAACATCTTGAATATATATTTTTATATTGTGAACAACTGTATGAGCATGAATGTAATTGTCAATGTTTGCCACATTTTTTTTATCTGAGAAGCATTTTTCATTGGCATACTGTATTTGTGTCTATATATACATTTGTAAACCCACTTAATCTCACAGAATCAGGCAGTAGGCAGGAACCACCTCTAGGTTTGGAACCAGTTTATTACTGTGCCAACACTTGCACACTCATATTCACACTCAGAAGGGGCCAATTGGAATTGCCAATTGCTAATGAGCTATCCATTCAAAAATGCATAATAAATTGTGAAAAAATGATTACACAATTAGATATACATTTTATACGAAAACACTGGCCTTACCTGAGAAGGAAAAAAAATAAGTGTAATCTATCTCAGCAAAGGTAAAAGAAATCTGAAAGAGAAATTGGCACGTTATTTGGTAGACCATATACTGTAGTTTGATGATACAGTTTAACAAGTATAACTGCAGTGGGTATGCCTATTAGTAATTAGTGTGTACTGTATATTCAATTAAATTGGTAGATAGAAAAGCTGGGTTATTAAGTGTGATTTCAATGGCTTGACCACAGGCAGACCTATGTGAAAAGATCTGCAATGCTATATGAACATTCACAGAGAGTTGTATAATGAATCTCTAGAACAGCAAGCATGTTGGCATAAACTGAGTGCAGACGTCTGGCAGATTAGTACAAGGCAAACAATGAGGAATTGCAGTTAACAGATTTGTAATTTAGTTGCAGAATATAGTGCAATGTTGTATAGGAAGCTTAAACATTTCAGCCTATTAAGCAGTGATATGTTCACAATGTTTAGTGCGTCTCATAAATCTGTTGAAACAGTATGCAAAAATACCCATAAAATGTGAAATGCAGTAAAACAATTAAGAAGTTATGAAGGTATGACCAAGTTGTTAAACATCTGAAGAGAAGAAGAACTTTAACAATGTCTGTAGAAGGATATTCAGCCAAGATGATATCTTCACGATATCCAGCCATGATACAGTTTTTAAAAAAGCTAGTGACAATGATGAAAATAAATGATTACAGAAATCAGTGCCTAGTGAGAATAAAATAAGAGCTTATGAGCTGATGAAGATATCCTGCAAGAAGAGGTGCATGTTTGTTCATGTTGAATTAACAGACTTTAGTGCACCGATTCCTTAGATGAAGACTTTCGTTTGTTTATTATACATTTAGGAGTAACATTCAAAGTGAGATGTAGGAGCACAATGAGGAACAGTACACTTCAGTAAGTTCAGCATTGTTCTGAAAGAGCTGCAGTAGATTGCTGTGGCCATCAGTGTGTCAAGAAAAGTAACACACAGGTGTATCTACTGTAATATCACTTTAAATCTTTACTTTAAGGTCTTTAAAGTGAGTGGGCTCCACTCGTATCAGTGATGATACATATTCACTACTACTTATTTAATTCAGTTTTGTTTAAAAAAGATCTTATTGTGTACCTCCTAGAGAATCACATTGAACTCCTGAGGCAGTACTTCGAAAATCATGGGCTATGGTGTTGCTGCTGATTGCTCCTTAGAGGCCCCAGTATCTGTTGGTTTCACTGAAATTAATTTCTTAATCAAAGATTAATTCATCTTCTCAGTAATTTCCTTATTCTGTTTTTGACAAATATGCAATGTTTTAGATAAGCAAAACAGAATTTGTTTAGATAAGTTATTCTTACAGTGGCAACATGTTGCATGTTGATAAGCACATTTAGTTCAAATTATACTGTTCTCTATACATGAGACAATAATGACCCTATAAACCTATTAATATTATGATATAAACAAATGTATTTATCAATATTCATAAACTAGAACTATTAATTTTTCTTTTTGGTCAATGCCATTAAGTGGTTCTTTCATTAGCTATAGGCAAAAATGTAAGAGCAATTTCTCTGCTGTTAACCATCAGACATTTTCACATGTTCATTAAGCAAATAAAATGAAGTTTGACACACTTTATGGATATCTAGCACAGCTCCATGCCTTAAGGCAAAGTTTCAAGTGCTGGTAAGTTTGATACTTATCTCTCAGTTCTCCTTGAAGTGTGAGGAGTGCTGTAATGTCTCACTTGTGATGAAGGAACATGGTGATTTAATAGCTCCCATTCTTTCATCATCAGCTTTGAAGATGCATCAGTAGTTTGTTTTAGTTAGATACCTTACTGAACAGCATAATTAGCTTTTGAAGAATCCTTATCAGTGTTTTGGTAAAGAAACTGTTGCTTTGACAAATTCTTTCTTTGAGGCCCAAACTGTCAGATTGTTATTAAATAACTGTTCTTTGTATAGTTCATACTACAGTTAAATAGGCTGTAGAGGTGTATATATCAATTCTCTTCCAGCCAACCTAATAGTTCCTGAATTCATTGATGGACAACAGAAGAATACAAGACGTACATAAGACTTCTTATAGGTACATGGCACATTATTTTCAGTTTTTGTTATGCAGTATTTGTTAGCCCTTTGGTTGCAGAAGTGTTTTCAGCCACTAGTGTTCACTTGTCCTATATTTATTTTGTATTGCAGACTTTTCATTTCCCTTCTGGCTGTTGCTTATATGTGAATGTGTATAGAGATAAGGAAATTATTTAATTTTACCCACTGTGTGTCTACTTTTGTTAAGGTGTGCCATGGTGACAAACTGTTACAACACAAAGGCTAGCTTAGAATGCATTTATTATAGAAAATGAGCCACGTTTTGATTGAAAAGCATGTTTACTCCAAAGAACATGGCCAATTTTCTATTAATAAAAAGTGCTAATACAGTATGTGCCCATACGTCATTGTGAATGAAAGTGCAATTTTTCCAAATGTTTTCATACCTGAACAAGGCTAAACACAACATTGTTTTGTTGAAAACAAAAAATGGCCAAAAATACAACTTTTCTGCATGTAAAAACAACATTTATTTATATAGCCAATGTTATTCATGAAAGTAACTCAAAGTCCTTTACAATAATAATGGCTAAACAGAATTAGAAAGAAAAATTGATTTTTTTTTATTACAGTAGAAAATCATAACATCCAGATTAATTAGAAATTACGTTCAGTTGGTGGGATATTAGAAAAAATAAACTTACAAGGCTGACAGACTTCCCAGCTTCCCCTCAGCATTCTACATTCTATGAATGAAAATACACAAAGTAGTGATTAGTGACCAGCTAATAAAACAGCAAATAGTAGGGCATTTTATTGAAAGAATCAGTTTCCTTCTTCATGCACTATGAAAGAATGGTAATGATTCCAATAGTTTCTAAAGTAATCCCAAAAGCCAGATTAAAGAGGTGGTTTTTCAGTAGTTTTTTTTTTTTTTAAAGTGTTCAACTGTTCTGGCCCAGTGTATCTCTGACAGTAAATTATTCCATATCGTTGGTGCACAGCAGCAGAAGGCCCCTTTACCTGTTCTTTTATGCTTCACACTCTGAATATTGAGCAAGCCAGTGTTTGTGGATCTAAGCTTAAAATTAGGAATATAGGGGGACAAACACTCCAAAATTTAAGAAGGTGCAAAATTGCTTAGAGCTTTAAATACATCAAAAGTATATTAAAATCAATCTTAAAGGACACAGGCAGCCTGAATAATGATGCTAAGACTGCTAAGAAATGCTCAGATTTTCTCTTTTTAGTTAAAATTCTTGCTGTTGCATTCTGGGGTAATTGAAGCCGACTTATAACTTTTTTTGTAATTATGATAGGAATGCATTGCAATAATCTAGTCAGATAATGACAAAACCATGTATTAACCTTTCAGCATCTTACAGTTATAGTATATAGCATACTGTACATGGTAAAATATGCTTGTGCCAACAAACCTAAAACATGATAAAACTAAGCATTAAAAATGGCAAAACGAATTATAAAAAAAAAATCTACCAGAATTCTTCTAATAGAATAATTGAATTATACGCACATGGACATTTCTAAGGCTCTACTCGTATAAACGTGCAATACAAGGCTGCAAATGTGCAGCAACTGAGAATTGTTTTGATAACATCAGAGTTATAAGAAAGTTCATCCATCCATCCATCCATCCTCTTCCGCTTATCCGAGGTCGGGTCGCGGGGGTAGCAGCTTAAGGAGAGAAGCCCAGACTTCCCTCTCCCCGGCCACTTCTTCCAGCTCTTCCGGGAGAATCCCAAGGCGTTCCCAGGCCAGCCAGGAGACATAGTCCCTCCAGCGTGTCCTGGGTCTTCCCCGGGGCCTCCTCCCGGTTGGACGTGCCCGGAACACCTCACCAGGGAGGCGTCCAGGAGGCATCCTGATCAGATGCCCGAGCCACCTCATCTGACTCCTTTCGATGCGGAGGAGCAGTGGCTCTACTCTGAGCCCCTCCCGGATGACTGAGCTCCTCACCCTATCTTTAAGGGAAAGCCCAGACACCCTGCGGAGGAAACTCATTTCAGCCGCTTGTATTCGCGATCTCGTTCTTTCGGTCACTACCCATAGCTCATGACCATAGGTGAGGGTAGGAACGTAGATCGACTGGTAAATTGAGAGCCTTGCCTTACGGCTCAGCTCTTTTTTCACCACGACAGACCGATGCAGAGCCCGCATCACTGCGGATGCCGCACCGATCCGCCTGTCGATCTCACGATCCATTCTTCCCTCACTCGTGAACAAGACCCCGAGATACTTAAACTCCTCCACTTGTGGCAGGATCTCGCCCCCAACCCTGAGAGGGCACTCCACCCTTTTCCGGCTGAGGACCATGGTCTCGGATTTGGAGGTGCTGATTCTCATCCCAGCCGCTTCACACTCAGCTGCGAACCGCTCCAGAGAGAGCTGAAGATCACGGCCTGATGAAGCAAACAGGACAACATCATCTGCAAAAAGCAGTGACCCAATCCTGAGTCCACCAAACCGGACCCCTTCAACACCCTGGCTGCGTCTAGAAATTCTGTCCATAAAAGTTATGAACAGAATCGGTGACAAAGGGCAGCCCTGGCGGAGTCCAACTCTCACTGGAAACGGGCTCGACTTACTGCCGGCAATGCGGACCAAGCTCTGACACCGGTTGTACAGGGACTGAACAGCTCTTATCAGGGGGTCCAGTACCCCATACTCCCGGAGCACCCCCCACAGGACTCCCCGAGGGACACGGTCGAACGCCTTTTCCAAGTCCACAAAGCACATGTAGACTGGTTGGGCAAACTCCCATGCACCCTCCAGGACCCTGCTAAGGGTGTAGAGCTGGTCCACTGTTCCGCGACCAGGACGAAAACCACACTGTTCCTCCTGAATCCGAGGTTCGACTATCCGACGGACCCTCCTCTCCAGAACCCCCGAATAGACTTTTCCAGGGAGGCTGAGGAGTGTGATCCCTCTATAGTTGGAACACACCCTCCGGTCCCCCTTTTAAAAGAGGGGGACCACCACCCCAGTCTGCCAATCCAGAGGCACTGTCCCCGATGTCCATGCGATGTTGCAGAGACGTGTCAACCAAGACAGTCCTACAACATCCAGAGCCTTAAGGAACTCCGGGCGTATCTCATCCACCCCCGGGGCCCTGCCACCAAGGAGTTTTTTGACCACCTCGGTGACTTCAGTCCCAGAGATGGGAGAGCCCACCTCAGAGTCCCCAGGCTCTGCTTCCTCATTGGAAGGCATGTTAGTCGGATTGAGGAGGTCTTCGAAGTACTCCCCCCACCGACCCACAACGTCCTGAGTCGAGGTCAGCAGCGCACCATCCCCACCATATACGGTGTTGACACTGTACTGCTTCCCCTTCCTGAGACGCCGGACGGTGGACCAGAATCTCCTCGAAGCCGTCCGAAAGTCGTTCTCCATGGCCTCTCCAAACTCCTCCCATGCTCGAGTTTTTGCCTCAGCAACAACCGAAGCCGCATTCCGCTTGGCCTGTCGGTACCTATCAGCTGCCTCCAGAGACCCACAGGACAAAAAGGTCCTATAGGACTCCTTCTTCAGCTTGACGGCATCCCTCACCGCCGGTGTCCACCAACGGGTTTGGGGATTGCCGCCGCGACAGGCACCGACCACCTTACGGCCACAGCTCCGGTCAGCCGCCTCAACAATAGAGGCACGGAACATGGCCCATTCGGACTCAATGTCCCCCACCTCCCTCGGGACGTGGTCGAAGTTCTGCCGAAGGTGGGAGTTGAAGCTACTTCTGACAGGGGACTCTGCCAGCCGTTCCCAGCAGACCCTCACAACACGTTTGGGCCTACCAGGTCTGACCGGCATCTTCCCCCACCATCGAAGCCAACTCACCACCAGGTGGTGATCAGTTGACAGCTCCGCCCCTCTCTTCACCCGAGTGTCCAAGACATATGGCCGCAAGTCCGACGACACAACCACAAAGTCGATCATCGAACTGAGGCCTAGGGTGTCCTGGTGCCAAGTGCACATATGAACACCCTTATGCTTGAACATGGTGTTCGTTATGGACAATCCGTGGCGAGCACAGAAGTCCAATAACAGAACACCGCTCGGGTTCAGATCGGGGGGGCCATTCCTCCCAATCACGCCCTTCCAGGTCTCACTGTCATTGCCCACGTGGGCATTGAAGTCTCCCAGCAAAACGAGGGAATCCCCAGAAGGTATGCCCTCTAGCACCACCTCTAGAGACTCCAAAAAGGGTGGATACTCCAAACTGCTGTTCGGCGCATACGCACAAACAACAGTCAGGACCCTTCCTCCCACCCGAAGGCGGAGGGAGGCCACCCTCTCGTCCACCGGGGTAAACCCCAACGCACAGGCTCCAAGTCGGGGGGCAGTAAGTATGCCCACACCTGCTCGGCGCCTCTCACCGGAGGCAACTCCAGAGTGGTAGAGAGTCCAGCCCCTCTCAAGGAGATTGGTTCCAGAGTCCAAGCTGTGCGTCGAGGTGAGTCCGACTATATCTAGCCGGAACCTCTCAACCTCGCGCACTAGCTCAGGCTCCTTCCCCTTCAGAGAGGTGACATTCCACGTCCCAAGAGCCAGTTTCTGTAGCCGAGGATCAGAACGCCAAGGTCCCCGCCGCCGGCCACTACCCAACTCACATTGCACCTGACCTCCTTGGCTCCTCCCATAGGTGGTGAGCCCATGGGAAGGAGGACCCATAAGAAAGTTTTAATATGATTATGTGAAGGCAAAATAAGGCTGAAAAGATAATAACTTTAATCAGAAAAAACTACAAAAAATATGGCAAAGCTTTCATAAATTATTCAATGGTGAAAATTAATCATTATGTGGAACACACTTGACCGAGTCGGCACTCTGGTAAAGCAAGAAAAAATACCAAAAACATTTGGAAAATAAGACCATAAGAAATTTGACGAACAGGAGGAGATCACTCAGCCAGCCCTTCAAAGTTGTTTATTTAACTACTAGCCAAGTTGTCCTAATATCTCATCCACATACTTTTTAAATGTTGTCAAGGCTTGCTCCAAATTATGTTAGTAGACTGTTTCAGATTCTCACAGCTCTGTGCAAGAAGAAGTGCTTCCTGGCTTCAGTCCTAAATGCACTTACCCGTAACTTCCACTTGCGTACTCCAGTACGTGATTCCCCATGTAGGTGAAAGAATTCTGCTACATCCTTTTGATTAATGCATTGGAGAATTTTAAAAACCTGGATTAGGTCCCCATGCAGCTTCCTTTGCCTGAGACTATACAGGTTTAACCCCCTGAGTATGTCATAATCTGGTTTATATCATTATTTTCCAACTATTCCTTGGTATCAAAAATAAGTATGGCTGTTGGTGTTCCTAAAGCCAAAGAATGTAGTGGTTGTATTACTCTTTTCTTTATTTTTAAAATCAATTCATGTTCATCCATGAACGTCCAGGTTTCACTACGGATGCTGCCATGTTGGATATTTGTTTCTAGAGTGCAAGGTCACTTTGAAAGTTTCCCAATGCTTTAAAAAGCCAACTCCACGCATACCTAATTCATGCAAGATTGGATCCCTGAAAGAAAAAACTTTGTGTCATTTCTTATTGTTAAGTTTAGATTTTTACTGGTTACAACATTCTCTACTGTCCTCAGGTTATGGTTGACATCTCAAGTTTTTTGGCTTTGGTTGTGTACAACCGTTTTTGGCGTATGATTTTCCGCTCTGTTTTCTATTCTCGCTACATGTATTGAACTTTGTTTTATTTAATTGTTGTCTTCCTGGTTACGACCCCTGCATGCATTCTGCCATCTTTGTGCTATCTCCCGATTCCATTTTCTCTCTACATTGCTTTCACCTTGTGTGAACTATACAGAGTAATCCAGGGAGGCTCTCCTCGGCACAGCTTTAAGTGTTGCATTTCTTTTGAGGCATGGTGATCAGAACTGCACATAGTACTTTAGATGTGATTTAATAAGCGGATAAAGATAAATGGAGAAGAAAAAGAAATCTGCTTCCTCAGTGCTTTAAGAGCTGCCAGGTTTTGAAAAAGTTCTGCACAGATCCTCTAAGTGAGAATTTGATTTTTTCCAATTTCAAATAGTATAGAACATCAGTTACCCACTGACTTAAAAGAGGAGAGTTAGGATTCTTCCAGTTGAGCAAGATAAGTCTACGTGCCAATAGTGTAGTAAAGGCAATCAGTTTGTTTGTCCTTCTCCACTTTAAACCCATCTGGAAGTAAACCAAACACAGCTGTTAATGGGTTAGGATGGATTGTAACATCCAAGCTGTCTGAAAGGCAGTTAAAGATTTTGGTCCAGAATGATGTTAATTTGGTCCAGGCCCAAAACATGTGACCCAGTTAGGTTGGAACTTGAATGCAGCGTTCGCAGGTTGGATCTTGCCCTGGAAACATTTTGGACAATTTTAAACTAGACAGATGTGCTTGATATATAATTTTGAGTTGAATAATTGTATGTTTTGCGCATATGGAGCTCGAATTAATTCTCTGCATTGCTACATTCAACTCCTTTTCTGATATGTTGAGTGAGAGATTCTTTTCCCACTGTCCTCTTGGATCTTTGAAAGGGAGGGACTGTAAAATGGTTTTATATATTACAGAAATGCTGTATGAGTCCTCGAAACTGAGCAATATTTTTTTCAGCATAGGGGAAGGTGGGAGATGAGGAAAGTCGGGCAGGTTCTGTTTAACAAAGTTTTTAATTTGAAGATAGTGAAAGAAATGTGTTGCTGGAAAGCTACATTTGGAATGTAATTGTTCATAGGATGCAAAGACACTGTCTATGTACAGATCTCTAAGCGATTTAATCCAAAATGTTTTCCAGATATTAAAAATTGTTTGTGAGAGTTGAAAAAGGTGGTTCTCGTGCAGAGGTGCCACAGATAAAAGATTCTCTATCTTAAAATGCTTCCTACATTGGTTCCATATTCTGAGTGAGTGAAGCACAGTTGGGTTGTTAGTATATTGGCGATAACTTGCATTCATAGGGGCACAAAGCTGGGAATATAAAGAAGTACTGCAGGATTTTATTTTTATTGCGGATCAAGCCTGTGTATGTTCATCCATTTGTGTTCATGTCCAGGTTTTTATAGCTTGTATGTTTGCTGCCCAGTAATAAAACTGAAAGTTAGGTAGAGCCATGCCACCTTTTGCCTTAGATCTTTGTAGGGTCGCTCTTTGGATATGTGGATGTTTTAAGTTCCAAATAAATGAGGTTATGGTTGAATCTATTTGCTTAAAAAATGATTTATTGATGTATATTGGAATGTTTTGAAATAAAAAGAGAAGTTTAGGAAGGATATTCATCTTAACAACGTTAATTCTTCCAGCTAGAGTGAGATGAAGGGTTGACCATCTATGCAAGTCTTGCTTAATTTTTTCCATACAGACAGCAAAATTTTGTTGATAAAGAGCTTTATGTTTACTTATGATGTTTACCCCTAGGTATTTAAACTGATCTGCAATGATAAAAGGGGAGGTGTCCAATCTAATATTATATGCTTGAGAATTCACTGGAAAGAGCACACTTTTATTCAGATTAATTCTGAGAGCAGAAATCTTTGAAAATTCAATAAGTGCTGTTAAGACTGTTACAACATAACAAATGTTACAACATAACATTTTATTTGCCTTTTTAAAATGCTTCTACATATTGCTCAGACAATAAACATATTCCATCAACATTAACCACTAAATCCTTTGCTTCCTCTAAAATAAGGTCAACAATTTTGTCCTTTTTAATTAACATTCGTTTTGCTTGTGAATAGCTCTTCACAATTCTCCAGAATAAACTGCATTTTCCAAGTATTTTCCCAGTCCCGAGGATTGCCCAGGTCTTTCACTGCCTCATCAGCATCTGTTTTCCCTCTAATTGCAGCATCATTGGCAAATTCCACAGGTTTACTCGCTTTGCCAGTATCTAAGTCGTTACACCTTGCCTGATGAAGGGGCCTTAGCTGCCTCGAAAGCTTGAATTTGTAATCTATTTAGTTAGTCAATAAAAGGTGTCATTTCACCCTACTTTCTCCTGTAAGGATATAAGTCAATAATATAGATTAGAAAAAGTAGTGGTTCAAGGATAGACACTAGTGCGACTCCGCGTGGCACATTCTTATGTTATTTATACACTATGTGTCTCCTGGCAAACTGAAATCCAGCTTTGTTATTTTATAGTTCATAATTTCTGTTACAGCTGTGTCTATCAGTCATACTTATGCAAGCAAGCAAGCAATTCACAAACAATAAAGTACATTTCAAACTATATTATTATAAAAATATTGCAACAAAACAGTATTGCTACTATTTCAGTTTTGAGTATCCTTAGAAGATGCACACACTTTGGAAAATAATACTCATTAGAAACCTCAATTGTTTCTTTGATTTATCACAGACACAATATTATACGGCATATAGGTAACAAACGTTTTTGTGATTTGCTTTTGACAGCTGAAAGGAACTGAATAAAATGCTCTTGTCTAACCCCTGTGATATACAAATGTTTTTCTTTTTATAATGGATACATTTTTAGTTACATTATTTACATATTTGCACATTTACATTATGTGTATACATATGTCTTTCATCACCATATAATATGGAGTGTTTTCCTCACTTAATTATTCACAGAAAAAAACTTATTCACAATAAATAGAGTGTACACTGAATTTAGGAGGCCACAGGATGGTGAAAGGCCTACATCATCACCTCAATGAGCTTGTCGTTGGTTAAAGTCTAAAAATCTTTTTACAGAGATCTCACATGATGTGCAATAGAATTTATTTTTCTCAAATAATACATCAGAACTGTTTATGTAAAAATTGATTTAGCAGTTAGATATAAAACAAAAGAACGGCATATGTTTAACATGAAAATAAATATATAAGGTGTGAAAAGAAATCAAAAGGTACGTAACTATTGTTACTTTTAAGACTAATTAGCAAAGTAAAACAAATCAACACATTTCAATATAAACACATTTTATTATACTATAAGATCACAATAACTAACATAAAAACAAGGACATTTTTATGGAAGACTCATGACCAACAAACGTTGGGAGAAAAATGGGTCATCAAGTCAAAAAGTCATTCTGTGAGTATAGTTTAGCAAAAAAGCATTTATTTGGCACATTTTGAGCAAGCGACTGGATAAAAACATGTGGATTATGCAAGCTGAGTAACAAGAGGTTTTTTTTTCTTTTTTTAATTTTTCTTTTTCATTGTACTGGTCACTTTTGTATGTCAAATTTGTTCTCCATTCTACATGAAAAACCATGAGATTACATTTTTTTATCAGCCACCACTACAAAGTACATGGGGTAAGTAATGTATTAAAACTAAATAAATCAAACTTTGGGTAGTTTATTCCTGTAAAACTTTTTATTCATGACAATTACAAGCTTCTTTACTACTACCAATATCAGGTAAAAATGATATAGACTCACTGCTAAACAGATGTGGTTTATGGAAAAAGAAACCATTAAGAATGTAAAAAGGTTGACAAGGCAAGAGGAGACAATTCAGTTCCTTAACTTCATTTGGTTTACTAATAGCAACGTTATGCCAATATGTCACCCAAATTCTTTTTAGAAATTGTCAAGGCAGTTTGTTCCAAATTCCCATGATTCATTTTCTGAAGAAGCACCTCCTTATTTACTGCCTTAAATGCACTTTCTCTATGTTCTCAAGTAAATGAAGTCGGTCACTATTTAATCGAAGGAACTCAGCTGGATCAACATTCTTACTTCCTATACGTAATCCTTTACATTTACTTACATTAAATTTCATCTTTCACAAATCTGCTCAAGCCTGTATGCTGTCCAGGTCCCTCTGTGACGATTCAATGGATTCTAGATTATCTGTCAATCCACCTAACTTACTATTTGTCCAAATCATTCATATATATATATATATATATATATATATATTGTCACACACGTGCGAGTTGGAGGCAGTCAAAGAGCCTAAAGGTGAG
>JANRMT010062822.1:20982177-20995678 GCA_026402145.1 Polypterus bichir lapradei
ACCCCAAATCTTTTTCTATTTGAAAGGACTCTTTATTTTATTACAATATATATATATATATATAGATAGATAGATAGATAGTCCTAGTACTGGCCCCAAGGGTATTGCTCAGCTTCATGCCTAAATGGCCCAAGGGATCATGTACTGTACAATCATTAAGTCTTATTTACTAATACACTTGTGGGCTAGGTCTTCAAATCTTTTAATTGTAGAGAAAAATACAAATTAGAAAATAATATACTTAAAAATCATATACATCATGCATTTATTCACTGGTTTTTATGATCACTCCATGAATGTTTTAATAAAACCCTATCCAGATGTTTACACAGGACTGATATTTTTTATGCAAATATATGGTAAATATAAGCTGGTGTGGTGTATCTAATAAACCATTACAAAGCATTCATTTTTTACAAACTACACAGCTCTTTAGATAATTAGATCACATTGACAGGTTCCAAAAATTGAAATAGTTTCAGCTTAGAAACAAACAAACAGACCTAAAGGTCAGGAATTAACAAGCTTACCTAAAATGCACGACTTCAAAGGAAGGTGATCTAAGATGCCAAACATCACATGGCTTTGTAATACAACATTTATATTACTGTAGCATGATGCCCCCATCATATTTAAAAGCTTTTCAGAAAGTTCAGACATTAATTTATTTTGCTTCAGAAACTTCAAAGGCGTAATATTACCCATTTGTACAGCTCCTCTAATTATTAATACATTGGAAGTCAGAAACAACAATAAAAGACTTTTCTTGCACTATGAAGGTCAGCTCCTCAGTAAGCCATAAAGTGAGGCCACTACTGACACACTGTAGAAAAATATTTTCTGTGGATGAACAGAATTCAAGTTGTAATACTGTAGCACATGTTTCAAATAAAAGAGTGACACAAAATATTGCTTTCAGATTGGGTAGATTTTCGACAATATGTGTTATTTTAAAAGGGTTTCTTGCATTTGAAAAGGCATGAGTTTGCCTTTTTTATTAATGTCTATGAATTTGTATCTTTATTCATGCTTATTTTGTTTATCAATGTGTACATTTTTTCAGTTTAGCTCAGTAATGGTATTGTTTGAGTCTAGGGAATCCATTGTAGTAAAATGCTACTGTATTACAGTCTAATATTTAAGAGTTACTGTGTAACAAGACCTGTACACTGAGCATCAGTAAACTCGTAAGCTTTTATAAGCTTTTGGATTCAAACAGCTAAAGAATGCAAGGCATAATTTATTACACTAAAAGCCTAATTATTCTGTTACCTATGGCTGTGCATCAGAGATTTTGAGAAACAAATTTATTAACTTTCATTCATTTTTTATATCCTTTTGTAGTGATTTAATACTCCAGGTACTATTTCAAATACTGTCATGTTCAGCATTTTTTTAAATCAATTTTTACTATGTTTGGCTGATTTTTGTTAGCCTTGAACCAGGAACAAGAATGACAAAGAGATAAAACATAAAACCAGCAGAGAATCAAAACCCATTATTACTCCTATAATTCTTCTAGACACAAATCCAAACCAACCCAAGACTCGTAGTAAGGATTTAAAAAGCAAAAGTCAAAAACTGGGAAGTCTAAAGAGCAAAACTAATATGCACATTGTGGTGAGTGGCTGGGGCTGCTACCCAGCCGGGACGCCCAGGAAGACCGGAGGAGGGCTTGCGCCTCCTCCAGACCACAAGGGGGCGACCACCCTGGTGGCTTTGGGGACCACGGGTGCACAGCTTGGAAGCTCAACCCTGTAGGGGCCCGTGGTCAGTGCCAGGGGACGCCCCGATGCCTTTGGAGCCCTGGACCTTAGCACTTCCACCACACCCGGAAGTGCTGGGGAGGAAGAAGACCAGGGACATCCGGAGTGCTTCAAGGTGCGCAGCTGGTACTTCCGCCACACTGGGGAGTGTCAGCGGAAGCTTGTCAGGAAGCACCTGGAGCTCATCCGGGTGTGGATAAAAGGGGCCGCCTCCCTCCATTTGGGGGCTGGAGTCGGGTGAGGAGAAGGACAGAGCTCGGGAGGAGAGGAAAGGAGGCGGCCTGAAGAGAGAAAGAGGCAGTTTGAGGCCTGGACTTGGGGGTGAAGTGGGTTGTGTGCACTTTATTAGGTGTAAATAAATGTGTGGTGGTGCTTTTCAACATGCCTACCTGTCTGTGTCTGGTGCTCGTTACACAACATGATGGTAGTTTTCTTTGAATGTCTACAAACTCAGATAGTAAAGATGTTAACACTAGAATTACCAGAGCCTACGAAAAAACTCGTAATTCCGTCCCACCTTAAATCGCTTCTTAAATCCCTTCACACCTCTCCGCCAGCGTCCTTTGTCTTCTAAATGTGCTGGTAGAGAGAAGCTAGGAGCAGCCGGCTATTCCATCCCCCCACCAATTTAGAACGTGCACGAACTTCTCCCAGCTCATGCCTTGATTGAGTATCTGGGAGTGAAGTGGAGTTTTAGAGTGGAAATAATAGATCGTTATTTGGAACACACGCATTTCATGTCTGTTCCGTTTCTACAGTAATCTGTGTAAACACATTGTTAAAACAGAAACGTTTTTTATATTCTAGTAGTAGATGACAAAATGTAGGCATAAACTATATAATGTATGAAGCATAAGTCCAAATATCAAAGAAATATTTTTAAAAAAAGTTCCAAATATAACACAACAATTGCGCTTTTATTCAAAATTATAACTGCAGAAACGAAAAGCCGCCTTAACATGCGACATTGACACCTGTTTATTGCAACTGCCCCCGTGGTAACAGTAACTTCGGCGCTATATGCAATCATCAGACACTCCCCATCTGCCCGTTACAGTAGGCGATTGATACGACAGCTTGCATGGTGCAATGCTAGAAGTGCTGACTTCCATTCCGTGCTATATAAAATCATCACTGAGTGTCTGATGATTGCATATAGCGCCGAAGTTACTGCTCTTTACCATTCTCTCCTCTGCATGTCCTGGAGTACAAAAGAAACAGCATACAGCAACATGCGGGGACTGGTAGGAACACTCAATAAAACTGAATAAAAAGAAAATCAAGTGACAGTGAGATACGAAGAAGGCAGCTTTGCCAGCGTTTGTATGTCAGAACCCTTTGGGTGAGGGGGCGTTAGTATGCATCGTGGTACACTGCAGAGCTATAGCGCGTCTTTATGTGAAAACAGCCGTGTCAGATGGGGTTGTATGGATTGATTCTGAACGCGACTGAGAGAATAAAAAGTGAATTAAAAAAACAAAAAACAAAGGTAACCTTTACAAGGATCATAAATTGCACCGGCCGTTACAGACTGAAATCAAATGTATGCTTTTATTGTAAAATAGTAAGACTAAGAGCAGTTTACTTCTCAAAACGGAACGGTGCAGGATCGAACTTGCGACCTTTTGATTCCCAAGCGGGAACTGATTCAATTGCACCACGGGGGCAGTTGCAATAAACAGGTGTCAATGTCGCATGTTAAGGCGGCTTTTCGTTTCTGCAGTTATAATTTTGAATAAAAGCGCAATTGTTGTGTTATATTTGGAACTTTTTTTAAAAATATTTCTTTGATATTTGGACTTATGCTTCATACATTATATAGTTTATGCCTACATTTTGTCATCTACTACTAGAATATAAAAAACGTTTCTGTTTTAACAATGTGTTTACACAGATTACTGTAGAAACGGAACAGACATGAAATGCGTGTGTTCCAAATAACGATCTATTATTTCCACTCTAAAACTCCACTTCACTCCCAGATACTCAATCAAGGCATGAGCTGGGAGAAGTTCGTGCACGTTCTAAATTGGTGGGGGGATGGAATAGCCGGCTGCTCCTAGCTTCTCTCTACCAGCACATTTAGAAGACAAAGGACGCTGGCGGAGAGGTGTGAAGGGATTTAAGAAGCGATTTAAGGTGGGACGGAATTACGAGTTTTTTCGTAGGCTCTGGTAATTCTAGTGTTAAGTGGCAGTCGATATTGTGACATGCTGATGACGTCAACCATAATCAAAACCGCGTTCCACAGGAAACACTTTTGTGTTGTGACTATAGTGGCACAAAATGCATGCAGCCCCAATAAAAAACCAAATAGCAACAAAATAATTTTTAATAATGGATAACAGATTCCATCCATCCATCATCCAACCCGCGATATCCTAACCACAGGGTCACGGGGGTCTGCTAGAGCCAATCCCAGCTAACACAGGGCGCACGGCAGCAAACCCTGGGCAGGGCGCCAGCCCATCGCAGGGCACACACACACACACACACACACACACACACACAGACACCAAGCACACAATAGGGACAATTTAGGATTGCCAATGCACCTAACCTGCATGTCTTTGGATTGTGGGAGGAAACCGGAGCACCCGGAGGAAACTCATGCAGACATGGGGAGAACAAACTCCACACAGGGAGGACCTGGGAAGCAAACCCAGGTCTCCTAACAGCGAAACAGCAGCGCTACCCACTGCGCCACTGTGTCTCCCCGAAAACAAATTCAATAGTGAAAATAATTGCAAAATTCATACAACCATTAAGAAAAACTGCCATAAAGAAGTGTAGAAAAATTGCCAACATACATAATCATAACAGTTTTACAATAGATGAGACAGTGAAGTATTGAGTAGTTTTACTACCTTATAGCCTCATGAAACAGTCCAGTCACAGAGTGAAATTTTCATGTTTTTCCAAAGCCCATATAGATTTTGTCAGTTTCCTCCCACATCTCAAAGCTGTTAGATCAATTAGAAATTGTAAATAGGCTTAAAATGAGTGAGTGTGGGCAGGTGCATTAAAATACCCCCCCAGATGCACTGGCATTCTATACTTGGCCAATTCCTGCATCATGCCCTGTTGCTGCCTTTGGCTTTCAACTACAGGTATGTTCTAAGAGAAAAATTGGCTTATGAAAATAAAGGATTGAAGCTTTCACAATGTGCAACATCATTATGTACATGTTGTGGTTTGATCAAAATAGTAAAGGCAATGAACACCAAAAACACATTACCCATATTGAAACCTTTAATATTTAATTAATTTTAGTAAGAAAAAAAATATTATATCTAGAATTTTTCAAATTACCAAAAAAGTAATAACTAAATGACAAAACAGCTGCAACAATATATTTTCAGGAGTAAAAAGTCTATAATCTAACATCCTAAAAAGAAACAAGTCAAAAATGAGAAAAGTAACACAAAGCAACAATACCACAAACATTACAAAATGTGAGAACACTCCTACTGTGAACTAATCTCACAGCCTGGTATCAATGCCTGAAAGATGTGTTAGAAGTTTACTCCTTTTTCTGATAGAAGTCCCTGCATCAATTCTGGTAATTGATAACTTTTTTTTGGGGGTCACTGAATTTAATTCTAGTGTCCAAATTTTCCTGTTCCTTTTCATTTTGATTATTAAATAATTCATCTGCCATATTGTTATTTTTGTGGTTATCGCCATTTTGATTTCCCAATGTTAGGTCTAACGCACTGGTTGTTTAGGGTATGTTCTAGGTTGTCATGACCTTTGAACACAACACAATGGAATTAAGTCACCTATGAAAACACCTCTTCCTCAGAGCTGAGTATTCAATATAAAATCTGCAACTGTTTTTGCAAACCTTATACTCTTGATTCCTGGTATTTCTGACCTTTTGCTCTACATTTTGGCATCGTTAATGTTATTTATGATCGTTTGGTTTTGTCCCTTATTCTGGCTTATGTTTATCTCCTGAATTAATGTCAAAACCTTGTTTGTTCTCTGACTTAACAGTATCCTAAATTGTGCTCCTAGGTAACAGCTGACTGAATCAAGACAACTCCCAAGACCCTAAATGATTAAGACAAGAGTAAGATCTCAAAGTGAAACAGATAACAAAATTAAACATAAACCAAGGAAAAACATGGTATAATAACATAACATAATAGAAATACAATCCTGACAGTATGTAACAAAAATAAATAAACTAATAGGTTTTCTTAAACACATCATTTATGGGAATATACTGAGACACTTGGAATAACTGTGCAAGCATTACATCAAAATATACAGCAATGAAAAGAGAAAGACTAAGAACAAAATGACAACACATCAGAATCAACATAAACATAATATGTGAAAATATTCAATTTTTAAAGAAGGTCACAGAAGGAGTTCAAAGATATTTTGTGACTGTAGCGTCAACTCTGCATCCTTGATATTTTATTTTATGGTTTTGCATTTGTGAACAGTAACATGTCTGTAACTACTGAATGCCTCTTTTCAGTCATGTAGCACTATTTAGTATGCACTGTATATACATGTGGATAAGTTCTCCTGCGGATAAGTCAGGATTTGATTTTACAGTATAATTTCTGGTATTTTATAATGTCAGTCGTATAAGTCAAATGAGGAAAACTCACGCTATTGGTACAAGGGATGATATGCTAATGCCCACCTGAGAGAGTAACCATGGAACACACTGCCTTTTTTTTCTATGTGGGTGTGGCAATGCGCTGTATCAGCATGTGGTCCTAACCTCTCTCTCTCTAACTCTCTCTATTGTGCCTACTTAACCACACGGTAATACCCAAACTATTCCAAAGCATCGTTTGCACTGATTTGTGTTTTTTGTATCTCACACCCTCATACACCTTTATCGTAAGAGCGTCCCTTATCTACGATGGAGCGTTAGATCAGAAGAAAATATGAAGCTGGCTTTAAATTAAACATTGTTGAAGTAATGACAGAAATTGGTAACTGCGCTGCTGCAACAAAATTTGATGCGTCTGAGAAACTGATGCAAGATTGGAGTAGGCAAGAAGATGTAAAAAAAAAATAATAATTAAGTGTCGCATTTTTGAACAGGTGAATAAGTCGGGGTCTGATTTTATGATCGATTTTTCAGGTTTCAAGACCCAACTTATATGTGAGTATATACAGTAATAAAATGAATCTATTTTAGTCTAAGCAGTTTAATCTGTTTTTCTTAGTGATGCAATGATAAAAATACCTATTGAAATAATGTTTAAACATCTATTCATTACTTCAGATTGGTTATGTTATTCGAGGGATTTAATCCTGAGTTTAGTCTTCTTGCTTATCATTTATTTTGTTGTTTTTTGTATTACTTTTATACATTTGTTAATGAAAAGTGTTTTTGTTCATTTCTTTCTGTGTTGTTTTGTGTGTGTTAAAACTAATCCACACCAACTGTGTAGTTGTGTAAGAACTGAGAGTCCTCAGTCGTGTACTAAAGCCTTAATTTTCATACTATTTGTTATGTGCTATTTGTTGCCCATCTTTGGATTACCCTTATCTTCTGAATTATTATAAGTTTTTGTTTTTCATTTTCAGTTATTGCTTAAAAGTTTTGTTCTTTGGATTTACAACTTTAGCTTTTTTTGTGCCTTTTTTATCTTATTGTTAAATAAACTTTAATAATCATTAAGAAACAGTTCCCATCTCCCATTTTGGGGATTTAAATTGACGCAAGTTATTGAGTTTCTTGAGCCCTGGAATCACAAAAGGTTAAATGTAAAACAACTGCAATTCATCTCTTTCTTAAATAATGGCTGTGCTCAACTATCAAATACACAGGAAAAAAGTTTGGAATATGGTCTCAAAAATCAATAATACGGTCAGATCTAAAGTTCCTGAACAAAGAATATTCAACACCTTACTTAAGGAATATTATAGGATGCATTCCTTATTAAAATGTAATAAAAATGACAATTGTAATTTAAGAATTCTTATTAAAACATAATATGTCATATTTCTACCTACAGGTATTGATGGCTATAAAACAGAATTCCATATAAGCTTAGCTTTCTGTTAAATTAGTTCATTTAGTCATGGCCAGGTGTCAGCTTATTTTTCCCCAAGAAAAATACAATTATTTTTAGAATATGCCTTGAACAGGCCAATTTCTTTGCTTGACAGCACTGTTAAGATTCTGGCCAGTTTTCAGGAACTGAATACATAAGGTGTACATAAAATACATAAAGCAGATTTAATTAAGTCTGTCGTTTTTTTTTTTTATCAAACTTTGATTTATATTGAACTTAAGATATCCCTGTCATGAACCTGGTAGAACCATAGAATAAAGTCTTGACAAACTTTAGCAAAAAGACACTAGAGGAAGGATCTGTCAGCCTTAGGCCTCTGTTGTGGGCTTGAGAGCTCCCAAGCACAAAAGTCACAATAATTTCTTAAAATGCCCACTAGAGGGGGAATATTATCATTAAACCCCAGCTACTAATAACAGCAAACACATAATTATCAAAAAATATAAGATTCATTCTTCAAAAATGCACTAAACAAAAAGTAAGCTCCGTCAAGCACAAAAGGGAAAAAGGCTATCAAAGACATAAAACAACAATTTGAACCCTGGTCAGGGGAGGAACCCAGGCTAAGGTATAACAGTTTGTCTACATAAAGGGCAGATAAAGATTCTTTAGAAGCAAAAATATTTATTTCTCAAAAAATGCTGTTCTTGACAAAAACTCCAAGGAGCCCAAAAGGCACAGCTGGAGTTGCCTGAAAGGCAATCCCAAGGCAAACAAGTCCCAAAAACACAAATCCAGCAAGAATCATCAAGAATCAGATAATTAAGGTCACAAATCCAGGACATGTCTATAACACACCAAAACCACCAAGCACAGTCAAATGAACCACAAAGGAAAGGCAAGTGATCCTACCTCATGGGAAAACAACCATAAAACACATAGAACATATTAGAAGATAAACAGACACACTGGAATAAAATTATCAACAATATTGAACAATTAAATATTTTTTTTGAAATGAACAAAAAAAGATGCGAAAAAGGAACTTGAAACCAAGTAAGGCTGGAAACCCTGATTGAAATATGACAGTACCTCAGCAAGACCAGAACTTTCTGAAGTCTCGCTACTCTATCTGTGGAAAAATCCTTCGGCAGAATTGGTGTGTTGCTTACATTACCCAGTTTTGGGGTTGAACTCAATCTGTTATTAACATTTTTGAATTGGACACCTGCCTCTCCCCCTTATTTGCTGGTCAAGAGCCCTGTCAGTTTAAAACAAGAATCCCATGTGAGGAGGTTTCCTGTTTGTGGACTATTGTCATTTACCAGAGGTATTACCAATATATTAGCAGAAAATGCATGTGTTTTGTAGTTTGTTAGCATGTGAATGGAATGACATGTGGAATATGCTATGTGAGTAATGTGATATTTTTTCATTACATTTTTGATACTGCTTGTGGTTGTCCAATGTGGTTACCATAGGCTCCCATTCCCTCAAATGTGATGCCATGTGATGCCTTCCTCACACTATGCGACTCTTCAAATACACCCGGGGGGCAAACGTTAATATTATACAAGATTATTGTCTGTCTGTTATACCTTTATTTTTATCACACTTTAATTTAATATTGTTCTTTATCAGTATGCTGCTGCTGGAGTATGTGAATTTCCCCTTGGGATTAATAAAGTATCTATCTATCTATCTTATCTATCTATGTGAAGCTGCATACAGCCATGTAAAGACAACGTTAACATCATCTTTGGAAAGGGCGATAACTGGTGGAAACTCAGCCAAATACAAAAAGCTTAAGTTAATTTATTCAATGTAACTGGCATGTTTACAAGAATATGTAGCATACTGTGGTTCAGAAAATGTACTACTTCCCTAAACAAAAATTTACCATGCCATGTGCTGCATGAGTAAATGTTACAATAAAACTGTACAAAAGTGAATTGTTTAATGGAGAAAGGCATAATTGTCTGTTTTCATTTTTGCGGTATTAGGCTACTTCAGCCACTGTTTTTTAATTTATTCCAGATAAATTTGCATTGATAATTTGCATACAAAAGTGCAGTTTGTTCAGCATAAATGATCAAAAACTATAAAATAGTTTTTACAGTTTTCAGTGTTTTTTCACTTGTTTTAATAGAACATACTGTACCTACAGGCTTCTATTAACATTAGACAAGTATTTCCAAACCCATTATGTCTGCAGTTCTGTCACATGACACAAAACTAAGCTCCATAATATGTATTTAACCATACATAATTAGTAAATCTAAAAGTGAAACAATAAAAACAGTGATGTTTTTGTGAAAGAAAAAATAAGCTAAAAGCATGAAAAAGAACTAAACTGAATTTTCAAGTAATAATACAGAAATATTACTAATACAAAATAGAAAACTATAACGACCTTGCTGTCTCATTTAGTAAAATTCCCTTTTCATTTATGAGAAGTTCATAAGTTTATTAGAATGTGTCAAGCATTTAATAGTATTGTCAGCAATTAACTAAACATGCTGAACTATCGTTAATCTTATGTTTATCTCTAAGTGATTACTTCATACTAAATTCTTTTCTTTCTCTGCTAACAAGATAGAAAGATGGAAGGAATACCCAGTATGAGTTCATATGTTTTTATTAATTTACGTTGTTTAAGAATACAATTGCACATTACTTGTCACAAAAGCAAGTGCTTTTGTTCATTGTCTGCAGTACTTATACAGTGAGAATATACAGTACACTTTGTTGTTTAGGGACTGCCATCTCTAATAATGACAGTCTTGTTTCAGATTTTTATACTTTTTTCAGTACAGTAGTAGTATGTGCTGTAGATCAAACGAGCAAAAGACGGCAACTTACTGTTTTTCAGTTGAAGTTACATCTCTTCCTTCCCTCTAGCACAAAGGTAATGTACGTACTATTGGTTCATCCCCATAGATAATTGTGCACATAGTTAATGATGCACAATATTCATCTTCATAAGTAGTCTTCCTCATATTTTGTAAAAAGCCCAGAAAAAAAAAAGCTCTTGGCACCTTTCTCTTCCTCTGCTTACTGAAGTTGAAGGCTTGTGTCAGCTGTACAAAAGGCCAGAGTGGCTGCAGCCCTGTGTAGAGGAATTAACTTTGTGCCTCTTTTGCTGTTTGGTTCACTTTGAAAATTTCAATCAATATTATTGTATGTCATTATAGTTTTGATTTTATGGTTTACAGACTTTTTGATCTGCCCTTTCATTAATGGTTTAGTCTTGTGGTCTTTGTTCACCCAATTTTGTTCATTCTTTTGAGAATTACTTGTTGATTTGCTTTTGAAATCCTTCTTTAAAAAGGTTTTTTTTAGCCAGTTTTTTTTTTTTTTTTGATTCCCCCCTTCCATTTTTGGGATTTATGAGCTTTTTAGCTCATGAAGGCTGCTAAGTCTGCTTCTCACAACTTTATTCTAGTTAAGTCTATGTTGTGTTTTTTGAGCCTGTGTGGAAATATAAAAACTAAGGCCTACCTTTTGAGATTTGTGCAACAGATATCAGAACACAAGCACAATCATATGAAGCTTTTACATGATTTGAGGCGTTTAGAGACATTGACATGGCCGTACAGTGGGTGTCTGGTATCCACTAGTTGCTTTAGTTTTTCCTGTTTACTCACTACATGTCTTCTTATGTCTAGGGGAGCAATGCCAGCCACGATGTAGAGTGCATTGAGGGTGTCGGTTTTAGGCATCCTGTGATGAAGTGACAGCTCTCATTGAGCACTGGGTCGAGTTTTTGGCATGTGATGACTGCTCTCAAACTGGACACGTATATTCTGCTGTGGAGTAGCAGAGTGCAAGTGCAGTGAAGCACAGGGTTGTAGGGTTGGCACCCCATCTAGGGGTCACAGTAGGTGCATTCTCGTTGCGAGCTCTGTCAGATTTTATCGAAATCTGCAATCCTACTACACACCTTAACCAAAAAAAAGTTGCTTTCTCTGAAAAATCAGAAGAGCAGTCAATTTGACTGTGTTCCTGGCTTTCTTTTATAGCTAAATGGTCACCTTGATGTCAGAGGGCATTTGTCCATGGCCATGTCCAATGTATGAGTTCATGACATTGTGGTACTTCTTGCATCCAGTGCTTATGGAAACTGTTGGAGATCATCAAAAGTAAAATAAAACCTGGAACAGAAAATTTCATTATATGCAGATGATATGGTACTGTATATATCGGACCCAGAAAATTCTGTGCCTGCAGTCTTAACAGGACTCACAGAATTTCAAAAGATCTCTGGTCTCAGAATTAATCTGAATAAAAGTGTACTCTTTCCAGTGAATTCTCAAGCATATAATATTAGATTAGATACCCTACCTTTTATCATTGCAGAACAGTTTAAATACCTACGGGTAAACATCCCAAGTAAACATAAAGCTCTTTATCAACAAAATTTCGCCATCTGCATGGAAAAAATTAAGCAAGACTTGCATACTGTAGATGGTCAAACCTTCATCTCACACTAGCTGGAAGAATTAACACAGTTAAGATGAATATTCTTCCTAAACTTCTCTTTTTATTTCAAAACATTCCAATATACATTAATAAATCATTCTTTAAGCAATTAGATTCAACAATAACCTCATTTACTTGGAATTCAAAACATCCACGCATCAAAAGAGCGACCCTACAAAGACAAAAGGCAGAAGGTGGCATGGCTCTACCTAACTTCCAGTTTTATTACTGGGCAGCAAATATACAGGCGATAAGAACCTGGACACAAATAGAACATACACAAGCTTGGTCCGCAATAGAAGTAAATTCCTGCAGTACTTCTTTGTATTCCTTGCTCTGTGCTCCAATAAACACACGTTATCTACAATATACTAATAACCCCATTGTGCTCCACTCACTTAGAATCTGGAACCAATGTAGAAAGCATTTTAAGATGGAGAAGCTTCTATCTGTGGCATCTCTGCAAGACAACCACCTCTTTCAACCTTCGCAAACATATGCAGTTTTTAATATCTGGAAAAAATTTGGAATTAACTTGCTTAGAGATCTTTATATAGACAACGTCTTTGCATCATATGAACGATTACATTCCAAATTTAACATTCCAGCTACACAATTCTTTCAATATGTTCAAATCAGGAACTTTGTTAAACAGAACCTTCCAGATTTTCCTCATCTTGCACCCTCATCCATGCTGGAAAAAATATTGCTCAATCTCAAGGACTTAGACACCATCTCTACAATATATAAAATCATTTTACAATCCCTCCCTTTCAAAGATCCAAGAGGACACTGGGAAAAAGATCTCTCAATTAATCTATACTAATAAAAGGCAAAGCCCTCACTCACTCACTCACTCACTCACTCACTGACTGACTGACTCATCACTAATTCTCCAACTTCCCGTGTAGGTAGAAGGCTGAAATTTGGCAGGCTCATTCCTTAAAGCTTACTTACAAAAGTTAAGCAGGTTTCATTTCGAAATTCTACACGTAACAGTCATAACGGTCGATAACGGTCGACAACGTCCGCCATGTTGAACTTTCTTATTTATGGCCCCATCTTCATGAAATTTGGTAGGCGGCTTCCCTGCGCTAACCAAAACCGATGTACTTACTTATTTCGATGGTATGACGCCACTGTCGGCCGCCATATTGAACTTTCCAACGTCACCAATTTTCCAACTTCCCGTGTAGGTAGAAGAATGACCCCGTCTTCACGAAATTTGGTAGGTGGCTTCCCTGCGCTAACCAAAACCGA
>JANRMT010062822.1:20995688-21006966 GCA_026402145.1 Polypterus bichir lapradei
TGGCCCCATCTTCACGAAATTTGGTAGGTGGCTTCCCTGCGCTAACCGAAACCAATGTACGTACTTATTTCGGTGGTATGACGCCACTGTCAGCCGCCATATTGAACTTTTCAGCAGTCTTTGTTACTTATGGGCCCATCTTCAAGAAATTTGGTACATGGGTTCCCAACGCTAACTGAATCCTACTTACGTACATATATACGTCCATAGCCTGCAGCTCAGTCACTGTGTGAGGTGGCGTTGGGTCCCCCATCCCAACGCCTCCCACGTTGTTGGCTGCCTGCCTATATAAGACCGTCCGTCGCTCCGGTCTCTACATTCCCATCCTTGCTTCGCCACAGGATTCACGTCTCCCTACTGATAACTACAGCCTTTTTGTTTAATCCACGGCTTCTCCGCTGTTTTAATTGTTTGTTTATTACAATTATAGTTATTGTATAGGTATTTTAGACTTACTTTACATTGCTCAGGTA
The DNA here is from genome assembly GCA_026402145.1 of Polypterus bichir lapradei. Lineage (NCBI taxonomy): Eukaryota > Metazoa > Chordata > Cladistia > Polypteriformes > Polypteridae > Polypterus > Polypterus bichir. The sequence continues at coordinate 20,996,162 of JANRMT010062822.1, forward strand.
CCCATTTCCTTTATCATTCCAACCCCCATTACCATGTCTATCGAGGTGATCACTATCGATCAAAGAACTGTCACTTACTGAGTGGTTTCCATGCCCGGAGATGGCACCTACCTTTTCCATTCTCTTTGTTACATATTGCACGGCCATATCAGGCTCACTCTTGATATCCGGAGGAACATTGTGTCTTATGTATTGAATGACTGGGACAGGTTCAAGGTGTGGACTGATGACGGTACAGGAGATAATTATACTACACAGGAGCACTAGAAGAGTGAAATGCTTAAGCAATTCACCTATGGTTCTGCATATGAGTTGATGGCTGCCGCTGAATTGTTCGGTTGTCGCTTTCAAGTGTACCGAAATGGCCAAATATTTTACACCTTTCGACAACCGCCAATGCCTCTTAAACATCTTAGATTCACAGGTGACGATTTCAGTAGTGGACACTTTGATGTTTATGAGTGTTTAAACTCTCAAAAGCTGGATGTGATTTTATCGATGAAACCGGTTGTGTGCTTACAATGCTTGACAGATGCCGAATGTCACTTCAACACAACAAATTCTGCAAATACTATCGTAATTGAAACAAACCATGAAACTCAAACCGATTATGACAGCAGCAATCCAAGCTGTGAGATTTGAGACAAGATTACTGTTCACATGGCCAACTGCAAGTTACATGCTCAAGAGTAAGCTCAGCGCACAGCTTGGTCATGTTACAGCAGGAGGGCCGAACTGACAACGTGGTATACAAAGAGATCCTTAACAAATAATTATTGGCATATTTTCCCTCAGTTTAAAAAGGTTAAATTTTCTTCTTAATAAAAATTTTAAGACAGTACTTCGCCGCTGCGAAGCGCGGGTATTTTGCTAGTATATCAGAAAAGGAGTGGAAAGCAGCAATGCAGAGAATTCACTCGAGCTCTATATGCGCAAAGCATACAATCATACAATTCAAAATTATATATCGAGCACATCTGTCTCGACTAAAACTCTCCAAAATGTTTCCAGGGCAAGATCCAACCTGCGAACGCTGCAACCAAGTCCCAGCCTCACTGGGTCACATGTTCTGGGCCTGCACCAAATTAACATTATTCTGGACAAAAATTTTTAATTACCTCTCAGACAGCCTTGGTCTCACAATCCCTCCTAACCCATTAACAGCTGTGTTTGGCTTTCTTCCAGAGGAGTTTTAAGTGGAGAAAGACAAACAAATTGTGATTGCATTCACTACACTTTTGGCATGCAAACTTATTCTGTTAAACTGGAAGAACCCAAACTCTCCTCTTTTAAGTCAGTGGGAAACCGATGTGTTATACTATTTGTAATTGGAAAAAATCAAATACTCAGTTAGAGGATCCATACAGACCTTTTTCAAAACATGGCAGGATCTAATCAGTAATATTTTAAAATAAGTTCATAAAGCACAGAGAATTTATTAATTTAGGTACTGTATGTTTACAAGCCTTAAATTTCACGCCGTTTGGCTTGCTCTCTCTCTCTAAGGGGTGGGGATCGATCTGTCCTTAACTCAATTTTTCTTTTGGTAAAAACTTGATTGATTTGTATGGATCGCAATAAAATTAATAAAAAAAGAGAGAAAAAAAAGTAAAATAAAACAACATGGAAAATAAATATATGAATTATAGAGTTAAACAAAACCAATTTAAAAATACAGTAAACTGGCTGTACAGCCTCATGGGGGAAAACCTTATTATATATTATTACACTTAAATATCACACTGTGAACTGAGCTTTCTATGATGTATTTCATTAGGGTAATGGTGGTATTGACACGATGGTTTTATGACATTGTTGCTTAGGAGAAACTACTCCAAAATTACCAAATTGCTTCTCTTACTGTCACCTCTGAAATGATTTTTATTTATTACTCCCTACTCAGTAGGTTGTGTGAGAGAATGTCAGATTAAATATGACCACTAATTACAACAATAACTAAACGGTTATAAAACATAGGAACGCAAGCATAATGCTGCATATGCAATATTATTATAGATTTTAATATGCCAATATTCTTTTAATGGAATGTTTTTAATTTTTGTTTTTCTTTAAGCTATTTTGATTAGTTTAATTAGTATATCTCAAGAACAAATCTTCTATATTAAATTTACAAGGAACAGACGCTTTGATAAAAAGTTGTTTTATTGGACTACATATCAACCTATGTACTTACATTTTCCTGTATAGGGTTTCAAGGATAAATGGTGAATACCTTCAGATTAGGTCCCTCTTGTAATGACAGCTGTAGACTGCAAAATGTTTACTAGTGTTAGATGACAGCAGGCATCTGGAAATAATCTTGTTTCAGCAAAGTTAACTTGTCACGCGCTATTAGCAATAAAGTGATGATTTGTCATGCATAATGCTTTTCCAGCAGGGTGGTTGCTTGTTACAGCATTTGAGTAACCTGTTATGCTTCATGATGAGCTTATATAGCATATTCATATATATGTGTATTACAGTGCGGGCTGGTGAAAAAAAATTTGCACAGAGAAGCAGTTTTTGGAGGGGACAAACTGAGGCAGCACTTATCTATTGTATAGTTCCTTTCACATCTATCAATCTGGTTATTCCACATGCTCTTGTGGGCCTCATCAAGGTATCAATGCATCTTGGCCTGTCCAGTACCAGACCCAGAGGGCAAATTCAGACTAAAATGTATTATAACTCTTCCACCACACAGCCCAATCTGATGCTAGCTTTCCCATTTCTGCGGTGCACCTAAAGTTCAGTCCACGACATCCATAAACCCTGTATTCTTCCCATAACTTGCCCTATACTATAGATATGGAAAATAACATGTGCACCTACCACCCAAATTTTATACTACACTTGTCTCTAAATTGCCCAGTCCCAATCCAACCTGCCTATTTCCCCATTCTATCAAAACCCACACCATAATGCCTGCCCCCCAACCTCCATAATCGTCCAACAAAGTACACTTCCGTCTGTCCTATGACACATCCATATCATAAGTCCAATCCAGATCTCATTCTTTCTCTGCTAATAGAGTCTCAGTCCTTGGCTATTTCCACTGTATTCCATAAATCCACATCATACAATCACTAGTCCTCTGATTTTTCTCAAGTCTTTCATCCCAGTTTATCATTTACCACATCCACATAGTCATTCCAACCCTAATTTTATTCTACACTTGCAGTCTGACCAGTCCTATGCAAGTTTGCCAGGCTTATCTCATCTGGTAACAAATTCACATTGTAAGATCCACAGACCCCCACATCTTAAAACATAACTCAGCCCAAACCTGTCTTGTACTACACCCACTCGCCAAGTCCAACCTAAATCTTATTCTGCCTTTAAGATCAGGATACCTGTATTTCCTTGAACATATATTTTACACTCCTTTCTTTCAGGCCTGAACATTTGTCAGTTACTTACTGATTAAATTGAGTCATTTGACTGAGCCAGACAAAAAAATTTGGCCTCATGCTATTATCTAGATCCATGTTTCCCAACCTTTAGTTCTGTAGTGACACACATTTTGTAACCAAAATCATCCCAAGGCACACAACTATTTTACTAACCACAAACACATATACAGTATATCTCATATACTTGTTCAACTGCATGAAGGGGTGGTACTACTGGAGAAGACGGTTAAAAAAGAGCTCTGAATTTGCAGACACGGCACTTAGAGAGCACTTTGGTGGCATCTCCAAGCTACCTCACCCCTTTGCCCGTCCCTCTCTGCCTCAGAGGCAACTCATGTGTCCACTGTCCACCAGCATTGTGAGCCTTGCTGGTGACCACACACCCAGGGCAGAGGAACTGTAACAGCCAGAAAACATGTCCGAAGTGCGCTGACATGGTGATTGCGGAGTTTATGCCAGCTTCTCCAGGTAGTCCTGTCCTTCTCAGACAGGTCTCGACTACCTGTGGAGCTTGTCTCTCTCAGGTTTAGACCCAGGTTTATTACAGTATTATTTCCATGGCACACCTGAGTAGCTTTCACAGTACACCACTCTCGTGACACACTGGTTGACAGACACTGGTCTAGATGACTATGGATACTTTCATGCCACTGGCATTTTTCAGAAAGATGTTTAAGGTCGGGTGGCACAGTGGGTAGCGCTGCTGCCTCACAGTTAGAAGACCTGGGTTCGCTTCCCGGGTCCTCCCAGCGTAGAGTTTGCATGTTCTCCCCGTGTCTCTGTGTGGGTTTCCTCCGGGTACTCCGGTTTCCTCCCACAGTCCAAAGATATGCAGGTTAGGTGCATTGACGATTCTAAATTGTCCCTAGTGTGTGCTTGGTGAGTGTGGGTGTGTGTGCCCTGAGATGGGCTGGTGTCCTGCCCAGGGTTTGTTTTCTGCCTTGCGCCCTGTGTTGGCTGGGATTGGCTCCAGCAGACCCCTGTGACCCTATAGTTAGGATATAGCAGGTTGGATAATGGATGGATGGATGTTTTAGATACCATTATTGTTGTTCATAACAGTAGGGTACAGACACTTTGAAACAGAAAACAGGAAATGGAAAAAAAGGCATTACTTACTCCACGTCTAGTTACCAACTCCATTTGTCATAACAAGAGCGGAAAAAAGTCCATGTGTAAACTCATCCTTGATCACCTGTCTGATACTGAATTGAGAAAACTGTAATGGCCAGGGGTACAAATAATTGTTTGAAGGAAATAAACTACATAATTTGAAAACACTTCCAGAATATGTTTTGAATAAAAGTATTCCTTTGTGCTTTACATAACACACAAGTAATTGTAACATTTTTACACAGTTTGTAAAGTATGTTCTTCAGTATATAGATATGTATATGTGTGTGTGTGTGTGTGTGTGTGTGTGTGTGTGTGTGTAATATAGGAAGTGAAATGTAGTAACTTTAATATCATTTAATATCTTTATTCACTAAATTGAATACTAAGCACAGACTATTAAATTGACTGTTGTAGACAATTGCTTTTGAAACCTTGTGACGGTGCGGCTCCTGCTCCATGCTCCCACTTCCAGATTTGGAAGCCTCTCAAACCAGACACCATCAGTAACGTAACCGAATGCGCTGGTAGATGAGGACAAATCACATTTGGAGCAAGGGGAAGGTGCTAAGTGCAAAAGTGCTTTTATTAAAAACAAAACCAAAATAGTGTCCACAGTGCAGTGCTTCAAAGTTGATAAATAATCCATAAAATGATAAAAATCCAAATGTTAAAACCAGGCTAAAACAAGAATAAAAACCAGCAGCAATCATTTTTCACAACTCCTTCCATGTCTCTCCAGCTCACCCATGGCTTGTTCAACTGGAGAGACTTCAGCAGCCATTTTCCCCTCGCCCTACTACTTACACATGCAGTTGTCCCTCGGATTCCAGTGGAGAACACTACCATGATTGTACCCACTCCTCTGCACAATCAGTGGGTACAATCCGTCCCTCGAGCACCGATCCCTCGCTCCGACACGGGACCCCTGACACCCTGACACTGTCCCAATGCTGCACTCTCGTTCTGCAAGCCTCTTTCCTTCCTTCCGTTTCTCTCTCCTTTCTGTGCCGGGCTCTATACTGATATGGCTCTGTGGGCGTAATGTCTCTGATGAAGACGTGTAGGTGCAACTCGCCCGAATTACCTCAACTCCTCGCAGCTGTGCAAGCGCACCAACGGAGACTGACATGGCCAATGGATTATTTAAAAACTCTGCTATTCTTTCGGATCAGCAGACCCGCTATATCACAGACCAAAGTAGTTCTGGTTCGGAACTAGATCTGATCTGAAAAAAATCCAATAGGTTTAATGTCATTATATTCTGGAAAGTCACAATAAATCCATCGATCACATATCCTATTTTTAGTCCTATATGACTATACAGTTTTAATTTAGAATAAACCTACTGTTGGATAAAGATCTGTGTTTCCATCTAATAGAGATATTTCTAAACCACTCCAACACTACAAAACTACAGTGACCCAAAGAAATAGAAGAAATACATCAAGTAGGTCCAGAATAATGGGTCAAAGCACAGAGAACCTTATCTCCAGAGATCAGTGGATGACAAAACAGTTTGTCACACATGCAGGCCAGAAGGTCATCTTCCAGGCTCACCTAAAATAAGTAATACCACCCTGGTGCAAGAAGGGGTGCTGCTATTAAAAGACTTGTTTACTTCTTCCTTCACAGTCTTTAGAAGCTGCCTCTTGAGGGCACCCAGCCAAAAGGGAGCCCCGCCACTTTTGGTCCGCAGTATAGAAGAGCAGAGAGTGACCACAGAGATATTCATTGCATTCTGATGTGGTTTCCGGGTGAAGTATACTGAGGCCTGTTCTGTTCTAAGGCACTGTGAGAAGAGGGCTTTTGTTTCCTTTTGAGCAGTACAAGAAAGTGCAGATTTTCCTTATTAATTCTGTTATAAATTGTGAAAATAAAATGTTTTCTTGCCGGATTTCGACCTGCATTCTTTTACTCGCTTCACTACAAGTTTTACCCAACACCATCCTCCAGGAGCCAAGAGCAATAAAATCTGTGGAACAAGGCCAAGCATATCTTAATCCACACCATAATGCCTCTCTGTTTACCTCACCTACTTCTTCACTTTCTTTTGTGCACAATACAAGGCAAGTGACAACAGCAAGACTAGGGCTCCATTATCCAAGAACATAGGCACAACTGTCAATAAGAGATTCATTGTCTTAATGCATTGTTAAACACAAATTAAAGATGTAGATACAAAACAAGAGATGGACACAAAATGGAGATATACAGCAGAAAGCTAGCTGACAAAAAAATTGGTGCCATCAGCCTGAGCTTTGCAAACTATTATTGCTTTGCATGCTGTTTTCCAAATCTCAGTTTAGTTGTTTTGATTTGTTTGGGTTTTTTTTTTCACAATACATATTTTTATGCAAAAATTGAGCGACAAGTATATTGTAGTGCAAATTAGATACAGACATTTATAGCTACATTCAAACTGCAGCTCAATTCCAGTTTTTCAATCATATGTGGCACAGATCCAGTCATTTTAGAGAAATATAAACAGCAAGAACAACATGGAATTTGATTGAATTAGGTGGGATTTAGAACACTTTCATTTATAGTACTAAATCTTATACAGGAATATACAAGTTGAAAGTGACTTGTGTTTGAATGAGTGAAATCAGTATTTTCTGGAAATTAACTAATTTTAGGTCAGTATTTATGAGACCTTAAACATATCTCTGTGTTGAAAATCAAAATCAATTATAGGACTGACTCAATGTGACAACAGAAAGAAAGTGAGGTGCAATAAACAACACTGCCCAATTGCTACATGTTTTCTGACAAAAGTGCGGCACTATTAGTGAGAATTTTTCTGAGGACAGACATTGACATAAGCAATCAAATGCCCCTCTCAACATTCTTAAATTATCAAACCTTCCAAATATTTCTTACACATATCCTGGTTCCTCACCTATACCTCCAGGTTCCTAAGTACAGATAAAGCAGTGATAATCATGCTCAAAGCAATAGTTATGATTGTTCTTTTTGTTCTTATTAATATATCTTACCTTGTCCTTCTTGTTTTAATTTTGCTTCCTTGTTATCATGGACTGACAATATTAAATAGTGAAACTGCCAGCATTCAGCTGTTGTTCATATAGTTTATCATGTCACATATGCCTAATGCCTTTGTTTTTATTCATTTTGTGTATGTTTAGCACATTCAGGATAAATATCAAATATTTTTTGAGCAGTATGAATTATTGAGACTTGGTTAAATACGAGTAATTTAAGTCCTCTCTCTTAACCCTCCCCTAGTAACTGCAACTACTTTAGCACTCCCAGAATTACTGGTCAGTGGATCCGTTTGACTATGATAATTAGTAGCTGCCTCAATTGTCATCTACTGGTGGTTAAAGCTTATTCAATTTTTGAAGTTGTGCTGCTAAAGGTGTAATTGCTTAAGCCTTCTGTCTTTGATTACAGAGCCCTTAATTCACGCATGCATTTTATTTGAAAGCTTTACGAATATCTGTCATCAATTATGATATGATCTAATTGTTTCTTAATCCCTGGTGAATTTAACCATATTTTATGTCTTACTAAACCCTTGGTTACAGAATTTTCATATCTTATGTGAACTTTCAACATGTCACATATCCCACTGATGAATGTGGGTATACACTGGATGTTTTTTCTTCTGGTTTTTCTGTCTATAATATTAAAATGAATGTTTGCCTTTCTGATCACATCCTTATTGCATCTAATGACAATATCCAGTATTTAGATCCGATTTTTTTTTCTTATTGTGTTAACTCCTACTTCCAGTCATACTGTAATTCCTACATAGCTGCTCCTTACACAGACATGATGGAATCCCCTCACCTCTTAATATGAAGATCTGGTTAATTAACTCCAACTCTGCTTTATGCTTTCTACATTCTGATTAGATAGATAGATAGATAGATAGATAGATAGATAGATAGATAGATAGATAGATAGATAGATAGATAGATAGATAGATAGAATACTTTATTAATCCCAAGGGGAAATTCACATGTTACATTTTAAATAACATATAGAGTGAGATTCACACTACTGAGGAATGGCAACATGGTATCTGAGTGAAACTATGGCCATCCGACCACAGTTTGTAATTAAACTGGACAATAAAATTCTCTATGGTTGGGGTGGGGGTTGATTTGTTTTCGATCTTATGTTTGTAAAAATTGATTTATTTGTATGGAATGTTGTGCGATTTTAATAAAATCAATAAAATCAAAAAAAATTCTCTATGGTTATAAAAATAGTTCTTAGTGTTTACTTTCTTTTTGTAACTACTATTAGCTATTAGTTTTAGCTACTTTCATATATAAATAAATTTTCCTGTTTTTGGTGGTGGTCTAAATAAATGAACAGTAAAAAAATAAAATTAAGTTTTTGTTTTGACTTGAAAAGTTATGAAATTATTTGAAAAGATAATGAAAGTAAAAATACATGAAAGGATTAAATAAAACCCCTAAGAGGAACAAACACACAGAAGTGGAAAAAGGAGGAACGAGGGGAATTTTAAACTCAAAGCCAGAAAGAGATGCAGGTTGATGAACATGGATAATCTTTTATAGCATGACTTATGCGGAATTACACAGCAAATTCATTACATTTCTAGAAACATCAATCATCTTTAGCTTCAAAATGGTGGTGCTCATGAAAAACAACTGCACAAAATAGCAATAAGGTAATGCCACCAAAATAATGAAAAGGTTTAATAGTCCTTAACGGAAAACAAATAATTGTAAACATTCAAAGACAAAGGCTAGAAATAAATTAATAATATGTTCCTGACTGTGTTTGATTTCAGATGATAGAGAAGATACTTGGCATTTGTCTAACATGTTATGAATTCACAAAGATGACGTAATTACTGCTGGTGGGTCCATATTAATCCTCCAGGATGCAATACTCAAAATATTTAACAACAAAGTGTAGACACATTAAGTTTATGTAACTCTGCAAAAGGTTCTCACAAATGCAAGTTTTGATAGCTAATGGGAACACTGATTATTCTAAAACTGGGAAAATCTAGGAATATCTACATTAACAGACAACATACAGAAACTTTGAATATGCAGCAAAGTGTCCATGAAATCTAGCATATAATCAGCCAGCAGTTATACTGAGTCTCAAGTAGTGTGAACAGCTGAAGGGAAACCTGACCAGCAGGAGGAAGACAAGTCAGGGATAAAATATTATGTAAGGGGATGGAAAAGGTTTCTGTAGTATTTAGAAATGGAAAGTAAAAAGTTCAAGCAGCCAGGCTTTGGAACGTGTTTGGAGAAGCTCACTTGAAAATCCGATTTCATGTTTTCATGTGTCCTTTATTACTTTCCTTGGAAATGTATTTAAATGTTCATTAAATGCTACTATTTTGAGATAAGTTTTCTTGGCATTATTCTGAGTGTGGAGGTATGTTAGTTGGCACTGTATCATTTACAGATGAAGTAGGTATTTTTTTTTTCTCAATGAAAGAGTTAAAAGGGAGAAATGATAGAATGAACAATTTGCCAATTTTAGGATCTCAGCAGGATATGATATTTTTCAAATAGCCATATATATTGTTTCTTGACAAATCCTTCCAAGTATAGTAGTCACATACAGTATTGTGATGTGATCTGTAAGAGCAGGTAGTTCTTATCTGTGGGGGTTATGAGTAGTTAGGTGGTGGGTCAAGCAAAGTGACATCTGTAACATCAGAAAAGTGTCTACTGGACTGTATATTCTCATTGGTCTCTGTCTAAATCCTAAATCTTCCCAGCCTGGGTCTATAAGACAAAACATGCTGAATTAAACTTAGTTCCGTTATCAGCATCCTTTTCTGTGTGTTTGCAAAACAAGGCAAAAGTGTGGCATGAAACATTATAGTGGGATTGTTTAGTTAGCAAATCACTTAAAACCACAACCACAATCACAAAATTATGATTTTTTTATGTCATTGCCTTAATAACGAGACAGAAATATTTAATATTGAATAATTATTTATATGTAAATTACTAAAATACCTCCCCAATCGCACAGGCAAAATATGCACATAACTGTTTATACCTAGTTGTATTCAGTTTTTTTATGTTTTACTTCCTAAAAAACTAAATTTTCCTAAAAGGAAAAAAAAAAAAAAACAGAAATCCTGATGTTAGTCACCTTATTTAATAATAACTGTATAGGCCACAGGTGTCAAACTCCAGGCCTGGAGGGCCGCAGTGGGTGCAGGTTTTCTTTCTAACCCTTTTCCTAATCAGTGCCCAGTACAGTAATCCCTCCTCAAACGCGGGGGTTGCGTTCCAGACCCCC
>JANRMT010062822.1:21006976-21146866 GCA_026402145.1 Polypterus bichir lapradei
CTGCGTGCTCTGATTGGTTAGCTTCTCAGCCATCCGCCAATAGCGTCCCTTGTATGAAATCAACTGGGCAAACCAACTGAGGAAGCATGTACAGGAAGTAAAAAGACCCATTGTCCGCAGAACCCGCGAAGCAGCGAAAAATCCGCGTTATATATTTAGTTATGCTTTCATATAAAATCCGCGATAGAGTGAAGCCGCGAAAGTCGAAGCGCGATATAGCGAGGGATTACTGTATTCACTGCTAATTAACTTATTTTCCCTCTATTTTAATAGCCCTGTTTTTAAGGATTAAGTCTTTTGAATTGATTATTTTCTTCATTAAATGAAGAAATGAGACATGAAACAAGCCAACAGATGACCAGCTAAATTGCGGCTTCAAACTCCAACCAGTTCCTTAATGAGAAGCTGATTCTTGCTGTTAATTAAACCTGTTATTCAATTCCATGCCATGTTGCTACTCTCTTTTTGCCACAGCAGACATTTCCAAAACTGTTGATATTCTGTTTTTTTCTAAGAACTCCTAAAATGTTTTGGTAACCTGAGGGATCAACCTTACTGAGACCTTAATCTTTATTTTCAGATTTTGTTTGATGGGTACAGGTGAGCTGGTCATGTCCTGCTTGTTTTATGTCTCACTACTGTCCAACTGCTAATTAAGGAAAAAACAACTAAGGGGCCTGAGTCAAGCTAATTAAAGCTAAGGCTAAAGAAGTTAATTAGCATCAAAAACTGGTGACTAATTAAGAAGATGGCTAGAATGAAAACCTGCAGCCACTGCTGTCCTCCAGGACTGGAGTTCAACACCCCTGGTATAGGCTATTCAGCCAAAGAAGATTACTTCATGTCGTAGCACATAATTAAAGGTTTTGCAAGCCATATTCGGAGATTTCAGACTTTCATTATTTTCATTTATGTTGCTATTCTCTCAAAAGTGTTTTATTTTGATCATCTCTTAATAATATGCATTGACTAATTGTTTCATTGGATGTCCCCAAATTTTATATTTTTAGGTTGCATTTTTTCCCCAAAGATATTGACCTAATAAAAATAAAATATCATAAAAACAGACAATGTTTGTTCAGATGTGTCAGAAATGTGCACAAAAATGCAGAACAATATATTTAGAGTAATGTCTCATGGAGTGCTTTTTGCTTAGAATCATTAGGCTTCTGCCATTTTGTAATGCCAATAACTGTACTGTTTTAGTCAGAATGTGTAGATTCATTTTGAACTATTATATCCACAGACACATTCCAAAAGTGGTGTGACCATCAGTTCTCTACTAAGTAGAAAACTTTAAAATAAAAACAGGATGAACTGTGTAACCTGCTAGATGGTGACAATAAGTCAGACATGACACAGACTAAAGAAAAAGAAACTTTGTCTCCAACCTTAGATCTCTACATAGCAAGACTTTCCAAGTATTATATAAGTAGTCTGTTGTCACGAATGGCAAAACCTGTAGGCGTCACTCAAATGAAAGGAAAGAAAAGAAAAGAAAAAATAAGAAACAAAAAGAAAACTGCTAATATTGTGTGTGAGAAAAATGTAACACTCTGGATAATTTGTATTTTTCAGCATATTCACAAAAACAAAGATAGTACTAATAACTGTGCTAAGTTTCTTTCAAATTACATAATTTATATTTGAGTTGTTATGTTTATAGACTTACCTGCTAGCACACTGGCACAGACACAAACATACAGATGTCATTCTGAAAGTTGCCAAATCAGGATACCTTAAAAGCATCATTCCATTGGAAGGTGCATCTCTAACTATACTCCTCCCTATGCACCCCCTTGAATTTTTCACATTTTGTTGTCATATAACATTGAATCACATTTTTTTTTGTATGAGTATTTACTCCCTTCAGGTTAGTACTTAGTAGATGAACCTTTGGCAGCAGTTCCAGCCTTGAGTCTTTGTGCACAGATCTCTATCAGCTTTCCACATCTTGACACTTCAGATTTTCCCCAGTCTTCTCTGCAAAACAGGTAGACAACTCCATGATACTAACATTGTTGTATCTGAGTTATTCCTGTTTAGCTTTGGCTTTATGCTTAGGGTTGTTGTCTTGATGGACAACAGCTCATCATCCAAGGCACAGGTTTCTTGCAGACTGAATCAGGTTTCCCTCCAGGAGTTACTTCCAGTATTTTGTTGCACTCATTTTACCTTCTACCCTCACAAGCCTTCCAGGGTCTACCTCAGAGAAGCATCACCACAGCATGATGCTGCCTCCACCAAGCTTCACAATGAGGATGGTGTGTGTGTTTTTTTTTATAATGTTCAGTGCTTGGCCTTATGCCAAACATTGGGATTAGTCTGATGGCCGAACAGCTAAATTTTGGCCTCATCAGACCATAAAACCTTCTTCCAGCTGACTTCAAAGTCTCTTATGGGGTTTCTAGCTTGTAACTCCATTATTCCCATAGGTTTCCTAGAGGCCTCCGTCACTAGTCTACTTCATGCACGACCACCCAGTTGTTGTTGAAGGCCTGCTTTAGCCAAATTTACAGCTGTGCCACACTCTTTCCATTTCTTAGTGATTGATTTAACTGGGCTCCAAGGGATATTCAGTGACTTGGATATCCTCTTATCTCCATCTAAACTTGTGCTTTTCAATCACCTTTACATATAATTGTTTGGACTGTTCCTTTTGTCTTCATTGTGTAGGTAATGTAATGATACTGACTCACCAGATAAGGTACAGTTATACTACAATTAACTAAAACCCCTTAACTAAAGACAGATGAGCTCCATTGAACTAGTTCTGAGAATTCTAAAACCAGTTGGCTGCAACTGTAGTGATTTAGGGGTGTTATATTAAAGGGGGTGAATACTTTTGTAATTGATTATTTTCTGTTATATATGAGGGGTGTTTAATTATAAACAGGATTTTTCATGCTCTGTTCTTATAAAGAGTGCAAGGTAGCTGTGACTCATTGGACAAACACATGCATTTTTGAACTAATCATTAGTAGTGCTAGCTGCTCTTTCTCCCCATCCTGTCAGATGTAATCAACATGTCGGAGCAGAAGGTACACAATAATGTTGCACGGCAAATTATTATTACATTTTTGACAAATGAAGGAGTCGTTCCATCTTAGATTTATTAGAGACTTAAAAATCAGTTTGAGGATGAGTGTCTTTCTCAGTCTAGTGTGTATGATTGGTGCAAGTCATTCAGAGACGGGCTATCATCTATTCAGTCCATTTAAGGAATTTCTAGGAGGGAAGAAATTCAAGTAGAATGAGGAGGCTACGGACACTGTGCAAGAATTGGTCAACATGCAGTCAAAAGACTACTCTTCTGAAGCTTCCTGAGCACTGGAACAAGTGTATGGCAGTTGTTGCAGACTACATAGAAAAAAAGTGGGTAAGTCGTTTCATTGTATTCAATAAATAAAGTGTAGCTCATAAATTCCTGTTTATATTTGAACGGCCCTCGCATTTATATTTAATTTAGATTACCTCGCAGAGATCTGTTTTCACAAAGTTCTTCTGCTGATCAGAGTCCAAAAAGCAAAATAAATGTCCACAATGATTGGTGTATAACAATAAAAAGTGAAACTTCCAATGGGGGTTAATACCTTTTGTAGGCATTGTATTTCTAGGGAAATTAACATTTCCAGACAGAAGTAATGGGTTTTGTTTTGTTTAAACATGATGTTAGACCACTTATTTAGATTGAAGTTAAAAAACAATGAGAACGTAAGTCTTATAAAAATGCCAAAATCATATTTTTCAATATCCCATATTCCACCTGTGCTCTGTTATCTGTTGTAATAATAAGCAGCAAAAGCAGTGTGCCTTACTGGCTATACAAGAAGTTGGAAATTTTAATACCAATTGAGTTTGTCAATTGTGCATATCAGAAAAAAATCAGTACACTGCCTAATCATTCAATGTTTTGCAGGTGGGTGGTTGTGGGTTTTCCTGCATACTCAGTAATAATACTTTGATAGCACACCCCTCACTAAAGTGAACACAACTAGTGGTGGGATTTACACTCAACTTTAGGAGCCTCACTGAAATTTTCAGTGTTGAGATCAGACTCTGGCAAGTTTTGCCCTTTTATTTGTTTCCTGTCCCTAAAAAACCTAAAATGGCTATTTGTCGAAACATTGTTAGTGTTTCTCTCCTACAAGACATGGCCCAATGTAGAGAAGGACGATTTCTGAATGATTTGTTCTTTTTTGAATGACTCTTTTCAGGGAATCATACAACTCAGGTGAGCTCAACGGTAGTGCTAAAATAACTTAAGTTAGTTAATGCTTGATAGCCTACTGTTAATGTCACGTGTTTTGAGTAGTTGTGATTGGTAATATTTTCAGTCTTATTTTGTAAACCTCTGTTATGCAGATGTACACTGTATAATCAACATTTATATATGCATTTTCCCACATACCTTGTAAGCGGTAAACAAACTCTTCTAGTTATAAAGTTAACACTGGTTATTCTGTTGTGTAAGTTTATAAACATCTGATATTTTAATCAAGAGAGATACGTACTAAATCCATGTATGTAGTATAGGATAATTTTCATTTGAGGGAAAAAAAATAATCAAAAAACTTAAGGTATAGGGTGGGTCAATGAGAAAAGTGGGTGTAGGCCCACCCAGGCCCCACCGCCCCGAGCGCAGATGCACAATGCAGCACAGTTAGTTTTTACAGTGGTATTTATAGAATCAGTTCGTAAGCAATTTTTCTGCTTTAACTTTTGAAGCAAAAAAGGAAAGAAAATATAAATCTTAATAAGCATCTTAAAATTCTACTTTTCCTGAAGTCTTATAAAATTAGGAGAACATACCAACAATACCCTTAGCCATCATATTTTGGGATGGCTTTGTAACTTCAGTGGGAGCACATTTTTTTGTGATCAATTTTTTATTGGATTTTAAAATTAGGACAAAAATAACAGAACAAAGGAAAAAAAATCTATACATTTGGAAACACCCCTCCACCACCGGCACCCACCCCAGTCAATCCTAGTGGCAGCACATTGATTAACCTACAAGCATCTCAATGGTAGATATCTTATGCAAGTGTGCATTATTTATTTTTGTATACTTTTTATGTATTATTTTTCTTATCTAACTTTAGTTTGTTTTTCTTTGCATGTAACTACTTCTTAACATCATTTAAAGAAGTTTGCGTTACATCCTTTGTATGAAAATGTGCTATAGAAATAAACGTTATTGTTGATATTGTTGTAGATGCTGTCACGAAGAAACAAATACAATACAGAATGTTTGAAAGAGAATAATACAACTGGGAGGTCATATTGCACAGGCAGATTTCCTAGACTGGTTGGTGGCATCTGTACTATATAAATGTACATCCAGCAATAGCTCTAAAGGTGGAGCTAATCGTTCTTTTTGCTGATATAGTCTTTTACAGTAGAAAGGGCTCATATCTGTAAAAAACAGAGTTATACTGCCTGGAAAGTGTTTTATTACTTCCTGTCATCTTCATCTACACAAAATAAATCAAAATAAAAAAGAGGCCCTTTTTAAAAAAAGAGTTGCAAATCTTTTGTTACTTTGACTGTTCCCTTTTTGTTTGTTTTTTTTTTCTTCTTGAACAAGAGAAATGAATCATTTCACTAAAATACCACCATCTGCATCAGAATGATAAATGAGGCAGAATCTTGTGTTTATATAAATAAGTCAAGTCCACCCAGCACAACTGTTTCTATGCTTTACCGCAATGCATTTACATGGCTTTCATTTATGGTCACTAACAAAAAGAACATTTTTGATTTTGTGTAAAGACCTGACATTCATCTAAAAGACTCAGAAAACATTTTATAATAAAGCTGTTGAAATCATACATTTCTACAAATTTGTACAAAGCATTACATCACTTCATAACATAAGACATTATATTTGATGATATAATAAATTTCTACTATTGTGTGCCCAATTTTCAACGTGGTGGGTGAGAATAGTAGTCTGTTTTACAGTTGACAGTTTGATCAGTATTGTATTACTCAATGCATCCATACATTTACTAAACCTGCTTATCCAACTTATGCCACCCAGGATAATGGGGGATGCCTATGCATGCACAATCAAGAAATAGGTAGAAACCCACTCTTTATGAGGCATTAGTTAATCATTTGTGACACTTTAATTTTCTCTGTTCCACACTATGTCATTTTTATTTTCTGATTTTTTTTTATCATTTGTACACAACGGAAAAGGTTGTTTGGCTCTTTCAAAAATCTATGGCTTTTATCAACTCTTTCAGGGCGGATGTCGACTTTTGTCTCAGTTCATGGGTAGAGGACAGTAATCAGCTGTAAACTGCAATAAAATACGTCATGTTTTAGCTTGGCTGTCTTTGCTAAAAGGAAAGTTAGCTTCATTGATTTGACCTCGATTTCCTCCATGTGCATGAAAAGCGAAGAGCAAACAGAGATCAAAGCAAATGAGCTGAGCGAAATAGACATAGTTTTATCACTGAATCGGACTCTGATTTTAGTGCAAGTGATCTGGAGATGGAGATTGAAAACAAAAGTGAGGTACCAGCATTAGCTGATCGATCCTCAGCTGATCGTGGTGCTGAACACATTTGTGCAGCTGATGCACCTATGACAATGTTTGCCTGGGAGGTCAGCCACTTATGTTGACAAGAGGTACAAACCAGAGTGTATCACACTGCAATTGCCACCGCTACCTACCTGCTGCGTGAAGAGAGTCAGGCAGCCGGCTCACCATACATTTCTACTGGCCCTTAAGCTGTCCTCGTGCAGCCATCAGAGACTGCGAACAGGCGTTGACAGCATCCACAGCACATGTCAACAACAGTTTTATGTTGAAACCATTGCTTTGCGTACTTTTAAGAAAACTGAGTTTTAGAAAAAAAATTCTGCCCTCAAAGAGTTAAAAATACAAAGCAGTGTAATCAGTTCAGTTCTGGTTTATTGTTATGAAAGAAAGAAAAATAAATTTGCTGTTTTCACTATACTGCCACTTTGCGTCAATTTCTCTTCATAGGCTATGAAAAATAGCAACACAGAATATAATGGGCTGCGTTTGGCATTGGGTTGTCATAATTCCAGCCACAGTGGCTGCTGCAAGCAGACAAGTAAGAAAGACACGGATCCTTATCTTGAAAAAATAAAACCAAGAATCCCTAATAAAATGTATTATTTACAGCTTAGTATTGTCATAGGCGTGGCTCAGAAACGTGGCATGTGTTTTTTTAAATCAAAGTATTTCTTACTTCAAAGTGAACATATTTGGTAAGTTTTTAAGGCTTGTCTTTACAAAAGAACCCTGATACCCATTTGCTCCATTTTAAAATGCAACAGTGGTCTAGTTATTTTTAATTCTATAAAATATGCTTCACTTCAGAACACATTTTTATGTGGAAACTAATACAGGCCATGATTAGGAAGAATTAACTGACCCAACCTAACCTTTAATCAAACATATGTGAGAATACCGTGTTTATATGAAAAAAAGTGTAATTAGGCTACCAATCATTGTATGTAACATTATCACTACTGTAGATTGAAATATGATGTGTTAAAAAAATGATTTAGGCAATGGTTTTGTTAATAATAACCAAAACATTATAGAGTATTATATTTATTTTGAGCTAACCTAATTGTTTTATAAATTATATTTTTTTACATAAAAAGAGACAAATACAAGTAATTACACAGAAATTAGAGTATAATGAATGTTGGCAAAGTTAATTTTTTAAAATATGTGTGGAATATTGATTTTTTCTTTGAAATGTGCAAGATTGCCTTTTTTCACAGCAAGATCACACTTTCACTTTCATAGCAGCCTCTCCATAGAACTGCATTCAGATTGTCGCTCATGCTATACCATTGCACTTTCTAACCATTACCACAAGTATTTCTCATCTCATTTGCAGCTTTTTTTTCCCCATGAGGAAATGCATAGGGAAATGTATTCTGGTGCAAACTGTGGAAAGAGGGATGTAAATAAAGATCACACGCACTGCATGTATAGAGAGGTTGCTTAATCTCTGCATGGCCTGTGGCAAGCTTCCGTGAGGATGCTGATTTGGATCAGCTTAAAATGGTAGGGAAAGTGAGCACAAATAATGTTAACTCTGACCCAAAATGAGTGGTACTAAGTGGAAAGCACCAGAGTGAATATGCAGGGAGGTAGAGCATGATGAATAAGAGCTTATGGAGCCACAAGGAAGGAGCTGAGGAAGATCAGGCAAATGTTGGAGAGGCAGGTTGTGGAATAACCCTTAAGGTTGTTACACACGTGTGTTTAGGAGACAACTAAAGGGCTTGAATACATGTGATTCCATGCCAGACCAGGGGGTGGCGAAGTGCACTAATTTTCCCTCTCGACCTTTTGCAGACCATTCTAGGGAAATCCCGCCCGGCTCTGGGGCCGCCTATGACGTCACTTCTGGTTCCGGTATTGATGACATCACTTCCTTTACTGGCCTTTAAAGCCGCCATCTTGTCTCCAGAAAATCAGTTCTGTTTTGGACTCAGTTGAATGAACATGTCTTTGTTAATGTTTCAGTTTTGCAGCCGGAAACAATTATACGAGTGGCTGCCCCAAACCTTCTCAATGTTTGATGGTCGTTTTTGTGACAAGGTATAATATCCTTGTTTTTACCCCAAACAACTTTGAAAACCCCCCAAAAATAATTATAGTGAGATTTTAAAAGTCATATGTGAAAAGGATTTTTGGGGCAACTTCATGAAAGGATATCTGAAACAAAACACTGCAGTGTTGCATCACTAGGAAATTAATCCATTAGGCAGCAGGAATAACACTGTAGCATAACAACCAGTGCACTAAAGGTAGATATTAAAATGTGAATGAGGGGAGTGGTTCATATAATTGATGTTTTTGATGACTGATATTTGCCAACATTCTTAGAACACTAAGATAATATTGAGAAAAGCACAAGAAAGACTCCACTTTCTTATAGGTGCCTAAATGTGTATGGATAATGAACAAAATGAAAACTCTTGAACATTAAACGCTATACTACTGAAAGTGTTTTAGTTTGAAGGAGATATTCTGAAGACGTGTGAGATCTGCAAAATCAGTCGAAGCACATGACTTGCTAGAAAATACGAGATATTTACCATTATACTGTAAAGGATTCCAGCTATATTGGAAACAAACTGCTATCACTTTACAAACTGGAAATTGGTACTATAGAATCAAACTAAGATCAACAAGTTCAGTATATCTCTAAGAAGAAATTGTGAATAACTAAAACAATTTGATTGCATGACTTTAAATTCTTTGGTTTCTGTAAACTGCAAATATTGTGCATTTTTATTTCTAGCCTTTTTGTTTACTTTGTATTTATCTTTAAATATATTTTTTTTTTTTACTTAAGCAGTACGTTTAAATAAGAATTCTCAAGAAATGGTTCTAAAAAGTCAATTGAAAGACAGAGAAATACTGGATAATCAGTTTATTAAAGTATTAAACTTGCAAGTTAAGCAAGGGTTCTATGATGCATAAAAGAGAATAATGCCCAAACAACCCAGAAAGTCGGAGATTTACTGGAACTGAATTTGAAAACTCTAGCACATCAAATATCCAATAGAGGACAAAGCCAGCAAATTAAATTTGTCAGATTTTCAGTTTTATCAATCGGCTTTGAATCTAAGGAATGAATAACTTTAGCTACCTCAGTAGCAATGGATCAGCTTTAAAGAAATAAAAACAAAAACATGAGGAGCAATTAATTTCTCTGCTGTTTCAGTCTTACTAGAACTCATTTGTTTTATGTTGCTCAGTCTCTGGTTTCTCACACATCTCCATAATCTGAGTTGGCAGCTAAAGGTTTCATCTGGCTTCATTACTGAATATGAAGAATAGCTGTTACTTAGGACTTACCAGCTTCCACACTGTAGCATAATATAAAAGAATCTGTTCCTTATTTAAAACTCATGTCTTACATAGTACCATGACTACATATTTAACAAGTTCCAGTACTTCCAAGTAGCTTTCAAGTGCCCAGGGTGCTGGGGTTACACAGTAAGATGTTGGGAAAAGGGAGAACTGAGGTGATACCTGCCTCTTATGTTTTACAGATTCGTGAGTTCGTAACAAGTCCTTCTGTAACTATTGTACAGGGAAGCTAATTTGGGTTTGAGGGTTTTAGAATTGTATGTTTGTTGTGTATTTTGTTTATGTGTAGCTCTAGTAAGTTCTGTCTCAGAGCAATTTAAGTACAGTTTGGACACTTTTAGCTAGTTTAAGTTTCCTTTGCAAGATGCGTCAGATTTCACAATTAATGTCTGGTTTTCTTGAAGTAAATGGGCTGTTACTTCTCTCTCAGCATTTCTGGGTCGTAGAAAGTACAGTATCTGGTTCAATAATCTTATTCATGAACTGATCTTTGAGCATGGGAAAGTTTCTATATAAATAAAATTATTATTATTATTATAATAAATCTCTCTGCCTTTCTTTTCCTAAATGTAATTGTGTTTTATAGCAAATGTTGCTCCTAATGACCGCTATTTCTACCTGTGATTTGATTTGTTTTAATGAAAGTTCACACTCTGACTACCCCCTTGTAAACTGTATATGTGATTATGCTCTGAAAATTAAACTTTCTATGATCACTCTTTGTTCTTGCAAATATTTCTTTATGGTTTCTTTCTTTTCTATCTTGTACAAGCCTCATATACTACAGATGCTTCCTTCTTTTTTACAGTTTGTAGACTTCTCTCTTCACCTCATGCTTCCCATTACCTGCTGAGAATGTCATCTAGCTGCTTATCATTTGTAGACCTTTTTTGTCCCCACTTGAATTAGGCTAGTCACAAAGAATTTCTCCTAATTCTAAACACTGAACATAAGCAGAGATACTAGCTGAAATACCCAGCTGAAACTCTATTTAATTTGAAAAGCAACAGGGGCGCAGTGCTGCTCAAAAATAAAGAATGCTGGCAGTTGCCTCCAGTTCGCCCTCTGGTGGCCGTTCCGAGTGTTAACATGCATACAAGACCACAAGATCACCCCCCATCCTACCCAGAAGGGGGTGGGTTATGGCTGATTTCACCCTACAGTATTTTTAGTCGACCAATGAGGAACATGTGTACCAAGTTTCATGAAAATCGCTCCAGCTGTTCGGACGTGATGCTGGAACATACATACACACATTGACTTTATAGATAGATATATATATACACTACAGTCTGAGCTATCTTGTCTTATGCTAATTCCCAATATATGAAAACAATTGATGCTGCCTAGGCAAAGCACTATGGCAACACATGTTTATAACTATTAAAATTTGGCATGAATTTGTATCCTTCCTTCAACACTAGAAAAATGCCATTAATCAATCCTTATTCTAACTAATTTCTATCTACAAATATGTCTTCCACCTACTCCAATCTCTCTTCTAGCACGGGACAATAAAATCTTGATGTGTATTAAAAATGTAGACAATTTTTCGACATTACTTTTGGACATAAGAGGAGGAAAGTATTTTCAAAGTTGGTCTTAATTACCAAGAAAAATGAATGAAGTCATAAAGGTTTGACACAGTAAAATATTGTATTAAAGAGTAACACTAACCAGATAAAAAGAGATCACAAATGGTCAGTAACTGTCTAGACTTCAGTAAAATGTAAATTGAAGAGTTTCAATTAAGATTCTTTCATTTTCAGCTTTGTCAAGTGCAAATTTAGGCAGAGTGAATGTTGGTTGTAGAATACACTCGGATTTTATGTTGAAAAAATATATATAATTCTCTCTAGTTCCTATAGTAGATAAGGGACTCCAACGTCTTGGTTAAGCTTTGCTAACAATTTCCTTTGTAAGAGATAAGAAACCCATTTCATTCCTGTAAACGTCAATCTGTACATTTATTGTGTTAATTAATCAGGTTTTGGGGTCTGGCATATTAAAGTTGATTTCAACAAAGGTTTACATTCATGCCAGATACTATTGGATCTCATGGTGCAGTAAACAGAGGATTACAAGCTCGACTTTGCATGTTACTTCTGAAGGCAGCTATACAAATCCCTTTACAGAACCTAATATAAATGCCCTGTAAGATCCCAAAATATCCAGGGCAGAGTTCCTTCGCCTTACTCATTTTCCTGGAAATTTCACAAAACAGCTAAAACTAATGGAAGAAAACTAAAAATATTACTAAAATTGTCTATGGATTAATTATTTCATAGCCTGGGGGACTATGTTAAAACTAAATTACATTTAAAAAAATTGAAGACAGAGTTAATGATTCGTTAAGTAAAGTACAAATTCTATTTTTAAATTTTATAAACATTTGCATTGATTGTGTTGGCCTGTAATAATATCCATGAGTTAATACTCTATTCTGTGGGGGAAGAAAGAGGGGATCAGTATATTCAAAACAAAATTAAAACAATTTTGAAGCTATGTAAAGCTACAAGAGCAGCAACATGGGATGTTTCCATTACAAAGCTGACCAAAAAATTCTTATTAATATAAAACAATTCATTTTATGCATGTTTAAACATATTTCCTACTTTTTATAGCAACTCAGCTTAAGATAAATGTTATTTTTATCCTGGTGTGTTCAGGGTTTGCTCTGCTTATCAAAGCTATGATTACAATTTTTTAAACTTTGCTCGTATATACAGTACGTAATTCTACTGCCAATGCTGTCATCTTGAGACACTGTAAATATATTTTAAGATCAACCTATAAATGTGCCTGCTGAAAATTATTACCCCAGACAACATGTACTATATAATAAAACACTAAAGTCTGTGTGTCCAGTCCCTCAGAGCAATCTGATTGGTCAGTTTAGCTTTGGCATAATTGATCAGTTTGGATTTAGTGATGTGATGTGAGAGGAAGTGCAAGTGTGAGACGAAGAGGAGTAAAGGCATATGAGGCATGCTGAGAGAGTCATTTTCAAAGACCAGACAGGGGGCAAGAAAGCTCCTCGCAAATAATAAAAGAGAGTGAGTGCCAGTTAAGAAATGTTCACACACATTCAAATACAGAGGAAAGTCACTAAAAGTACACATAAGGAAGATGATAAAAATATTTTTTAATTGTTTTATTACCTGTCTGTGACAGGTACCGTGGCTAGTTATTCAATAATTTGAGTTGAATACTTAAATAAATCAAATGGACAGTTTCTAAATTTAAAAACATAAAAAGAAAATGACTTGGTGGATTGCAATACTCTAAAAACACAAATGTTGCACTTGCAGCATAAGTAGATAGTACCTTTCAGACAAACATAATGCACACATTACTGGACAGTAAATAATTATATACATGGTATTTCTCTTAGTCAGGTAATAACAATAAACATCCATTAAAAGTTTCGCAAACAAGGCTGATTCGTAACATGACAAATCATGCTTCAGTGCTATAAGTGTGGTGTAACACTACTCAGTAATCAAGTATCTTTATAAGCACCCTGTAGCATAACTGATTAACAAAATGTAGCAATGTCTTGTCACAAAACTGTTTAAATAGGTGGCAGAATTCACTATGTGCAATTCCTTGAAGAAGTTCTGACACAGGTAAAAGCTCCTTCTTGAACTGTGCTAACAGTTATAACAACGTGGCTATAGGAAGTGAAATTTGTTAAAGATCTGCAGTTTTCAAAATAGGCCTCAATACTGTATTTGAGATACATAGCTTAAAAATGTAGTAACAGTCCTTTAATTAGGCACAAGTAAAAAAAAGATCCCAGAATAAATTAAAACTGTCTCAACAGGTATTTAATATAAATAATCCCCCTTATCCTAACTGGTAACAGTGCCACAACACTCAAACTACCCAATGTAACTTACAGCATTAACATAATCCAACAAAAAAGAAAACCATAACACACAACAAAGAATACACCACCCAAAGGGGGAAAGAAATGACTGCATTAATTTTCCAAATTAACACAGAAAATAAAAACTCAAAAGTGTATTTAAAACAACCTCTCTAAAGGAAAACTGAAAAGAAGATTAAGTCTTTACACTTCAACAGAAAGACCAACGGAGGCACTTGTCTTAACATGTTAATCAACCAAATGTTTTACATGACAGACCAGCACTTACGTTTGTAGCTGGCACTTCTAAATTTGATAAGTACATAAAGTTTATGTGCAGCCTTAAGATGGGTACTGTGCCTTTTTAAATGGAACAAGTTTAGTATCAGACTGATACGAGAATCCACATTTAAAAGTACAAATGCTCAAAAAAATTAAAACCCTGAGAGAAACTTAATAGTATCTAGACAAGACATTAAAGTCATGTAATTAAAAGGACACTAGCTGAGAATACACTTCAAGTAGAAAACCAGAGTAGGTGCATAATTTGCCACTTACTTAATTCGCACAATCTTATCTTAGATGTTGAAATTCTAATGTTGTTGTTCGATATATTGTAATTTTATGTGTTGTTTATATATCTAGACATCATACTGACATGGGAATTGGCCTGCATTTTTGAAAGGGCCAATGCTTGTCTCGCATTTCTTGCACACAAAGACCCTTTTCAAAGGAGCACAACTGTGCAATGGCACTCTGCAACAGAACGTAATAACTCACATACAAGAGAAATTAATAAAAATTTATTTAGAAACAATGCAAAGGTAGATGGTTGTTATGTAAATGTAAATCAAATACAGTTGTGTTGAAAGATTACAGATATTTAACTTGTGTATTCTATATTAACATATACTGAAATCAGTCGAAATGGATTGAGCTAATATTAAATACCAGTAACGGTGCACTGCACGATAGCGTGCAGTGAATACACTTGACTTGGGCATTCATAGTTTTGATACTCTTTCTCTGTACGTTTAGCATTCGTTTGCTTAGAGGTTGATGCGCTTGCTGCTTCCTGAGCGGATCTTCTTTTCTCCACCCTAGCGGCCCGCTGCTTCTCTTGTTTCATCAGCATCTTTTCGCGTTAAAATTGATTAAGTTAGTTTTTGTGTTGCAATTACTTAGTACGTTTTTCTTAATTTTTCAATTAAGCGCCACAATCTTCCTTAAGAATGATTAAAGATATGAAGAGGTAGGGGAAGTGACCACGAAGGTGGTAGGGAATGAGAACGATGCATATAAGCATACGCCGCAAGGTCACCCTGCTGCATGCTGCCGTGAGTTGATTCTACAATAAAATAAAAATAAAAAGAGTAATAAAAATCATCACCCTGAAATCGGATAGTAGACGTCATGTAGTATGTATACCAAATTTCAGGTCGATAGGTGAAACTGTTTGCGACCTACAGGTGATTTAAAATCCTGGACAGACAAACGAACAGCCACGGTAGTGTATTATATAAGACCAGTGATGGCGCACTGCACGATAACGTGCAGAGAATACACTTGACTTGAGCATTCATAGTTTTCATAGTCTTTCTCTGTACGTTTAGCATTCGTTTGCTCAGAGGCTGATGCGCTTGTTGCTTCCTGAGCAGCTTTTCTTTTCTCCACTCTAGCGGCCCGCTTCTTTTCTTCTTTCGTAAGCATCTTTTTGCATTAAAACTGATTAAGTCAGTGTTTGCGTTGCAATTACTTAGTACATTCTTAATTTTTCACTTAAGCTGGCACTTAAGTCTTCACTCTGCCTGAAGAATGATTTAAGATATGAAGAGGTAGGGGAAGTGATGGCGAATATGGTAGGAAATGAGAACGGCACCCGTACGCATGCACCGGACAGCCGCTCTGCTGGCCGCTGCCAAGAGTTGATGCTAAAATAAAATAAAATAAAATAAAAATAAAAAGAGGATATAAGCATACGCCGCAAGGTCACCCTGCTGCATGCTGCCGTGAGTTGATTCTACAATAAAATAAAAATAAAAAGAGTAATAAAAATCATCACCCTGAAATCGGATAGTAGACATCATGTAGTATATATGTACCAAATTTCAGGTCAATAGTTCAAATGGTTTGCGAGGTACAGGGGATTTAAAATCCTGATCAAACAAACGGACAGTCATGGTAGTGTATTGTATTATATAAGAAGACTATATGAATAACGGTTATCCAAAACTGTTAGGATACTAACATAAAAAGTTAACAAACTCACCTTGATATTTGGTAATGTTTTTCTTCACAAAATTTTATAGCCTTTGTCCCGTTTTGATCCTTTTGTTGAAAACTGCTTTTCATCATTGCAAAAATTGATTACTGGAAGTGAGACTAGAGATGTGGAATAATCACGATCCATGATCAGGCTGACTAGCAGGAAAGATATTTACCCGTCAATGTGACACTTCCAGATTTTTTTGGAAAGGGCTAAGGGGCCTGTGTGGGTCTGTGCATTTGAGTGTACTTTGCAAGGACTGGTTACATTTTCAGGGCAGATGTCACTCCAGACTCACACCTGACAATGAAATGGTAAACCTACCACCAATCTAAGATTATATATTGACAAAATTAGGTTTGAAAAATAAATGAATATATTTTTTATATATTTTGATTTTTTTCCTTTTTTGTATGAGTGAAAAACATACCTCTCCGTATCCTCTTAAAACAGTAGTAAAATGGTTCATTATATTTGAAACTCTATTATAATCTAATGCACGTGTGTAGTATTTGGACTTTCAAAAGAAGCATCAGGAATAGCTGTATGGTTTCCATCTATTTTAGCCCCATTTCCTTTAAAGAATTTCAGGAAACTGGGGTCTATCCAAGCTGCATTTTGCACAAAGTAAACGTATAAACTTTTGATAGGAAACCACTCCATTGAAAGAAACATACTTTTCATGCAAAAACACAGTCTTTCTAAGTAAATGTATAAATAACAGCTATAAATAATATAATATTCAAAGCTTTGTAAAATGAGAGGAAAAGCAAGTACATAAAGAAAACCCACATGTCAAAAGTGGTATCATGCCAACTCCTCATGGTTTGCGACTGTATCGTGATTTGTATCCTGTTCACTGGACATATAATATACGGGCATGCTATCCACTGCATTACTGTCCCACTCCAGCAAGTTACTTCAGTCCTTCCAAATCTAGTCACTTTAAAAGGGAACACAAAATGCCTAAAAATCATCTACTGTAGTGATAAAATGAAGTAGAGTAACGCCTCTACATTCACAAACCTGACATTCACGGTGTTGGTTATTTGTGAGTTGGTAGTGAACAATTAAATGGAAATATTTTTGGACCTTGCCTAAAGATCACAGAAACTTATGGTGCCTAAGGCAATTTAGATTAACAATACTGAAAATGATTTGTATCACATAAAATCATATAATATATAAATATTAGTGTTATTTAGTATTTGTTAGCATAACATCATATCTTTAATATTAAAATTAATTTGGTAAAGAAAAAAAAGAACTGGGAGGCAGTGTAGCATATGTGATAAACAGTGCACATCAGTCCAGTGATCTGTCGATTGTAAGTGAGCAGGAGAATCTCTTTATTCCTTCACTGAACTGATACTGCAAACACCATTCTAAGACTAGATCTCAGCTTTTAGACTCTACCTCCATGATCGCCCCCTGTAACATTCTTGTGATCTGTCTCATCCTTTGCCGTCACAGTTTTACTATCAGCTCTGCTTTACAGGGAACATCAGCTCATAACATAGGTTACTCATCCTGGGCTGATGCAGCTTGTCAGCAACGTTATTAAGAATTGTGAATGTTATTTCTAGTACAATAAATCAAAATAGTGTTAAAGCTCAACTTGTTTAAAACAGGCCCACTTACCTTATCATGGAGTATGTCTGTCTGTGTGTCAGAGGGACCAAAGTATTATTGGCAAATTTTGACGTTAGCAGAGATCTTCTGCCCCTAACCGTTTAGATTGTGGTTACTGTAAATGCAGTCTCAGGTGAGAAGTAATAGATAACAGATAGATAACAGATTTCACTTTGTTGTTTTTCATTCAACAACAAGCAAGTTAATATGCTAAATCCATGTGAGAAAAAGTTAATATACCCTTATTGCTTCTATATCAGTTAAAAAGCAGTTAGAGGTTACCACCTCCATAAAAGTAAAACATTTGGCAGTCCAATCTGAAACATTAGAATTTGCAATAACACCATGCAGATGACAGATGACATTTGAAATTGTTCCAGGGAAGCACAATGGGATTTTGTATACCTATGGGAAAAAATAACATTCTATCTTTTACTAAATAAATATATCACATTTTTAAAAGTGAAATCCTTTCATGTAGTGGAAAATATTGTATGTAAAATACAGCAAAGCAGTTATAATTTTAAATAGAAATATAAAGAACAATATGTATAAGGTGGTCAGTTTTTAAATAGAGTGAATAAATCATAATGAAAATGTTTATATTATCTTAATCCATGTTATGTAATATTGTATGTTTAATATTCACATTCTGATGTTTTTAGGTAAAATCATACTCTGCTTGAGAGAACTCTACACTCAAAATTAATTGTTGTCTATTTCATTTAAAAAATGACATTCCGATCCTCAAACATTGACACACTGTATTTTCTGTAGTATCATCAACTTGTTGGCTCTAGTTGCTTTACATAGTTTTTGAAATACAGCATTGAAAAAAGCTTTTGTAAGGTGTGCATTCTGAATGCTAGTGTATAATATGGTCCATTACAGCTGATGTGATATATATGGACATAATGAATAAGATGTTCAAAAGTCAAACCACCAAAGTGGTTGTTTAGCTATATTCAAAAAATGGACTCTTTAAATTTAAAATCTTCATTTATTACTTAGGCCATATTGTTCAAACCATTATATCTGACCTGAATTTATATTGCCATGTCTATTTGATTTTTTACTGTTTATATTTAGACCTGCCTTAGTTGTTATAAAGTTATGCAAAACACAATATGCAAAATGATTTGTCAGATATCATCAAGGCTACATAGTGTTACAATACCCAGATGGGCCAAGACATCTGATTCCACTATTTAAAAAGCCAAGGGCTTTCTTGACAACAGAAGGGACAGATTATTTTGCATTACTGTAATCTAAGTTGAAGGTTGCCAGAAGGCAATGAACCAGAATAATGGTGAACCATACACTCCAATATAATATATCAGTGTGTCATGTATTAAGAAATAGCAGAACTGAAAAAATAAAAAAAATCATATTTGTTTAGTTAATAATGTCCTTCAGTTCACCCTGTGCTTGTACCTGTCAAGAATACACATAATTTATAAACATATACAGTCTGTAAAATAACGTTTAGGTGGTGAAATATCTATAATTAGCCTTAAAGATTCACAAAATATAAAGTAAATGAATATAATACCAAATATTTTTGTGACAATATATTACAAGCTACAGCCTCTAAGCCTTCTATAGTCCGTAATAGACTGTAGAAGCATGTCGTATTTTTACATAAACTTCTTAAAAAATCAACACTGATCATGTCCCATTTTTTTTCTTAAATAGCACAGAAACAAGCAACCTCTGTGAAGTTTACTGTATTCACATGTTAAAACAAGTCAAATAATGAAAATACTGTTTATATCATATTATCACCTTGACATGAACATGTTTAAGAAAAGTTCAGTTTTCAAAAATGGTATATAAAGTGCTTGTATGAGAAAAAG
The DNA here is from genome assembly GCA_026402145.1 of Polypterus bichir lapradei. Classification (NCBI taxonomy): domain Eukaryota; kingdom Metazoa; phylum Chordata; class Cladistia; order Polypteriformes; family Polypteridae; genus Polypterus; species Polypterus bichir. The sequence continues at coordinate 21,026,488 of JANRMT010062822.1, forward strand.
TAGCACATTGTGTCAGCCTTGTGTAAAGTCTTAAATAAAGTCCTAATTTACAGTTTTCAAAAGTCTAATTATAAAAACAGCACCTTCAGAGCTACAAGCACAAGCTCCTTTATAGTGCACTAGCAAAATACCCATGCTTCGCAGCGGAGAAGAAGTGTGTTAAAGAAGTTATGAAAAAGAAAAGGAAACATTTTAAAAATAATGTAACATTTGCTTTCTATTCGTTTGCATAAGCACAGTCCTTCACCAGCAATTATTTATTGTTAGCTCAGACCCGGCACTTAAGTTTCTCTCGCACTTTTGCTGAGTTTGCTGTGCCAAACACGTCCTCTCATTAAACTTGTATCTCGCGAATATCGTATTCGTCTTAGGCATGACAAACGCCAGTGGCAGCGTATCTATGAACTTAATTTAAAGTTAAGCTTTACACCTTGCTTTCCTATTCGTTTGCATAAGCACAGTCCTTCACCAGCAAGATTAATTCCGTTACAGCAATTTTAACTCCGTTACAAAGTAATTCAAAGTCTCGTTTATACCCTGCGTCGTTTCATTAAACTTGTATCTCGCGAATATTGTATTCTTCGTAGGCATGACAAACGCCAGCGGCAGCGTGTCTATAAACTTAATTTAAACTTACGGTTTACACTGTGCTTTGTTTCCGCAGTAGCTGCACTTATGAATATGTTTGTATGCGTCACTCACTTCATATTCTTTTGCTGCCTTCTCAATTGTGTAATGCGTTTTTTGTTTAGCACTCTTTGGAGCTCTTCCTTGTTCTCTGCGTACTGCGTTCATAGTCAGTTCATGTGAGCCGCTCGGAGTACATGCATCGAAGGTTCTCAGCTGTGCTTGTGCTATCTCGTGTGATGTCCACAGCTTTATTTAATGTTAGCTAAGACCCAGCACTTAAAAGTTTCTCTCGCACTTTTGCTGAGTTTGTGCCAAACACCACCCTGACCATCTCATCTTTGTTTGCATAAGCACAGTCCTTCACCCGCGAATATTTAGTGGCAGAGTGTTTCTATTGGATTGCCACTGACGGACGGCCTTATATGGGCAGGCACTCAATTACGTTTTGAGGCATGATGATGAGGGACGCAACTCCGCCTCACACGGCAACCGAGCTGCAGGCTATGGCTGTATATATGTACATAAGTAAGTTCCAGTTATGACCGTTACGTGTAGAATTTCGAAATGAAACCTGCCTAACTTTTTTTAGTAAGCTGTAAGGAATGAGCCTGCCAAATTTCAGCCTTCTACCTACACGGGAAGTTGGAGAATTAGTGATGAGTCAGTGAGTGAGTCAGTTAGTAAGTGAGGGCTTTGCCTTTTATTAGTATAGATTGTCAGTAGAATTAAAATATGTATGTAGTAAAATTATTTCATTTCTCTCCCAGTATTTTCTTTTTATTTGCCAGTATGGAAGATATAAACACTATATTAAAATACTAATCTAACTAATAAAATAATTAATTAATCACATTTACTATTTAGTTTAACATACATGGAAAGTTTTTAAATGAATTTTTTTTTGTTACTTCAAAGTGATCTGTATTGCAAATGCCTAAAATTTTTTTCTTAACACTGAAATTATTCTTAACACAATAGACTTTTAATATATATAATGTAAATAAACAGTAATTGTTAAAAACGTAAACTAAAAAGCTGGTTACAAAATGCACAGATATATTTTACTAATAATACTGATTCACTAAGCAGTTGATTCCAATGTTATCTGGCACACTGTGACAATATGGGTCGGCTCCATGCTTTAACCCACCACCGTCAATAGTCATAACCAAGATGAGCCAGGCAAATGAGGACACCTACATCTAGCCAAATGGTGGGTACAAAAAGTGACTTAGTGCTTTTATTAAAACAATCCAAAAACAAACAGTTTCCCATAGTACAGTACAAAATCTTCTTTAAACAAATAAATACATCAATAAAAAATCAAAGATGAAATTATATGATACAAATAGTTTAAATAAATTATCAATTAAAAATCTGAGACAGTCCATAAAAGCTATGAGCACAACACTTGGGGGGCTGATGAGGATTGCTCTGGCTGAGCATGCTTAGGCAGCTGGAGCGGCCCATTGTTCAAGTGACTATCCCTGTAATGCTGAGGAAGGGCGGCAGCAGCCGCTGAAGGGAAGCATGGCGCGGTGCCCTGCTAAGTCCACGGACAATAACAGGGGCCCAAGTCTATGAGAGAAGTTTGGCTGCACCTATTGGCAGTACGTCTCCTCTGCTTACCCTGTACAGTATCCTGCAGACAGAGGAGATGTCGGTTTTAGTAAGGAAACACCAGAGATTGAGATTTTAGAATGGTTTCCTGTCTTGGGATTTTAACCTTATTTTAATTAATTATTTGTTATTATTATTTGGTTTTAATCGCCACACGGACACTCTTTCATGGAATAATTTATTTTTTTATTCTGGATGTAGCACTGCACTTTTGAACACTGTCTTTTGTTGGGTTTCAATAAACGTACTTAAACACTTTTGCATCTACCCCTTACTGCATGTGTGTCCTCATTTGCCCGGCCCAACTTAGTTATAACTATCGATGGCTCAGATTCAAGAGGCTCTCGAACGTGACTGGGAGTATGGAGCCAACCCGCACCGTCATGCACACCCGTCTAAAATACTTTGTTTTTAATAACAACCCTGGCCCACCCATGTGGTCTATCTAAATAAGGCAAAAGTTCAGCAATGTAATGTCCATGTCTTAAAGGACAAGGAATTTACAGTAATAATCCAATAATTAGATAGAAACCTTTCTATTAACAGACGATGTACAAATTTCACAAAATTTTTATAGACCTCTACATTCTCTTTTGAACTAAAACAATCAGCTGTCCTTGAGTCAAAAAGCTTCCTTAACAATTAATGAAGCAGGGAAAATCAACATGAGTGTATTTATGAGTAGTCCTAAATGTTCATTTAATAAATCAACTATATTTCCCTGCAAATCATTATGGTTGCCTGAGGTAATGACAGGCTTAAACAAGGATAAGTTCTGTAGCAAGAACCCAGCCTTACCCGTTTACTTAACAGTTTAAACAAATACAATGCTTGGTGTGGAAATGAAACAAGAATAAATGGCTGCAATAACAAAGAGTACTTTGTCTGCTATCAGGTGAGTGAGGTTGCTTGGGTAAGAAGTGACACCTCCTTCCAGGTAGTCATGCTCATTGGGCAGTTTCTCAGCACTATGAAGGAAGAAGACAAGACATTTAGTGGCAGAGCCCACTCTCGATCTGGGGTGGTACCACATACCTGGGAGGAACTCTGAGAGTTACTCTCTGATGCACATGCATGACATCTGTCACAAAGAGGGAGGCAGCTAAAAGAACCAAAACAAGGTAATTCCACACCAGGCCAAGGGGAGGCGGGGTGCAGCAAACCTTTCTCTTTTATCTCTGCAGACCAGACACGAGAAATTCTGCCTGATTCCAACAATGTCATTTTCAGTTCCGCCTCAATGACATCATTTCCAGTTCCGGCCCCAAGAACATCACTTCTAGTTCCACCCCCCCATATGATGTCCTTCCGCCAACCTCTTTTAAAAGCCAGTCATCCTCCATTTGTACTCAGTTCTATTGTTGGACTTAACCTGTACACTTCTGTGTTACCTAATCTTCGTATTTGCAACCTTATTTAAGTATACGGGTGGCTGCCCCAAACCTCCTTTTGGTGTCCTATTCATTTCACACATCATATAAATACACCTTAAATTTTTGTTAAATTCCTGTTGGCAATTCTGGTTGTATATTTCTTTTTTGATATCCTGAAATCCCCAATTTTGAACAAAAATACAGTCGAAATTGTGAAATAAATTGTGGTCACTAATCAGAAATAATAAACGTCACATTTCTGTAAAGGCAAAAATTTTCTTTCATAAAAACAGGTCCTAGAATATTTTCACATTTGATACAATATTTTTACAAACATTCAGTTCCTTAACACAGAATCATAAAACATTCAATCATCACTACACTAACAAATGCAGCTTTTCTTTTGTATGTGCTTCCAACACAGATGCTTACGCTTAAAAAGTAGCAAAAGAGCGCTCCCATCTTTTTCTTATTTTCTTTCCTTTTTTTTTGCTTAGCCATGAACTTTTAACATTGTATGTTAGGCTTTCTATAAAAAGTGTAATGACCTTCCTAAACAACACAGTACATTACCGAAAAAAACAGCCAGGTCCACTCACAGCAAATACTTGAGCTGCACCGCTAAAGGCTGACCTGGAATTTCTCTGTCAGAAATAACTTTCACACCATCTTTACATATTATGAACAGAGCTGACATAAGCACAAAAATTAAGTGAGAGGTAATAAGAGTGTAATCTTCAAAATTGACCCAGAAATCACAGACATTACAGTTACTAAAAGATACAATAAGGCTATTTTTATATTTTTAATTTAGAGCAGGGACGTTCGTTGTGTGGGGTCTACTTCTGCACATACTACATGTAGCAAGGAATCCATTCCCAGACAATTTTCATTCCCGGGAAACCGGGAACGGCCAAGTTTGCATGTATAGCGCATAAAAGTGTAACAATCGATCAAGAAATAACAGAGTTATAGTTGAAAATAATTAAGTGGCACGGTTTTTTGGCCCACAGTGTAGTGTTTTGCAGACTGATTCAGTCAACTAGTAGCAGTCGTCAGTCTCCCAGCTCCGACTAAGACTGAGTATAGTGGACTGGGAGGAATCTGCACTCTGCAGCTCACGAATGCCGGGACAGGGCAGACTTCATTGACGTCTGTCAGACAACAGCTCTGAACAGCAAATTGAAATTGCAATGCGTTAGTCTGTTGCATCCGCATTATCTGTGCCAAGAAACTTGCCATCACAGAATGATGACAAGAAACTGGATGCATCAGTAAAAGCTGAAATGACGGTGTTTCAGAGCAACGGCAAGCGTGGGCGTTGTTTAGAACAAGTGTATCTGTATCTGATCAGGTAGATCACATTGCATTCAAAAAAAATTTTTTTTAAACATTAATCTATCATATATCCTCTCTATGGCATTTGCCACTTGATTGACATACAGGACGGCCAGTCTGAGATCTCTTTCCTTCTAACACACTGGTCATCCCACATGCACCCATACAATCAGATTGTGATTCAGACTACGAATGCCATGAATGTAATTACACCAATCTACATGCTGTCAAATAAACAAACCACACGACGTGGCTTCGCCTCTGACGCTGATGTGCAGTGATTGTGTACGCCTGATGAGCCCAGAATTAGGGCGAAACACGTGTCGCGTACTCTTTGCATTATTTGACAGTAAAACTTTGCAACATTCTATGATCTGCTTCTCGCAACGGAAGAGGGCACTGTGGCAGATGTTTGCCGACACAAGCGTTACCTGGTAGGTAACCACTCATACAATCAGATTGTGATTCAGACTATGAATGCCATGAATGTAATTACCCCGATCTACATGCTGTCAAATAAACAAACCACAAGCCGTGGCGATAAGTAAAGGGCGCAACACGTGTTGTGTACTCTTTGCATTATTTGACAGTAAAACTATGCAATATATATATATATAGTATTTTTTAATGTAGGTAGATCATTTCGACCTGGTCATTTTAAAAGCAGCTTGCAAGCCGAAAAGGTGTGAGCACCCCTGAACTAGATACATGTACTTATATGACAGCATGAACTGCTTGTAGATAAGGTTAGTCTTTTATTGGTGTCAACATATTGCAGTAGTTTTATTAAAAATAAGTGTTGGTCGTTCTAAAACCGTTCACATGTGAGATGCCCGTGTACTGTGTCATCCCCGGGAGCCCGGGATTCCCAGGAATGACATGCAGGATTCCCGAATTCCTGGGAAAGGATAAACCCGTCCGGGAATGGATTCCCTAACATGTAGCTCTAAATCTACCTCTGCTTGACAATTGAAATTTTGCTGTAGTATCTTTTAATACCATCAACTATTGCATGTATTATTTATTACTTTACTTTAAGCTCCATTATGGTTTAATAAATCAACTTATTTCCATATGTTTTTGTAAGCTTGATGAAATTTTCTTGTCAGATAGCTGCATGTTTTTTTAGAAGCAGAGTGTAATAGTGCTTCCTCCTTTTTTTTGTCCATGTAACTGAATGGCTCTATTAAGTTTGTCCATGAATGTACAGACTCTACTTTATAAAGATGGCTGCTGATGCTGTTGCCAGTATACTGAGAACTTTCTGCTGCATCCTCTAGTGTATTGGTATATCAGAAAAAAAGACACTGCACACTAAATTTAACGTGGGAGCATTTAAAAGCTCACACTTAATTCTTTGTCAGTGTACTGGAATGTTATACCACAGTGTATTGAGAGGCAGCCACTTGAACAGCTGGGGAGAAATACACAGACATGGCATTATGCATTAAAACACGTTGCACTCCTAAGATGTTAACTAAAAATCACAAAAATATTTGTTATGTGTTATTTGGTCTATTGTTAACTTTAAACATAAGCAATCAATTGTACTTTGCACCAACCCACTGTAGGTTATGAAGTAGAATCATTACGTAATAATATATTTTTGAAACCATGAAAAGTATTTGTTTTTAAATATACAGTACAGTACATTAATGTACAGTAATGAAAGAAAATGTAATTTGTTACATTACACTACTGACCAAAAGGAACAAACTAATAAAAATGCCAAAACTCAATATGTAAACCAAAACTGGAAGATAAAAGCTTCATGAAGTCCAAATCTTCTTAAAGTGATTTTTGTACTAACTAGATAGCAGGTACGTTTATTAATTGAATCTAAAATCTTGGTGGACTATGACATTATGTGATACGACTTCCTGTTGGCATGTGATGACCAATAACAATATGGCTATATGGCTTACGTCATGAAAAAAATTATTAAAAATGGTTATGCCCAGAGTAACAAAATGATAATGTAAAAAAAATTTTCAAAAATCATTTAACATTCATAATGCAAAAATATTGGAAAATGGATGCCAAACAGTACACTATAGTGTCCATATCCCCCAGTAGTGTGTTACAAAGTAATTTACAAGAAGTCCAAAAAACAGCATATTTTGATTGTGGAAGATGAGCAATCTTCAGCTTTGGTGCTGGCTTCTCATGTGGAAAGAATTCAGATCAATGAGCTGTTTCTCGAGGCGAGAAAATCACACACCATGTATGATGCCATTACTTAAAAATATAACTAGTTAATGGATTGCTCACGGCATGTCAAGTCTATTACCGAGATTCAGCTAACACAAAATAAGTAAGAAAAAATGTTATTACATTTATTCTCATTTGCTGAGTGGCTTAAGTTAAAGTAGTAATAGAGAATCATGAAATAAAAATAGCTCAGAGTACCAGATTCACTTACAAGACGCAATATTTGCTTAGGAAGGAGACAGTAATATAAGATTTCTAGTGCTTCAGTAACCTGACCTTACAATGTCAGTGTGAGCACCTGTCTACATAAACTAATCCTAAAGAGCACAACATACATTATTGCACTGAAACACAAATGACAAAAACATAACAAATAACAAACAAACTGCAGAAAAAGAAATTCAATTACAGAATTCCTGCAATTCAAAATAATAATGCAAGTTCTGAGAACCTTATTGTTTTTATGATCTGCCTTGTTTAATTTTTGTTAGTAGCTGCTAAGCTATTGATAGGCAAGTTGACTGGGAGTGCACAAAACAGGGTGACTACACTGCCTCATTATCCCAGATTGTAGATTCTTCCGAAAAAAAAAAAAAAAAAACCTTACTGTTCACTCTTGCTAGTAAATTCTGGTTACAAAAATATCCTTTTGTTGCTTTCCTACTATTAAAATTCTTCTCTATTTGGTTTTGAATGTGTTCCATCTTTTTATTTACAAATAAGATTCATGTTTCACATCCCAATCCTCGGTATGTTACTTTGATTCTGTGACTTCTCCTGATTCCATCTTGCCTTATACTGCTGCCATCCGATATACTCAGCACAAAATCTTGGACATTTAAAGACGTGGAATCCATTGATGAAGCAGTTACACTCAAGGCTTGCTATAATAGAGAAGAAAATAGTGCAAGAAAATCAGAATATACAAAGTCTTGCCTCTGATGTGCTTGATGAAATAGTGTCTTTGACTATAGCAATTAGGAAAGAGCCAAGGGTTTACAATAAAAAATATACTCATAACAGCTCTTTTCAAGAGTCTTATAGACAGGGGTTGTGTTGTTATAAAGAAAATGAGACACCAATTATGAAAATAGGAAAAATGTGCTTTAGAAAAAGGGCTCATTTTAAAAGTTCATCAGATATGGCAAAAGTTTTTCATTAGCAGGAGATTTTGGCATTAACCAGATTTATCTGTTTTTGTTTTATAACTTACAATTTCTGAATTCTAACCCTAAAGGCCCAACCAAAGATTTTTTCGATCCATGGTAATCTTGTTGTTAATAGAGTCAGTTACATAACTCCTTCCACTACAGTTCTAACTAGGGCACTACACAAACAAACTATCAACTGTGGCGGATGGCCAGGTCCCATGCCCGGCCAGGACGCCCCTTTGACACTGGATCCAGGGCAGCAGCCATGGGATGCACGCTACATCCCCTGGAACGCGAGTTACATTGGGGCCACAGGCCTGTGACTTCAGGGCTCAGCCCTATTGGGCTCCGTGGCCACCACCGGGATGAGCTGATGGCTTAACGAGCCCATATGGGCTGGAATGCAGCCAAACCCGGAAGTGCAGCCTGAATTAGGTTAATTATCACCTGAAGCACTTCCGGGGGGGCTATAAGAACAGCCTGCAGCCACTACTTGAGGCGCCAGAGTCAGGAGGAGGAGGACAAAGCTGCCTGGGAGGAGTGGAGGAAGAAGAGTGTGTTGGTGTTTTCGTTTGGTGTGTTTTTGGGGACTGTGTAGGGCCTGTGGGACATGGGGAAGATGTGCCCCATGGCTGAAGACAAAATAAATCTTTTATTTTCATTTTCATGTGCTTCCGGTGCCAGTCTGTGTCAGGTCGGCGGCAACCAAGCGCTTCTGCCACACAGCATTTTTATTATCCTTTTACCTATTCCTTAATTATTATTATATTTTTGATAGCTTAAACTTCATAATCCTACTATTGATTGGACAAGAAGGAAGTCTTATTTTACAATGCGACCAATATTTTACCTACTGATTATCAGGATGTTTTCAATAAAAACAAGTCTCTAATGTTCCCTCTTTACAGAGAGAATAACCACTCTGTTTACCGATTGCCTGGCACCCCCTCCAAAAAAGGAAAGTTAATGCTCTGTTGAAACCCGAGAATGAGGCTATGGAGTTAAATATTCAACAAGTTTATAGAATGGGATTTTTAAACCATCCAATATTCCAAATGGTGTCGGTTTTTTCGATGTTGAGAAGGAGGGTGGTGGTTTGAGACTCTGTTTTAATTTTAGGGAATTAAGTAAGATTACCGATAAGAATAATTATCAAGTTTCTCTCATAACAATATTGTTAAACATAATTAATTGTTCAGTGATCATCACTGAATTAGATTTACACAGCATGTATAATCTCATTCATGCATGGGAAGGAATCAATTGAAACCTGACTTTAGTACAGCCAATGGAGTTACAAATAAGGATTAATGTGGTTGGGATTAGTTAACAGACTGTCAGTTTTTCAATCTGTTTGTAAATCATATTTTTTGTGAGATTCTGGATATGTTTGTATTAGTGTACATAGGTGATGTTCTCATTGTTTTTAAGGATCTTCAAACAGATGTGTAGCATGCCTGCTAGGTCCTTCAACAGCTGAAGGATAGCTTTTAAATTGGAGAAATGAGAATTTCAGAAAGACAAAAGTAATATTTTTAGGATACAGAATAACATACCTAGGATAATTTATGGATCCCATGAAACTGATAATAGTTAATTTATTTTTTTATTACAAATTTTAATTCAATCATTTCACCCATAATATGTATAACCCAAAAAACACAAAACAGTTTTCTTGGACAAGATAACCTCAGGCAGTATTTGGTATGTTGAAGTTACTATTCACCAATGCTTCAGTTCTGAGACATTCCAATACATTTTATTTTTTATTCAAAAAGCGCAGTACTGTCTTCTTCCAGGAACATCAGAATGCTAATAAAGTTAATATATGTACTTTTTTCTCTAAGAAACTAACACCTGTGGAGCAAAATTATGATATTGGTAGCCGAAATACTTCTAGCAATAAATAGCTTTAGAATAGAGACAGTATTGGCTGGAAGGAGCAAACTTCTCAATTAATATATTCATGCATCATGAGATCTTAATATATTTAAAGTTTGAATACCAGACAGGCTTGATGTTCCTTTTTTACCGGATGAATCAATTTCTATAATCTCATACAGAGTTGGGAATAAAGAGCCTTTTCAAGAGCTTTAGACATAGATAAGGACTGAGTGGTCTTTTGCCCTTGGAACCCCTGCACATTTTGCTTTTTTTCTTTCCAGTCTAACCATTTTTTTTTCTGTCCTCCCAGCCATTTGACCTCACCTTGTTTTATTGTTAGTTATTCTTTAATATTTTTGTGTTATCTTAATTGTTTTTTTTTCCTTGTAACTTATTCTTTGTTTTCTTGTAAAGCACTTTGAGCTAAATTATTGTATGAAAATGTGCTATATAAATAAATTCTGTTTGTGTTGTAGATGAATCATCAATAGAACCAGATACTATCCTGCCTTCAGAAGGATTTTTAGGTTTTATACTGCCAGAATAAATTGATAGATGATTTGTTTGGCTGCTCAGTCTCAAATTCCAGCTACTGATAACTGCCTATGGGAAAGCATTATGTGGCACCATAAGTGTTAGAATGGGAACCAGAGTGTTACAGTGGGCACACTTTTAAAGTACCGTATATACTTGTGTTTAAGTCGGGTCTTGAAACCCGAAAAATCAATCATAAAATCAGACCACAACTTATACGCCCATTCAAAAATACAACACTTAATCCTTTTTTTTTTTTTTTTTACATCTTGCTTCCTCCAATCTCGCATCAGTTTCTCAGACACATCAAATTGTGTTGCAGCAGTGCAGTTACCAATTTCTTTCACCACTTCAACAAAATTTAGAACCAACTTCATATTTTCCTCTGATCGAACGCTCCATCGTAAATAAGGGACGCTTTTACAATAAAGGTGTATGAGGGTGTGAGATACAAAAAAACACAAAACAGTCCAAACATTGCTTTGGAATAGTTTGGGTATTACCGTATGGTCACGTAGGCACAATGCATAGAAAAAAAGGCAGTGTGCTCCGTGGTTACTGTCTCAGGTGGGTGTTAGCATATCATAATCTCTTGGACCAATAGTATGAGTTTTCCACATTCGACTTATACTACCGATATTATAAAATTGTAAAATCAAGCCCCGATTTATTCACGTGAGAACTTAAACACGAGTATATACAGTATGCTTAGTCACTCAGGTATCTCTCAGTTACTGGGATTAATTAAGCAATATTTTTGGTGGGAAAAACTGGGTCAAGATGTTTGTGATTTTGTGTTACGATGCAAAACGTAATTGAACAAAGCCTGCCCAAGATCCACCTATTATTATTTATCATCTCCAGGTCATATCCCAGAGTTGATATCTATTGACTTTATAACAGACCTACACAATTTCCAGGGCAATACAACTATTTTAATAATCGCTGATCATTTCTCTAAAAGGGTAAATCCCTATGGCATGGGGGCTTGCTGATATCTTATTAAAAAAATATTCCAATAATGGTTTACTATTTTCTGTGGTTTCTGATTGAGTTCCAGGTTTGTGTCTCATCTAGTCACAAGGCAGGAAGCAACCCTGGACAAGATGCCTATCCATCTCAGCACCCACACACACTGTAATCCTACTCTCACATTTATACAAAATCAGTTTGGCATTACAGATTAACCCATATATCTTTAAGGATGTGGCTGGAACATCAGACTATTGAAGAAAATCCCCATACAGTAGATAGGGAGAATGTGACAATACGATCAGGTGATTCGAACCAAGGATGTTCAAAGTGGGAGGAAGCTGTGATGTAACACCTGTTAGAAAAAAGTTAATAAAAAGCAAAATTATGAAAATAGTGCTCCAGAAACCAACAAACAGTGTCTGTGTTATAACAGAGGTGGTAATGCCTATCCAGAAAGGAAATAATTTGAGAAAAGCAGCAGGAAAGGAAGAAGAAAATCAAAGGGACTGAGCAGGAGAATAATCATGGGCAAAGTGAAGTGGTCAGAAATTGAAAGAAAACAAAAGACCTCATTAACATTTAAGATGGTAGGCAATTTGAAAGTCAGAAAATTAAGAAGCAAAGGTACTTGCTGGCTATTATTCTTTGTTTAAATAACTACATGAGAAAAAGGTTGTTTCTTAAGAATTTTAATTTTAAGCTTGGATGCTTATCTCAATATGTTGCCATCTTTTAGAATATCTGTGTCAAAATGCAAACAGCAATGAATACCATTAAAACAAACATTTCTTGTTTTTGCACGTTTAGCAGATTAAGCGATAATGCTGTCACTATGACATCATCTTGTTGTTTGTTCTCTTGTTGGCAGCACTATCCGTGCAAGTTATGAATGCCAAAGATCTGTGTTGCTACTCTTGTAGCCATATATACGTGATTTCATCAGACGCTGTCAATTTAAAGAAATACTGCACCCAAAAATTATATTTATTTGTTACTTACCACGTGTACTTTATTGTGATTGCCAGGAAAAATTATTAATCTAGTGGTTTGTGTAGAATGGATATACTGTAACAAAGCTTTTGATAAAAATGAACCTAATAACCATATAAAAAACATTACATATAAAAATCTCACATTGCATAATCCACATGTCCAGTTATCCGGTCACATACTCGCAACAGACGAAACACATATTTTTTTATTAAAATATTGTTAAATAAATAACTCCAGAAAATGAAAGTAGACCACAAAATGGAACCCTCTTCACATGGGATCACACTTTTCAACTGAACATAAGACTCTTGACTAATGAATGATGGAGAGAGGCAGGTCGCAAACAAGCTCCGTTTTGACTTTAATTTTTATTTCAGTGTATTGGACTTTGGGCGTTTAGTACTTTTGATTTTCGACTGGTATTCTAACCCTGCTGGTTTCCCTAACATGATCTGTGGTCTGTTCAGTATTTTGGCACCTCCCCTAGCATTAGGGAAGATGCTGTTTTCATGATTAAGTCATGGGCGATAGTGGGCCCATGATCCAACTTAGTTTGTTCATTTTAGTATAGCCTCTGGGCATTTTCAGTGACCTGCATATTTTGTTAATTTATTTTTTACTCTGTTTTCCTTTTTTTAGTTCCTTGCCAGTGAGGTATGGTGTCTGTCTGGGTGCTTTGTCATTCCAATAAAATGCACATCACAAACATTAACACTGCTTTTACAAATCCCATACCAAATGGCATATAACTGAGACATAGGCAATGCATGGTGCACTGACTGCATGAATGCCGAGTTCTACATTGACTAATTATATTTCAAGCCATCTTAGACAGGTAGCACAGGTAGTGTACCACATAATTATAGGTAAAACTTATGTTCTCTGAAGGGTAAAGAAGGTATCATTTATAGATATTAATATCTCAGTTTTTCTACTTTAAATAATTATAGCATTTTAATACTCAAAATTAATAGCAAATAAAATAATTAATTATTTTAATAATGAATAATATCTTATATCTAATAAAAATGTGTAGTAATTGAGACAAAATTCTGTGATGTAATGATATGAGTAATAAGTTAAATTTGCCCACAGCATAACAGAAAATATACTGATGTGAAAACTTGATCATCAGTTAAGGGTTAAGGCTTTTACTGTAGAATCCATCAAGATTATCCCTGGGAAGAATTAGCTTCAAGTGGGGTCAGTGCACATGACAGGCTGCACTTGCAGGGCACTGTGGCATTCAGAGATTGCAGCCCACTTGCTCATTTTCATTGGAGAGAAATAGTACTGAAGGTGAAAATGAAGACCTTGCAGAAACGCAAGCTGACTCAAATGAAGTGTGAAGGCCAATCAATTTAAGCAGTAGGCTAGCAACCAACACTCAAAACAACAAGTCGAGGCAATGACTTGGTGACAGTAAGTAGGTCTGATAGCTGTCCTCAAGGGTCTGTCAGCTTGATTACGTTTAGAGATTTATAAACAATACACCTATTCTACTGTACTAATGTGTAATAGCCATTGATGTGACAGATGCTGTATTAGTAATACTATTAGATTGCTTGTAGGCAAAAAAATCATACATATAAAAATGCTGGATATTTTCAAAAGCACTTTAAAGTAAAGGTGTATGTGGAGAGTATCTAAGCAGAATTTAATTCATGCAGGTAATGACAAATGTGCTGTCTTTAATTAACTGTGAGGTGTCCTACTAAGAACAGAGTGAAGGTATTACATTGAATTTTTGTCAGAATACTACAAGAATTGTTCCTTCTCCTATTTTTTTATTTTTTTTTTTAATATTACTGTTTTTTTCTAGGTGAGCACTGTGACATAGACAGGATCATTTCTGCCTCCCATCTCTAAGGTGTCACAATCCTGCTGGGTCAAAACAAATATATATAAATTTTTAATGCTGTCCATTGGAACTTTTGTTTTACTTTTGAATATCGCAATGGAGTTTAAGTGCCAAGCAGAATTGTAGTCAAAGACAGAAATGGAGAAATTGATATACCGTATTTGTAAGTTTTAAAGGAACTTCAAAACACAGGTACTGATAAATGCACAAGATTCAAACCAAGAATTAATTACACGTATACTTTCCTTAGGGTACTCCAGTTTCCTCCTTGTTCTAAAAGAACTAGGAATCTCCAAGAAACCGGATGTTCTCCAATAGATTAAAAAGTAGAATGAAATTCCAATATGGTGTGTACAGGCTCCTGTGTGGCAGTGGAGAGAAGAGCCTGTCTGTTTGGTGTTTATTTATGGTGGCCACTGGAGGGTGTACCTGGCCAGGGCTGAATGGCCTGCTCTGTCCACATGGAAAATGAGCATACAGTTGAGATAATGGCAAAGCCTTAACTGATGAGAAAAAGAAACCCCAGAGAGTAGAGAAAAACTGAGCAGAGGAAGTAAGGAAGTAAGCAGGGAGTGCTTTGTAAGTGGACCAGCCACCCCATATGATAGTCAGGGACCACCACTTTTACAGTGGGCACTAGGGCTTATTATTTTCTCTTTTATTTTGTAGTTCTGTGTTTATTATATTTATATTTATACTAATTGTCCCCTGTGGCTCTGCCCACGTAGTAGTGAAACAGGACAAACTTTAAAAATCAATAAAATAAAAAAAAATAATAATAATTCTGGCCAATCGGAAGGTAAGCACGCTCCAATGTCAAACATCGGTACTGTATCTGATCATGTTCAGCTCTGACGGGTGAGCATCCCCCCATGTGGGGAGAAAAGCCTGTGGCCGTGATATCTCAGGCAATCAGCAGCTACCCTCTAACACACACACAATCTAATCTTAAAAATGTCAAAAGTTACTCCTTAACAATTGGTAGATGATCATGTCTGTTGAACAAACAGGTACCGCTAGCTAAGCAGAGGCAAGGTGTGCTCCAACACGAGGTGAGAGGTAGACTGACTCGAACGGAGGCTGGCATGTGAGTGAGGAGGGCGCCGCCTCCCTCCCCTTGGCCCGCAGCCTCTCTCTTAGATTTGCGTAAATGAATCAGAACCTCAAGCAAACTATGATACTTAGCGTGATGAGATCAGTCATTAAATCAACTGGAATGTTCAAGGAAATTATAGAAAAAAAAAACAGATTTAAATCCGTTGAGTAGTTCTCTTGTGAAAAGTGGACAGACATTGGATTTTATTATATATATATATATATTATATCCACTCTTTGTGAATCTCCCCCACAGTTTTGAATGGATTTTGTTTCACAATCCTCTCCAGGGTGCGGTTATCCCTATTGCTTGTACACTTTTTTCTACCACATCTTGTCCTTCCCTTCGCCTCTCTATTAATGTGCTTGGACACAGAGCTCTATGAACAGCCAGCCTCTTTAGCAATAATCTTTTGTGTCTTGCCCTCCTTGTGCAATGTGTCAATGGTCGTCATTTGGACAACTGTCAAGTCAGCAGTCTTCCCCATGATTGTGTAGCCTACAGAACTAGACTGAGAGACCATTTAAAGGCTTTTGCAGGTGTTTTGAGTTAATTAGCTGATTAGAGTGTGGCACCAGGTGTCTTCAATATTGAACCTTTTCACAATATTCTAATTTTCCGAGATACTGAATTTGGGACTTTCATTAGTTGTCAGTTATAATCATCAAAATTAAAAGACAGAGAGAGAGAGAGAAATTACATATATTTAAATTTATATTTTATATTATATACATTTTTGCCTCCTTGGTTATTGTTTATATTGGGGAACAGCTCAAAAGCACCCCTAGTGAGATCAACACAGACAAATTCACCTCATATCCCTGGAGTTATAAGTTGGTTGTACTAGGCTTGTGGAAACAGAGCCAGCCTTTTATGTGTAATATAATCAATATAAAGTCATTAACAGTGAAGAAATATGTAGAATTTTTTTTTGCTCCTGTGCTGCCAACAAACTCTCATTAACCATATTGTTTTGTAGCATTTGAACTGGTGGAAATTCTGTCCACGCCATCCAGATTGCCTGTTTTTAAGGATGAAATATCTCAGAAGAAATTCTTAAAGTCAATGTAATTTTTTTGAGAAACAGATCAAGTCCACAATTTAAAAATATTGCATATGTGTTCAAAATATAATAAAAGAACAGTGTCAATATTTTTTCACTAATATTAGTCACATTAATCCGCACAAGTCAGTTCTGCTGGTGCAGAGATAATTTTAGAAGGCAATATAGCAGTATATTTTTTTTTCTTTTCTACTAGCTAGCCTTTTTGTCCTCCAGGCACTGTAAGTAACCTTTGATATTTGCCATTCCAGTAGCTTCATTGTAAAGGACAATGTACTGCAGAATTATCTTCATCAGTGTAGGTATGAGAGCAATTGCAGAGCACTTAATGGGCTTCAGTCAAAAGCAGCAGTTTGAAGATTCAATTCAGATAAAAAGGGAGCCTTTCTAGACTACCCAGGTTTCCACATATTTAATTGTTGGGAGTTAGCTGAATATATTCTTTTTAGAAATGTCTTATCAACAGTGATCAGACAGGCAGTATGCCAGAGTGGAAAAAATTTGTTATATAAATCTCAAGGCTGTAGGTTCAATCCTTATCGCGGAAGACTTGGATGGCCCTGAGCAAGTCACTGAGCCTGCCTCTGATTGTTTTATAGCTATTTCATAAAAACTGACATTGAGTTCAGTATAAGGTGTAGAATCTTTAGTGTTTTTTTAACCATACAGACTGAAATATCTGCTAATTAAGGTTGTTTCGTTTCAGATTTAGAATATATCAAATATTCATTAAAATGAATGTTAGGAAAATTTTATAATAAACTCTGACTCAGATAAATTGGTCTTTAGAGATTATGCTTAGGTAAAGTCAAATAAAACATAATATAGTTTATGAATTACTCAATACTTTAATATTTGAATGGCTACTTTAGTTAGTCACATACTGTATTTACATGAATATGAAGTGTTAATTTAATTAACTGAAAAATAGAAATATCCTATTTCAGTAATTTAAATCAGTTACCACAATTGGAAGAACCATATATAGGAAACAAAGGATGAACAAACAAGAAGAAGGCATCACTCTGGCATATGGCACACTCATGCACATAAGCACAATCATACTGGGTCAATTTTGAATCGTATTATATTTTGTAACAGTACATACATTTTTTAATTAAAAGTGAGGTTTAATTCCAAATGCAGAAGTCAACTGATGTGATTTTACTATTCCACAATTCTGATTTTGGTTGGTATGGCAGTGAATTGGTTAGTGCTGTTCAATATGCTTAGGTTCACTTTACTCCTTACTCACCATTCCGTGTGGAGTTTGCATGGTCTTTCTAGGTGCACAAGGATGTTCTCCAGGTAGTTTTCATCAACCAAGAAAAGAAATTCTCTAGTTTAAGACAAAAATTTAGAATACCATAGACTGACCTGTTCATTTTAAAAAGTCAGATGCTACAACAGCTCTGCACAAACATGATTTTTTTTTTCCCCATTAAAGTCATTCCCCAGTTGTACTGGGTAGAGTGGCTTTGTGGGAAGTTTAAAAGAGGGGCAGTAATTGTTGTCTTCTTCCAGTGTTGGGAATTGTTGAGAATAAGACACAAGTTAAACTTTGTTGCGTTCTCTTATAACCCGTGCCCTTTAATAGTTAGCCCGAATTTACTCTCTTCGCTTTATCCATCTACAATACAAGTAAAATAATAAGAGAAAACAAATTAAGATATATAAAAAGTTCACAGATTTTACAGTATCTATTAAATGCAGTACTTACAGTGGGTACGGAAAGTATTCAGACCCCCTTCAATTTTTCACTCTTTGTTATATTGCAGCCATTTGCTAAAATTATTTAAATTAATTTTTTCCCTCATTAATGTACACACAGCACCCCATATTGACAGACGAAAAAAAATAATTTTTGAAATTGTTGCAGATTTATTAAAAAAGAAAAACTGAAATATCACATGGTCCCAAGTATTCAGACCCTTTGCTCAGTATTTAGTACAAGCACTCTTTTGAGGTAATACAGCCATGAGTCTTCTCGGGAAAGTTGCAACAAGTTTTTCACACCTGGATTTGGGGATCCTCTGCCATTCCTCCTTGCAGATCCTCTCCAGTTCTGTCAGATTGGATGGTAAACGTTGGTGGACAGCCATTTTTAGGTCTTTCCAGGGATACTCAATTGGGTTTAAGTCAGGGCTCTGGCTGGGCCATTCAAGAACAGTCACAGAGTTGTTGTGAAGCCACTCCTTCATTATTTTAGCTGTGTGCTTAGGGTCATTGTCTTGTTGGAAGGTAAACCTTCGGCCCAGTCTGAGGTCCTTAGCACTCTGGAGAAGGTTTTTGTCCAGGATATCCCTGTACTTGGCCGCATTCATCTTTCCCTCGATTGCAACCAGTCGTCCTGTCCCTGCATCTGAAAAACACCCCCACAGCATGATGCTTAATAGTTGGGGTCAGATTGGGTTGGTTGCTAGTGAGCACTAATGAAGTGCCATGAAGAAATTTCAGGAAGGCTGTTCTTTATAATGAGCAATTCTTTATTGATTGTATTTAAGGGATAGTATATTTAGTACTAATCCCATTCTTTGCTTAGTGTACATGTCTGTCCTAGTTTTAAAACAGTAAGCAGACAATAACCAAAAAGTAGAAAATAAAACTTAATTACAAAATGCAATCTCATGAATATCCTCTCAGGCACATCATTAATTCTGGTGGCAGATATTCATTGCAAAAATTGAGGGAGATTTGTTTATCTTGAATGGCTAACATTCATATACAACGTATCTGAAACATTTCAAAATTCAACTTTAACTATTGCCTGAAAGAAGAATGTGTACAATAACAAAGTCTCCACTTGTTGGTCGTATTCATTGCCATCTATACATTAACCCTCTAAGTAATCACAAGTTTATAGTTATGTGTCATATATGAATATTTTGATTACATGATAGAGGAAATTGCCATGGACATTGATTAGAAATAGAAAATGGTTAAATCTGGAATTTCAAAGTCACTTGTAAAACCTAAGGTTATCAGTTACACGACTTGAGCTGCGTATTTGTTACCTCACAGGAAACAGCTGTAAACATATGCCAAAATCAATTATAAATGTAATATGCAGGTACTGAGAATGAAAACTCAAATCCAAACAGTAATCCATACATTTAGTGAGGCAGCTTTTTTTCCAGTATTGCTTTGTAGTGAAGTGTATTCAGTGTGCTCAAAAAGGAATCAAACTTGGATGGGATGTGATCCATGCCAAAACACATTAATTCACTCATTGGTATCATTTCTGTTGCTGAATGAATATTCAACTAGTGCAGGGCTGTGTTTTATTTTTCCTTATTACCTTTCTTCTGTTTTGTCTTTATAAGGAGGTTATTGAAACTAAAATATTCATAAAAGGGCCCTGACAACTACTGGTTTCAGATTCTACATGCCACTTCTCTGATTATCTGTCTACACACTGCAAATCCTTCTTTTGTTTTGGCACAACATAATTATCAATATTTTTATTAATATAAACAAGATTAGACTATTAGCTAATGCACATTTCTGCATAAGTATGAACTGAAGTAAGCCATTTAACCTTGTTAGCAACGCCATTCCATATGTCTAAAGACATTTTTACTGAAATTAAGTAATGGTCATTCTAATTTCTATCGGTTCATCATTAATTCATGCTACACCATATGATGTATTTCACCAATCATCTTTAAAACTGTACCTGTGATTCACTATGTGATACTACATCTGTATATTCTAGCTTCTGTACCAATGACGCATGTTGCCCAGCAGAAATTGGTGATCCAGCAAGTCCTTTATGTTTGCTCTCGGTAGAAACTAGGCTTGTCCTACATTTTATCTGTCATGCTGCAGGTGAAATGCTGATTCAAAAAAATGCAAGATATTTGCTGCAAGGAAAAGACTTTACAAGCGCCTGAACTATTGACAACCCTGCAAAATGTTTGTGGAAGTGTAAGGTGAAATGTTTTTGAAGTAAATGTGTGGAAGTTTTACGCATTTTCATAGGCTACAAACTCAATTCATTTCTTCTTACATTTTGTTTATTTCCAAATGAACTTTTTAAAAATCTAAATATATTTGAATAATATCACTTTATTTGTACTTGGTTTGCAGGTTTTTTGTAATTTTATTTTATGTTTCTTATTTATTATTTGGAAACAAGACAAAGCTATCTCCAGAGCCATGGCATCACTGGGTGCAAGGCAAGAAACAATATTAGACAAAGCAACAGTCCACCACAGTGCCCACTCACACAGTTTGAAATCATCAATTAACCCACCCTTCACACCTTTGAAGATGTGAGGGGAGACCTACTTGGAGGAAAGCCCATGTAGACATGGGAAAATGTACAATGTCTAGGGATATGTATATAATTGATAATCAACATTATAATAAAAATAAACAATGAAAGCAACAGCTGAACCAAATATGATGACTTACAGTGTAGTACATAACTCTTATGCTATAAGGAGAGAAGGCTAGCTTGTACAGTATGATCCAGTTCTACAGAAGAGCTATTGTAGCACAAATTGCTGAAAATGTTAATGCTGGCCATGAAAGAATGGTATCAGAACATACGGTGCATCACAGCTTGCTGCATATGGAGCTTCGTAGCCACAGACCAATCTTAGTACCCATGCCGTCCCCTGTCCAGCACAAAAATGTTGCGTACAAATGTTTCCACACTCAAATCGCGATGTATAAAACCTAAACTTGGCGTAAAGCCATGCACATTTTCACGGTAGCTCCAACCCTAGCGTATGCAAGTTCTCTGCTCGGTTTTGCAAACTGGCGCCACCCAGCATCAAAACAGTGCTACTGTTCCAGTGTGGTTTCCCTTTCTTTTTTAGATCCACATCCCTGACGCGGCTTTATAAATACACTGAAATTAACCGCATATTGTTTATTAGTTTAATGCATCTGATTGTAATTAACCTGTAACTATATAATGGTCCACAGAATGGTCAAACTATTCTAAATACCATAGCTGCTTTAGCGTTGTTACTCTCACTGCACCTTCTTCTTCTTCTTTCAGCTGCTCCCGTTAGGGGTTGCCACAGTGGATCATCTTTTTCTATATTACTCTCACTGCACCACTTGGAGTATTTATATCACTGTATCTGAGTAAGGAATCACAGCTTTACAGCAGCTGACTGGAAAGAGAATTATCGGTATACAGCATCAAGCACACCCTGCTTCAGCCATGCTGTCTATTGAACTGTTCTCATATGGCAAACACATCAGAGCCTTTCCTCGCGGTTCAGAAACAGTTTCATCCCAAGAACTATAAATGCACTCAATCAGTCCATCAAGTGCTCCTTGTAGAACGCTTTGTACTTACTAGTACAATTACCTCACTGTAAACTTGCGATACAGTTATAATATTGCACAACCTGAGACACTTTATAAAGCGCGTATTTACATATGATGACAACATCATTTTTAAGATGAAATGCAGCAAAATATGTTTATTATATTGTACAGATAAAACTTTAACTTCATTTAAATAATAAGGACACAGTGCCGCAGCACTAGCAAGGAGCTGGTGCTCTGTTCAAGGATTGTTCCTGCCTCGTGCTGTATTCTTGCTGGGGCTGGCGCGACACTGGAAGGATAGATTGATAGAATAATTAAACATATACTACAAAGATATTTCAGTGTTCTTTAAAAGTTTTGAAGAATCGGCGTTCTAAGCTTACAGATGGCTTAACATCTATTACAGAGCTGATTGTGTGGTGATTGGTTACTTGGAGAAAGAAAAGGAAGGGCAGGAATTGGGGGAGGGGGGTGACATGAATAATCACTGCGCCACCGTGTTCCCATGTTTAATAACATGCTTTAACTCCTATCATCATGAAAATATCAAGTATACATCTCAGTATTTTAATTATTCAGAGAGCTGTAATAACACAAATGTAATGGATTCTGTGTCCTGTCTGAGGAAAAGAAAGCCTGTTTAAGAAGCATGTAGTGATTCACACACATACAGTAGAGCACACAGAAGATCAAATACAAAACAAAGCATTTAACGTGTTACTTTAGTTATGATGGGATTTGAGAAACTAGTAAATTAAACGATTTAAAGATGAAGTTTATGATGTTCTACTTTAATGACAAAATAAACTACGTGATTAAAGTGGAAACTTCGAGATTAAAGTTGACATTTCATGCTTTTTCCCCCACTGTGTGCCTATTTTTTTTTCTCTGTAACCTTATAAAATTTTATATTGATTTGCCCAATACGGCGATCGCAATCTACTGGTCGATCGCAAAGGTAGTGTGGGTAGATCGCATAGCATAAAAAAATAGAGGATGGGTGATAGTGCGGATGCATGATAGCCTATGACATTTGTCACTTGACTGATATCTGATCTTTTTTTGACACACGGGTCAACACACCACACATTCGCGTTTAACCACGCCAACTGCTTCAAAACTCTAGCAAGCTACCGAGTCGCCTAGTTAGCCTCCAATTTATTTCTAATAAACTTAAAGGATATAAAAATGAGCTGGGGAGCTGGACCAAGTAAGAAGCCAAAAACCTACCACTCTCATACGGAATGAGAGGAGGACTTTTTTTTCCACAATGTCATATTCGAAGTGCGTTTGCCTTATCTGTCAGTCTACCATTGCTGTTCCGAAGAAGGGAAATGTGGACCTCCCTTTCAAAGATCCAAGAGGTCACTGGGAAAAAGATCTCTCAATTAATATATCAGAAAAGGAGTGGAAAGTAGCAATGCAGAGAATTCACTTGAGCTCCATATGCGCAAAGCATACAATTATACAACTCAAAATTATATATCGAGCACATCTGTCTCGACTAAAACTCTCCCAAATGTTTCCAGGGCATGATCCAACCTGCGAACGTTGCAAACTAGCTCCAGCCTCACTGGGTCACATGTTCTGGGCCTGCACCAAATTAACATCACTTTGGACGAAAATTGTTAATTACCTTTCAGACAGCCTTGGACTCACAATCCCTCCTAACCCATTAACAGCTGTGTTTGGTGTTCTTCCAGATGGGTTTAAAGTGGAGAATGACAAACAAACTGTGATTGCATTCACTACACTTTTGGCACGCAGACTTATCCTGATAAACTGGAAACTGAAAACAAACTCTCCTCTTTTAAGTCAGTGGGAAACTGATGTGTTATACTATTTGAAATTGGAAAAAATTAAATACTCAGTTAGAGGATCCGTACAGACTTTTTCAAAACATGGCAGGATCTAATCAGTAATATTTTAAAATAATCTCATAAAGCACAGAGAATCTATTAATTTAGGTATATCTACAGGTCTTAAATTTCATGCTGTTTGGCTTGCTCTCTCTCTTAGGGGTGGGGATCGATTTGTTTTTAACTCAAATTTTCTTCATTTAAAACTTGATTGATTTGTATGGAATGCAATAAAGTTAATAAAAATATTAAAAAAAAAAAAAAAGAAGGGAAATGTGGATCGGCATTTTTGGACTGTTAATAAAAAAACTACGACATTACCTTCCCTCCAAAAAGCGAGCTGAGAAAGATAAAAGGTGAAGGAACTAAAATCCTAGTTGTCCGGACAGCAGTCATTTTTCTCTCAGCTGACCACAAAAGCGAAGGCAGCCACCAAAGCACTGTTCCGAGTGAGTCACTTAATTGTTAAGCACAAAAAGTCTTTCCAAGACGGAGAGAAGATAAAAGAGGCATTCGTTGAAGCAGCTGACTCGTTGTTCCGAGACTTTCAAAACAAACCAGAAATATTATCTTCAATCAAAGTTCTCCAGCTATCAAGAAATACAGTTACACGGCACTCTGAAGCCATGGCCGAGGATTTGACCCAGCAACTTTGGAAGGATATTGCAGAATGCAAGAGTTTCTCACTGCAATTAGATGAGTCAACAGATATGAGTGACACAGCCCAGTTGTGCATTTTTATTCGGATGGTGTTTACTGATATGACTACAAAAGAGAAGCTGTTAACCGGGCTGCCCATGAAAGAACACACGCGGGGAGAGGACATTTTTCAGTCTTTCAAAAACTTTATTGAGAAAACCAAACTCTCAGTGTGCAAATTGGTGTCCATCACCACGGATAGTGCACACCCGCGATAGTTGGCTGCTCGAATGGATTTATTGCCAAGTGCAGGGAGGACGATTTTTTCCCCCCCGACTTCCTCAATTACCACTGGCTAATACACCAACAAGCGTTATGCGCAAAAATGCTTGACATGAAAGAGATTATGGATGTGACAATGAAGATCGCTTGTTCTATTTGCACCAGATCTCTTTAAAGACGGCTGTTCCGTGCACATATGGAGGAGGCTGACTGCGACCACTCTGAGTTGTTGCTACACACTGACGTGAGATGGCTTAGTCGAGGGAAATTCCTGCAAAGATTTTGAGAGCTCTGCCCGGAAATTAAGGAGTTTTTACTTGTAGCTAAACATGCAGAATACAACCAACTAAATGATGACCAGTGGCTGCTAGACTTGGCATTTTTAACCGATGTGACCAACATGTTGAATGACCTTAATGTAGAGCTGCAAGGAAAAGAAAAAACTGTGATCAATATGATCAGCTTAGTTAATGCTTTCAAACAAAAAATGCTACATCTGCCTTCAAAGTTGCAGCGCCACGATTAGGCAAACTTCCAGAACGTTCCGTCAGAGCTGGAGATGCAAGGGAAGGCATGTGCGCAACTTGACAGTGCACGCTACACAGAGCAAATTGAGAAGTGTCTGTCAGAGTTTGACAAACGCTTTCAAGACTTTGCTTTACTTGAGCCAGTCGCTACATTCATGTGCTACCCTTTTCGGGAAGATGCTGAGATTGATTCATTCGCATCAAAAATTGCAATACTGTTACACGTCTGAAGTGGAGGATGATTCAGCTAATGTCCATGCTTATGGACAGTTGTGGAACTTACTCACAATGGAAAAGTACCCCAACATGAGGAAATGTGCTACCTCCTTGACTGCATTACTCGGCTCCACTTATTTATGTGAGTCAGCCTTTTCCCACATGAAGACTATTAAGTCCAAATACTGTTCCACCATGAGTGATGATCATCTGGAAGTATGCTTGAGGCTGGCTATCAGCAGCTACTGTCCGGACTATGCATCGCTGGCTGATTCCATTCAGTGCAAGTCATCAGAGTAAGGTAAGGACAAAAAATGTACAGAGTTGTATTGTGCAATATGGGTTCATGCAGTTATGCAAGGTACACCAACATATATTGTAGATTAAATTCAAATTCAATTAAAAAATAAGTTTATTTATTCCAAAGGGAAATTAATAATAATAATAAAGAATACTCAATATATTTATACATAAATATATGGTTTGCATTTTTATAGTAGGTAGGTAGATCATTTTTACTTGGTCATTTATAAGTAGCTCGCAAGATGAAAAAGTATGGGCACCACTGTCTTAAACTAATAAACAATATGCGGTTAAATTCAATGTATTTGATAAAGCCGCATCAGGGATGTGGTCCTATTAAAGAAAGGGAAACCACACTTGAACAAAAGCACTGCTCTGACACTGGTTGCCGCCAGTTTGCAAAACTGAGTGGAGAACTTGCGTACGCCAAGCATTTAGCTGGCATGAAAATGTGCATGGCTTTATGGCAAGTTTAGGTTTTATACATTGCGATTTGAGTGTGGAAACGGGAGTACGCAACATTTTTGCGCATACTCACCGTTTATACATGAGGCCCCAGTTGATCAGATCCACTAAGTCCGGGACCAGTCCCCAGATGGGGTGATCCGGATCAATCTGTAACAGACAAAAGTGATGTCCCTTGGCCAAGGAGATCATAGTTGTACGGAGGTGGATCTGTTGATTCAGGAAGTCATAATCATCAAACCTTTCACAAAGAAGGTTTTGCATGATCTGTAGGGCCTCCACAGTCAAAAAGGGGGCCAACATAGCTGTCCAGCCTCTCTTGTCTCAGCGCATCAGTGTTGAATTCAAAACAGAATAGGAAACTCTGTGGGTCATCTGAGGGAGCCATCTTCACCAGCACATTTCTGGGATGGGCAGGGGTAGTGGGAGTGGAGCATCATGCACCTCTTGAGGATCCATCGGTCCAATACCCCACTCCTGATACCATTTGACACATGAGTCACTGTTTTGCACCCAAGGGAAGCCGCTGAGTCTAAAGGCTTCAAGAAAACCAACTTTACTTCAATGAAACAGGAACAGTCAGGGTATTTATTCAAACAGGAGCAGTGAGAAGGCCAGGCTAGTGGCTAGGTTAGAATATTCTCCGCATCAATCATCGGATGACAGACGTGTTACACAGGAAGGCTGCAAACTTGCAGTTGCCTTGGCGACGGACCAGCAACCCTTGACAGACATGTCAACTATGTTTCACAGTGTAGCACAGTTAGAGAGTGTCTCAAAAGAGTTAAAACATCTCAATATAAAAGACTACAAAAAGAGAAAATCCACCTGAGTCAGAGACTAAACCCTTACTATACCATAACACTATGTAAGTCTGTAAGCTGTTCTTTGTATGTCTGCTCGGTGACCCAGAAAGACAATAGACAGTAGGCAGAATAATGGGAGCAGCGTGAAATACAGAAACAAAATGTGGTTTATTCATATGCCATTTATTGTTGAAATCAATATTTTATTGCTTTGCGTCTTTGTGATCTCTTACAATGGCAGCGCATCTTCAGTCATAATTTCCTATATGCTCATCTCTAAAAAGCAATCATGTCAAAACTGAAGTAAATGTAATATGAAAACTTTTAAAGAATGCCACATTCATACAACAGTCTGGGTTTGCATCATGATGACATGGATCACACAACTGTCAGGGGAATCATTTTGTTACATGTCATAGTGCCTTGCCATCTGAATGACAGCATAGGAAAACATGCCAGGACCAACTATGGTGACAAGGACAAGCTGAAGAAGTCAGATGCATGTCACTAGAAGCAAGGAATTAGATGAAAACAAGTAGTCCTGCCTTACAGCAGTCACTTTGATTATGGCAAGACAAACTGTGGCTGCTACACAACATCAATTTCAAGAAGTACATATTTCCATAAATTCTTACAAGTTGCTAAGAATTACATTTTTAATATATACGTGTATAGTCAGAAATAGCTCATCCACATGTTAAGACACAGAATTTAATTTGCTTTATAGACAAACAATTGCATATTTAAATTCATTATTTCACCACATAATTATAATTATTTAGTAAATGGCTGAGAACCAATTGTTCTTTCAGTGTACATTTTAGTTATTAAATATAATAATAGCCTACCAGTATGAAGTGTAGTCTGGAGGAAGGTCAGCCCTGAGAAGGATGTTACAGCAGCTGTAGGTCCAAGTTGGCATAGTTTTTTTGACACAGCAAACTAAACTATTGTTTTAGGTAAAAGCCTGCACAGTTACAATCTCTGCTTTATGCCCAATATTAACCATTACTGGTATGCAGATTTCTTAAAACAAATGGACAAGATGAGCGCATCTGCAAAGAACTTGCACCATGGGCCTATTGTTGTGAAGAGGATCCATTCATTGTAATGTCTAGTGACCAAACCAATTTCCCTGTCTCATAAAAGGGGTGTTAATCAAGTTATGGTGATATTTTAACAGGTTTTGCCAGACCAGAAGAGCTGAAGGATGAAAGCTAGTGTGAAGATGTGACAAGCAACCAAACTTGTGCAACTTTTGTAACGTGTTAAAGAGGAGGTTTTTGACTGGCCCCAAGGAGTGAACTGCAGTTCAGGCACCAGAAGGTATACTCTTCCTTTAAAAACTAGTACAAAACAAAGTTTACGTGTGTGTGCGCGTGTGTGTGTTTCTATCTGTGTGAGTGCACACTCTTCAGCTACCCACAACATGTTCTGGATAGAATGAAATTGGCAGGAGCTTAAATTGGAGGCTTGTTTTAAGAAAGGGATGTTAGAAACAAACAATAACCGTATTCCAAGGGATGAATCACACTGCCCCTAAGAATCTAGATAGTACATGTTAAAAAGGCAGTTCTCCATGGTAAGCCAAGGGTGGCTGACAGACAACTTCACAAACAAAGGCAAAGAGCCATGGCTCACAACATACGCATTTTATTTAGAAACGAGTGCACACTCAATCACATCTTTGAGAATTACTCACAGGAATTCATTTTGATCTGATAATTTTTTCATTAATCCCCAAGGGGAACTTATTTTTTCTCGTGACCGTTGGCAGTTAGATCACAGGGTAAGTAATTGTACAGTGGTGCAATTTTTAGGTTGCTTAAGGGCCCAATGTGGTAGGATCCCTTCTAGCAGTAACAGGATTTGAACCAGCAAACTTCAAGATACCAGCATAGACCCATACCCATAGCGCAACCACTCTTTCCTCATATTTATGATGACACCATGAATCCAGGAAACGTTGTGCTTGGCACTCAAAAATGTAGAATTATTAACAGCTATATATGGGCCAAAATAAATATGAACTCTAAATTGTCAAAGTATTGTTATATAATTTTTTTCATATTTAGCTGTTAGTGTACAACAAGGATTAGTAACACCTTCATTGTGCACAGTCCTAGGTTTTATAAGTCTTTTAAAAATAAACTACTGTACATAGATATGAATCAAGAGCTGTGGAAAGAGTGATGTGCCATCCAGAAGTTTCAGTCCTGGTGAATTCAAATTAAATCTGTAATCTTATCCTGGCCAAATCAACTACAAGACTAAATTTCTGATCTTCTGTGAAACCATAAAACCTCAAAATGAGCACAGAACTGATGATTCTGTTTTATATATTTCTTTTTGTATTTGTCTTTTGTGTTTACAACTAAGCAGTTATTTTCTTCTTATAATCCTTTGGATCACTTGAAATTATAACCCACACAATGCAAATAACAATGCACAGTAAGATTTAAAGCACTATTTAATCACCGTTTTTTGTAACAAACTTGATCATTTTTTTCCTTTGTAAATATTTTTGCATCAGTTCACTTTCAATGTCAAAAATGACTTAATTTTTAGTTCAATTTGAAAAACACTCAAAATGTAATCAGGAAGCATGGGAAACTTAAAATAAGTAAATAAAGGAGTCATGGCAGAATTACAGTAATACTTCACCCAAAAACAATATTTTTTTATCTTTATTAACCCATGTGTTTTGTAGCGATTGGCAAAACATTTTTAATCTCATGTTTTTATGTATAACAGAGTGTATAAATGTGTATTAATGATAGACAATGCTGTACAACAGCAAATGTGGAAAAGGTATACAGGAAAAAACAAATCTCACGTTAGTTGTGTCGCATAATCCATATGTCAGTTACACAGTCGTATACTCATAACATGCAAAACACATCAATTTTTCATTAAAATATTGTTAAATAGGTACCTCCGGGAACATCAGCACACATCATAAATAGGAAATGCAATTCAGATGGGAATGAGGTTTTTGAATTAAACAGAGACGCATGACTATTGAATGAGAGGACGAGGTGGTTCTTCAATTTAAAACCTTAATTCTATGTAAATTGTGTTTGTGATGTACATCTGAAAGTGTGGATTTAACAATATTGTTGCAAAGAATACAAAGGTTTTGCACATTGTGAGAATATTACTGGATAACTGACATGTGGATTGTGTGACACAAGTAACTTTTTTCCACATGGACCTTTTTCTCATTGTTTGTCGTTGGCTTTTATTATATCATACACATCTCTGTTGTGCATGGAAACATCATTACGTACTCCACTGGGTAAGCAACATATAAAATATTTCTGAACTGTGTATTCCTTTAAGTTGAAGTTGAATAGAATATTTCAGTATGTGATGTGTCAAACAAAAACATACATCACTAGATTTAAAACTATTAACTAAATTAACTAAAAACAATAAACATATTTTCCATTTTTGATTGCTTTTTGATTTGCTGCATTTGGCCCCTAGACTTTTTTCTTTAATTGAAGGATGATTTGTTATAAACCAGTCTAGAAGGATGGCTCAACAATTTTTATGTTTTGTAATTACAGCCTTCCTTACGAAGTTTAACGTTGAATGCTTTTAATTGACAATTTGATTTTGAAACATTTTATGCAATTTGTAGATAGCTTGTTTCACTCATGTTAAGTTACAGATGCTCCTTTATTTGGATGGATGCTACATTTGGCAGGTTAAATACATTCTGATAACTCCTGTATATTTTACAAATTATCCTGACATTTATTTTCAGTTCACTAGTAAATATTTTCTAATGATTGCCTGCACATCTTTGACATTTTAGCTAAGCAGGACTTTTTGCTTTGCACTTCTTAGTTAGTAATTTCTCATTTTATAGTGGAAAAAACAGAGACATCATTGATGCCAGATAGTACCTACAGTAAGTGATTTATTATTTTTTAATGAAGGCTGAAAAATGTGTATGTTGGTATTATGTTCATCACTACAACCTAATTATAAAAGCAATTCATATTTCAACTCATATCTCTTGATAAACTACTAAGAAATTAAATGGGGAAAAAAATCAATGGTATGGTGTGCTTGTATATTTTAAAAATATAAATTATCAATGAAGATGGAGAATCAAGGACTGTCCCTGCACCAATGGCTGCAGTTCTGTAAGGAATTCCCCAAGGCATTATTTCCTTCATCCCTTTGCCCACCAGTTCATCAATTCTCCCCTTGGAAACAGCATTCAGGACAAACTAATTCTTATCACCTTGTCTCATATTTTAGCTTACTCCAGGAGAGACATTTTCAGTAGATTTTATATCCGTTTTGTCTTGCACATTATTTAAGGTTGCTTCACACCGCTCATACTGTTTGCTGTGAGAAACTTGTTATTGTGCCAGTCAGGTGTGTAGTTCAATTTATGATATTTTGGATGACATTTATTTAACACCAAACAATATTGTCTACACTGTCCTTTATTTTGCATATAATGACTCACAAAAGAACACGTTTATTTTGTTATCAATTTAAGATTCTGAGGCATAATCTTGACTATTTTTTGTTTTATTCCATTATGAAAGTTCTTGATCAATTGATGCTTACTAGTTTTTAGTAGTAGTAGTTTTGATTCATGGTTTTTTTTTTGTTTGTTTTCAGCTTTTGCCATTCAAAAATTAAAATAAAAAAATACTCATTTTTCTGTTTTTAGAATGCTTGGTCTCATGGATGATGTGGAGATAGTGAACCAGGAAGTGCAATGGATTAGCAAGGAGGAAGTAAGGACAGCTATGAAGAGGATGAAAAATGGAAAGGCTGTTGGTGCAGATGACATACCTGTGGAAGCATGAAGGTGTTTAGGAGAGATGGCAGTGGAGTTTTTGACCAGATTGTTTACTGGAATCTTGGAAAGTGAGAGAATGCCTGAGTAGTGGAGAAGAAGTGTACTGGTGCCGATATTTAAGAATAAGGGGGATGTGCAGGAATGTAGTAACTACAGGGGAATAAAACTGATAAGCCACAGCATGAAGTTATGGGAAAGAGTAGTGGAAGCTAGGTTAAGAAGTGAGTTGATTATTAGTGAGCAGCAGTATGGTTTCATGCCAAGAAAGAGCACATCAGATGTGATGTTTGCTCTGAGGATGTTGATGGAGAAATACAGAGAAGCCCAGAAGAAGTTGCTGTGCATCTTTATGGACCTGGAGAAAACACATGACAGGTTGCTTTGAGAGGAGCTGTGGTATTGTATGAAGAAGTCAGGAGTGGCAGAGAAGTATGTAAGAGTTGTACAGGATATGTACAAGTAAAGTGTGACAGTGGTGAGGTCTGTGGTAGGAGTGACAGATGCATTCAAGGTGCAGGTGGGATTACATCAGGGATTGGCTCTGAGCCCTTTATTTGCAATGGTGATGGACAGGTTGACAGACAAGATTAGACTGGAGTACCTGTGGACTAAGAGGTTTGCTGATGACATTGTGATCTGTAGCAATACTAGGGAGCAGGTTGAGAAGACCCTGGAGAGGTGGAGATATGCTCTGGAGAGGAGAGGAATGAAGGTCAGTAGGAACAAGACAGAATACATATGTGTGAATGAGAGGGAGGTCAGTGGAATGGTGAGGATGCAGGGAGTACAGTTGGCAAAGGTGAATGAGTTTAAATACTTGGGATCAACAGTACAGAGTAATGGGAATTGTGGAAGAGAGGTGAAAAAGAGAGTGCAGGCAGGGTGGAAAAGAACATCAGGAGTAATTTGTGACAGATGGGTATCAGCAAGAGTGAAAGGGAAGGTCTACAGGACGGTAGTGAGACTAGCTGTGTTATATGGATTGGAGACGGTGGCACTGACCAGAAAGCAGGAAACAGAGCTGGAGGTAGCAGAGTTAAAGATGCTAAGATTTGCACTGGGTGTGACAAGGATGGACAGGATTAGAAATTAGTACATTAGAGGGCCAGCTCAAGTTGGACGGTTGGGAGACAAAACCAGAGTCAAAATTAATGAAGACTCTAACTGTAACTGAAAGTCCCTTTCTCCCGGCATATTAATTCACAGTCTTTAGTGTTTTTTTTTTAATGCAAACCCAAAATTTGGGCACCAAATGCTGTGTGGTGCCATCTCAAACACTATCAGTTCCTATTGCATGTCTAGCAATGGCCCCGTTCAGAAAATGGCAGCAGCCATGAAAATAATTTGTCCATGTTGAAAGGTCAAATAATAGATTAAATAAGGCTTTTTTCTGAAACCACATTCTTTTTAGAAACTCCACAACTTTTGTAGTGTTCCCACCACAGGATCTTGGACCATTTGTAGTTCCTGGTACTTTATTTTGCTCCTACTGCAGTCTATGTACTTTTCATTCAACCAGGAACTATTGTGGATGGGGCTCAGGCAATGAATGGTGCTGGTTAGTTGATCACAAGCACTGGTGCCATCTTACAAGTATGTTACTAATTTGTTTCACACTTCACACCGCATCACTTTTCATAGCTGCCTCACTGGAGCACCAAACCAGTGAATGAAACAAAGCAATAAT
The DNA here is from genome assembly GCA_026402145.1 of Polypterus bichir lapradei. Classification (NCBI taxonomy): domain Eukaryota; kingdom Metazoa; phylum Chordata; class Cladistia; order Polypteriformes; family Polypteridae; genus Polypterus; species Polypterus bichir. Next base: position 21,060,124 of record JANRMT010062822.1, read on the forward strand.
ATCCACCATAAAGTCAGAATCGCTTCGAGCAATGAGGTGAGGGGAGCCCCCAATCAACTCCTGATTTCATGGCACTTCGCACTGCATCACTCTTCATAGCTGTCTTTCTGGTACTCCATGCAATACACTGCCTTGAAGCAATAATCTCCGCAGTGAACTTGGCAAAAGCCTTCAAAGTAATAAGGTGCAGAAATTGCTCATGAACTCCTAATCATATCACACTTTGCACACATCAGTCTTCATAGACACCTCCCTGGTGCTCCGCACTATGCAGAATTTTAAAGCAATAATCTCCCCCATCATGTCATGATCACAAGCAATAAGGTGGTGGTGTTCCTCTGTTAACTCCTAATCTTGTCACAGTTTGCATGACATCACCCTTCATAGCTTCCTCCCTTGTGCACTACACCATGCAATATATCAAAGCGGTAATCTCCCCAGTGAAGTTGTGATAGGTTCGAAGAAATCAGGTGGGACTGTCCCCCTGATCATGCCAAACTTCATACTGCATCACAATTCTTTGCATGTTCAATATTTTGCATAAAGATTACAGTTCCTTTTGTGCAGTGGGAACACAATACATTAAAGTGGCCCAGGGCTTATATTCTACAGGAACTCATTGTTTCCTCAAAGCAAAGTTCATGTGGTAGGAAAACACCTTTTGTGGTTCTAAATGGTCCCACATTCATTTCTGCTTGGCAGCAAATGCCACATGGATAGTTTTCAGCTCTCATTAACTCTTTATGAGGAGGAATTCAGAAAATAGATATCACTTTTGATTAAAAGATTTAATATTTCCTCGACAGGGGGAACTTTTGCAACTTTGCATGAAACATGTTTGATCTGAAAGTTGTTATAATTTAAACAGTTGTGTAGACAAAGGTATGAGCTGAAAATCATCCACTGCTGGCACATAAAAATAGTAGCACAGTGATAAATGCACAGAGGTCTTTGAGTAGCTGAAAGCTGGACAGTTAAAACAGTGCTATTATTCAAGAAACAACCAGATAGTACCCTGGGGCTAGGAATGTTCTTAAAAGGGATGATCTTTCCCTCATTCTTGACAGTTCCCATTTCCCTTTTTATTATTTTAGCTCTAGTTTCTTTGTTCCCATTTCATGAAACCAAGTTATACTACTTTTGTTTCAATACAGAGAACTTATCCATCCATTTCACACCTGCCTATAAGAGGCTACAAGAGTTGTAACACTAGAGTCTTTATCCACAGGTGCTTCCTTTGTGAAAAATGAAATCAGCAGAACACACAGTAGATTTATTTGAGTGATTATATTTCTAGCAGTTTTTTTTATGAGCCATGTCAAAAACAGCAAAATAAAGTTGATTGTAAAAATACATATGTTACATCATAATGTTTAAATTACCTCTCCCTTATATTAAAAAACAAAGAATCTATTACAGTCATAAAAGGGTTAAATTCTCCTTAATTATTTCTTTATTAAAATTATGTATGTGTTCCCATCATGCAGTGGACATTTATATTGCCAAAATGCCACATTCTTATTACTACATTTTAATATAATCCAAGCATAAACTGTTGGCACAAAATACAATAATCAGTGGACATAATGCTTTGCACATCTTTTTGCTCCTGAATAACCCCTGGCATTATTTTGCAAACAATGTTTGCATGTATACAAAGATTTGTATAATGGGACATGTTTTTTTATGATCTGATTATGCAAATCACTACAACAGTATGTTTTTCTCCAATTTCATAATAACAAGTCTGGGAACTAATAGCTGAGAAAGCTGTACCTTCACAGATATAGTTTGTTATTTTATAAAAAAAAAAAAAAAAAATTAGATACATTAAATGTTTTTAACTCATTCTTTTCAAAATCAATGTTTTAAGATTAGCTTTAACAAACACATATCCATCATCAGTGTAGCTGTATCTTTTCTAGGTTCTAGAAGTTGAGCAGCTACTGAGCTAGCAAGGTGACATCTAGTATAATTCAAATGGGTAACAAAAGTAAATGAACATTTCAATAAAGCTGGTTTTAAAAACATTTATTGAGAATTTTTTAAAAAAAGAACAAATTACAAAAAAAAATTCAAGCAAAGTTTATTATACACTATCATACGTGTATAAGGAGGGAATGTGTTAAGGGGCTCAAACCAGAAACAATAATGGGGATGGGTTATGGAGAAATACGTGCACCAACATCTCTTTGTCTTCCAGCTCAAGAGTGGAGGAAGAGCATCCTGGAGATCAATGGCTCACTTTTCAGCACCCCTGGGAGCCCCTCCTCTCCCAGTCATGGCTCTATATAACCAATACAATGGCTGGAAAGGGCTCTTCATTGTGCAACTGCTGGAGCCACACTAGCCCGCAGAAGCATAGGAGACTTTAAGACCAGGAACGAGAGTGAAAGTTCCACTGCCGATTTTTTGTTACTTTATTTTTTTGTTAGTAGCACGGCGGCTAATAAATGGGGATCTTGGGGAGACCAACACTTTATTGTATCTTGTCCTTTTGTTCCCCACAACACACAAAAATAAAATGTAGAAAAAGGGGAAAATGGTTTCTTCTCTCTTTCATTGCCATCTTTCTCATGTTAGACCAGATATGCCCTGTGCTTAAAGTTACAGCACTTTTCTATTGTCTACTCTAATGAATTTACAGTTGTACTACTATATGCTAATAGTTTTCCCTCTATAGCGATTGACAAGAAATAAGTTAGAATAATCCATTTACATATTGACTTGTATTGGTTAAAATAGAACCATTATCTATGTGTTCTATATAGTAATACAGTGCCAAATATTTTTAAATAACTAGGTAAATACAGTCATGCTCCAGTTTATGGCCGACCAAATTGAGACCATTCGTACTTACGGTCAATGTTCCCTCTAGTTTTTTTTGTTTTGCTAATGAGTGGGTGGGAATGATAGATAAATCCCACTACACTGCACAAACTTTCCCACATGAAGTATTGATTGATTGTTGTGAACTCGACAAATGAATGTGATTTCGGCATGATGCAACGAACACCGCAAAGCACCAACACTTGAATGACTAGTGTGGAGAAGTCCCCCATGAGGTATGGAGCAATCACAGGAAAGTCCTGGCATATGAACGACGAGCAGGGTCCCCCAAGGTGTTTCAGGAGCATGGCTGCTCAATACTTCCAAACTACGGCTCAGGAAGAGGAGTGAGCAACTTGATAACAGCTGAGCGGCAGTGTAAAAGTACTGTGTGGCACCCTGAAAAAAGGCCACTAACACTTTAATATCAGTTGGTACTACTCCTAACCAAAAGTTAAAGTATGCGTACAGGTGACACACACCAGACCCACAAAGCGTCAGTTGCAATCACCTGTACACTGACTGACAGAGTTATCAATTTAAGATATTAACTAACTAAAAATGGATGTTACACATTTCCTGAAAATAGTTATATTATAAATTTCTGTCCACTTTCGTATGCGTACTTATACTCTTGCTCATACCATCCTTTGCTTAGACAACTATATTCTTTTTAACATTTACTTTTTATTAATTATGCTATATGCCTCATATTATAATATAAGCTTTCAAAGATTAGTTTTTCTCTTCACTAGTGATTGGAAGAAAGGGTTCTAGTGAGAAATTCAGATGAACAAAATTTATAGCACACCTGGGTCTTAAACTAGAGAACAGAACACAGTCACCATCTGAACATTAAACTTTCCAGTTGCTGTGACTATTGGGGCAGTGCCAAACAATATCTCTCCCAGGCTCAGGTCCCTGCTGCTGTCTATGGCGCTGGAAGGGCACTGTGCTTATGTGGGAGCGAGCTCCAGGTCACTGCAGATCTCTGAGCTGCTCAACTAGAGTGGCCCCTGAGTGTTGGTAACATGCTGTTCTAGGGACTTCCTCCTCACAGCCACCTGCCTCCTCTCTCTTGCAGCAGCTCTCTCTCACTAGTGCCTTCTTCTCTCCGCCCCTAGAGCGAAGTGTGCTCACGCATTTCTGCGCTAATTGAAACCTGCACCTGAGACACAATTAATTTAAAATCAGCACAGTGTCACAGACCACTTATTACAAGGTCTGAAAGTGACCAATGGAGACTGCAGCTTGCCAATATACTGTAGAACTGACATTTGCCAATGGAAGTCGGCAGTTCAGCACTGGAGCTAAATGGTAAAAGATCTGAACCTGGCCAAATAATGGCCAGCTGACTAATAAAGATCTGCAACTGACCAATGGAAGCATGCAGGTAGGTATTGGATATTTGCACTTGGACAATGGAGATCTGCAGTTCGCCAATATAGAACTGACAGTACCCAATGGACATCTGCAACTGAATAATAAGTGTGCAACTGGCCAATGAAGATCTGCAGCTTGCTAGTGGAAGCCTGAAGGTGGCCAATAGACATCCACAGTTGGCAAACATTGAACTGGCGTTAAAAAAAAAAAAAAGAAAAAAAAAAAAGGAGATCAGCATTGGCTAATGACTTTCTGTCACTGGCTAATGGAGAACTGCAGCTGGCCAATAGAAGTCTGCAGCTTACCAATGTAGAAGTGAGTTTAGCAAATGGAGATCTGCAGCTGGCCAATGGAGGTCTGCAACTGGAAAATGAAGAGTTACCTGTTTATAAGGCATAAGGCATTAAAATTAACCAATGTACTGATTAAGTATTTTAAATTCGTTATTTTAATTTTATTCACATTACGCAAAACTTTTACATTCCAGGCTAAAAAACTCTGGACAAAAAAAATGTCTGCATGATTGTCTGTATTTCCTGGCTTGAGAGAACTCTCTTTAAACACAATGTCTAAGTTGGTATAAATGTATAATATATAGGTACTTAGAATAATATATAAAATAAGTGTTTTCATTTGAGGATTTTTTAGACCATACTTTCCTCTAGCATGAGTGCATTAGCACTTTGTTGATATGCAGTCCTCATTAGCTGCAATGACTCCACCCGTAACTGACAATAATCACCATCAGTAATACTTTGAAAAACTGGACCTTATCCAAAATACTTTCACACACTGATGGTTTTCTGGTGGTTTACATAGCTTTAAACCACATAAATGTAAATCTCATCGGCCATATAACATGAGCATGAAAAGTAAATGTCCTTATGAAATCATGTTTAAACAAAACAAAACCAAAACACAACTAATGACAGATTTTTTTTTTCATAAAATTTAAATCTTTGAGTTAGTTGCTAAGATACTATACACAAATGTTTTCATGTCACAGAAAAAAACTAAATCCATTACATATTTGTTTATTTAAACTTGTATAGTAAGGGATCTGGCTGAGATGAAAACTGCATTATGGAGGAAATGGTGTAGAACAAGGTCAAGACCTACAAGATCCTGAGCCTAAAGAGCCATACTCTGACAAAAAAAACAGGCTGCTATGCCTTTGCATGCATGTATATTGTCAATAGAGTGTTATGTCCTTTGTGTATGTGAATTGCCCGGAAAGAGCTTCAGGTAGGGGCACCAACACAACTGGGAACATAAAAAAAAAAGAGACCTATCTAGGAGATCTAGTGATCCAGCACTTGACAGGGTTGTTTAAATGCTGTGACAAACGGAAGGCCTGGCCCTTTAGTGTAAGGGAAGGCTCATGGGGATAGGGGCACCATGATCCACAAGAAGAAGATGAAGCTTGGTGTCCCCAGGGCGAAAGCAGAACCAATCCTGTCCTCAGAAGTAATTCCAGGGCTTACCCAGAAACAATCCTGAAATAGTGTTTAATGCTGTTTCTTGTATTTTGCCCTCCTTGTCATTATTTAAAAGGTCAGGACACAATCCCGTTTCCTCTTGACATGTTGTAATTAACATATGTTGTTAAGCCTTCCTTTGTGGGGCTATGCCCACTCTGTTTTAGTACAGTTTGTCTCATGAGAAAGCCGTTAGGAAGAAAAAAAATGCTTTTATTCAATCTAATGTTTTATAAAGTTGTTTATCAGCTACTGATTTTTTTTTTTTTTTATTTAATCTCAAATAGACTCACTAGCACAATGTGTGTGGGCTGAGGTAAAGGAGATTACGTTTTCTTTTTTGGAATGCAGACTTGTTGCAAAGTAAATTTAAATTACGAGCTTTGACAGCGCTGCCAGTGTGGTTGGATTTTTCATTTGTTCACTATGGTACTTTAATCAATAGAGAACTGGGCAAAGAAATGAAACCAGAGTATGGGAAATAAAAGCAAAGGAACCTCTGCTTTAGTCATTTTGAGCTGCCATAGGCATAGAAACCAAGAAGTAGACCTTGCACATTTTACAACAGTATGCCTAAATAAACTTTAAAGGTTAATCTATGATCCAGCTGGGCATAAAGCCACCAAGAGATTACCTGGCAGATGCACTAAAAGACTGTCTTATCAGGAGTGTTCAAGCAATGAATGGATAAGTCAGAATATAAGAAAATCCCATTGTCCTTATCTAAATATGTGAAGCTGGCTTACTTGCAATATCCTGTTAAAACTGAGAGCCTTGATGGAAATGAAAGAAAAAAAAATCCTTTACTGTTTTACATTGAATTTATGATGGTTGTTAAAAGCATTTCACACTGCAAGAGGAACATTTCTAAGTGTTAAATGTTCTAATAAATTAAACACAAAACAATCTGCGATGCCACATACGGGTGACATACGCCTTTGAATGACCACAGCTGTAAAAACCATACAAAAAGCACTAAGGAGTTTTTTTTCCCCCTTTCTTTTTTCCATATTCGAGAACATTCTGTTTCTTTTACAAGCTAACAAGTTTGATGTGGCCCTCTGTCTTTTTCCCTTCCAGGCTCGCAGCTGTTTTGGCAACAGAAAAAGAATCCCCATAACAAATCAAATAAAAGCCCATTCTGTGAAGAGGAATTGAAAACAGCAGGTCTCAAAGACGACTGCACATGAGATGCCTTGTTCTGGCTTTCAACACAGCTCAAATCAGAAACACATTACCATAATCTGAAACAGCCCACCGCTAACACAAGACAGATGGTGGGTAATAACCCGTGCATCATTAATAAATAAATTCTAGCATTAAAAGCTTTACAAAGTATGACAACATTATCCGGGCACATTTACAACCTTCATTAGTCTGTTTTTTTTCTTACTGCCTGTTTTTGATTGAAGAAAATCGGCACAGTATTAGCTGGAGGTGTATAAAAACTAAGCATAACACACTAAGTTGATAAATCAAACAGCACAATTCACTGTGCTGCCAATCTTTTATGAGCTCACCTTTTCCCTCTAAATTATGGAAACTGGCAATTTGTTGAATTTATTTTTTTATTTTTCTATTCTGACAGCATTCTATCGCTGAGCTGTATTTGTTTGTTGTACTTGTTTATTTCTTAGAAAACTCGATGTTAATCCAAACAAAGAGATGGAAAATATTCTTTACTGATTCCAGATGAGTGGAACAGTAATGGAAGACAGCTTTGTGGAAGAAAGAAAAAACTAATAAAAGTTTTTTGTGGGTTGTTAAAATTAAAATGTTTACATTTTTTCATTGTTTGAACAGGCCTAAAACCATTTATAGTATTTGCCACAAGAATAATATTCACATCTATAAATAAATCCAACCAAGTGTCTATGAGAAACATGTATGATTAGATGCTTAGAAAAATGGGCCCTTTAAAATTTTACAAAAAAAAAAAAACATACAAGTTATATATTAGCAAAAAATGAAATGACAATACCCACTAAGTAGTCAGAACTAGTGTTGATCGGGTAATTTACCTGTGTTTTTTTGCACAAAATATTCTGCCTTCATTGGTGATCTTGTTTCGCTGAATATTTTCTTGGAAATTTGCCATTAAGCCAGCTCTGAGAGACTTTTTTTTCCCCCTTCAAGTACCCCATGATGCTTTGCAAGGCCAGAATGACATCACAGAACTGTAGCAGCCAATGTTGGATAGGACAGAATTCCCCTCAACTCCCAGGCACATAATGCTTGATCCAAGTAGTGGGCTAGAAATTAGAAAAAAAAAACTTGCAAATACATTTCGACACAAAACGCACACACAGAAGGAAACTGGAAATGTGGCAATGTAGAAGGTAATGTATTTTTGTATGGACTTGTAATGCGACTTGTAATACTGAGTCTACCCCTTTAATAGTATTACCCAGAGTGCTGTGCAGTTGATGCAAAAAAGAATGAGTGAAGAATCCATATGAATTTTGTGTCATTTTGAACAAGCAAAAGTGTCAATGAGGAAAACCAAAAACAAACTCTTAGTGAATTCATGCTTCCTGTCTGCAAGAGATTTTACTGATCTGATATTTAATTCTAATATTAATGGTCAGCACTGAAGCCTCATAACAAAGTCACATTTTTGATTACAATAATTTTTCCGTCATAGATGGTAGACATTTAACTTGCTGTCATGGATGCTTCAAAGACCATTGCACCATTATAAACCACAAAACGAATTCAGTTTATGTTCAAGCTCAGCAAAGTTCCTGAACGTTTCTGCAATTTTGCCAAATTCAAGGCAAATCAAACTTAGAAAGTCTTTTTTCTTTTTAATTCCCTCTTACTTTAATTATGCAGCCAAAAACAGGAAAGTGTAAACATTTGTAAAACTTTGTATTTACTTTAATTGATCCCCATTCATCACCATACTTCTATTTCAGAGTTATTTGGCACAAACTGTTCAAAGATGGTGTACAAGTCCATTGCTGGAACTTAAGCTTGCTAAGACAAATGTAAAAATAGATGGTTTATAGAAAGTTATAAAATTCATAGTTTTTTATAATTAATGTAAAAAATGTACATTTTACAATGAGCAAAATCTTATGTACCAATTGATATATTTTTTAACATAATACAAGATTGCTCCCTTCCATGTATCCATTTATTGATCTGTTTATTTCTATTGCAGGTAGAATCAGACACAAGACTTGAACCAACGCTGAATGGGATGTCAGTCCACTTTAGAGCACATTTGTGCACACAAATTCCTGTTCAGTATACAGCCATCACTTTTTAATGTGGGAAGTCACCTGGGACAATTTAATGTGAACACAGATATCTACCTATATAAAACAACAAAACATCTGGCATCGTGCGGTGTCCACGTGAGAGCTGCAATGTTTGATGAATAAAGGAAACCAGAAATACAAAGAAAGAAGGATGGAAGGGCTAGCATATCCAGTGAACAGACGTTCCTAAATGCACAACGTGATCAAAACAGAAACACTTACTATTGCATCATTTGTTTCCGTTTTAATAAAGGGGCATTTCGCTATGCTAGTAAAGTGATAATGCTACTCAAACAACGATGACAAGGAAATAAGACCTGGTCTTCGGAGCTTAAGTGCACTTAGGCTAGCCGTTGTGCCACAGTCCCACCCTTGCGCCACTATAACAATCTATAAATAGTTTAACCATAGCCTAAACTGTAAAGCATGCAGATAATTATATTTTCATTAAATTTTAGTTCATTATTAAAGCAACAAAAAAATAAAATAATGTTAGCTGCCTTTAAATATGGTGTCCATCAAAAGCAACACACATATTAAATGAAAGCAGAGCTTGGCAATATAATACATAATAAACACCAATTTTTTACTTTTAATAAGAGAAGAAAAATGATCCCTAGGGTATAATTCATTTTATGGCATCAACCAGAAAGAACTATATGTTAATGACTTCTGCATGTGTTGTGAGACCAAAGCCAACCAATGTAATACTGTAAATTGTAAATGGTCCAAGGTCAAGCTATATTATTATTATTATTATTCATTTAAAGTAAGGTGTGAACAAAACAGCCACCCTTTCAGTATACATGCATATATCCTTATTTGCTTGTTCTATAACAGAACACAGTACATGATAAGACTGTGCTGCTGGGTAAATCTGTTTATCTTTGGAGAAATATTATTCCCGAATTAAAATAATTCAATTTTAAAACTGATTCTTCTGTCATGCCTGTGTTATAAACCAGAGATGTGGGAACCAAGTGTGGCTGCTTTTTGTCACTGCCAATTTCTTAATCAGATACTAGTCCAAATTTTTATTTTTAAACTATTCCATTTTAATCCACTTAAATTAACAATAAATCTCAATGTCTTTTTTCTTGTATTATTTTTAAACCCAAACTGGAGTATACTTTGGAATTATTACTATACTATATATTTTTAACCGACGATTTTCATTTCTAAATGCCCGAGTGATTTTTCTTTGTAAAAAAGCAGATAACAGCACCTGAATATTTTAATTGCGATTCCATCTTTATATTGCTCGCTTTTTGTTCCAGCTAAAATTATGGTAATATTACTAATACATCAAACTGACCATCATAGCAAAATAATTGTGTATCAAATAAAGTAGTAATAAAAGATCATTGTTACTAAAAATATTGCTTTTTTTCACTGATTTATTATTTAAGACTTTCTTTAAAAATAAATGTAAGCATTACTTAGACTTTGCTTAACACTTAATTCGTCCCTGCATCATGTTTCTTTTTTTACCTGCTAGTGCATTTCATGGCCGAACACTTTGGGGTAGGTGCAATAAATCACAATTAAAAGGTTTATTTTAATGAAAGTTGTACATAAAAAGATGAGAAATAAAAAAAAAATCATGACTTTTTTCATTTTTTTTGTCTTCTTTACTTATTTTGATTTTTTTTGCCTAAACACTGCGCCATGTATATTCACAGAGAAGCGTTTATATTAATGATTTCATAAACACTAAAGTCCTGATTTAGATCAAGGCCCATTAAAATTCATTTTAAATCAAGAAGGGCCAAGCCATAGGATGTTTAAATAAAAATAGCATAACATTCTCAAGCTCACCAAGTCCAATCCACAGCCACAGGGGACTGCAACCTATTCCAGCACCACTGAGCACAAGGCAGGAAACGGCTCTGGAAAGGGTGCCCATCTATTGCAGGGCCCACTCATGCACCCACCTACATTCACACAGGGGGCCATATGGAATCTCCAATTAATCACTTATGTACAGTGGTGTGAAAAACTATTTGCCCCCTTCCTGATTTCTTATTTTTTTGCATGTTTGTTACACAAAATGTTTCTGATCATCAAACACATGTAACCATTAGTCAAATATAACACAAGTAAACACAAAATGCAGTTTTTAAATGATGGTTTTTATTATTTAGGGAGAAAAAAAATCCAAACCTACATGGCCCTGTGTGAAAAAGTAATTGCCCCCTTGTTAAAAAATAACCTAACTGTGGTGTATCACACCTGAGTTCAATTTCCGTAGCCACCCCCAGGCCTGATTACTGCCACACCTGTTTCAATCAAGAAATCACTTAAATAGGAGCTGCCTGACACAGAGAAGTAGACCAAAAGCACCTCAAAAGCTAGACATCATGCCAAGATCCAAAGAAACTCAGGAACAAATGAGAATAGAAGTAATTGAGATCTATCAGTCTGGTAAAGGTTATAAAGCCATTTCTAAAGCTTTGGGACTCCAGCGAACCACAGTGAGAGCCATTATCTACAAATGGCAAAAACATGGAACAGTGGTGAACCTTCCCAGGAGTGGCCGGCCGACCAAAATTACCCCAAGAGCGCAGAGACGACTCATCCGAGAGGTCACAAAAGACCCCAGGACAACGTCTAAAGAACTGCAGGCCTCACTTGCCTCAATTAAGGTCAGTGTTCACGACTCCACCATAAGAAAGAGACTGGGCAAAAACGGCCTGCATGGCAGATTTCCAAGACGCAAACCACTGTTAAGCAAAAAGAACATTAGGGCTCGTCTCAATTTTGCTAAGAAACATCTCAATGATTGCCAAGACTTTTGGGGAAAATACCTTGTGGACTGACGAGACAAAAGTTGAACTTTTTGGAAGGCAAATGTCCCGTTACATCTGGCGTAAAAGGAACACAGCATTTCAGAAAAAGAACATCATACCAACAGTAAAATATGGTGGTGGTAGTGTGATGGTCTGGGGTTGTTTTGCTGCTTCAGGACCTGGAAGGCTTGCTGTGATAGATGGAACCATGAATTCTACTGTCTACCAAAAAATCCTGAAGGAGAATGTCCGGCCATCTGTTCGTCAACTCAAGCTGAAGTGATCTTGGGTGCTGCAACAGGACAATGACCCAAAACACACCAGCAAATCCACCTCTGAATGGCTGAAGAAAAACAAAATGAAGACTTTGGAGTGGCCTAGTCAAAGTCCTGACCTGAATCCAATTGAGATGCTATGGCATGACCTTAAAAAGGCGGTTCATGCTAGAAAACCCTCAAATAAAGCTGAATTACAACAATTCTGCAAAGATGAGTGGGCCAAAATTCCTCCAGAGCGCTGTAAAAGACTCATTGCAAGTTATCGCAAACGCTTGATTGTAGTTATTGCTGCTAAGGGTGGCCCAACCAGTTATTAGGTTCAGGGGGCAATTACTTTTTCACACAGGGCCATGTAGGTTTGGATTTTTTTTTCTCCCTAAATAATAAAAACCATCATTTAAAAACTGCATTTTGTGTTTACTTGTGTTATATTTGACTAATGGTTAAATGTGTTTGATGATCAGAAACATTTTGTGTGACAAACATGCAAAAGAATAAGAAATCAGGAAGGGGGCAAATAGTTTTTCACACCACTGAAATGGTGAAAATGCCCAATTTCCAGATAAAGAATGACCAAGGGCAAGAGTTGAATCCAGGAAACTGGATCTTTGACATGGCGACACTCTCCACTGTCTCACTATGCCACACAATGAAATGTATAATTAGGACGTCATAGAAAAAACAACTTTAAAAGTTCACAAATGTATTTTCTGGATGTATTTATCTAGTACTTAGGAAACGAGAGAATGTCTACCAGCTTAGGTGCCAAGGAAGTGATCTTGGATAGGACATTGGTTCACTGAAGGACTCAAGTCCACACTTTCTTATACGGTGACACCACTACTAGTACTACTACTCCTCCTCCTCCTAGATGCTAGCAAAGTAAATGGATTTGGACTGTAGGATGAATCCCATACAAACAGGAAGAATCATTTAAACTCCACACAGAAGGCACCCTAGTCTGGAAATTAACTGGGATCAAGTGTTGTGCAACCTACTGAAATCCACACCATAAAAAACTATGACATGCTTACTATTGATCTGAAAATGTTGGCGTATATATTAATGTAACATCAGGCTGTTACCAATAATATAAAGAACTATTTATAGTAAATACAGGTCAGTAGGTTTCTTGGGAATGGATTAATACACTTATTCTTTTTTTTTGTCATAAGTCTCAGTTTTTATTGTTTAGGAAAGCAAAAAAATGTCGGTGATTCACTTCAGTTCTATCTTATCTCATCCTATTTTATTCACATGCTAAATTTAAACACTCAGATCAAACACGGCACATGGTAAGTGACTATATACTGTACATTCATGAATGTCTGTATATATGAATTATAATTAATTTTGAAACCGAACATTGGAAAAATTGTAAACACCATTCATATGAAGTTGTTCCTTATTTAATTAGACTTGTACAGTCTTAAAATAACTCATTGATATTCTAATATTTTGTGGCTAGCTGTTTAGATGGCATTTGGTGTATCATGATCCAACTGCTCATTTTCTCTGTGATCAGAGGGCAGCAGACATGGACACTTAAAGCATTACTGAGCAGTAGGTGGAAATAAAGCAGCTAATGACATCTGCAGAGTTCTTGCAGATCATTGCCTTTTCATCCCCTTAGTGGACTAACCATTCATGCAAAAGAAATCAGTCATTATGCAGGTCTAGTTTACAGAGTATCTGCACTGTGGGCGACAGATGCATGCTGACAGAAGGCACATGAAGTACTATACTATCTGTCTGCTATCAGTTACTTTACTCGGGTACAGGTCATGTCGATAAAATGTTTGTTGACTTTTTTTTCCAAAACTGTAGCAGCATAAAACAAGAAGAGATCAAACACAGAATTATTAAGAAAGTATGAAGGTGGTGCGAGGCTAAAAAATAATGTACTAACATCTCTATATACATCAACAATATTAGAATTTGTTTGACATTTAGAAGTTGGAGATGAATAAGTGTAGGCTGACATTGATTAATGGCTAATGTTTCAGCCTGTGACCTATCTTGCATTACTGTGCTCTAAATATTTAAGGCTGACAGGATTTTGGCCATAAGAAGCAACAACACTGATACACAGTGGAGCACCTGGATATTCAAGGCAGGATAGATATAGTCACATTTCTTGTAAAGGCCGTCAGTTTTTATTTTTTTGAAGAAGTAAAAATAATCTGCTCCAAACAAGTAAGTAAGTATGTATATACTGTATATGATGGTAGGAGAGGCAAAAGGGTTGGCTGCCCAGGGTCCTGCAGTGGTCAACCCCACCACTCCCTGATCCCTCTACACATATTAAACATATACAGTACAGGCCAAAAGTTTGGACACACCTCCTCATTCAATGTGTTTATTTTCATGACTGAAGGCATCAAAACTATGAATGAACACATGTGGAGTTATGTACTTAACAAAAAAAGGTGAAATAACTGAAAACATGTTTTATATTCTAGTTTCTTCAAAATAGCCACCCTTTGCTCTGATTACTGCTTTGCACACTCTTGGCATTCTCTCGATGAGCTTCAACAGGTAGTCACCTGAAATGGTTTTCACTTCACAGGTGTGCCTTATCAGGGTTATTTAGTGGAATTTCTTGCTTTATCAATGGGGTTGAGACCAGCAGTTGTGTTGTGCAGAAGTCAGGTTAGTTGGACGATCATTTATTTTTCAACAGGACAATGACCCCAAACACACCTCCAGGCTGTGTAAGGGCTATTTGACCAAGAAGGAGAGTGATGGAGTGCTGTAAATGGTCATGAAAATAAAGAAAACACATTGAATGAGGAGGTGTGTCCAAACTTTTGGCCTGTACTGTATAATAAATACATGACTGTATATATTGACAAAACAAAACTCATGATGAAATCTAAAATTAGTGGGATAGCAGATGTGTCGTTTAAAACTGGAGACATGTCAGTCCGATGGGTCACCACTTCTAAGTTTAGTTATTACAGAATGAAGCATAGTTTACTAAAAAAAAAATAGTTAGCAGTTGGAAAATGGTGAGCACAAGTAGCAATAGTGACAACCTACAATGATGGGTGTGCAAAAAGAAAAAGCAAACAGAAGGAGCAAGGATTAGAGTATTTAACTTAAGGGTCTTTTGAAGGGTTTGTTTTTAAAAACCAGTAGTAATAAGAAGAGAATATCAGTTGTTCTTGTGACAACAAAGCAGCTAGTGAGACATCACAAGGTAATGGCAGCATTTGCATCAGGTCACTTAGTTAGCTATTTTATTGCCTGAACACTACTCCATGCCGTCACCACTCCAAGAAAAAATCTCACAATATTTCTCCCACAATATCAGTCCTTCTCTGTGCCCCATACATCTCTTGAGATGATCCAGTTTATTTGTATGCATTTACCTTATTGTATAGTAAACGTGATATATTACAGCATATTGACCAAAAAACAGCATTCCATGTGCATGCTATTATATTCAAATTTTTATAAAGACAGTTTGCTTAAATATGAGCAGTACAGTTAGTGCTGCTTTCCTCAGAGATCCAGTGGCTGGGTTCAAATCCCATACCCAGTTGATGCTGGTGTTGAATTCTCGTGTCCTCTTTATGTCTACATGTGTGTTTTTCTCAAGTTGTCCACCAATATTGCTAAATATCTGCATGATTAGGTTAAACAGAAATTCCAAACTGACCCCAAAGTAGTGTGGGTATATGCAATAGTACAGGGGTGTCAAACTCCAGTCCTGGAGGGCCGCAGTGGCTGCAGGTTTTCATTCCAACCATCTTCTTAATTAGTGACCAGTTTTTGCTGCAAATTACTTCTTTTAATTAACTTGACTCAGGCCCTTTAGTTGTTTCTTTTTCTTTAATTAGCAGCCAAACAATAATGAATACACAAAGCAAGCTGCCACATCACACAATATCTGAAAATAAAGAAAAGTTAAAGGTCTCAGTAAGGTTGATCTCTCAACTCACCAAAACACTTTGACGATGTTCTTATTAAAAACAGAAAATCAACAGTTTTGGAAATGTCAGCTGTGGCAGAACATAGAACAACAACAAGCCGTGGAATTAAATAATGAGTTTAATTAACAGCAAGAATTGGGTTCTCATTAAGAAACTGGTTGGAGTTTGAAGCCCCAGTTTAGCTGGTCATCTGTTGGCTCATTTCACGTCTCATTTCTGTTTGGCTGCATTTTAATGAGGAAACAAAGCAATTCAGAGTACTGAATCCTTCTAACAGGGCTATTAAAAAGTGAATTAGCAGTGAAAACAGGTCACTGATTAGGAAAAGGGTTAGAGTGAAAACCTGTAGCCACTGCGGCTCTCCAGGCCTGAAGTTCGACACCCGTGCAATAGTAGGTCTTGCAATGAACTGATGCCCCTTCTAGGGCCAGTACTGTATAAGTTCAAACCCACTGAAACCCTGAATTGAAATGAAGGTTGGTTATGGGGGTAACAAAGAAAAAAACAAAACTATTTCATAACTTAATAAATCATGTTTTCCTAAGGTTCTGTTCTACACAA
This sequence comes from Polypterus bichir lapradei, assembly GCA_026402145.1. Taxonomy (NCBI): domain Eukaryota; kingdom Metazoa; phylum Chordata; class Cladistia; order Polypteriformes; family Polypteridae; genus Polypterus; species Polypterus bichir. The sequence continues at coordinate 21,076,646 of JANRMT010062822.1, forward strand.
TATTACGATGCAAACTGAATATCTAATAATTTCTCATATGATGTGGTTTAACTATTATAAACTAAAATAGTTTTGGCTGTCTTAACAATTCTGTTATGTTAGAATTAAGCAGTATTGTTAATTGATGGTGTCATATTGATTGCAATGGTTGCAGCTGTGCAATAATTGTATTAGTTTTAATTAATACCAAAAACAATTGAGCTTTTTAAGGGGGAAATGGTCTAAAATTCCTGCTAACCACTGTGTAAGTCTGATCAACAGCTACAGGAAATGTGTGCTGGAGGTTCCTGCCACTAAAGGAGGCTCAGGAAGTTAAAAAATACAAGGTTCACTTTTTCGGGCTGAAACCATGAAAACTAGGTTTTTGTATTTCAGTTTACTGTGGTCTAACAAATAGTTATTTAATCACACATTAATAATCTGGATGACTTGTTGAACAGTCAAACCCATGGACTACATAAAGCATCTAGAATGGGGGGACCGGGGGAAATGGGGTTCAGAGAAATCGCTGGAGGATTCTTGAAAGATTTGATGCGACTGGTCTGTATTGTCCCACATAACATATACCGGCACTGGTACGCTTAGAAGGCTTTGTGTTATCTGAATATTTAATTTTCTCTGAGGAAGCAATCAACTCTTCCATTCTCTGTTATTTCCTTTTCTACAGGTCTGCATACTATTTAATTTGGTCAATACAACAAAAAATTGTTTATAGGGTCACTGTTGTCTTGTGTTAGGAGTACATGTTCTAAACAATATGCAAAACTTTGCCACTCTCCAGCATTCTGATTAGTGAACATAACACACTTACCTTGAAACGTGTGGTTTTCTGATCTTAAAATCTCAGAACACACCGTTATACAAGTGACCACTTTAAGTTCATTTCTAGATGTACCTTAGGACCAACCTGCTAAAGTGAAAGTGTCAACTAAGCTATGAAATGCAACTGGGCACTGGCACTCTTCCAAGCCCCTGAACACTCCACACCATAGGTAATCATATCAATTATACACTAAATAACAATTTAGTGGAGCAATTTGCAGGTGTGCACAACTTGTTATGCTTTGGCACACAATATTTTCCAGTAGCGCACAAACAATAACGTCTGGAAAGCCCATAAGTGAATTCTTTGAAAATTGACTTTAAAGAAACCCAATTAGTTTGTCTTTTGCCCACACCTGCCAAAAGTTATTCATAAAGTTTGATGGTTGTTTGATTTAAAGAGGGGCTGCCAAATTAGCTAAAACTGAGATCGGAATACTCATGAAAAATAGGTAAACATTTGAGTATATTCAAACTGAGGATAAACATTCCACCTGTTACATAAGTTTGTATGGCATGTGCTTTTTATATACTGTTGTGCTTGAAAGTTTATGAACCCATTAGAATTTTCTATATTTCTGCATAAATATGACCTAAAACATCATCAGATTTTCACTCAAGTCCTTAAAGTAGATAGAGAAACCAGTTAAACAAATGAGACAAAAATACTGTATTATACTTGGTAATTTATTTATTAAGGAAAATAATCGAATATTACATATTTGTGAGTGGCAAAAGTATGTGAACCTTTGCTTTCAGTATCTGGTGTGACCCCCCTTTGTAGCAATAACTGCAACTAAACGTTTCCGGTAACTTTTGATCATTCCTGCAAACCGGCTTGGAGGAATTTTAGCCCATTCCTCCATACAGAACAGCTTCAACTCTGGGATGTTGGTGGTTTTTCTCACATTAATTGCTTGCTTCAGGTCCTTCCACAACATTTCGATTGGATTAAGGTCAGGACTTTGACTTGGCCATTCCAAAACATTAATTTTATTCTTCTTTAACCATTCTTTGGTAGAACGACTTGTGTGCTTAGGGTCGTTGTCTTGCTGCATGACCCACCTTCTCTTGAGATTCAGTTCATGGACAGATGTCCTGACATTTTCCTTTAGAATTCTCTGATATAATTCAGAATTCATTGTTCCATCAATGAAGGCAAGACGCCCTGGCCCAGATGCAGCAAAACAGGCTCAAACCACCACCATGTTTCACAGATGGGATAAGGTTCTTATGCTGGAATGCATGGTTTTCCTTTCTCCAAACATAACACTGTTCATTTAAACCAAAAAGTTCTATTTTGGTCTCATCCGCCCACAAAACATTTTTCCAATAGCCTTCTGGTTTGTCCACGTGATCTGTAGCAAACTGCAGACGAGCAGCAATGTTTTTTTTGGAGAGCAGTGGCTTTCTGCTTGCAACCCTGCCATGTATACCATTGTTGTTCCGTGTTCTCCTGATGGTGGACTCATGAACATGAACATTAACCAATGTGAGAGAGGCCTTCAGTTGCTTAGAAGTTACCTTGTGGACCTCGTCGACTATTACACGCCTTGATCTTGGAATGATCTTTGTTAGTCGACCACTCCTGTAGAGGGTAACAACGGTCTTGAATTTCCTCCATTTGTATGCAGTCTGTCTGACTGTGGATTGGCGGAGTCCAAACTCTTTAGAGATGGTTTGGTAAACTTTTCCAGCCTGATGAGCATCAACAACTCTTTTTCTGAGGTCCTTAGAAATCTCCTTTATTCGTGCCATGATACACTTCCACAAACGTGTTGTGAAGAGCAGACTTTGATAGATCCCTGTTCTTTAAATAACACAGGGTGCCCACTCACACCTGATTGTCATCCCATTGATTGAAAACACCTGACTTTAATTTCCTTTTCAAACTAACTGCTAATCATAGAGGTTCACATACTTTTGCCACTCACAAATATGTAATATTCAATCATTTTCCTCAATAAATGAATGGCCAAGTATAATATTTTTGTCTCATTTGTTTAACTGGTTTCTGTTTATCTACTTTTAGGACTTGAGTAAATATCTGATGATGTTTTAGGTCATATTTATGCAGAAATATAGAAAACTCTAAAGGGTTCACAAACTTTCAAGCACAACTGTATTGTCTTAATAATAATTTTACTTTCCTTTGATAACAGTAAAGTGTGCAGAAAGTGAAGGGATCCAAGAACTTTTTGAATTAACTGTATGAAAAAGCTACAAAGGCAATTATGTGCATTGTCACACATGCACACCAAAGGATCGCCTTCCGGGCTCAGCTAAGGTATGTTGGTACCACCACAGGACAAGTGGGGGCACTCTTGCCAACAGTGTTGTCTCTTTTTTCCCCTCACAACATTGATAAACATTAAGGGCAACAGAGCCAAAGAAGGCTTGCATCTTCCCGTATGTCTGGTATAAAAGGGAGATAGTCCTGGAAGGTGTCATTTCATTTGGACCTGATAGTGTGACTGTGTATTACAAAATGATTTACTCTATTGAGTAGCAGAACAGGGTGAGAAGGTCACACATTTTATAAGATGGTCAGAAACTTGTAAATAACTCATGAAAGAATAAAGTTACATTAAAACCAAGCACACCATTGTTTTTCTTGTGAAATTTCCAATACGTTTGATGTGTCACATGACCCTCTTCCTATTGAAAAAACAAAAGTTGGATCCAAAATGGCCGACTTCAAAATGGCCACCATGGTCACCACCCATCTTGAAAACTTTCCCCCCTCACATATACTAATGTGCCACAAACAGGAAGTTAATATCACCAACCATTCCCATTTTATTAAGGTGTATCCATATAAATGGCCCACCCTGTAGATTTAAGTTATGTTAACATTTTATCTGTATAATGTAATAAACATATTTTGCTGCATTTCATCTTAAAAATGATATCATATGTAAATACACACTTTATAAAGTGGCTAAGGTTGTGCAATATTATAACCATATCACAAGTTTACAGTGAGGTAATTGTACTCTTAAGTACAAATAGTTCTACAAGGAGCACTTGATGGACTGATTGAGTGCGTTTATAGTTCTTGGGATGAAGCCGTTTCTGAACCGCAATGTCCCTACAGGAAAGGCTCTGAAGACTTTGCCGAATGAGAGCAGTTCAACAGACAGTGCACATGGCTGAGGCAGCGGGTGCTTGATGCTGTATACCGATAATTCTCTTTCCGATCAGCTGCTGTAGAGCTGTGATTCCACACTCAGATACAGTGATATAAATACTCTGAGTGGTGCATAGAGAGGAACAACGCTAAAGCAGCTATGATATTTGGAATAGTTTGGCCATTCCGTGGACCATTATATGGTCACAGGTTAATTACAATAAAGATGCCTTAAACTGATAAACAATATGCGGTTAATTTCAGTGTATTTATAAAGCCATGTGAGAGATGTGCATCTAAAAAATAAAAGGTAAACCACACTTGACTAAAAGCACTGCTTTGATGCTGGGTGCCACCAGTTCGCAAAACCGAGTGGAGAACTTGCATACACCAAGCATTTAGCCAGCGTGAAAATCTGCGTGGCTTTATGCCAACTTTTGGTTTTATACATCTTGATTTGAGCAAGGAAACGGGAGTACACAACATTGTTTGTACGCACTGTTTATATATTAGGTCCCTGGAGATCAAACGTATGTTGTACATGGATGTGATTGAAGAACACTCGAGTCACGGTCCAGCCCTATCATCTTTGTCTCCAAGCTGGATGGGAGATGGAGATTCTGTAATGACTTTGGATGCCTCAATCAGGTTTCTAAATTTAAGGAGTATCCGATGCCCACAGTTGATGAGCTCCTCGATCAGCTAGGTAATGCTCAATATTTGACCACTTTGGACAAGACCAAAGGGTGCTGGCAAATTCCTTTAACAGAATCCACAAAGGAGAAGACTGTGTTCAGTATTCCTATCGGACACCGGCAGTACAGGGTCCTCCCATTTGGTCTGCATGGGGCTCCCACAACATTCCAGTGTCTGGTGGACAGATTGCTTTGGCCCCACCTGTTCCTATTGTGCTGTCTACTTAGATGACGTGGTTATCTATTCCGGCACATGGAAGAATCCCCTGCTCCAGGTAAGGGCTGTTCTCCTAACACTTGGTAAAGTTGGCCTCACGATAAATCTTAAGAAGTGCTTCTTTGTCTTATCTGAGGCCAAATATTTAGGCTACCTAGTGGCTGGAGAGACGGTTAGATCACAGTGTTCTAAAATGTATGCCATCTTAAAGTGGCCCTCTCCGAAACAAGAGGCAAGTTCAAGCCTTCCTCAGACTAGCAAGCTACTACTGGTTTGTTCCTCAGTTTTACGAGAACAACTCCTTTGTCCAATCTCACAAAGAAATGGCTCCTTATGCTGTATGAGATGATGAGGCTGATGCTGCATTTAGTGACTTGAAACAGGCCCTTACGTCAGCATCTTTGTTGAAAACTACCTATTGGCCTGCGAGTTCACCTTGGTAACTGACCATGCCGCTTTACAGTGTAAGGCCGTGCATAAGGAAACAAATCCACTTGGGTGCTATATGTCCTGCCACGGAAGATGTGCATGAACACAAACCAAACCATCTATTAATAAATGTAGTTGCCATACTTTTCTTGAAACTTATACATTGGTTTTATAAAGAAAAGCCACAATGTCAAAATAATACATTCCACTAATTTAAATAAAAGTATAATATTTTATTTAAAATATTTAACAAAGCAGTTAGCAAATCATGGGTAATTGCAAATTAGAGTAAAGATCATAGGATGTTACAGTATTCTTTTCCTTTCGACTCTGACCTTAATTTATGTTTTATGTTTTATACTTCTGAATTTTGTCTGTCTACATTGGAAAACAGCCGCAGACAAAAATAATAACATCTCAATTCTTAAATATACATTCCGCATTTGCACTTACGGTTGCTTAGGAATGAAGTACTGCCTCTTTCAAACCAAAATCATGCATGGGGTTGTGCCAAGCCAAAAGTGATTAAACTTGACAAATAAATAAAAATATTCATTTTGAAACACAACATATTGATTTTGATAGAACTGTGGGTGGTGCTGAATTTTACTTCTTGGCAGATATCAAGTAAAATGAAACTAAAAAAATGTGTAGACTAAGAATGTATTGTTTTCTAATACTGAACTGTCATCCATAATTAAAGAATAATATGACTTTAGTGGAGAAATTTAAATAGTTGCGGGTCTTATTCATGACTAAGCTTAGGGACTGCAGCTACAGTGGGTGGTCAGAGTTTGAAGGGCACAAGAAATAAAATAATACTTACACGTGCAGCTGGCACATCAAAAAAAAAAAAAAAAAACTGTACTTTTAAAATATTTCTTACTTATGAGCACAAATCTGTCAGCTTTGTGGTAATGACAAAGGCCAAAAGTGAGGAAATAAGCCCTAATTATAGCACCTAGAGGGTGAAGCACCATAGTACTAAGGCCAAAAAAAACTTTAAATAAAAAACAACAAGGAAGCAGGAACATGAAACAAATGTCGTCAAGATACAATTATATTGATGGGTAATAACACAAACAAGATGTGTACTTACTTTGTAAAACATCAACACAGAAACTGTTAACCGCCTCAAAAAGATCAGAATACCTGGCAACCACCATTCCTCCACATCTGTTTTATAATGAGGCAAATACCAGTCACATGGCTGTCATGCAACATGTTTATGTCCCAGTGACATCATGATGTAATGACCAAGAAGCAATACAGCAAAAACCACAGGCACAACACAAGTCAAACTGAATCAGAATTAATCCACAACAAAAATGTAAAATGAGCTAAGACACTTAACATCAGACCGTAAAGTTGAAGGAATACTCCTACCAAATATGGTCATTTTTTATCTGTTCTTGACACATTATGTTTTAGTGGAGACCAAAGACTGATCAAACTCCAAACAATATCAAAACATCCATAAAATAAGCCTGAGTTTACTAGCACCACATAATTTATAAACCAATCAGCCACAATATTAAAACCACCTGCCTAATATTGTGTAGGTCCCCATTGTGCCACCAAAACAGGTGGCACCCACAGAGGTATGGACTCCAGAAGACCTCTAAGTTTCCTTTTCAGTCCTGCCAGTGGCAGGGTGGGGCCTCGAAGGACTGGATTTTTTTTTCCCAGCACATCCCACAGATACTCTATTTGACTGTAATCTGGGGAATTGTTCTTCAAACATTTCCTGAACACTTTTTGCAGTGTGGCAGGGTGCATTGTCCTCCTGAAAAAGGCCACTGCCAATAGGGAATACCATTACCATGAAAGGGTGTATGTAGTCTGCAACAATCTAAGTGGTACATGTCAAAGTAACATCCTCGTGAAACCCAGGACCCAATATTTCACAGGAGAACATTGCCCAGAGCATCACACTGCCTCCGCCGGCTTGTTTTTCTTGCATAGCGCATCCTGCTGTCATCTCTTCCCCAGGTTAATGACACCCACACACTAGGCCGCCCACGTTAACTAAAAGAAAATGTGATTCATCCGATCAGCTCACCTTCTTCCACTGCTCAGTGGTCCAGTACTAACACTGGTATCAGGGAGACAAAAGTACCACAACACACAGTGCATCACAGTTTGTTGAGTATGGAGCTGCATAGCTGACACCTATCAGCACATGTATTTTTGATAAATAAACCACACCAGGAATATCTTTTTGTGAATAGCTAAGAAGCACATTCAAACAACATTGAGCTTTAGGAATTAAAGCCTTAGCATTCTGTCGTCATTGAAGTTTGTGTCAGGAAATTTGTTATCTCCATTCTCCATAAAAATCATACATTTAAAAAGTTTTCTCAAATTTTTCTACAAACCACATGGGATAACAGATGAAAGAAAATTCATTTTTAAGTAGAATATTTTGTCGACTCAGGAAGTGAAAGGAATCACAAGAAATGATAGAAAAGATTCCATGTTAAAAATCCATCCATCCATCATCCAACCCGCTATATCTTAACTACAGGGTCATGGGGGTCTGCTGGAGCCAATCCCAGCCAACACAGGGCGCAAGGCAGGAAACAAACCCTGGGCAGGGTGCCAGCCAACCGCATGGCACACACACACACACACACACCAAGCACACACTAGGGACAATTTAGGATCGCCAATGCACATAACCTGCATGTCTTTGGACTGTTGGAGGAAACCCACGCAGACATGGGGAGAACATGCAAACTCCATGCAGGGAGGACCCGGGAAGCGAACCCGGGTCTCCTAACTGCGAGGCAGCAGCGCCATGTTAAAAATATAATTACTAATATCTATGTGTCTCAGTCAATGATAGGATCTGAGCGTCATAGCAAGCCGTTGCCTTGTTTCTTATCATTAATGTACTTTTTCATGCATGCTAATTAATACGAAAAAGGCAAAGGGATAATTTTTTTTTCTGTTATTTGTACTATACTATTCTCGCTAGTTTGTGGGAGACACGCCAGTATGTATCTCATTGTAGTATTGTGTATACAGAACAGTTATAAACGTGTACTTAAACCCTAGCATTTATTTCCTTTACAGGATAGCAAAAATAGGCAGGTGTCAATGTTAAAGAGAGATAGAATCAAGATGAAGGAAGTTTGCGCAAACTCAAAACCTATATACTGCATTAAGCAAACAAAACAATAATTAAAAAAAAAAAACACTACTCAGCAGAATAGCGAATCTCCTTTTGCTTTTAAAATGACTGATATTTTGGTTTATTTAGTTTTTATCATCATTTGGAATTTTTCTAGTCACCATTTTATGTTCTTGTTTCTTGGATTCTGCCATTATGTCTTGTCATCACTGCAGCAATTGCTAGTCAGTGAAAGATGTATAACACCTAACATCACTAACATGTACGTATTAAAAAAGGGAGCGCTGTGGTAATTGCATCCTCATATTAAGATAACACAAAACAACTTATGGTTTGCCTTGCATTTATTTTAGTTTTGACTTTTTGTCTTTTCTATTTTTGACTTTGAGTTTTATTTAACATTTCGGGATTTCATATTTGATTGTTGCCTTTCTTATTCCAATTCTTCAGCAGGACTTTTGGCCTCTCTTTTGCTCATGTCATTCATCTTTTGCTTATTTATTTTGGACAAGCCTTTCCCATCTCGTAAACTAAGCACTATATTTAAAACATGTGACACCCATGCGATCATGACCAGCACATAATATAACTAAGATAATGGCTTTTTATTCAAGGACATCCAAATAAATGCACAAGATTCAAGTAAAAAATACCCCAAGCAATTTACTGCAGTAATGAAAGGTTTTCTGACTGGCTTCACCAACAAGAAAAAGACAAAGACAATATCAGTTTACAAGCCCTGCTGGACAGGATAAGGGTCTCTAAAATAAAAATAACTGAAATTCTGTCTAAATGTTAATAGATCTGGAAGAGTCTGCAACAGGTATAACTTTGGATTCATTGAAGTAAAACATGCGGATATCTGTGCACTACTGAAAACCATCCACTTATTTTCTAATGGTTATTCCACATTTTTTTCTGGATTGGTCAATGTGTTTTCATATTATTTTTCTCAAAATCCTGGTGAAATTCATTTCTCTAAATTAATATTCAAAATAATTTACATAAATAAATAAAGGTTATGTTTAAAGGACCTAAAAATATATTGCATTTTGGCATGCCACCATTTTGGGTTATCATGGGGCATTGTGTGAAGTCACTGTGAAAACAGTATAAAAATCAGTATTGTGTATTTCCTGGTTGTCCAATATTAAATTCTAAATAACTTTTGTATTGGTAGTGGGAATAAGAAACAAGTTATCTGGCTTCATTTCTTTTATAAGTCATTGATTTTGCCCTCTGCCTTTCCATATTGGGCTTAGCTATTTATGGTACTTCTTAATTCTATTAACTCTCTGTTATTGTCAACTACAATTTGATCTAATACATCTGATCTGGCTAATTCTTAAAAACCTCTCTTTCAATGTTACGAGCAGGAGTCTTAAGGATGTGAAGCCTGCTAAAGCTTGCACACAGGAGATCAGAATCTTTACTATCATACCCAGATATGGCCTCATGCCAGACAGACAGACCACAACCACCACAGGCAGGCTTCAGCCTGCAGAGCCTTAAAATGTGGCTCTGGCTTTTAAAGTTCAAAATATACTTTATGTCCCGAAAAAATTTACAAAAATGCATTTCAACTGAGAGAACAACCAAAACGCAACAAGCTCAAATAAAGCTTTTATAAATAATTTACTGGAAATAAATCAAAAAGGGGAACCAAAATGCTGGAAGGCAAAATAGAAGCCTTCACAGAAGTGAAGAATCCAATAAACCATCATTTAAAATAAAAACAGTACTTACAATAATACCTCCTTCAGCACTCGATGATCCGCTGAAGAACCTATTCACTAGCCTCAAGATATAAAAGCTGAAGGTGGTCCTTCACAGTGATGTCATGGTGGCTCTCCCTCTTAGGGTATTACCCTCAAAACACAGGGAATATAAAACCATTTTCAGACCCAGTACATTCACATTAAATACAATAAGCATAACCATATTAAAAAAATATAAAAACACCATGAAAAGCATTTTAAAAACAATGAAAAAACAAGAAAAATAAACACAAACCAGGGAAATCACCTGGCTTACTTTGTATTCAAATATTATTAAAGGAAGAATCAGAAGTAAGTGTCAGATGCAAATTCAGGGCAAATCTGTATAAATTAATGATATATTTTGGTTGGGAGGACACTGTGAACATGATAGAGAAGCTTGCTGGGGCCACAGCCAGAAATTCAGAACAGCTGAGAGCATCTTAATCAGGTGAGAAAACCGAATCAGGGTCTTATTCTTATGAAGTGATTGTGTGTCAGTCAACTGTATAGCTAAGTGAAGGAGAAAGAACTGTGCTGGCCAAGTATGGGAAATGGCCTGCTGCACAGACACTCAGGACTTTGTGTCAGCTGGATAGTCAGCTGCAAAAACAAACAGAGAACAATAGGACTTCTAGAAACCTTCTTGGCAGACTGAATTGACAAACAGCAAAATAAAAACAGTCCGACAGAGAGTAAATGGGTGCTACTCTGTGAGATAACACTACCATGAACAAGATAGCCACTGCCTGAAAGTAATTTTAAACTGGGCAACATTTGAATGAGTAAACAAACTCATTCTACACTGAAGATTTATCTGCTCATCCCTCCTTCTCTCCCTTAACCTTCCGTGTTCCTTTTATTTTTTGTGTTTAACAAGTCAAATTTTATAAAAATTGCGACAATGATTATTCTTCCTAAATCAGGAAGCAAATGCAAATCTAAACGCTGACACCATGATAACAGGAGAACTCCCATAGTCTGGGTAGACATTTTTATAACACATTGTAAACAACTCAGTATGCATGTAAAATACTAACAAAAAATACACAAGGAACAAAATATGCTACTAAATTTCCTTTAAGTAAACTGGTACAGTGACTCAAAAATGAAAATTAGAATTTGGCTGTTATGGTATATCATGCAAAATATAGTCTGAGGAAGGAACTAAAACATGAAATTGTTATGGTCAAACTCACTTTGTTCATCTCAACTTTTGTGGGCTGATTGAGTATTTACCAACACATTCTAGCTCCTGATGAGCACAAAGAAGTCTGGAGTACATATCTGAACAAGGGAGGAAAAACGTAAGCACAAAACCAAGCCTGCTCAAAGGTGCCAAAACACTTTATGAAAGTACCTACAAGCAAAGACATTTCTATTAAATAGCAAAGAAAATAAAATGCCACACTGGTGAAAGCTTGCTTTCTAAGAGAAATGACAAGTCTTAACAGTCTTTCTTACTTACTAACTTTTTGATGTAATTGCACAAGCACAAAGAACACCAACTAAAAAAAAGTGCACAAAACCAGCTTGAAAATGTGCTTAGTCAGCTGTTGATTCTGAAACATACCTGTGCTACCTTCAAATGAAGGAGCAACTGACTGTTGAATAAGCTTAAAGGAAAAGAGTTACATGAAAAGTGCCTTTGCTCTTGTGGAAATGCAACTCATGCATCTGAAAACAAACTTTAGATACTAGATTTAAAGCATATGCCTCACAGCATACATGGTCAGAATTGCTATTTACAAGTAGATTGCAATATTGAAGAGAAAAATAAAGTAAGCATAATATCAGGATCAGCCTGCATGTAAAAAAAATTGAAAACAAAAGGATTTTACAAATGTGCAGAGGAGTCTCAGAGTCTTTAGCAGCATAAGGGAGACAAAATGTTAAAACAAGTTCATGGTGTGAAACCCGACAGGCCCTCTCACTAGTCTGAAAAAGAAAGCTGGAACCTGAACTTGCTTTAATAAAGCTAGAGTTTGGATTTGCTTCACCCCCTCACTCTGCAGAGTCAGCATGTGCACCTGCCTACTTTAAGTACAAAAAAAAACAAACAGTCAACTGTGTCAATCTAATTCGTCCATATGTAATTAATCTTCCAAATTAATTTCAGTTTGTTTACTTTTCCATACCTGCTGAAACCTTGTCTTATTAAAGGGATAATCCACCCAAAAAATTATTTAAATATGTTACTTACCCTTACTTGTCCCATGTAGCTTGTAGTGGTAGCTGAGAAAAAAAAAATTAACCTCATGTCTTCATGCAGAATGAGAATAGTTTACAATATAATGTAAAGTAATGATAACCCATTCTGTCCAATGACAAATGTGGAAAAACTTCCACAGAAAAGAGAAAAATATCCTCACATAACTTGTGTCACATAATCCGCATATCCATTATTCATCCATATGCACAAAATGCATGCATTATTTGCTTAAATATTAATACTTAAAAAAGCTCTCAGTATACAAGGCAAACAGGAAAGATGCATTCCCAAAATACTGAATTTTATAATAATAATAATTAATAATAATAATAATAATTCATTACATTTATATAGCGCTTTTCTCAGTACTCAAAGCCCTATCCACACAGGGAGGAACCGGGAAGCGAACCCACAATCTTCCACAGTCTTTTGAACGACTCTTGGCCAATGAAGGAGTGGGAGAGGCAGATCTTCAATTAAAACACACAGTTTGAATTGAATTGGGTTGACTGGCATAATTAGGTGGCACTGCCTCCTTAAGCTTCGAAAACTTGAGGCAGGGTAAAAAACCAAGAAATCTAGTCTCATAAATCTTGATATGATATTGAAAAATAATAAATAACAATATAATAAACAGACCAATCCAAATAAAAACCAGAATTACTAACAAAAATATACAAAATAATATTTGGAAAGCAACAAAAAGTTAAAACAGAAAAAAAAAAAAAAACTAGACCCACGTAAAGAACCCAGGCTTAACGGAGTCATCTACTCAATGCACATTGGATGCCTTACTCTGTTTAACTTACAGTATACTGTAACAATCACTCCCAACCTTTGGATCAGGACGTGTAAAAGGCTAGGAAGATATGCTACATAAAATTAATTCATAATGTGGAGAAAAATACCATAAATGATAAACACTAAATACATTAAATACTTAGATATACAAATTAAAATGTAAATATATATAAATTATTAACTGAACACAATCCAATACAATGTATAGAAAATGCAAAAAAAAAATTTCATTGATAGGTTTTCAAATCCCATTTTTCCTTGGCAGTACAGTTCCAACCTGTTTATGTCTCATGACCTATTCTTCTTGTTCTGAGCCAGATTTGAGGCCTGTATTAATATCAATCTTACCTAGAGTAGGCACAGGGAGAGCTTCAAAGGAGACCACCTTGTTGGTTCTGTGTCTGACTTAGATTTTTAAACCTGACGTGAACCAAGGATAGATGAGATTCATAACCAGAAAGTCAGCACCATAATCCTCAAAACCAAACCCTAAATCAAAATTGAAATGTCACAGAATTAAATTTGTCAAGCAGGAAAGCTCTCAGAAAATAAACATACACCTAGTTTTTCACTTCTTTTTTTCTTCTGCAGACTCTGATACATAGAAGCTCAGTATGAGCACTTTCTATCCACAGCCCCATAATGTCACAGATGCTAATTTCCATTTCATTCCATACCAACATAGTAAGAACCACACCACAAAATGGCAATGCCCACCATACACAAAGTTGCATAGCACAAAAGAACAATAAAATAATTGAATTTTTGAATAACACTTTCTGGATGAAAACTAAGGTCATATCCAGAATCTTTGGGTTAAAAAAACATTTAACTCTGCATAAACATCTTCTGAGAAAAGGCACAAAAATTTGTGGTAAATGCAAATCATAATAAGACACTGTTTCCAACCCAGCAATATGTAGTGTGTTAAATGACATATCTTTTATTTTTAAATTTTTCATACATGATGTCATACTATATTCTATTAGTCTACGGTGCTTGGATGTATGTCTTTTATTTAACAGCACTTCTGTAGGTAATACAATAAACGAGGTTATCTTTGCATCATCTGTTATCAGTTATTTTATTAAACAGACACTTGCAATCATATCCTTCTCTTTTGTTCAGGTTATGATATCTAGGACTTAACAGAATAAATGCATTGTGGAGTATGCAAAACTGAGACTTCCCATCACTACATTGACCACCACATCTACACAGCGTTATTAGGGCTACATACAGTAAAGACAACAGGCTGATTTTCCATTCAGAAAAGTTTATTTCCTCTTTCCTCAGATGAACTGAAGAGGAGCAACATTAACAAAACAAATGCTGGGAGCATCAACTTTTCTAATAATTCACTTCTATAGCCACCCTCTTATAAAAAAATGTTGAAATACAGTGAAGAAAGGACTTGGCTTTATAAAAAGGAACCCAAAATACAACAAATCTGGAACACTAATTCAGTAACTGAAGTTGAAACACTATATAGTAGCTTAGTTCATGTAATTGTGAATTATTCTAGCGTCATGCAGTGAAATGACCTACATTTGCCTTCCTTGACAGTCGTAACATTTTCATGGCAAATCCCGGGTGAATGTAATTAGGAAATAATAAATAATTCTTTTTCATTTGTAGAAAGATTTCCAGGAGCCTACAGATTTTTTTTATTATCCAGATTTATAAGTCAAACATTGTTTTTCCAAATCTTTACCTTTATTTCTAATATTTATAGCAGAGAAATATTTATCTGAACATTAAATAAAAAGACAAACTGATTCACAGAGACAAAGAAACATTTGAGAAGGAAAAAACGTATTACTTTCAAATTATATATAATACTTATACCAATCTATATAAGGTGTTGTCAAAAATGTATGTTTGTCAATAATCCCAATTACAGAATTACAGAAGGTGTTTAATTTTCCAAACTAATCTTGTTGAACATTTGGAAGAAAGTATAATGAACATGTGCTGAAACTAGCTACATGGGTATATTTTGTCAAAATATATTTTTTCATAAAAACTTTTGATAACAAATCACTTACTGATAGGGATAAAAAAACAAAACAAAACAAAAAAAACAAACCTTTACTCATGTTCATCAATAAAAGAAACCCTGGCATGGTAGTGCAGCAGTTAGTGCTGCTACCTTGCAGTCTCAAGGTTCAAGTGTCTTTTAAAATTAAAGGCAGCAGGCATTGTGGCCAATATAGCAAATCAAAACACAATCATTTTAAAGAATATAGACCATGATATTAATACGTTACAATTACATTTTTAAAAATGGAGCATTTTACTGTGCATGTTGAGTATTACCCCATGTCAGTGTGAATTTTTTTCCCATACCTCCCAAAGATGTGTAAGATAGGTTAAATTGCAACTCTAAATTTCAAAGATGACAATGTAGGTGTTAACCAGGGAGCCTTCCCTGTGATGGACTGCCAATCCTACTGTCTGTGTTTGGTTTTTGCTTTGCACCGCATGCTGCTGGTAAAGGCACTGGCACCATGCACTTCTGAAATTGACTGAGTGAGTATGATGATGGTTGCATGAAATCTCCATATGTATTACAATTATGTTTATAACAGCAGAAGATGTCTGCAGATGGACAGATGTGGTGGTGGAATACTGCTGTAGAGAAGGTGATTGAAGAGATGCTATAAGGAGGAGCAGAAAATGAAGGTAAAATGTAACAAGGCATTATATAAGGAAGTAAAACAGTTTCAAAAGTTCAAAAAACCACGAAGCAATAGTAAGCATCAGAACTGCAGAGTGAAGAAGGAAACAGGAATGTGTCTAGGATCATAAAGTAGATGGCAATAGAAAAACAGTAAGTGGTAGGTGTGAATTGCTTGGAAAAAAAAAAAATTTAAAAAATTAGAAATTAGATAAGGTGACAGAAGGTCCTAACTAAGTTTTAGAAGAAGGGAGTAAAGGAAGGATATAAGAAGATAAAGAAAAGAATGCATGATTCATTGGAGAGTGGGCCATATTGAGGGAACAAGTGAAGTGCATTGTGGCTTCAGGCCTGGGATTCAAAAAAATTGATGTAACTTTGTTGTTAGGCAAATGTAGGGAGAAGTATCAGGGAAGGGAAAGAAGGTGCATTATGCTTTTGTAGATCTGGAGCAGGTATTTGACAGAGTACCATGAAAAGTGGTGAGGTGGGCATAGAGAATGTTAAGTGTACATGAATGATCAATGTTTCCAGTGATGTAAATGTATGAGGAAGCATGAATGGTGGTCAGGGCAGTAGATGAGTGTATAGAAACCTTTGCAGTAGAGGTGGAGCTTCACCAGGGATCTGTGCTGAGGAGAAACTAACTACATTTGTTCACACATTTGCAGGAAAAGGTTAAGGATTAGTGGGTGAAGAGACAAACTGTGTTAGAGATGAGGCTGAAAAAAAAAAAAAAAAAAAACACACACACACACACACACACACCACAACAACATGACTAGAAATGGGTCTCACATCCAAGGATTCTAACAGTCTAAAGAGATGGAAAATGTTCATTAAACTGGCAGTGATAGTGATAATTATAGGTGCTGTGAATGTGAAAGAACTTCAGTCTTTCCACATTTTATATTGAAGAATCATTACAAGAAAGTTATATACTTTAGAAATGAAATGTACCAAATATTCTGACCTTCATAATATTTTTCTTCTTGCTCTGATGCTGCATCCCAAGATTATTTCTTGTCCCCTTTGTGGATACTGTGTAAAAACTAGTAAATGAAACAAATGGACAATTGTATGTATGTATGTATGTATGTTCTTCCTGGGGACATTTTCATTTTACATTCTAAAAAGTGCAGTTTGCGTAAAAGTGAATTTAAAATTGGATACATATCACTGTATATTTGATGTGCCCAGATAAATCCTATGCAGTGCTCTTTTTTATATTTCTACTTGTACCTTGGACATGTCTGGTCTCCCTGTGATCTAGTGAAGGAAAAAGATTTAAATTTAATGAATTGGATGATAACGCGAATCAATTTGATTATACTATTAATGCTTTTACTCTAGAAATTCAGAAAAAGAATGAAAGAAAACAATACAAATATGTTACCAATCACTATCCTGGAGATTTCCAGTGTTCGCAGGTTTAACTAATTATAGTGCAATTCTTGTTATGCTATATTCTTCATAACATATTTGATCTCATTGTATGAAAGAAGGGTAAAATAGGAATACAGCTTTGCAGTAGTTGACATTAAAGCTAAGGGAAAATGTTTCTACTGTTGATTCATATGGCATACCCAGTAAGTTGCAGTAATTGCAAATCGTGCACACAATACAACTGCATGGATTTTTATTATGAAGGCCACTGCTATTCTTTTTATGTACCTAATCAATTTACATACGTTTGTGCATGTGTGAGAGTGTGAGCGCACTGTAATGTGTTGGCGAAAAGACGTTAGTTACCTATAAGCCCTAAAAAATATCAGCTCATGTTAAAAAAAAAAAAAAAAAAAAAAGAAAGATTGTTAAAGAATGTAGAGTTTTTATGAAGGCATAGACTTCTAAGTATTTATTTACTTACAGTAAGTCAAAGCTAAAGCTGTGTGCTTAGTTTGTGGAGTACAGATCACTATGTTTAAGGATTACAATTTGAATCACCATTATGAGACCAAACATATAAGAACTTGACTGATGCAGAGTGGGCATGGACATCTGAAGCTTTGCTAGCTACAGTAAGTTGAAAAAGCAACAAGGACTTTTTACCAAACTTTCCGCATCCTGGGATGGCACAGCCGAGACCAGCTTTGTGATATTTCATAAAGATCACAAAAAGAAGTAAGCCATTCTCTGATGGAGAGTTTATCAAAGAGTGTTTAGTGGACTCTGCAGTGTAATATGCCCCGAGAAAAAAAAAGAAACATTTAAGAATGTGCCTCACTCCAGGTGAACTGTAACAAGAAGTACTGACGACATCGCAAGAAATCTGGAGCTTCAGATTTTGACTTTCTACTTGCCTCTGGATGAGAAATGTGAAGTCCGTGGCACAGCCCAATTACTCATCTTTGTACACAGGATAAGGAAAGACTTTGAGATTACAGAAGAACTGGCAGCAATGCAGTCAACGAAAAGGACAACGACAGGAGGCAATTTCTTCAAGGCAGTAAATGCATGCTTTGATGGTTGTGCATATCCGACAGGGAAAAAATTGACTTTCGAAGCAGATACAAGATAAAATGACTGAAATTAACCCAGAATAGATCAGAAGGTGTTGTGTAAGTCAGTGCTAAAAATGAACCATGTTATTGATGTTGTAACTAAAATAGTTAACTTTATCAGGGCAAAAGCACTGAATCAGAGACAGTTTTTTGCATTTTTGGAGGAGCATGAAGCTGAATATGGTGGCATAGGCTACCACACATCTGTCTGATGGTTCAGCCTGGGTAATGTGCTTAAAAGAGTATGGGACCTGAGAGCAGAGATTCCAGAGTTTTATAGGAAGAAAGGCAAGGACATCCCAGAGCTCTCAGATGCTGACTGATTGGCAGATTTTACATTTGCTGTTGATGCGACTGCATTAATAAATAAACTAAATACCAAACTGCAAGGGCTACTTTGTATGTAAAATTAACAGCCTGATGAAGTAGCCAGTAGAAAAAAATGTGTCTGGTCAATCTCAGAGAAACAATGCAGGAACAGGACTAGACCAAGTGTAAACTACAGGCTTTAACTTACCCTTAATATTTTAAATCTTATGATAATACTGAAGAAAACTAGTTCACAAACAAATGGATGGAGCTAAAAACTTTGACTGAATGACTTAAGCAAGTGGTCAGTTATGAAAAACAGGTGATTAGGATCTTTATTATTAACATCTATAAGCATGGAAAAAATAATTAGACCTCATCTCTCTAAGTGGTGTAGAATAGAATTGCTGATGTTCTTTAAAAGCCAGATAATGAATATCTAAAACTGATTTTCGCCATATATGCTTCAACCTATGACCTAGTCTTTTGAGAACTGCAAGATGATCAGTGTACCATAGTTAAGAAAGACAAAATGACACGGAACATGCTATCTCACAGCAATTATATTCATTAGAGTATAATTATACAGGTTCACATATTCCTCTGGTAATAAACATACAGTGCCGACAGGAAACAAGATAAGGCAGATGAAATGAAAACAGAATCAACAGCTTTCAGATTGTGAAAAGGTTATAGTGCACTGCATATATAGTAGCTGGAGTAAGTAAAACATCCAGCAGTACTATGCTTTGGGCAGATCTACCACAGTCCATTATTGGGTATAAGTCGCAAGAGTGTCACCAGCAATGGAAAGATCTAAAATATGATTGCGTCTATGAACATATTTAATTACTGGAAAACATTCAGTAAGCTTCACAAACTAAGAAGAGAGAAAACTACTAAGGACATCAATGAGAATGACTAATATGATCAAATTCTTAAATATATGGAACATAGTTTAGTAAGTTTAACAATTCTGTTAAAAAAAAAAATCAGTATCAGCTTTAGAAGGACAATTAATAAGCATAAATGTTGTGTCCCGGCGCATTGAGATTATTATTTATTATTTATTTTTTTTTGTGTAAATATCATGTGTATGTTTCTTTAATTTATTTTACTCAGGCAGCGCCTTGGACAGCGATGCGGGTCTTGTGTGACCTCACCCCCAACGCAATTGATTCGCTGGACAATCACTGACAAGCTAGTTGTGGCGGGGTTGAGGCAGGATTTAAGATGGCCGCTGCTGTTTGTTTGGGGAAAAGATGTCTCGAGATGCTGTGAAGGGACTAAACGTTTGGACTTTTTGTAAAGTGGTTTTACTGCTGGCTGCAAGGGTGAAGTCGACCTGACCTGAAGAAAGTGGACTACGGTGCTATGGTCCAAGTCCAGAGGGAAAAGCGCCGTCGGCGGCAGGAACAGCGGCCACAGGATATTTGTCCCTTTTTCTCTTTGTGTGTTCAGGTACCCGATTGAGGCAAGTGAATGAGAGCATGGAGGCTGATCGGGTGACGTCGAGAGAGACCGGGAGTGGAACCAGGCTGACAGAACGAACGGCGAGCAGACCGGAACGGAGAGAGAGAGCGACTCAGACCCCTGTGATCCCCAGCCAGCTGTTTCCTGAAGAGGCATTAGCTCTCTTGGAAATGTGTTCTTTTAAAATTGTGGCATATTAAATAATTAAACAATATCGTAATATACCAGAAAAGGCGATATCCCTCCCATCGTGATTATGGCGGTTCAAGAATCACATGAGAAAAAATATCTTTTAGCTTATATTTACTGACGATTAACGCGGTTATAGACGGAGAGGCGCATGGTACAGACTTAATCCAGGTGGGAATCTGGATCAACAAAGTCAGCCATTTTCTCGTCACCACGCTGGGAGGTTTTTCTTCGAGCTTTGTCGATTCCGCCTCCGAGGGTCTGGCTGCTGCCCAAGCCTTTTTATGCTGTTCTTCTTCAACTTGCTGGTCCTTTCTGTCTCCAAACAAGGGCTGAATTCCTCCTCCACAAAATACAGAAATATCATAGTGCTTACATGCCGATTCTCATTCTCCCAATAAGGAAAGAAGATTTGTGCTGATAGAGGACAGAAATACCCTAACCTGTGTTTAAGCTGACTATACAAGCCTCCAGTTGTCTTTGGCTATCTAATCCAATGCTTGGCTAGCAATTCTAACTGCTGAGCCCCTGTGTGCCACAGTTAACATGCACATGTGAATAAAACTCATAACAGTATTGTCCAGATATAGTGACATAAAGAAAAATGTAGTATTACACCAGCATAAAGGGAAGTGGCTAATAGCTAGTTGAGGGTGTGCGTATTGGCCTTGCGGCTGAGGAGGAATAAAGAGGGCCTGAGGGTTATTTGGCTCTTTGCCGTAGGGTCCGTGACGCGATGGAGGAGAGACAGTGACGGCGGTGTGGAGTAGCAACAGTGATCGGCTGGTTGGAAGGAAGGATACCTTTACTGGATTGCTGCAACTGGATCCCGATGTGGAATGTATTCGGCCTTGGAGACATCGGGAATTGAGACCTGGAAACTGAGCACAGGGGGACACTGGGCGCTGCCAGAGGTTTTGGTATTTGATTATTCATTTTGGTTTAAGTGAGGGCCTTGCGGTGAGAGCACGGAGGCCCAAGAATTGTTTAAGTTTGTTTAGTTATTTATTGTTTAATTTTTGAGTGTTAGGTTATTGTTTGTGGAGTTTAGTTATTCATTTTTTTTTTTTGCCCCTTTTACGTTGGTTCCCCCACCACTTAATATTATTTATAGTGTGTTGAGCTTTCCCATAGTGATATAATTTGAGTGCTGTGTGTATAAGAGCTAAGTGCTGTGCTTTCCTAGAGTGATATAACTCGAGTGCTATGTGAAATAAAGAACCGAGTGTTGTGTTTTGCTATTTTGAACTGTTGTGCTTATTACGGATGTGTTGGGAGGAGGGCACAGACCAAGGGGGGGGAGAGAATTGCCACCTGGATAGAAAAAAAACTCTGTGCATTCAATAAACGTGTATTTGAACTTGCCGCTATGCGTGTGTGTGATCCCTCTCTATTTTGTTGGGCTCCAGGAGGTCCCAAAGGGGTGAAACAAACTTAAACGATAAACCAAAATAAATTGCTGTTGGGGTCTCTACCCCGGGCCACTACATAAAAATTAAAGTCCTAGAATTGAACCATTTTAAAAGACAGTAATTCCAATAGCAAAGAATCTGAGCTGTCAAATTAAAATGTTCTCTGTATAGTACTGCCATCCACATATAGGTTTGTGCAAGCTCGGTATATTTGTAGCCCACTGGAAAAACCTTATCTACTGTATATGCCGGAACGTGCTGTACCAACTTTCACATACGCATAAAAAATTAATATCTTCATAAAGTTTAAATGTAATAATTTGTAAAAATTTTTCAATCAATGACTGGCAACGCAAATTTAGTTGTTTCAGGCAGTAGCGAATGATGCCTAAAGTTTTTTCGAGCAGGCAGAGATTACTGGAATTTGGTCTGTATGTTTTAACAGTCAATAAAAGGAACAGGTTGACCACAGCAGTGTGATAAATGGAACTGCCACTACCTGATCATGTGTATATACAGTAGTTGTATTTGTGAATGCTAAATTCATAGAGTAATTTAGATAGGACTTTGGAAATCAGTGGTAAATACCTTGCCACTCAAAATAACAAAATCTGGAAAGCAAAGAGTATAAAACAATAAGTAAGGAGAGTGGAGATGCACTTGATGAAAGTAAAGTCTTACTTTTGCTCTAGATTTACTAATACAATTTATCAATTTTTAGAAAACCAGAGTTAGGAACATAGGCTAAATCCTAAAACAAAAAGTATCAGATAACTGTTCATGGGAAAGAAAAGAGAGGCTATTAGCTGAACAAAGAAGGGACGAAACAAAAGCATCAGTCTTCTGTCAACGGTCCTAATTCAAGGCCACTATAGATGAAACTCTGCAGGATAGTAAGATATTCCACAAAATGCATACATCACTAAATGAGTTCTCCACTTGGCATGGCACAGATGAATGGGTAACAAACAGAAAGCACATGTTTTTTTTTTTATTTAAATTAACACTCAGTTCATTTGGATTCAATGCAACTGTAGCTGACCATAGCAATGACTTTTAAAAAAATGTGCATAACAAATCCAGAAGAATATTGTAAAATGAAAATACAGAAGAAAAAAGGCCTTTCTAATTTAACAAGATCAAGTAAGATTTCTAAAATGTATAAAATTGTTGTTAAATTCAAGATGCACATTGAACATAGCATATATACTGTATAAGTAGAAACAGAGCCACTGAAAGTATTATGGCCTTGGAATTCAGTTGCATGGGGCTGTATATTTACCACATAATGTAAATTGGGTTTTGGACTTCACAGATCTACATTGATTAAACTTTTCTACAGGGAAGTCCTTTTTCAACAATTTTATTTGTCACTGCCATTAAGCCCTTCGCCATATACTTGCATAATTTAGCTAAAAATTTGGTAAAAGCTGTTATACCTCATCAACTATTTGTGTATTTATTTTGCATTGCAGAATTAATGATATTAAAATGATGTTTGAATATTAAGATATAACTGTCAATTGTGTTGTGCTTTACAAGATAAATGGCAGAGGAAAAGGGATCAAAACACAAGATGTAACCAAAGAAGGAAAGCAAGGATTGAAACTGGGGAAGCAATTTAACCATCGTCAAAAGCAAATAGAAACAAAAATCTAAAGGTCAGAAAAAAAAAAGTACACTTTATCCAGAGAATCAGAAAAGTTATGATACACAAGCAAAGTGTTTAATATATCTACAACCTTGGATTGCAATTGGAATGTAAGGGTGGCCCTTTTATCTTGTCACAGTGATGCCGTCATACATGAGCATGGCCGGGTCATTACCAAGACAATAACACAACAAATGGCAGCATCCATTAAAAAACAAACATGCCTTTAAATTAGGAGATTCTAATAACTGTCAGTTACTACAATGACAAAAGTTAAATTTTCTACTTTTCAAAACCTCAATTAGATGCAATAAATCATGACAATATGTTCGTAATGTTTACCTCTTTTGTAAATCGCTTTAGATAAAAGCTTCAGCCAAGCAAATAAATGTAAATGTAAGTAATAAGACTAACAAAATTCACAAGTTGCACTATTACTCGACAATCATATATTTCCACCTTCCCTAAAATACTCAAAACTTAATATATTAAGAACATTTGGTTTTGGGCACTTTGGAGATACATATACTAACAATGTATTTTAATAATATGAACAACTGTGCCTCAAATATAATCTCTTATTAAAACACTTATTTTAATATAAAGTCTCTAACTTGCAAGTAAGTTGATAACTAGTGATGCATGAAACAGGTAAACTTCAATTTGTTTAACGTTTCAAGAAACCGATACTTGTTTCACAGGTGAGTTCAACGTTGTGAAATATAAAACTGAATAAAAGATTTTTGAGATGTTTAACTTCTTGATTTTATTTATTTATTCATTTTTTGAGTGGAAAGCACCCGAAAGCCTCATTCACACTCCATATTTACCTGTGCGTTTTTTCCCCCACAGCATTATAAAGCAGGTAATGCAGTAAAATCGCTTCTATTTATGCCCCACATTCACATTGCTGTGCACTGTAATTTCTAAAATTGTGACATGCTTCATTATTCTCCACATGAGGACTAACCAAAATGCATCACTGTGTACAATTAGTATATATTTTCCCCAATAAAACATACTCCATGAGAAAAAACCTTCCTCTGCCTGAAAATGGGAAAGCAGTTCAGAAAATAGGAGTGAAACACACAAGAATGTACAGAGTAAAGGCAAAGCAAGAATTAAGAAGAGAGCCAGATCATAAACCTAAAATCAAAAGGCAGAGCTTTGTTTCAATACCCAGTTAGTAAAATAATAAGTAAATAGATTCACTAGGTTTGATTCCATCTGAAATACAAAATGGCCTCCAAGATGACCTTTTAACCCCTCACCAATTATCCTGATGTCATGAGCCTAGAGGCCACACCCTTAACCAGGATCTGCATCATGATGACTAAAACCACAAAATGGCTATTCTCATAGTCTAAACAAAATGGTGTCCAAAAAGATGTTAAATAAAACACAATTTCTAAATGAAGGTTTAAATCAGGAAAATCACCACAGAATTAAATTCCCCTAAACTCTAAAAACAACATGTAGATTATTTTTATAGGCTTAGAAAATCTTGGGAAAAAATAAAAAGAAACTCTATTCATAACATAGCTGCAACCTAGCAACAAGCCAGTTCTGTTTCTTTATTTCTGTAGAGGAGGTAGTGGACCTATAAGCATAATTAGCTGTGGAGCTTCAAGTTTCACTTCTGTCTCTGAGCCATCTTTAGAATTGTGATCACCAAAATTATCATCATAATTGGCAAAGTGGGCAACATACTGTCAGAACAACCATAACACACATATAATGGCAACAAAATGTCTATATGTGGCAGGAGTTTTATAATATTTTTAACTAGAGATCTTTATATAAATAATAATTGACAAGAGTGTGGAGTTAAGGCTACTTGGCTTGACATATCATATGAAAACACTTCCAAATAGGAATGAAATGCCTTTCTTTATGTGTCAGTGGAACGTATTTTACTGGAAGCAAAATGCCCTTCAGTCACAAAGTTTTTGGCAAAGTAAAACACTGAGCTTTGCTGTGAATATAATTTTGCACAAATCGTTTCACTTATCAGTGCTGACAATTTTCATCCTGCAACCAACTGTGCCTTAAATACAATCTCATTAAAATGTTCATTTTATTATATGCAAGTTACAGCTGGGCCATGTTTTCCTAGCTTTTTATAACTGTCGCTCACTCTCTGCAGTAAAAATTATACTTCTTAGCTGCGATAAAGAAATAGGAAGTATTTTTAATCTATAACAATGACAAAGCCTATACTAAAATTCACCTGGATAATTTTAGGTAGTTTTGGTCACAAAAACTTTCAGCTTTATTTTCAAATAATTAACTGCAAGTCAATTTAGATAAATGTACTGTTTTCCAATTAGTGCAAAAATGTTCTTGCTCAACTTAAAATTGGACATTGCTCACATTTCTGTCAACTCAGATTCAGATCTAGACACTGCTTATGAGAGATGCCAGGAGGTAACAGGATAAGTCAAGTCTGGAGGGTGTTTGAGTGATTTATTGTATTAATTGATTTTATGCACAG
Organism: Polypterus bichir lapradei; assembly: GCA_026402145.1. Classification (NCBI taxonomy): domain Eukaryota; kingdom Metazoa; phylum Chordata; class Cladistia; order Polypteriformes; family Polypteridae; genus Polypterus; species Polypterus bichir. The sequence goes on from JANRMT010062822.1 coordinate 21,102,557, forward strand.
ACCAATGACTTAACCCAAGCAGGTGGCAGATGAGCAGTTCATGTCTGCAGGGCACTAGTTGAGGTGGCAGAACGAGATGTGGAAGGCTACGTACTTGGGTTTCCTGATGGCCTGATGACGGTAAAATAAAAAAGGAATACCTCTCAACCTCTTGACGACCTTTATGTGGATTTTAAATGTATTTATTTATTGATGGAGTACCCTATGACACTGTTTTAAAGGCATAATTCGTTTTAAAGAAGGATTATTTATTGAATGCAGTGTGGCAGTTTGTGCAGTTTTAATTAGAACATTAGAACAATCTAGATGAGAGAACACCATTCAGTCTAACATAGCCTGCCAGTCCTATCCACTTAATTCTTCCAAAATAACATCAAGTCTAGTTTTCAAGGTTCCAAAGATTCTACCATCTGCACTCACTACTTGGTTACTTTCCATGTACGTATGGTTGTCTGTTATAACGGAAAGCTTCCTGTTTATGCAAAATTTACCCTTAACATGTTTCCTATTCTGTTGACTTGTTTTTGCTGAACTAATTTTAAAGTAACAGTCTTGATCCACTGTACTAATCCCCTCCATAATTTTAAACACTTCAATCATGTCTTCCCTTAATCTCCTTTGTTTAAACAGAAAAGACTCAGCTCTTTTAATCTTTACTCATAACACATCCCCTATAGCCCTGGAATCAACCTAGTTACTCTTCCCTGGACGTTTTCTAGCACTGCTAGGTCTATTTTTGTATCCTGGAGATGAAAACTGTACACAGTACTCCAGATGAGGCCTCACCAGTGTGTCATAAAGCTTGAGCATAATGGACTTGCATGCTATACATCATGGCACTATATAACCTAACATTATGTTAGCCTTCTGAACACTGTTTGGCAATTGATTGCGTTGAGTCCACTATGACTCCAAAATCCTTCTCATAAGGTGTACTTTCAATTTTCAGACCTGCCATTGTGTTTTAACATTTTTGCTTCCTATGTGTAATACTTTACATTTACAGTACTTACATTAAAATTTCATCTACCACAAGTCTCATTCAATGGATTCTAGAATCTAATTCATAATTGTATAATAACCCTATGCAGATTTTGACTAAAAAGTCTTGTCTAGTTCCTCACTTTCTCTGATCTATCTAGGTCATGACTATTCAATGTCCTAAGGAGGTCGGTGCCCATGGCTGCAGACACAGGACATCACACATACATAATGACAATATTCTGCTGTTATTCCCCGTTGGAACACAATCTTTGCTGATATATCGGACAGTTTTGGGATCACACAAATCTCTAATCCTTTTACAGCTCTTTTGGAGTAACACCCAATTGGATATTACTACTTAGAGAACAATTCATTGTGATCATTTATGCGGTGCTGCTAGCCTACTTAAAATGGAGAACCTTAACACAATGGTGAAAAATGGCCAAATTTTACTTAAAATTACAATGAAAATAAACTTTTTCTATGAAAAATAATTTAAAATACTTTAAAATTTATTAAGTATTCATTAACATTGCCCTTAATTGATTGAAACATTGTTAAACTTAGAGATATTTCAGTAACTCTGTGTGATTATGCCATATTACATAGTTTTCTCTGAAGTTTTTGCTGTCATTTGTCTTATTTATCTGTAATGTATTTGTCGCAATGAAACCTTGAAGTTAATAAATACATTTAAACAAATGAGTTATTGATTTTATTCTGTTACATGTAAGATATTTTATTAAAGATTAAAGGTGAAAGCAGCATGTAAATTAAATATTTGCTATAAAAGATTAAAAATATGTATTTTTGTTTATATGCTGCTTTATATTAAAAATCCTATTGCATTAATAGCAGAGAAAAGGTCTGCAGTGGTAGCAGAAACTGTCTTTAATTGCAAAAAAAATTTTTAATAAACAACAGGAGTTCTACCATATTAAACCTGCTTGATTTCCCTTGTGCAATTCATCTCCATGTGATGCCAGTTCTTACTCTAGTGGGTATATGGTAAAAGGCAAACTGCAGCCATTTCAATTAGGACAAGCAGCTTCCTTTATCAATTCCTGTATTTTTAATAGCATGTTAGCACAGCATATAGATCCATCACACACATAGCTGTGAAATAGATTAATTTGTGGCTGATGTAGAATTTATAGCTTGGGAATTTATTTATATTCTTTCACTATTTTTATATGCCTAATTACATATTCCTGGCACATTATACCTAAAGTAGTGCATTTCTAATAACTCTGTGCTTCTACCTAATTCTGTTCATGGACAAAATCCTAAAATGTGATACACACCAAAGAATGGCTCACTGTGTCAACAGTAATACTAATTTTGCACTGCAGATTAATACTCAAACTGTTTCTGCATTGGTTTGACATTGCCAGTTTAATACCTGATGTTTAGCCAAGGCCAAAGCTTTCTTTGGGCAAGGTTACAGTTGTCATTGAGGACATCAGATATTACTTGTTAATAGACTCTGACACACTATTTGCAATATAGAGCAGTGCAAAGAATAATGAAACAATCTGAATAGGGAATACAACAGACTGAAAAGTCTGGCTTTGTACTGTGTATCAACAAGACAAGATCGTTATATGGAAAAAAGAATAGTGACTAATCAGCTGGAATCCAGCAAACACTACCCATGAAAGTCTAGCTTTCTTCTTATTTTAGCATATATATAATCTTGTTTTATCTTGTTCAATGAAATGTATCAATAATTAGATGAAGCATAAACAAAGGTATAATGGTTGCCAGAACACAATGTGGAAAACATGGGTTCACGTTGGTAATGTGATACAAAAGCAGCACCGAGCTGTCTTCTGTTGTTTATATATTACTCACAGCTAATAACTATTATGTAAAATATTTGGCATAAAAATATAACATTCTTAAACCTGCTTAAAGCAGTTGTGTGTCACAGGGGGTTGGTACCTTTTATAGCAGGTATGAACTATGGCCAGACCACTGCAGGGCCTACTCACTTGTATCCAGTTTAGAGATTCTAATTAACCTAACATATATGTCACTGGCATGTAGTTGGAAAACCAGAGAACCTGGAGAAAAGCTACATTGACTCTTAGAAGGTGTGCTAAGCCCATACAGACAGTAACAGAGCATTGGTTTCAAATCTAGGGTGCTAGGTCCATGAAGTAGCAGTGCTAACAACTGGACCACTGTCACCTGTGGAATACCTGCTAGAGTCTAATTATTGTGAGTCCTCACTTGCACTAATTAAAAAGATTATTATTTTTTCAAACAAGAAGGTTTTTCTCCCAAAACATTGTACTGTAGATTACTATTGTGCGTTCTCAATACGCACTAATCAGTTTAAAAAAAAAAAACAAAAAAAAAACCAAAAAGAAGATGACACCGACTAACTTGCAGAATTAAATGGAATAAGAAAGGCTGTCAGGTGTCAAAAAGGCATTAGTGATGTTTTGTTTTCAGCATCAGGCATTTTACACAGCACTGGGTTGCTGCATTGATTTACATAAAAGGACTGTAAATAGGAGCTGCATCAATGCCATAATCTGTCATGAGATTTGAGAAAAGCCTTGCCTTTCTACAATGTGTATCTCTTATTTATCCTTTATACAAATATTAGTCATTTTTTTTGCAATGAATGAGGCAGTTATTTCTTACAGGAGGATATTAGACAGGGCCAAAAAAGTACTGCATCATATGATATAAGCTGGTAACAGTGCTGCAGGCAACCTACAGTGTATCTTTATTATCTGCCTTTCTTTGTACGTACTACCATTCAAATCTTTTACTTGCCAATGAATTAGAGGAATATGTGATACCATGGATTATGGCACTTCAGGGATTTGGCTTCCCTATTGAGTATCAAAAATGGCAATATTATAACAATAGTGACACTATTTCCACCTCTGCTTGTAAGTTGCAAAAGACAGAAGACTAAATATGATCAAAAAATAGCACTTTGGCGTAACCTCTGTTGTTTTAAATGTGCTTTTATAAATTAATCTAATCTAATCTAATTAGGAACACTGACTCTGCATCTTTTTACTGAGGATTAATAGTTCAATACAGTATACATTGATACATATTTTTTTATTTCTTATCTTACACAGTCTAAATATTTCTATGCATCATATGTCTTTTTCTATAACATTAAATTAAATATATTTGATTTAAAGTTATGCCACACTTTAGTCCAAATATAAATATAAAAAACTAGCTGTGTAAGCCCATGCTGTAAAAAGCCCGAGTTCCTAGAAACTACTGAAATCATCAGGAAAATGAAATGTAGAGATGTCAGGTAATTGAAAGGAACTACTCTGGACATTTGTCTCCTAGGAGGTTTTGTTTTACTGACGTTCTCACATCACTTGTGCATTAGCGGCTAAGCGAGTGTCTCTTTCTTCGGAGGTTTTGTTTTGCCAACGTGCTTGCCTTGCTTGTGTGTTAGTGGTGGGAGGAAAAGTAAAAGGGATACTGTTTTGCCGATGTACTTGCCTCACTTCTGTATTAGCGGCTAACTGAGTATCTCTTCTGAGGTTTCATTTTGCTGATGTGCTGGCCTCTCTTGTGTATTAGCTGCTAAGTGAGTTTTCTGTTTCCTCAGAGGTGGAGCCCTTACCCCGGCTCCACCTCTCACTTCCGGGCCAGACAGACAGACAGACAAACACTTCCACACATAAACATTTACAATAAGATTTCCATATTTTTTAATGGCATATACTGTAAGTGATTTTTCATATCTGTAACAGTCTGATGTTTGTTGAATTAATTTGTATCATCACTTAATGTACAAAGTCTGTTTAATCTCCTCACAATGATGCCAAAGTTAGTACACAATTTTGTACCCTTTCTCTGTCTCCAAGAAGTTTACTGCAGCTGCACTTAGTTTTGATCTGGTGCTGTTCATCTGCTCTGGGGCACACTGCTTAACTTTTCATCAATACAAGTATATTTCAGCAAATAATTGTTTCTTTTATAACTTTGAGCACATAATTGTGTTTGCTATTTTGCTCATTATATTTGCAGTACTGCATTTTATGTTGGGCTCTGTAAGAGCAAGCTGGTGTAGACAAGCATTCACATTAAATTAACTCAGCAAGCCCTTGTGGACTCTTCTTTAAAGACTGAATAATTAGCGCCTTCCTTGGTCCACTGTTTTAGCCTTTGAGGTGTTCTGGTACTACAAGCTATTTTCTTATGAGTATTCCTTTATTTCTTTTGTCAGTTTAATTATGAAAATAAGACCAAATTACTTCTGGTTTCTATGAGTAACCTCTCATTAAGCCTCCGCAGCAGGTGGCACGCCAGAGTTTGAAATAATCCAAAGAGGACTAAAACATTACATATGTTTAGCCTTATTGGTGGTATGGTTGGAGAGAAGCCATTCTATCCAGGTTTAATGATTATTGCTTAAAAAACAGGAAATGTCTTTAAATCAGTCTGTAGAAATACAGTTTAATCAATGTCAGATTCAAATAGTTATATTAATCAATCACATTTGAAACAATACTCTTATGGTTCTGGGGAAAAATTCATATGAATATTACAATATATATTATTAAATTATACTTGCAACAATTGGCAATGTTTTTTTTTCTTTTAGGAAAGATACAGTATATTGCTTATTATTTAGTGCTTATTTCACATTTTTGTTTAATGACAGAATGTAAATACAAAAAAGTCCCTATACAGTATATCTTGTGGCTTCATATATAATCAAAGCCCATTTAAAAAAAATATACCTGGATGTGCCTTTTTGTTTAGTAAAAGTAGGTGAAAAGATAAAAAAAAAGAAATACTTGAGTAAAAGCTACAAACATGGTTAATGGGAAAACATAAATGTGCAGGTGTGCCCACTCTTTTTTCTTATAATAGAGTGATATTATAGACAGTCTAATTTTTAGGTTCCTCTGAATACCCCCAAGCTTCTTAAGTGCAATTGTTGTTGTTTGTTTGCAAATGCCATGTTGTTCAAGCAGCAATTTAGCTGAAGAAAGCAGAATTTTTCTGTCTGAGTCCATGTTTAAGACAAGAATAGCATATTCTTCACAAGGAGTTTAAAAGCCTTACTACAGCTTTATCATTTTGAAGTGGACTCCACTTATCGAAATACTCTATTCTCACTAACCACAGGAGAGGTTTTATTGTTTCTTTGTGCTTGCTTAGAATTTACACAATATAATTCCTCTTATCTTTCTACACTGTGCAACATATTGAACAGTCTTTTCTTTACAAATAGTACCTTATCAAAAGGTAAAACTGAAGTTACCTTTAATATTCAAACATCAGAATGTTTATTAAAAACCAGGGACCATTCAGTATTCTATTGCTTGTTTGGTTAGCAAATAACCAAGCTGCCTCAGTATCACATCCATTTGTTTCTTAAAAGCTGGCATAGTAATTGCCTCCACACCCTGTCCGGGCATCTTGTTCCAGAACCCATTTCTCTCTTTGTAAAACATTTATTTGTGATTTATACCATAGACACATATCTACTTGATTAAAAGATTTTCCACTCTTTTTTAGCAAATAACTGGAACTTCTGGATCCACTGTAGCATGAATGCTAAAAATTAAGACCTGCTAAAGCTTTTCTGTTCATGATAAAGAGCGCGTCAAAGTAAAATGTTTTCTTAACTTGCGGCATGCAATGTTGGCTAACCAGCACTTTATTGTCTGAGCTGAACACCCCAATGTTTATATCCAACAGTGATTATGATTCCTCTTAATTGTTTTTGTTCATTACACAGAACATGGGAATATTATTTGATGATTTTGTTATTGGCATTTAGCATTTTACACTGTTACAAATTTATTTCAACATCTCAACTAGACATTCCTTGGCCAAATTCACAAAATAACCCTTCATTGAAATTTTAACCATTTCAGGTATCAATGTATCAGATGTGATGTGGAAATTAATGATATTAAATAAAAAGGAATCATGAAATGTATTTAGTATATTTTAAAGTTTCAGAATACAACATTGATACAAACAGCACAAGAGACTAATAGATCCTAAAAAACAAAGAATTCTCAAAGACCAAACAGACCAGTATTTTGATTGCTGTGTAAGGAGCTTATTTAGTTTCTCTACAAATGCAGCAGATTTTTCTACACCATTCATAATTGTAAACAATTTAGAATGATCTACTGTAGTTTCTGCTATAACTGTAACTAAAATGTCATATGGTGTATACCATGTCCTTTTTCATGTCTTTATTGAAATCAATGGATCAATATTTATTTAGGGCACCTGCTGTTGCAGTAATTAATTTGTCCAACACTTCTTTTATCTGCAGATTAATCACGTGGAGCATGAAAAGTAGAGTAAAAAAATGGAACACAAAAAATGAGCCTTTAAGGTTGCAGAGACTGCGGAAACAGAGACTTAATGAAAAGAAAAGCATACTATGTAAAATAGGGACCTTACTGTAGATCAACTACTCTAAAACAATTGTGCAGAAAAGTGCATTCACACTAAAACTTAAAAAAGTAATTATGTGCAAGATGTAAAAGCAGTCCATTATTATAAATAATGAGATACTAGAAACATCAAACTGAAGGAAACTGGTTCTCTAAACAAACGAGAAGAGCCAATGATCTTCCTGTGTCTCCACTGCCGCATTTATCAAAATGGCTGTGATGTCGCACCTGCAACTGAGCAAACAATGCAATATGTGAATGCACGATGTTGGTCATTATATTGAGGTGACAGTGATATGAATGTCTTGAAATCAGAGGCACAACAAGTTAAATCCTGCCTGTTGTAATCAAGGTGATGTTTTCTTTGCTCTAAATGAACACAAGTGGCTTACACATGATAACACCAACTCAAGTTTAACTAAAAAGAGATTTCAAAAAATTCAAAATAGACCAATAAACAAAAGTAACTTTTGAGATCTCAATCCTAGTCAAAACTTCAAAACAGGGGTCTGTTCTAGAAATTAGGAAAAGTGTGAAGTACGGTTAAAGTAAGGTCAGGATTCACTGAGATTATAGTAATTCAGTTCCAGAAAACCTGGGTAAAGCCAAACCTGTGTTTCTGGAACAGATTAAGCCAGAATTATGTGATCCGTGAAGCCAAAGATGCAGTAATTCACTAATCCTGCTTTTTGAAATTTGCCTGTTCAAAAAAGAAAGGTTTGATGAAATCCGGCTCAGTTACTGGAGCAACCAATGTTCTGAAACTAACTTGCAAAAGAGCAAGATTAACATGAAGGATTAATGCTTTGAAGCCTGAATAATTAAGGAGCAGAACATTCATTCATCAGATCAAAGAAAGTAAAAGTCCTGTCAGAAATGCTGATCCTATCTGGTCTCGTCCATTTTAGGAGCTGGATGCCTAAGACAGAACTACATTAGCAGTGGTGTTATTTTACCTTTTCTTTTCATATCATCCCAAGGTATCCTGTATTTACTCCTCCCGAGTGGCTTTAATTACAGTATATGAAAGTATATACAAGCATGAGCAGCAGAAAAAAGGCTCAGAAGGAAATGGAAAAGACAGCTAAAGCTTAACCTAAGCCTAATCAGGCCTCAAGTTCAAGTTCAAGGTACAGCCTGCCAGAGACTGACCTGGAACAGACAGGCAAAAGAACAGATCTCTTGGGACTTGATGCTGCTGGATTGGTTCCAGCAAAGAGAGAGAGTGGGAACAAAACCACAAGTGAGTCGGGCCAGGAGAACTCGTCAATTCCAGAAGGTTCATTGGAACAGAGTATGTCCTTACTATCCGTATTGTCAACTACCCCCTGTGAATCAGTAGCACTGACTGCAGAGCACAGAGAAGACCAAAACAAACAGTCTGAAGCTGAAGGTAATGATTACTGCAATAAATAATGCTCTTTTTTTGGGGGGAGGAGCTAAACAGTAATACTGTATAAAAAAAATTACAAATGATACAAATAATATAAAGAAAGATACTGTATAAAGGACATAAACATGAAGCAGAAGCTGCTTCAGGATATTAAAAACCAGGAAAAACGTTTAAGTAATTGTTTTGAGGAAACCTTTAAAGGTTATGCTTGAAAAAATATAGGAAAATGCAAGTAAGTTTGAGAATAAATTTAGAGCAGTTTAAAGACATTAAGCAAATGTCCCCAACACATATTGAAATAACTGAACAATTGGCATCTGTCACTGATGAAAAAGCAACAGCTACAAAATCTGAATGCAAAGTGCTTAGAGACAGACTAACTGCGCTGGAAGATGGATATAGAATAAATAATATCAGAATTGAAGGTCTCCCTGAAAACCATCAAAGTCCAAACCCAGTAAAATTCATAGCTGAACTATTCTCTAAAATAATTGGAGAGAATTTTAAATCATACACTGAGATGTTAGCAGCTTACCGCATACATGGATCAAATGCCTCAAAACCAAGAATCCGTATTGTTTGTTTCAAAAAATTGCAATCTAAAGTAAATTTGATATCACCTCTCAGACTGAAACAAGAGATTATATTTAAAAATAACCATATTCATATTTTCACTGATTTCTCAACTTTAACGGCTGCTAAATGTGCCACATTTTACAGCATTAAACAGCACTTACGCAAAGCTGAAATCAGATACAGCCTCTTCCATCTTCCTAGTTCTCTGGATGACGCACAAAAAGAGTGAAGAAAATTGATTCAGACACTTTTTGAAAAATGATAGTAAGTCACATTGTGTCCTGGCAAGGGAAAGAAGATTTTACTTGTAAATTGGTCTATTTGCAATGATACTTTTGCCATAATTATACATTGTATTCCCTTCTTGGCTACTTTAACATTTTAATGACAATTATAACTTTTTTTTTCCTTAAAGCAGAATGTTTAACATCATATCCTTGACTTTTTGCATTCCAATTGTACTATCATACGTTATCTGCTATTCCATCGGTACTGTTTAACATCATTTCCTGGATTTATTTTTTCAAGAATGTTTAAGATTTTATTCTAGGTTTATAGTATTTGGATTGTATTGCCAATAGATATTTCTACATTAATCTTTCTACACCACTGCTGGGGGCTTGTTTTGTTTTGGATGTGCTGTGTCTCTAGGCACATAGGACTGGAACTTCATGAAGTGTGGTCTTGCCTCACTTGGGGTGACAAAATGGTAGGGGTGAGAAAGAGAGTAAGCTATTTCTAATCTAACCTTTTTTCCCCCATAATTGTAAGTACCAGCACAAAAATAAGCTTCATAGCCATGATTCCTGGAAAAATTGAAAAATAATGTTAAATCTATCTTATATAATAATGTAGTACCTTAATTTACGACTATAAAATTTAACAAAAGTTTAGAAGCAAAGTCTGTATGACCAAACAGTGAACTTTGTGAGCTGGAATGTCAAAGGTCTCAATCATGAATTAAAGAGAAAGAAAGTATTCTCTCACCTATACTCATCTCGCTGCTGCCACCTCAATCCACAAACGGCAGAGAATGGATATCGGGGCAGAGGGCGAAAGAAAGCTGTGAATGTTGATAAAATTCGGTGTTACGTTACAGGTAGACCCTCTTTGCTCGAAGGATTGTTTAGACCCATTGACATGAGGTTGAAACCCAGCGTAGAGTAAGCAACATTTAGAATGGCATCGACATCAGGCAAGAGTGCGAAGAAAATGCACAAAGCAAAAATACTCTGTGCATATTATTTATTGATTTCTTTCTTTATTTGTTGCTAATTACTGCTGAATTAGACTCTGACTTAGCAAACTCCGATTTTGATACAAATGATCTGGAGATCAAAAATGAAAGTCAGGAGCCTGCATCAGCTGACCAGTCCCAAGTTGTTCATAATGCTGGACACGCTCGTGCAGCTGATGCGCTAACAAAAAAGTTCACCCCTGGAGGACAACACAGACATCGATCTGTGGGAGACAACTGGACTTTACCAAACGACATGGCCTGCTGGTGGATACTATGGATTGGCAGCCACTCGACTATGTCAAGCTGTTTTTTTACCAGAAAGTGCCTTTCAGCATGAGTGATGGGACAAACGCGTATGTAAGAAATATGTGAATATGCCTACTGTAGGGGCTCCTGGAACATAAAACAGAGTGGCATTTGTCATAAATAAGTATTTCATGTTGATTTATGCGTGAAACCATTGCTCTGTGTGCTTTTTAGAAAAATATTCAATCCTGGAACAAAAGGAAGAAAAAATAATTAGCCCTGAAAGAACTAAATGGACAGATTATTTCATATCTCCCCCACAAAAATAAATCGGAAACCAAGGAGGTGCCAGAGTTAATTTATGCAATTACCAGACTAAATCGAGAACATAACAGGGCGCTCACGTATAAATGATGCACATGCACAAAAATGTTGCGTACACCCATTTCCATGGTCACATCGTGATTTATGAAAACTAAAGTTGGTGTAAAGCCACGCAAATTCTCACAGCAGCACCACCCATTGTGTACGCACATTTTCTGCTTGGTTTTGCAAACTGACGGCACCCAGCGTCAAAGCACTGCTACTGTTCCTGTGTGGTTTCCCTTTCTATTTTAGATTCAGATCCCTGACGCAGTTTACCAAATACACTGAAATTAACTGTGTAATCAACCTATAACAATATAATTGTCCATGGAATGTCCAGACTATTCCAAATACAATACCTGCTTTAGCGATTACTCTCAGTGCACCACTTAAGAGTATTTTAACTACTTTATCTGAGTGTGGAATTACAGCTGTACAGTAGTTGATTGGAAAGCTCTACAGCGGATTGTGTCGAGATCACAGAGGATAATCGGGATACAGCATCTAGCCCTGGAGAACATTTATAGCACATGCTGCCTCAGCCATGTGCTCAGTCTATGTGAACTTATCCCATTTGGCAAATGCTTCAGAGCCCTTCCTGTAAGGACCTCACAGTTCAGAAACAGTTTCATCCCAAGAGCTATAAACACACTCAATCAGTTCATCAAGTGCTCCTGGTAGAACTGTTTGTACTTATAAGTACAATTACCTCACTGTAAACTTGCACTATAGTTGTAATATTGCACAACCTGAGCCAATTTATTAACTATTTGAACTATCTACACCATATGTACATGTATATTATACTTATGTATTCACATTGTATATTTGTTGTTTTTTTTATTGTATTATTATTGTTATTTTATCATTTTACAGGAAAATAAGTTTATGGAGAATTTGCATATTGAATCTCATTATACAATACAATAACAATAAAGGAATTCAACTCAATTTAATAGAAGAGTGTGCATATTTACAGATGATGACTAGCTTGTAAGTCGATTTAGATTTTCATGAGCTACCTTCTTGGAGTTCTTGATATCATTTTTAAGATGAAATGCATTGAAATACGTAAATTACATTATACAGATAAATTTTTAACTTCATTTAAATTATGTATACTGTTAACAATTAAATGTGCGGTTACAGTGGTGCAGGGATTGCTCTTGCCTCACGCTGTATGCTTGCTGGGACAGGCGCAATTGGTGCAATCGCCATTGAACCATTGGCTGTTCACTTTTGAAATTAATTTGAGAAAAGGGAATTATCAGAGAAGGAGTTGAACAGAAAATATCACTATATGCAAATGATATGGTACTATATATAGCAAGCCCATAAAATTCTTTGCTTGCAGTCCTAACAGCACTAGCAGAATTTCAAATGATATCTGTACTCAGAATTGATTTCAGTAAGAGTGCTTTTTCCAGTGAACCCTCTATAGCACACAACATTAGATTGAACACCTTTCTTTTTATCATCGCAGATCAGTTTAACTACCTAGGTGTAAACCTTACAAGAAAATATAAAGCTCTTTTTAAACAAAATTTTGCTGTCTGCATGGATAAACATAAACATGTAGATGGTCTACATCCCATTTCATTTAAGCAGGGAGAATTAACTCTGTCAAGATTAACATCCTTCCTAAGCTTATTTTTCTATTTCAAATCATCCCCATATACATTAACAAATAATTTTTTTTAAGAAATTAGATTCAATTATAACCTCATTTATTTGGAATTCAAAACATTCACACATCCAAGGGGCGACTCTACAACGACCTAAAGCAGAAGGTGGCATGACTCCACCTAACTTTCAATTTTATTACTGGGAAGCAAATATACATGCTATAAAATCCTGGACATTGACACAAATAGATCAACACACACAAGCTTGGTCTGCAAGAGAAATAAAATCCTGTAGTAAGTCTTTATATTCCTTGCCTTGTACCCCAGTAAATACAAGTTATCGTCAACATGCTAGCAACCCAATTGTCTTTCATTCATCCAGATTATGGCAGCAATGTAGGATGCATTGCAAGACAGTGAAGCTTTTATTTGTGACATCTCTACACAATAACCACCTTTTCAACCCTCTCAAACTTAAACAGTTTTTAATGATGGGAAAATGTATGGGATTAAATTATTTAGAGATTTGAATATAAGTAATGTCTTTGCATCCTACGAACAATTAAACTCCAAATTTAGCTTCCAATCAACACAATTTTTCCACTATTTCCAAAGTAGAAACGTTGCTAAATGAAATCTGCCCAATTTTTCTCACCTCCCACCTATTTCTGTTCCAGAATAATGATCAGTCTTGAAGACTCAGACAGCATTTCTGTAATATATAAAAACATTTTAAAGTCACTTCCTTTCAAAGATCCCAGAATACAACAGGAAAAAGGATCTCATACTCGACAGTTCAGGAAAGTAGTGGAAGGTAGCCCCACATAGAATTCACTCTAGATCTTTATGCGCAAAGCATACATTTATTCAACTTAAAATCTTTTATTGATCACATCTGTCTTGTTTAAAATTGTCTAAAATGTTTTCAGGGCAAGATCCAACCTGCGAACATTGCAATCAAGCTCCAGCCTCAATGGGCCACATATTTTGGGCCGTGCACCAAATTAATATAATTCTGGATATAATAATGATCCCAGATTCATTATTTAAGAAGCTGGAACAACCACTTCCTGAATAAACAATTGACACAGAAGAACAACTACTTCACCGAATACTGCACAAAAAAACATAATCAGACCCCATTCAAGAATTCTGGCATGACCAGAGAAGGGTCTGCATGCTACTGTTTAACATCCGAGGTATTGCTATAGCTGAGTGACCTTGACATTTTTAGTGTCACACATCATGGCCTTGAGCTGTCATTGATGCAAATCACTGACATTTCTTGTCTTTTTGTAGTTTTTTTTCACAACATTGGAGATGCCAAATGTGCACTTTATTTTGAAACAGTTTCTGTACATACACAAACACTCACACAATCAAACTGTCCTTCTGAGACCAAAAAAATTACCACAATCAAAGAGGAACTGGACAGGACAAACAAATTTAAACAAGAGAGACATTTTTGAGCAGTAATAACTGATAACATATTCACTAGTGAAACAAGCTACCCACCTTCATCAGTTCTGCAGAGTTCCTCATCTGTTAAAAAAATGCCTCTGAAGACTCCCCTCTTCGTCAGATACCTATACCCAATATGCTTATTAGGGCAGTTTCAATTCGGGGTTCTGTAACAGAATAAGGTAACAATATTACTTCTGCATTGTATTGTAGTTCATTTGACTGATGGTTTTTAGGAATGACACTCATGTATATAAAAATAGTCAGTACAAATATTCAATGTGTCCTCTTATCCAGAGTGTCAACTTTGAATGTTGTAAGTTACCATTCAAAGAGTCTGTAAATCTTCTTATGTAGATCTGTACATAGACAAAAAATCTTTTTTAATTTTTTTGTCATGTAATTACCACATAGTACAGGTTTCATTGCAGGCAAGATAACTTTCAACATCTTTCACAGTTATGACTTGAACAACTCTGTGCATGCTGTACACTTAATGCCTTGGGTCTCATTTACACCCTTTTGATATTAAAATTGAAAAAAATAAATACAATGCCTACACAAGGGCATACACCAAATTCAGTAATATCACCAGGTAACAACACAAAAACTTTACACAGATTTCACTGATTAACTCTTACACATTTATTCTTTCAGTGATAACCCTCCACACCATCTCTCTTTCCATAGCTGCTGCCTCTGCTGCTGTGTTGCTCTTGAGTTGTTGGCTGTGCCAATAATTTTCACGCACTACTATCACATCTGGCACTGATTGCGTGAACATTGTTCCTTCTGTTTTTCAGACTTGTAGTCTTTGGTTGATTGACTGTTCAGTAATTAACTTATAAATTTTGACATGAATGTGTTTTTTGGGACCAAGCTATCTGGGATTGCTACAGCCGATTCAAATATGGTGTTCTGGAACAGGTTAATCCACTGGTGCTAAATCACAATAGAAAGGTGGTATTAATTCTAAGATCCAGGATTATCTAATCTCACTTTCTGGAACAGACCCCAGCGTACCATTGTCAACAACAAAATGCCACTGCCAAGTAAAAATACTAAATAATGGTGGCTATATTAAAATAAATAAATGATGATGCTGTGGTGATTTTAGTAAAATAGCATTAAAATATAAAAATATGAAAATATAATACATCTTATATATAAACATCTACATGTGGAAGTGTGTGTCTGTCTGTCCGGCCCGGAAGAGCGAGGCTACAGCATGAAGCTCAAAGAACCAGCAAGGCGGCCCCAAGTTAACGAGTCTGAAGAAGAAAGAAGTGCGAGGCTACAGCATGAAGCTGAAAGAAAGCAACTCTGTGGCCAAAGTGAAACCGCAGGCGAAAGACAAACCCGTTTAGCCACTAATACACAATTGAATTTTATTTTCCATGAAAAAAAATTCTTCAGTAGAAATGAACAGTGGGAGAGAAACTTTTTTTTTTTAAATCATCTTATCCTTGGAATTTCTATTCAGTCCATAGCACCCAGTCCCTACCCTAACACCAGCAGTGAAAAATAAGAAGACCTAGTTAAAAAAAAAAAAAAAAAACACACAAAACAGGGTTCTTTTCTTTTGAAATCATACAGCCCTTTTAATTATTTTGTTTGAAAAAATATTTTTTGTTTGTTGGGTTTGTCTTTGTTTTTGAAAGAAGCCAAGTATATTCAGGGTAATGGCATTTGTAAAACCAATATTTAGGAAAGGCATATATAACAATGCAAACTACAAATCAGAAACCAGAACTTGGTTGGTTGTATCCAGCAGCTGTGCAGACAAGACAAGACATAAGAAGCCCAGCACTTGATTGTGGCCACCAATACTGTTTTGACTGTAAGTTTACTATGGCATATCTAATGTGTTGGCATTATTAGTAATATTCTGACTTTTGATATAACCAGTACCTGCTTTAGTGATTCTCCTTTCACTTAAGCATCAATTTGTGCCATCGTCTCCTGGTTTAAAGTGCCTTGGATTTGTTTATAGACTAACCAAACATCACTCTGGCTAGAATACAAATATCTTTCGGAGTATAGTATTATAATATGTATTCTTCCAGCATCTGAACTGAATCTTAAGTTGGAAAGTGAATTGCTAGCTTTCAGTGAGACAGATAAGGTTGACGAAACAATAAGAGATTGAGTGAAAGAACACACAGGCTCTAACAACCACTCCTTCAACATTTGGTTTAAGACACACAACCAATTCAGTTCATAATTAATAAATAATTAGACTCAGTGCCCATGTCTGGTCATGTTTCTTTGCTAAGTTCTGTTGAATATCATTCCTTCTTACACTATGATGAAGTAATTTTATTGAGAAAACTAATCAAATATTGTTTGTCTGCTGTGAAATTGCCAGCAACCAACATGCTTCTAAGGCCCACATAAAGGAGAATTTGCTAAGGTTAGGTTTAGACCAGAAGACGTGCAACCACAAGGAAGTAAATAATTTGATCCTCCAAAATCTGTCACTAGCAGTGCACTTGATGCAGCACAAACCAATTATGATGTATAAAGGTTTGTGTGATTTGGGAAGTGAGGGTAGGGACACAGGGGAGTCAGGAGAAATACTGTACTTTTTATTTAAATGTAAAAAAAAAAAAATACAACCAAAACTCAATATACTGTATGTTAATTTTAATATTTAAAATTGAAACAAATTGGAGGACCATTAGTATTGAAAATGATTTTACAAAATGCATATAGTACTTACTAAGATGTTCTCATATAAAGAAACTTTAATTTAATTAACAAACCAGAACCTGTATATTATACTTCCCATTGTTGAGCAGTTTGATGTTAACTAATTTATTTTACTTTACTCATATATCTCAATGAAAATTTGCATACTGTATAAGTTTTTGTCAGAAGTATAAGACTTTCAGGTTTATACCTTCTTCATCTCAGTTCATTCGTTAGTCCATTATAAAGTTGTGGAAGTCTGGAGCTCATCGGCATCAGGCACAAGACAGCTACCAGCTCTGTAGGCACACATTCACACTAGGCAATCATTTCTGTTTTATTTAATAGAATGGTTTTTAATTTATTTCACAAGCAAGGAAAAATGCCAACATTTTTCAACAGCACTGTTTTCATGGAGTTTTAAACAAAAGCACACTGATTAATTAGTCTCTCCCTTGTGAAAAATAAAGGGACTTCTAAAAAAAATAATATTAAAAAATACAGCAGAAGCCACCACCTGTCGAGCACTTTAGTGGTATTCCCTTAGCATCCAATCAACCTTAAAAAGCTCACCACTTTACTTCTAAGTAAAAAGGCCATCTAGGGTGTGGACTGTGAAATATTTCTAAGACTGTAAGGGCTTTTAAACACCTGAGATGCAATTATTTGCTGTGCAAAATCATGCCCTAAAGGGCCCTACTGTGGCTTTAAAATGGACTTTGCACTCTCTTCTGTAGAACATTACATTTCTATTTTTAGGCATTTAGTACCTAAGGAAAAGCAGTTAGTTGATGGTTGTTACAGATTTTTCTAATACATTTACTATGATTTATTTGCCCTAAGTCTTTGTTTTTTTATTTTAAATTATTTTTTCACCACCTTGTTATTTTTCTAAATAAACTTCTTATAGAATTACTAGTAGAGGGCATACTTTTACTATGTATTTATCATTCAGCAAAATAATCGAACATAACAGTGTTCCCTAAATGTCTTACTGACTTTCTCCCTAATATGTTGACATCGACATATGCCATGCTATTCACAGTTTGACCTCAATAGTAAAAGAGATTCCCCTCCATTTATAGTGGTTGTTGTATTATAATATGTAAATATATATTGCTGTAATTAATTAGGGTGAAGGCTGCCTCACATGCACAACATCTCCAATGAAGTTCCCTAGCTAGACTCTGTTAGTGTGTCATAGGAATGTTCTCCTTGTATTCATTAGGCTTTTTATGGGTTTTCCAGTTTTCTCCCAGAATGCAAAGAAATACCTATTTGGCTAATAGTTTGATTGAACACAAAGACTATATTTTAGGCACAGAACATAATTGTCCTGCAAGAGCTGCTCACTGAGATAATTTAATTTTCATTAAAATGAAAAACAGAGATCAAGGTAAGGTAATGGTGATGGGCAATGAAACTTATTTTTGTGTTTTAAATAATTTTGGAATTTTCTGACACCTTTTCATTTTCCCCTTTGCTTTCACTATTCTTTTTCTGGTGCTTGTATTGTTATTCAAGGTTCAAGTCAAGTCAAATCTGCAGATTCTTTGTAAAATAAGCACACAACTTTTTTTTCTGTCATTGACAGAAGTTTGAGTAAGTCCAGCTTTTTTTTCTTTTGAGCTAATAAAAATGTTTCTTTTTTTATTATTTTTAAACAAAACTGTTTTTTTCCTGTCTTGTTTTATAGTGTTTAGGACTGATAACTGCAGTTTGTGCCTGAAAAAAAATAAATCAAGGGTAGAGGGGCATTTGTTAAGTTTTGTTCAGTGTTCAGTTAAGCTGTTGCTTTTGGCTGATTACCACTAGAATCCCTGAAGCCTATGAAAAAACTCGGAATCCTGGGCCACCTTAAATTTCTTCATACCTCTCCATTTGCGTCTTTTGTTTTGTAAATGTGTCAATCAGCACAAGCAGCAAACAGCCTGCAATCCCATCCCCCCACGCTGCAGCTCAACTCGGGGGAAAAGTTCTCCCAGCTCAAGTCATTTTTATCTGGGTGTGAGATGCCTGGAATTTTATAGGGTAAATAATATATTATTTGGAACACATGCACACGTCAGTACGCAAGCGCCTTTTTTTTTCGCACAGGACATTCACTCATGTACTGAAAAGTCTATAGCTGCAGGTGGAAGCTGCCATCACACGTTTTGTAACTGACCTTTTCCTGAATAAGGGGTGGCATTGCACATGTATTTTGTCATCATATCTGTGTTGATCAAACACAGGAAGTTCTGCAGTCTACTTATGACTTTACTCTGTAGGAAGATAAGCAAATAAATATAGACAAACAACATTCGATGTGGCATTTATATAAGTAACATACAAATTTTTTCATATAAAGACGATCTAGAAACATAATCGCAAACAGGCTCTGCAAGCCCTGCTGCTGTTTCGTTGAAGGCCATGTGTGTGGCAGGATGACAGGCATCCTGTTGCTGAATCCAAACTGTGCCATCTTTTGCCTTTATGCCTGGTGCAGCTGCGTTGTTCTTGTGCGTGAGTGGACGTTTCTTGCAGGGAGGGCTTCTGTTCTCTTTCTCTGATGTAGAACCCTCATCCTCACCTGAGTTCACCTCTGTTATATGATGTCTTTATTTGAAAACAGCAGTGTCGGACTGGGGGGGGCATGAACGTGACTGAGACAATAAAACAAAAAAAAAATGCTAACCTTTATAAGTACTATAATTTTTCACCGGCTGTTACAGACTCAGATCAAATATATGTTTTTATTGTATAATATTAACAATAAGTGCACCTCACTACTCAAAACGGTAATTCTGGGCAACAACCAAAATTAAACCACAACCTCTTGATTATGAGTCAGCAATTCTTAATGCTGCACCACCCAATCAGTTGTATCAGTGTCATACCCTAACCTGATTTCTTTTTCTTTAGTTATAGTCTTGAATAAAAGTGCATTTGTTTTGTTATATGTGTACCTTTTGTGAAAGTGTTTATTTGATATTTGGACTCCAGTCTTCACACATTATACACTTCATGTTAAAATCTTGCCATTAGTACTATAACATGAAAAGTTTGTTTTAGGTATGTGTTTCTTGCATTTCTCGCATTTCTTATTCTACACGTACACATTGTTATAGACACATAACACACACGAAATGCATGTGTTCCAAGTAACGATATATTATTTACCCTATACAACTCCAGGCACCTCACACCCAGATAAACAAGACTTGAGCTGGGAGAACTTTTCCCCCCTAGTTGAGCTGCAGCAGTATGGGGGATGAGATAGCAGACTGCTTGCTGCTTGTGCTGATTGACACATTTACAAAACAAAAGACGCTAATGGAGAGGTGTAAAGGAATTTAAAGTGGCCCAGGATACCAAGTTTTTTTTTAGGCTTCAGGGATTCTAGTGGTAATGCCCTGATATGTTTTGCCAGGAATTGTTTCTCCTTTTGGGAATGTTACAGTTAGATCTGCTGGTTATGATCCTTAGCTGTTTACAACTAAGGTTTATTATCTTTGAATATACTGTACTTTTCTCACAAAACAATAATTGCCTAACTAGAAAAGATTATTCTTTTTTAATTTCTGGGTAGATTTACAGGATTTGACAATTTCTAGAGACAAATAGTATCTGGCTTAGCAGACGCTTTACTGGAAACTTGTTATTAACAAAAAAAAAACTTTTAAGCAGTGTTCATTAGATACAGATAGTTTTTGGTTATTCCACTTTGTTTTTTTTCAGTCTATTAAGTTTCTTCAGATTTCTCTATGACACCTAGAATACCTTATATTCAAAATCTGACCATTTCAGTTTCCTCCTTTGTATTCCCAATAGGAACTTCTCATCAATGTTTGGAAAGTTAAAGTCACCCATGACCTCTACCACTTCTTTGTTGCACATATATATTACTTGATTAAATAATGCTATTATCTAACATATATGAATTTGGTGGCACATAAACTCTAATAACGAGCTTGCATCCTTTATATATATATATATATATATATATATATAGACTCTTTCTTCTGTACCCCTTTAAAAAAAAACATAAAAAATGGGATTTTACCTTACATTTTTTGATTTATGATGTATAGTATTTCATTTTGTATACTGTTTTAATTCTGATATTTTGGTTATGCTTAATAACATGAAATATTTATGATGTACAGTATATGACCTTTTTTCTAACTCCATTGCAACAGATCTGCCATGCAGAAATTACCTACTTTAAAGCATGATATGGTTGCACTTAACTAACATGAATATTTCTATCGTACAATAAGGTTTAAAAAAACTGGCAAACTAAATTGGTATTAACATTATGAAAAATATTTTGTAAATCAGATCTTTAAATGTTAGGTTTGTTTGACTGTTATATCCTTATATCTTTTATATACTATAGCAAAACATATTATCATACCATCAAATACACTTAATTCTACTAAGGGTCATGGCCCATAGTCTGACTCGGTCTCTGCTTCAACAAGCACAAGGTGGAAGCCAGCCATGGAAGAAGACAAGAGTTAATTTAAATTACAAATCAATGTGAACATTTTTGAAATATGGATTGGAAACCTAAGTACCAAGAAAAAATCTAAATAGGGATGTTTAGAAAGATTATATTCCACATAGACATTTATTAGGCTTGAGATTTGAACCCATACCAGTGGATCTGAGATGTAGAAGCACTAACCACTGTTATTCACTATTTAAGATTAGAAAATTGTTATTAACTTTATAATTTTTATTAAGAATAAGTCTTCCTTGCTTGTTAATTGGTGACTTTAAACTTGCAATGTGTAAGTGACTATGTATGTCTTGCAATGGATAAATTTTCAAATTTTAGATTACAGCATCTATAAATAATACAAAAGCAATAAAAACATGTGAATGCTTCTGATTCATTCCCTTTTGCTGAAGTTTTTGACATGTATCTTTTTTCTGTTTATTAAAATGCTACTTTGATCTTCAGTGTGGTGCCTGATATTCTAATTAGCTATATTTTATTCCATGGAAGTCTGAACTTGAATAGGTAACAAATTGCTCCAGTGTTAAACACAAAAAGAAGGTTTTGCTTTGTTTTGAAAGGCTTGTTAATCTCAAACTCTTAATCTTTATTCTATCCAGACCCCTGACATTCTGACTTTACAGTTCTATCTACTACAATCAATTCTAGGTTTCCAAATATTCAATGAGATTAACTTGATTGATGTCATCATATACACACCTGTATGCTGCCAGCAAATCATACATATGTGTATTTCAATACAAAGTGTAGAATGGCATTAATAATATCGTGGAATTTTACAAAATACTCCTTACCCAAAAAAACTGTTGTGAATATTCAAAAAAATATATAAAGCTATATAAAAAATATTTTGTGGATGCCATTTCTTCAACATCTACCTTTAGCTTTGACAATCTTTCTACAATCTGTTGATGTATCTCTATCACATAAGGATTTAACTTATTTCTGATGTAGCAGTACTCCTTAGAGCCAAAAAATACAGTTCTAATAATTTTCAGGCATTTATTAATTTTAAAATTTTGTATTTTAGTTTTGTTTATAATGTGTGTTTCATCTAATGTTCGGTGTCCTTGAGTGTTTGGAAAGGCTCCTACGAATAAATAAAATATAATATTATTATTATTTGAAAAGATTTTTTCAACCTACAATACACAACTTACTGAGAGGCATTTTGACTAGTCCATTCTTACAGCACAGCTACTTATTAAAATACTAGGAGGTGTCATATCAATGTTGAGTTTGCATACTTGCACTCAATCCAAGTTCAAGATTCTTTATTATTAGAAAACTTTACTGTCTGAAACTGTATGGGAAATAAAAATATGTTGCAAAACAGAAACTCTTGACAATCCCTCTCTATCTACCAATGGCTGTGAAAATTACTGTATAATACACAAATAACTCTACCATGAAGCAAAGTTGGCACCAGGACAGATTTAGCAGAGGGGCATTGAACGTTTCATTGGTGATGCATGATTGCAATACAAATAAGGCACCTACATGAGTTTTAATTTTAAGTAAATATGTATAAGTGTATATATGCAACATACTACAGGAAACAGTGCTTCATGCTGCACAAAAATATGCAACAAGAACTCACTGCAATAAGCCCAGGTGTATAGCTCAAACACGTAAGAGAGCATTGGTAGTTTTTGTTTTTCATTTGCTTATTCAGTATTTGTTGCATGTTCATTTATAATTTTATTCTCTCCTTTGAATACATGTCTAACTACCACAAACACTACCAAATGCTTTACAGCATAATGTTTTTTGAGTTACTTTCTCTATCCTATTCTTCCACTGTTGTGTGAAACTTGATTGTACTGTAGGTGGTGTGATACTTAAGAGACTACTGCAGAACGAACACTGTTTCATAACAAATGACACCTTAAATTCATATGCTAAATATTAGAGGAATAGTTGCTGTACTTCACAATGTGTCACAATGTCTGACTTGTATCTCAGAATGGATGAATAGTAACTTTCTCAAGTTAAATAAAGAGAAAACTGAAATCTTAGTGATTAGCAATAATGGATACAATGAGGCTATTAGAAATAAACTGGATACATTAGGATTAAAAGTCAAGACGGAGGTAAAAAGCTTAGGGGTAATTGTTGACTGTAATCTGAATTTTAAATCGCATATTAATCAGATCACTAGGACAGCATTTTTTCACTTAAGAAACATAAGTAAAGTTAGACCTCTTATATCACTGAAAGATGCTGAGAAATTAGTTCACGCATTTGTTTTCAGTCGACTAGATTACTGTAACGCACTCCTCTCAGGACTACCCAAGAAAGATATAAATCGTTTGCAACTAGTGCAGAATGCAGCTGCTAGAATCCTAACTAGGAAAAGAAAATCCGAACACATTTCTCCAGTTCTGATGTCACTACACTGGTTACCTGTGTCATTCAGGATTGACTTTAAAATTCTGCTTATGGTTTATAAAGCCTTAAATAATCTCGCCCCATCTTATATATCGGAATGTCTGACACCCTATATTCCAAATCGTAACCTCAGATCCTCAAATGAGGGTCTCCTTAGAATTCCAAGAACAAAACTTAAAAGAAGTGGTGAGGCGGCCTTCTGCTGCTATGCACCTAAAATCTGGAATAGCCTGCCAATAGGAATTCGCCAGGCTAATACAGTAGAGCACTTTAAAACACTGCTGAAAACACATTACTTTAACATGGCCTTTCTATAACTTCAATTTAACTTAATTTATCTTAATCCTGATACTCTGTATGCTCAATTTCCTCATAATAACTATTCAGGGTAGCTCTAAAATCCGTACTGACCCCTACTCTCTTTTCTGTTTCTTTTTCCGGTTTCTTTGTGGTGGTGGCCTGCGCCACCTCCACCTACTCAAAGCTTCATGATGCTCCAACAATGGTGGATGGATTAAAAGGCAGAATTCTACGTGACCATCATCATCAAGCCTTTCCGTGAGAACCCTAAATCCAAAGAGGACTGTTTCATTTATGTTAGGTAGAATGCCCAGAGGGGACTGGGCGGTCTAATGGTCTGGAATCCCTACAGATTTTATTATTTTTTTTCTCCAGCCGTCTGGAGTTTTTTTTTTTTTGTTTTTTCTGTCCCCCCTGGCCATTGGACCTTACTCTTATTCGATGTTAATTAATGCTGATTTATTTTGTTTTCTTATTGTGTCTTTTATTTTTCTATTCTTTATTATGTAAAGCACTTTGAGCTACTGTTTGTATGAAAATGTGCTATATAAATAAATGTTGTTGTTGTTCAGGTTATTCTTCTTGGTTTGCCACTAAGTTTGTTCAATCACATTAAAAATCCAAAATGAGGAAACAAACAATGATCCAAATGTACAAAATATCAACAGTAAAATCAAGAGTTTGCCTAAAGCAGGGTAACAGAAAAGAACCACTTGAGCCACAGTCGCAGGTAGTATAAAGCAAATGAAAGGTACTTTTTACTATATATATCATAGAGCAAAAGTATAGATAATGTGCAGATCAGAATTATGCTACTTTGATAGTCATAATTTATACTACTTGTACACTCCAGCTGTTATCTTAACAGAGATGGAAAAATAATCAGGACTAAAATTTAATTAGATAGCTCACTGAGTTGGAAGAAATGTTTGGAATAAAATATCTGCAAATAAAAAACAAAAAAGTCCTACATATGTGAATGATCATGCTGGAAATACTTCGTATGTGTTAAAAGTGTTCAATCTGTTTGAAAGCAAACATACATAATTTTAGATCACTAGTAACCAAACTGGAGAACAGAAAACCAATTAAAAACATTAATTTCCAGTACATTATAAGGATGTTATTTATGTAATTTGTGTATCCTAAATAGTTCTTTTAAATTCACTTGGCAAGTGTGTCAGATAATATCTTCGAATTAAATGACTACAGATCCCTCGTTAAACATACTAGAAAAATATTAGTGTCATTTTTCACCAATATATTTTCCAGTTTTTGGGGAGCCTGGGCTTTGTTACTAGTCTTCATTCTCTTTGAAACAAATCACACATACTGGTGGGCTATTTCTGAAGAATAAGTTAACTAAAAAGATTACAATATGCAAGCTTTCGAGGCAGCTCAGGGACTTTCTTCAGGCAATGTAATCTTCATGAAGAAGGGGCCTGAGTTGCCTCGAAAGCTTGCAAATTGTAATCTTTCTAGTTAGCCAATATTAGGTGTCATTTTGCTTGACTTCACATTACATTCATAATGGCTAACACGGTACAACGGCCACTACTGAAGATCATGTTGAAAGAATATGCAGTTCCTGAATGTTGAAGTCTACATGAATTAAATAATCTGAAGGAAACAAAAAAATATGATATAGGACATTTCATTAGTGTGGTCCTTATCATAATACAATCAATAGTTTGCTGAACTTTGGGATGACAACAAAAGAAGAAAGTTTGGAGAGTCCAGTTTAATGGACAAAAACCTGGGGTAAAAAACAACAAATGTAAAGTAGGTCTTCTATTGCAATTTTCCTCAGGAGAATGACCTGCCTTAACCTTAACTAACCAGCTCCCCTAATCCTCAACGCAACCTCCCCCCTGTATCTCTCAGATCCATGAAAGTAGCTTTTCCATGTGCCTCATAGGTTGTCAGACTGTTTGTAGCTACCTGAGAATAAAGTTTTATTGGATAGCTGGCAGTTGAATACAAGGTAAAACTTAAAGATCTAAGTCTTGAGAGGTAGAGAGATGTTTCCTCTACTCTGAGGAAAGCAACACAAAGGATGCAGTTTTTACTTTTATTATGAGTACTGGTGGTTTCTCACTTTTTTCTCTAATAATTGAATTGGTGTTCATGTTTATGAAAACACATGTATAAATATTACCAGTGTTCTCCAGTTTTTTAGTGGCTTTTAATTCCACTTGCAATGGTCTTATCCTATTTTTTTGTGTGGCCACATTTCACCTACACATTCATTGCTCAACCACCTACAAATCATTTTCAGGACCAAAAAATGTTATGGTTGCAGGAAGCTGGAGCCTTAATCTAAAGTACTGTGTACAAAATAAGAGTGGCAGTCCATCACAAGACCCTCCTTAACACATACCTACACTTACACTGTATACAAGGTATGGATTTTTATTTTTAATTAGAAGTTTTTCATCACTGTGCAGATTAGAATGTCTGATGGCTCTGAAAATCGCCTGACGGTGGGTGTTGGTGTTTGTATTAATGAGTCCTGGGTAGACTAGAATTGCCCATGCAGGTTGGGTTGATGCTACCTGAAGAAGTCTCAGTGTATTTCCTTTTGCTACTGTAACCAGTTTAAATGAATGGTGCAAAATTAGAGATCCTGCAGATACATAGGTCTACAATGGGAATTCAGGGTGTCTCCCTACATGTTCACATTATCAACAAAAACACAACTAAAATGGTCTATTTATCAGAATTAAATAACTGTGAATGGTTAGGTGCTCTATGAATAAACATTGAAAATGATGGTATTAATTATTCTTAATTATCAAAAGTCATGTACTCACATACTGTATATGCTATATCATTAATCATTCTTAAAATTACTAAAATGGATTTATACACATGACGATGCTTTTACAATGCTATATTTTTAAGGTTTTAAATATGTTTTACCAAAAATTAAAAATTAAAGCTTCAGATTTTTTTAATAACTATTACATATCCTGCAAATTAATATAGCAAGCAAAATTATATCAAAACTGAACAGAAATGTAATTTTAGTAAATCATAAACAGAGGCACCAGTTTTATTTAAATAATCTATTACCAGTAGATTTCTGAACTCTATCTCAAAACTGAGAAACATCTGCTCAACTTCAATTAAGGATTAGTTTACTGCATAAAATATACCCTGATGTTACTTCAACATGTATATTTTCCTCCTTTACTTGTTTGACAACTCCTCCAACAAATAGCAAAATGTCACGCTGCAGTAGCTTCTGTGTGATGCTATTTGTAGGAGTGCCCAACAGTAGCTTGATTGAATCTTTGTCAAACCAGACGATTTCTCTTGATGTCATAGAGAGTAAATTACATCATCATTTTGGCCATAAAGGAAAAACATGTAAGCAACTTATCTAAAATTTAGTGGTAGAAGAAACATGGTATGGTGACATGTTATGTATATAATAAATATTCTTGAACTCAGTAACAAATTTCACTCTTACATTACCTTCATATCTCTATGATTTAATATCTCTCATATTTAATTATAATGTAATATCACTGGTATTTATGAATGAGTCATTTTTGCAGGAATATTTATTAACCAAAAAATATGATAAATAAAAAAAGTGCCTCAACTTTCAAAATAGTTAACTAAGTCCCTGAACATATCTAAATGTTAATGTAATACATACATTGTCTTATTTATTTTTTTGTTTTCATTGTAGAATGTATGCACAGGTTTTACTCAAATAGTCTGCTTTCCGCTTGCATTGCAAAGACACATATATTAATTTAATCAGTATTTTTAAATTGGCCTGTTATGAGTGATTAACGACATATGTGCATGCATGTGTTTAAGTTTGCCAAGCAACAGTCTTGCACCAGGGTTAATTCCTTTTATGCACCCATAAATTGCCAAAACAGGATAAATATGCATATACAGTTTAATAAGATCAATAAACTTACTGTAACAAAAGCTTCCAGTTTGGTCTTTCCAACTGTAATTGCTTCTCCCAATTTAATGGCAGAAGACAGATAAATGTCTCTAGAACTCCATGATTGACGTTGGTTAAGAACATTGTCACCATCAGCAACACAGATGACAGCCTAGAGGTGCAAGGCATGGATGTCTTAAGACATGCCAATGTTTTTCAGAGCAGTTACAGTAAGTCCCACTTTCTACAGCAAAGGCATTAATCCTAAGTAGACATTATTTTATATTTTCTACATATGCACCACAAATTGCCTGTTATCCTGAGATTCAAGCTGTACATTTTCCTCCTTCAGTCTCTCCAGTTTTGTCTTTTTTCTGTCATATTCAACCTGTCCCAGGGGTGTATTCTAGCTGATTAGGATTACGTTCAGCAACAGGGCTAGGTGTTTCCTCATTGTCATATACAGCCAAAATAAAATTACAGCTTGTTTTTCAAAATCCTTATAAAAATAAATTTTGACAGATAAAGCTACAGCTTAATTGCAGCTATCAAAGTATAATTGCCATGTAGTGCTTAGGAATCTACCTACCAGTGACCACACTGCTGGGGTACAGGAAGGGTGAAAGGTTACACATTTCCTTAAAATGGTATAACCTTAGAAAAAGAAAAGATACTTTTAAGAAACTGACCCATACACAGTCTCAATATAAGAATCAATATTCAGGGACATTGTTTGCACCAAAGTGGATATTTGATATTTTGATATTTAAGGCTTTTATGTAAAGTTTCCTCCTTTGCTGGAGTAGTCAGTCAGTCATTGTCCAACCCGCTATATCTCCTAAGACAGGGTCATGGGGGTCCGCTGAACCCAATCCCAGCTAACAGAGGGCGCAAGGCAGGAACATATCCCAGGCAGGGTGCCAGCACACCACAATGTTGGAGTCGTGGTGTTTTTATATAACTTTATAAATAATGTCTGGCTTAATAATACAAGTTTCCTGAATCAAATGAATGTATGGTATAATTGTGAGAAAAAAAGCTACAAATTTCTGTATACCGCTTTTATTTTTAACAGAAAATAATGCGTTTGTTTTACAGCTTCATTGATGATTGAAGTCCTACAAAAACATTTCTGTCTAATTAACCTAACAAATAAGCAAAGCATGAATTACTTTAAAAGTAATTATTAATTCAATTAACAGTAGGACAAACTTAGAAAAGGTATCTCAGCTAATGAATATTAATAAATTTTATTTTTAGTGTTATTCACATTCTATTTTTCAATTCTTCAGTATTGCTCAATTAAAAACATTTAGTAGATAGAGTGCTGCATTAAAAAATGTAACTTAGTAATTTGTATTTCACAGGAAGTGTGACTGTGATGTCTAAAAATAAATGGCCTAACGACTGTTTTTTTTTTTTTTTTTAAAAAAAAAGAGAAAGAAAATCCCACTTATTAATGAATATACAAAAAATGAAATGTACCCAAAACTTCAGCCCATCCACCTTCTCACGTAAAATAACCACATCAATAAAGAAACAAAAAAAAAGCAGAAGCTTGCCATGCATTATTCAGCAGGCCTTTCATTCTTCCATCCAATATATTATCCATCCATCAATCCATTATCCAACCCGCTATATCCTAACTACAGGGTCACGGGAGTCTGCTGGAGTCAATCCCAGCCAACACAGGATGCAAGGCAGGAAACAAACCCCGGGCAGGGCATGCGCGCACACACACACACACACACCAAGCACACACTAGGGACAATTTAGAATCACCAATACACCTAACCTGCATTGGACTGTGGGAGGAAACCGGAGCACCTGGAGGAAAGCCACGCAGACACGGGAAGAGCATGCAAACTCCACTCAGGGAGGAACTGGGAAGCGAACCCAGGTCTCCTAACTGCGAGGCACCAATATATTATACTAGCAGACCGTGTGCGCTTCGCTGCAGTCGCTGTAGTTGGAATAATTATGTATCTACATGCGACTTATAGAGCTTCTTTATATACAACATTTTTGGTTTGTCCTCCTGGAGCCAAAATATATAAATTTTCTCTATGACTAATTCGTGAACATGCTAAATAAAAAATTGAAACGGGAAAAACGGCAATACCGCTGGGAACAACAGTAAATGAGATAAAGTAAAAGTCTACCAAACAATAAATGAGATAAAGTAAAAAAGGGCAACAGTGCCGGGAACAACAGTAAAAAACAACAGTAAATGAGATAAAGTAAAAGTCTACTAAACACTAAAGTACAAAAACGAAGTAGAAAGTAACACCGGCACACCGCGTGTACTAAACACTAAGAAACACTAAGTAGAAACGCTAAAGGAAAAAATACTATTCAGTAAGTACTGCGTCTAGTAAACGGTAAATTAGTAAAGGAGAGAGAACTAAACACTAAGGAAAAAGAACGGCAAGACCGCATCAGCTGCGGAGCTCAGCTCGGAGTGAAATAAAGTAAATGAAATGAGGTGAATGGGAGGGGAGATGATCACATGGCGACCCCACCCGCCTTAACTCTCCATCCCTCCACAAACACACAAACATAGTCTCTCGGATACGAACTCTCCTTTATATAAATTAGTAAAGGAGAGAGGACTAAACACTAAGGAAAAAGAACGGCAAGACCGCGTCAGCTTCAGAGCTCAGCTCGGAGCGAAATGAAGTGAGTAATATGACGTGAATGGGAGGGGAGATGATCACGTGACTCCTCCACCCGCCTTAACTCTCCATCCCTCCACAAACACACAAACACAGTCTCTTGGATCCCAACTCTCCTTTATATGTATAGATTCTGTTATACAGGTAATAGTAAAGTGACTGTAGTCTTTAGAGTTTGCGGTAGCTACCTATTGTTGGAGCTCAGATGAAATGACAAAGAAAGAGAATTCTTTACTTGCAGACTTATTGTTACCAATAAGCTGTATCTAGACAAAGAAAAATAAGGTCCTAACAGAGCATGCCAACTGCCACTTCTTCCAGGCACCCGTTACCTTGTGACCACGATGCCGAACCCCAACCCCCCCATCTTCATCCATCTTCAAATCAGTTAACCAAACCATTCAAAAATTCCCACTTCTCTCTTCAGTCCCACGTCTGTCGTTTTTTTTTCTTAATTTTTTTATTATTCCTTTTCTTTAATATTCACACTCAGCTCATGAAGATAAAAATGACCCACACTCCCTCTTTTGACACTGGCACACATCTTCCTCATGCCTGTCCCACCCTTTTTTATTTTATTTTTTTTCTTTTGCGCCTTTCTTTTCTTTATTAACAACTAACTAATCCCAAGCATAACTGCCTTGAGGAGCAGAAATTAGTCTACTAATAAACTTTTTTCCCTGTATTAACAGTAAATAAATTGATTTTGAGCTGATGCAAGTATAAATAAAAGAAATGATTTATCTACATGTGAAATAAATCATATTTGAACAAACACTTGTTTTTTTCATAACAAATACTCAAATAATTTTCTAGCGTACTACATAAATCTAAAAAATACATGTAACTTAATTTAATGTTTATATGCCTTGTATTTGTTTTGAATTAAACAAGAATATAACCATAATTTCTCAGTGAAGTTAAAAATAAAATTCTGAATAAATTTTAAAACAATAAATTGTAATCACTTGATACTCATTTTTCCTTGGCAGACATACATTAAGTTTAATGTATAATAATGCATGGTTTGCATGTTTCAACAATAACGTTTACCAAGGCATTTTTACAAAAGGAATCCATCTGTATGCTGTATGTATTTGTGATTATGCTCATAAAGTTTTATAGAACATATGTCTTCTTGTTGCCCATCCATGTTATGCTTCTAATCCTGTGTAAGTGTGCTGTAATGGCACACAGTGAAGAGAATGATATAAAATACAGTAGGTGCAGTGAAAGGGTTGCACAGTCTTGTTTTGGACAGGCTCCCTAAAGATACTGAATATTTGTCCAGCTTATTTATTTATTTTTTTATTTTTTTGGTAATTTTTGGCAAGGATACTTAAAAAATTTCAAATATCTCCTATATTTACTAAACAAAAATATAAGCTACATTGCACATGATTAAATTGTAAATAAGTGACCTTCCCTTATGTTAATTATGCAGTCACCATGTTCATTGCTGTTTTTTTCTGCTTGATTGGCTGCTGAGTAAGGAACTGGCATTAGCATGTACTTGACACTGAAAATCATGCATCCGTATCAACTTCACCATTCCAAGTGGGAATAATTATTCAACAACAGAATTAGTAGCATCAAAGAAAAAGATGTGAAAAGATTTAACTTTATGTATTTTTATATTTTACATGCTCCAGTATGGAATTAATACCTTTTTCAATTTTTCAGTCTAGTTGTACTAAAAAAGAACAACTGCTGTTAAAATTGTGGGACATATTGGTTGCTCAGCTATACAGGTTAGCACAATATGCAAAGGGGGATGGGGTGATTAATATACGACTGCAGTTGTTTGAGAATCTGTCCAAGCAGCATTCATGTTAAATGATTTGCTTGTAGGATCTGAAATAGACAGCAGGACTTCACCTATTATGCACAAAAGAACACTGCTCTCTAGTGGCATTTAGCAATATTATCATCACTTCACCTAGTTTTGAACATATAAAGCATTTCAAATATGTCCAGATAAGCTCAGATAATTGTGATATTAATAGTGGTAGTAATTGGCTCTTTATTTGTAGGGAGGGAAAAAAATCATGAAAATATTGCTTTGGAACTCCGTTTTGATGAGCTTTCCTTTTTCTTTTCCTATCAGATTGGTTTAGTCTAAATTTAAAATTGTTCAATTGCAATGCCAGTAATGTGCAGTATTTGTCAATAATTATAACTATAGACTTTGCATGTATATCACATATGATGTACACATTTTTATCATCACATGGGCAATTTATAAATAATAAATGGGCAACATTACTTTCATCAGTTTTTCTTAGAGTGAGAGTTCAGAAGCAACCCAGAAACATAGCAGTTTTGCCATGTATTTTACTAGAGAATGCATTTTTTATTTTGTCATATTTAAGGAGAATATTCTTGTTCCTAAATTTGTAGTGTTGTGGAAAAAACTTTCATTAATAATTAGTTTAAATATCAGCTTCATATGCGCTTGTCTCAAACATTCTCATAAGCATCTATTAGTAGATAAGCACTTGCTTTCAATAAAACACACATTTTGCATTTTTTCCTTATACTCACTGTAATTCCCTAGTTCACAAAATAATTAGTGACTTCAAATATTAACAAATAAGACTTTACCATCACAAATCAGCAAGACTTAAATTTGATTAATAGTGCACTTTAAAAACCTAACAATGAAGAAAAAAGCACAAAGAGCAAAGGAAGGTTTCCTCTATGAAAGCAGAAAAATACTGTATGTACAAGGAGAAAAATGTACATACAAAAACAATTGGACCACAAACCTAATATCCTGAAAATTTTATGTATAGCCAGTTCCTACTTTTATCACACTCACTCAGCAGTTGGACTCCTTCCTCACTTCAGTGGTCTAATGAAGATCCCTACTGGCTGGAAACTCATTTTATATGGGTTTGCAGATTTGTCAGCCAATATGGTATTGTGTGTACCTCCGTCATTCCATTGTGGCAGATATGGACAGGCACACACTGTACTATACAACACACCTGTGGGAGTCGTCTATTAATATTCTCTCTTCCTTGCATGTGGGCTAATGGTGACATTGTGCTTGGACACACATACACTATTGTAAGTATACTACAGTCTTTCTTTTGGCTCCCTTTTACTCCCAATTTTGTTGGCTCATACTAAATACACTATACTTCTGTTTCTGACAGTGGTGGACAATTGCAGGGATACCAGAGGTTAAAGCCCAGGCAACATGGGAATCAGTGTAGGCCTCCAGTAGACCCCATGTGTGTCTCACTGAGGGCCCA
This sequence comes from Polypterus bichir lapradei, assembly GCA_026402145.1. Lineage (NCBI taxonomy): Eukaryota > Metazoa > Chordata > Cladistia > Polypteriformes > Polypteridae > Polypterus > Polypterus bichir. The sequence continues at coordinate 21,136,604 of JANRMT010062822.1, forward strand.
CTGTAGTGGTAATAATATATTTGTGGCTGCACTTCTGCACATTTAAAAATTTTTAAGAATGTGCCTTTTTGTTTTTACTGTTCTTTTTAATAGTTAAACTAATGTTTTCTTTACAAACTGTTGTGCCTGCGGTGTAGTTTACCACAAATGTATACAGCAGATGAATAATTTTATAGAAATGTTTTGCCAATCAAAACTAAAATAGACCATATGCACCATAAAATTTTACTGTCAACTGCACCTAACAAACATTGAGGGAGCAATGTTAATAATGCTATTAATAACAGTAATAAAAAGATTGTGTTATGCTTGTAAGTATTTATATAATTCCTAATTAGTCACATTGCATGTTTTTATTTTTATGTTTGCACTCCTCTCAGGACTACCTAAAAAAGACATAAATCATTTGCAACTAGTGCAGAATGCAGCTGCTAGAATTCTAACTAGGAAAAGAAAATCTGAGCACATTTCTCCAGTTTTGATGTCACTACACTGGTTACCTGTGTCATTCAGAATTGACTTTAAAATACTGCTTATGGTTTACAAAGCCTTAAATAATCTTACTCCATCTTATATATCTGAATGTCTGACACCTTATATTCCAAATCGTAACCTTAGATCCTCAAATGAGTGTCTGCTTAGAATGCCAAGAGCAAAACTTAAAAGAAGTCGTGAGGCAGCCTTCTGCTGTGATGCACCTAATATCTGGAATAGCCTGCCAATAGGAATTCACCAGGCTAATACAGTGGAGCACTTTAAAACACTGCTGAAAACACATTACTTTAAAATGGCTTTCTGATAACTTCACCTTCATTTAATCCCGATACTCTGTATATTCAATTCATTATAACAACTATTCATGGTGGCTCTAAAATCCGTACTGACCCCTACTCTCTCTTCTGTTTCTTTTCTCAGTTTTCTGTGGTGGCAGTCTGCGCCATCACCACCTAATCAAAGCACCATGATGTTCCTACATTGATGGATTAAAAGCCAGAAGTCTACATGACCATCATCAAGTCCTTCCAAGAGAGCCCTAAATACAAAGAGGTCTGTTTATTTATGTTAGGTGGAATGCCCAGAGTCTTGTGGTCTGGAACCCCTGCAGATTTTATTTTTTGTCTCCAGCCATCTGGAGTTTTTTTTTTTTCTATCCTCCCTGGCCATCGGACCTTACTCTTATTCTATGTTAATTAGTGTTGTCTTATTCTAATTCTTACTTTGTCTTTTGTTTCTCTTTTCTTCATCATGTAAACTAATTTGAGCTACATTATTTGTATGAAAATGTGCTATAATAATAAATGTTGTTGTTGTTTTTATGTTTCTTGGTCAGTCCGGCAATGTGCTGTATCAGTGCATGCTCCCAACCTTGGAATACACTTCATGACTTACAGTAGCCATGTGTAATTTCAAATATGTGAACCAGCTGGCTGCAGCATTAATTCACAAAAAAGTTCTTAATGAAAAATAAACTTTAATAATTAAAAATAAAACTGGTTTAATTACTTGAAACACTTGCAGAGATGTAGCCACTAAACTGTAAAATTGTCAGTGTTTTAGCCAGCAGATGAGACACCCACTATCTGTAGTGTTTTATTATGTGAAACGATATGTATGCCCAGGCCTCTATATCTCTCTTTTCTCTATGCTTATTACACCACCAATAAAAACATGTTGTAATTAAAAAGAATGCATTTTAATTTTGTAATTAACTATCTTACTGTTGTATAGCGGGTCCGCGGCTCAAAAAAATGACTGTTTTAATAAAATAATATAATCTATACTAATAAAAGGCAAAGCCTTCACTGACTCTCTCATCACTAATTCTCCAACTTCCCGTGTAGGTAGAAGGCTGAAATTTGGCAGGCTCATTCCTTACACCTTACTTACAAAAGTTAATCAGGTTTCATTTCGAAATTCTACACGTAACGGTCATAACGGTCGACAACATCCGCCATGTTAAACTTTCTTCATCTTCACGAAATTTGGTAGGCGGCTTCCCTGCACTAACCAAAACCGATGTACGTACTTATTTCGGTGGTATGACGCCACTGTCAGCTGCCATATTGAACTTTCCAATGAAAACGACGTGTCATGGTTGAGGGAGAGAGCTATCCTGACACCAAGAAATGACATGACTATGACTATAAACCACATTTTACTTCAAAACCTACCTTCACAACCGAAAACATATCAATCTGTGGATTCAGTTGTAGAAGTGGAAGACGCGATGCATTATCCGGTAGAGTTTCTCCACACTCTGAATCCTCCAGGCACTCCTGAGCATGATCTAATTTTGAATTTTGTGGCACCAATAATGTTACTGAGGAACTTACAGCCACTGAAACTTTGCAATGGCACGAGACTTCAGGTCACGTGTCTGCAAAAGAACCTAATTGAAGCAACTATTTTTATTCCTCCCATCCCCGTTATACCCTCTGATCTCCCATTTCAATTCAAACGCCTCCAATTTCCAGTAAGGCTCTGCTTCGCAATGACAATTAATAAGTCTCAGGGACAGACCCTACAAAAGGTTGGCATTGATTTGAGTCAAGATTGCTTTTCACATGGCCAACTGTACGTTGCACGCTCAAGAGTAAGCTCAGCGCACAGCTTGGTCATATTACAACCGGAGGGTCAAACTGACAACGTGGTATACAAAGAGATCCTTAACAAATAATTATTGGTATATTTTCCCTCAGTTTAAAAAGGTTTACTTCTTAATAAAAATTTTAAGGCAGTACTTCGCCGCTGCGAAGCGTGGGTATTTTGCTAGTAATATAATAGCCAGCTCTTTCTCCATGGAAGCACTCATGCAGCTGCAAGGAGTTGGTGGGGTAATTGGGATAAGATACACCTGCACGTGAAGGTGCAGTCTTTTTTTGCTTCATTGGCTTCCTGCAGTGTGTGGTTGAGACGATGCGCCCACGGAGCCTTAAAAACGAGCCAGTGCAATAAAAGAAGAAAGAAGAACAAAAGAGAGAGGAGGTTAAAGGACAGGGAGAGAAGCAGGAATGGGAGGAGTGAGCCAGTGGTTAGAGAGAAGCAGGTGGAGGGAAATGATGCCCCAGGAAGTAGCGTGTGGCCAGCGCTCAGCAGGGCCCACAGGGATCACTAATTTTGAGCAACCAGGGAGCAGGAGTGATCGTTATGGTTAGGAGTATGGCTATCGCCAGGGATTGGCAGCGGTGGAAGGACGGTGTACTTTTGCCAGGTGGAGTCTGTGATTGGCAGTGGTGGAAGGATGGTGCACTTTTGCCGGGTGGAGCCTGGAAAGTCAGTGGTGGGCACAGGAGCAGGGTCAGGTGGCTCCCTGTAGATCAGTCAGCGGGGACATGGGCCAGATTTGAAGTATGTCTCCGCCTGTTGGTGGGCATTTCTCTGTGCTGCGAGGTCCGAGTAGGATAAGTTGGAGAGGCGTCGGCTTTTAAAGGTAAGCACAAGGGATTGAGAACTTTAACACTAGAATCCCTGAAGCCTATGAAACAACTCGTAATACCGGGCCCCCTTAAATTCCTTTGCATCTCTCCATCAGCATCTTTTGTTTTGTATATGTATTGATCAGCACAAGCAGCAAGCAGACTGCTGTCCCATCCCCCCTATCAATGGAGTTCAACTCAGGCAAAAAGCTATACCCTATACAACTCCAGGCACCTCACACCAAGATAAACAAGGCTTGAGCTGGGAGAGCTTTTTGCCTAAGTTGAGTTTTTTCGTAGGCGTCAGGGATTCTAATGTTAAAGAAGACTCCTGCCTGAATTTTAACCTCATTTTAATGGATTTATCTATTGGATCATTTTAACCTTCACTAACAGTTGGACATTTTTATGGATTATGTATATATGCACTTTTTGAACACTATTTTTTTATTGAGTTTTTAATAAAATCACTTACACTTTTCACTATCCCCTTACTTGGTGTGTTTTGTCCTCATCTATTATGCTTATCTTGGTTACGGTACTGACTGTGCTGGGTTCAAGAGGCTCCCATTATAGAAGAGGGAGCAAAGAGTCAACCTGCACCATCATATTTACCTTAACTAATAATTATGGTAAAGTCTTGGTGACCATCCTTATAAACATTCTTCTCCACTTCTACAAGAACATTGAAGAGAAAAAATTGAAATGTTTGTTGGGATATGGTGCTATCGTTTTCTTTTGAAGAAGTCAAAGATTCTTTTGAACTCTGTAAATCTAATTTCTTGTGTGCTCTTTAATCAAAAGACTGGTAATCACAAGGACCAAGTATATAGCTATGAAATGTTTACTTATAAAGTTCTCATAAACACACAGCGGTTCACTTTATTACTTTTTCCTTAAACTGGAATTAAATTCTCTCCATTAAACATTTTTTCAAAGGATTTTAAAACTGAAACATTATTCTTCCAAGTAAAATTTGAAATTGTTTTTTATAATAAAGGCAAGGTTGACTGCAGTGTAATACCGAAGTAAAATGAACTAATATGTAATTGTTACAGATTGGGCAGTGTCAAAAAATTCATTGTGTTCTTATTTGCTTGTTACCTGAGATGGACTAACTGCCCTTCAAGACACTTACTATATTTACATATTATTTCTTCATAGATATGTCTATACTTTGCATTATCTTTATATATATTATAATGAACGTAGTTTGAGTTTAGTGTGTTGGGCTTATCATAACATGGTGTTTGTGTCAACATTATAGTAAGTCACATGTCACTAACAACTTTAACCAAAATATTGCCTGTTCTATAATTTGATTTAAAGCCCACCTGATATATGCACGTCAAATTCTGTTAGAATGAAGTGCTTGAGACTGAAAAAAGAGGGTTTTCTCTATAATGGAATTGGGATGTAGCATGGTCTTTCGGCAAATACAGTTGACAGAGCTGACTGCAGAATGCAGAGCTTGATGACAAAGTCTATGCATCAATGGCAGTGAAAAGTTACAACTTTTTGTGTAAAGTAAATTGCTTTGCAGTGGCCCTTGGTGAAAACTAGTTAAGTAGCATAAACACAAAGGGATCTTAGCAGTCAGAACGTTTGCTGAAGAATGATGCAAAAAATTAATCCTCAATCTGATCAATGTGCTCAGCAAATTTAAATCATACCAGATGAAACCTGGAAACAAGTGACAGAGTCCAGCTGCAGCAACACTCCAGAGCTCAGCAAATATAGCTGAAGTCAAATTTGATTAACAATTATCCTGCTACTAGATATGCCCACAATACCTCTTGTCTGCAGTAACTCTTCTTGAGCTTCACTCTGCTGCAGAAGTATGACAACTATTGAGTAAACCAAGTGACATATATGTACAATCTAATTTGTTGTTCAGCAGAGCTCCTGAATCACAATTTTTGGGCTTAGTACAAAATAAATACACGTTTTGCTGCTTTTTTATGAAAAATTACTTTGTTATAGTGAATTTTGAATATATAAAGGACTTTGCTATAGAGAACCCTTAGCTGAGTAACATTGTGTAACCTTCTAAAAAGAAGCTGAGAAATGCTATAAATTTCTATTAAAAGTTTGTGATGGGAGATAAAAATTTTAGTTAATAATTTTTAGTAATAGTTCATACTAATTTTTGTAGTTTATTAAATAAGGCCTATATTATTTAACTCGTGTGTTTTATTTTAGAATTATTTAAATAAGATGCAAATGGTCATTCTTATTTAATTTATTAACTTAAAAAAATTGCAAAAAAGAAGAAAGATTATAACCCTAAAATTATTAGGATTCATTTTGTCTCCCAGTGAGTAAATCAAAGTTATACTGGCAGCTTTCCAGTTATTAGGCATCTTCTGAAGTGACTACTGGAATATATTTAGTAAAGCCTTATAAGTAACATCTTTCATTTTTTCAGTGTGGCTGGTAAAATCTGATCAGGATCAGGGGTGTTTGACACATAGAGAGGCTGAAGCACATCTGACTTTTCTATGTTAAAATGTGTAACTTGAAAGCTTATTTATACTTTTACCTGTGACAGTTAATTTATTTCTTGTTAAGACTTGGGTCAAGTATTTATTTATTTGCTGCTCATTTTCAATGATTTTTCTTCTGCATCTCTTATATATTCTCTTTTACTGTTCCCTTTTTCTTTACCAAGTCAATTACCTCATACTGCTGTAAAATGTGTATATTTTCTACATTTTGATTATACTGTACATATATTGAACAAGTTTTTCCATAGCATTTAACACTTCTGAATGTAAAATGTGGATTTTTACAATGCTATTTTTATTATCATCCTCTGCTCCTTCCTCCAAAGTTTTCCTGTGAACGTTCTCCATTCATTAACACATTAGGAAATTTGCCATGAGCGGCATGGTGGTGCAGTGATAACGCTGCAAACTTACATCAAGAATACTGGAGTTTATGTTCAGGGTGTGTCCTGCATGGCATTTACTCTCCCAGTACCTGTGTGGATTTCCTATCACAGTCATGCATGTGTGTGTGTTCACCCTGCAATGGACTAGAACCCTGTCCAACAATTATTCCTATGCTTGCCAAGATAGGCTCTCGCTTCCCCACGACTCTACTCTGGATAAGTAGGATAAGAAAATGATGGAAACTTGGCTTTGTCTTATGTTGTTTGTGCCGTTGTTAGCAGGACATCTTTCAGAAACCTTGTCAAACTTTTATTGTGAATCAGTATTTTTAAATACGAACAAGACTGAATTACAACAAATATAAAGTTTACTACTAAACTAAATACATCTATTGTATGAGATGAAGTGGATTTAGAAATGGAAGAACGTGGTTTTTTTTTTTGGTTGTTCGTTCATTTTAGATCTTTTTGATTAAATGCTTTTATATTTGGTCAGAATTTACTCTTTATTATCATTTCTGTATTTAATGTACATTGAATATAGTGCACACAACTTAGTAAGAATGTTGTGTCTTTTTTTACAGTGGCTTTACAGCCTGACTTATAAGACTGAGGCCCTGTTCATACTAGTAAGATTTCATTTAAAAATGCAGACATTTGTCATTGTTTTTGCATTTCATCCATACTACCTCTGCATTTTTAACCAAAGAGAACAAATAGTTTTGAAACCACTCTTCAATGCTGGATACTCTGAAACACTGAACCAACTTTTTTGAGCATGAACAGACGAAAAACAAAGATTTCTGAAAGTGCAGACTCCATAATGCATTGGTTGGTTCATGCTTATTATGTGGTTCTTCTCTGATTGGACCCTGCTCATTTCAATGTCTCACTCCCTGATTGGTCACCCTTCTTGGAAGATAAACAAATTCTGACAGAGCACGTAAAGAAGAGTTTCTTTTGTGCAGTTTTTAGCAATTGTGGTCAAGTAACAACTCACACTGCATGATAAAGTCAAATTCATTCATGTGCTCAAACTACACAAGTACGTTTGGTCCAATAGACATGCCTGTGGTGTAGCAGGTCCACGGCTCAGAAAGAATGGCCTGGTTTTTAAATAATCCATTGGCCGTATCAGTCTCCATGGGCATGCAGCTGTGGGGAGGTGATGAGGTAATTGGGGTGAGTCGCATCTGTACGTGAGGGTGCGATCATTCTTAATTGCTTCATCGGCTTCCAGCGGTATGTGATTGTGATGGGAGCCGTATAAGTACGGGCCGGCACAGAAGGGGAAAAAAAGAAAAACGAAAGAGAAGCTTGCAGAGTGAGTGAGAGTGTGGCATTGGGGCAGTGAACAAGGATGAGCCAGATGGCTGAAGGGAGAGAGAAGTTTGCGTGGTCAGGGGTTCTGTGTAGGAGCAATGAATCGCCGATTGAGGATCCACTGATTGTGTGAGGAGTGGGTACAATCAAGTTGGCGTCCTCTCCTGAAATTCGAGGGACGACTGAATGTGCGAGAAGGAGGGCGAAAAGACAACCAACCTTGAGCGGTCTGGCAGACACTGACAGAGGCAACCAAAACGGGTGTCGGTAGTGACAGGACCATGGCTACTAAAGTCTCCACCAGTTGAGGAGCCATGAGTGAGCTGGGGAGACATGGAAGGAGTTGTGCTAGGCTTGTTTGGCCCAATGACTATTGATGGTTTTTATTCTTGTTTTTAGCCTGTTTTCAGACACTTGGATTTTCCTTGTTTTTATGGATTATTTATTAACTTTGAAGCACTGCACTGTGGACACTGGTTTGTTTTTGTTATTAATAAAAGCAGTTTTGCACTTTGCACATTATCCTTGCTCCATGTGTGATTTGTCCTCATCTGCCAGCTCATTCAGTTACGTTACTGAAGGTGTTGGGTTCAAGAGGATCCCAGAACAGAAGAGGGAGCATGGAGCAGGACCTGCACTGTCACAATGCCACAACATAGACATAGTTTCTAAACTTTTTGGGGCTTCCCCCAACGGGCGACACACCAAAGAGTGTCCCAAAGTGCGATTGCCGTGCCTATGGAAGATAGCCTAACAGCGTGGGCTCCCAGTGCTGGAGCAGTTTGGCGCAAAAACAAATCTGAAAAGATCGCAGTCACACTGTGAGCACCTGCCATTGATTGGTGATACAAGGAACATTGTAAGTGTCGGGAACAGTATTACTTGGCCACTAACATGACTAGGACCCTGCCTGATTGCGCTGTCTGTGTACAGGAGAGTGGTAGATCCCATTACAATAAATAACCATGCTGTTCCTGTTTCAAGTGGAATAAAGTTGGTTTTGCTAAAGTACTGAGACTCAGCCTCATGCTTTGGGGTGCAAGACAAGGACTCACATGTCTCTGCGTGTATATATATATATATACAGTGGAACCTCGGTTTGCGAGTAACTTGGTTTACGAGTGTTTTGCAAGACGAGCTAAATTTTTTAATAAATTTTGACTTGATAAAAGAGCAATGTCTTGCAATACGAGTAGTATGGATACACATTGTCGGCTGAGCGTCATGTGATCACAACTGAGCTGATGGTTCTTCTATCTCTCCTTATCTCTCTCGCTCGTGCGCGCGTCTCTCTCTCTCTCTCCTTATCTCGCTCCCTCGCGCGCGCATCCCTCTCCTTATCTCGCTCCCTCGCGCATCTCTCTCCCTCTCCTTATCTCGCTCGCGTGCGCACGTGTCTCTCTCTTCTCTTGAGGGCAACTGTCTCCTATTCTCCGTCTGAGTCTGTGTGCCTCACTCATATAGTCAGCATCCGTACGAGCGTATACTGTTTACTACAGCATTGTGATTGTGTGTGTGCAGTGCAAGTCCCCGTCTTGCGCCCCAAAACACGAAGCTGAGTCTAAGTAATTTAACAACACCAGCTTTATTCTGCTTGAAACAGCAACAGCACGGTTATTTATTGTAGCGGGATCTTTATAATGTTCCTTATATCACCCATCAAGGGCAGGCGCTTATAGCATGTCCGCGATCTTTTTGGATACGCTTATACGGCGAACTTCTACAGTGCTGGGATACTGCGATTGCTTTGGGACGCTCTTCTGCGTGTCGTCCCGCTGGGTGGAATCCCACAAGAGTTTAGAAACTCACTCACAGCAGCCATGATTCTTTTCAAAGGTAAAGTGCAGGTTAATTTGTTTTATGTATTTTTACTTTATATTTTGTATTAATCATTTTTATATGAATAGTTTTGGGTTGTGGAACGAATCATCCAAGTTTCCATTATTTCTTATGGGGAAATTCACTTTGATATACAAGTGCTTTGGACTGTGAGCACGTTTCCGGAACGAATTATGCTCGCAAACCGAGGTTCCACTGTATATATATATATACTATGCACACTCACTCGCTGCACAAAAAAAATCAGCAAAACTTGATTGCCACATCAGAAAGTCTGCTCATGAGACTGAGACTGATCATACTACAAAACAGCCAGCTGAAATTTCTGGTGTGACAGAAATTCTTCCAGTCGTGAGAGGGAATCAGGCATCGCAACCACTTCAAGTTGACTACAAATGGGCTTAAAATTGTGCCAAAATTGGACAGTATATGTCGATTTAAGATGTCTACGCTGCGTGTATGCCCAGTGTAGGCAGATGAACATTATATGCATTTTTGGTCATTTTAGTATGGATGAAAATATATTCATGAACAATGTGAAAATGATTTTGTGGACAGATCATTTCCATATACAGTAAAAGTGCTGCTTTTAAATAAAAATATAAAAATGTGGATGTAACCGACTGCCTACAGTATTCCACACCCTTTTGAATCCTGAACTTACAAGGCTCAAGAAATTTCCTCTGTTTGTGGCAATAGAGAGATAAATGTCAGACATCTGTGCAATAAATTGGTATACTTGTTTAATTCAACATATAATGGAAACTAATAAATTAAATATATATATATATA
>JANRMT010062822.1:21146966-21200808 GCA_026402145.1 Polypterus bichir lapradei
ATATATATATATATATATATATATATATATATATACATATATATGCACACTTTGCAATTGTTATGTGTTCCAGTGAGGGGTAGCAAGTCAATGTTGCAGACTTTGACATCACCACACAAATAAGTACTTGTTAACATGCAAAGGACCATGTGAGCACTGGATGCCAGACAGGTGCATTCCTCTTTCAATAACTAAAACAAAGTATGAGCTCTACTGTATCTAGGCTTAATGATCCTTGGCAGTGAGTGGTGACTTCGAATATTCCAGCAGTTTTTACTGCAGAAGGGTTATTATTACTACTTGCATGTCATTGTATCTCCCAGAAAGAGGTACCCAACAAAATAAATTCTTATTTGAATATAAAAATATAATTGAAACAACTGCTAAACTGCCCATGAAGCTCATTCATACACATAGTATAAAGGGCCTTCGTGGTTTTATAGGCATTTGCTACTGGCTGAATCTGTGTTTGTTTTCAACACAATAAAGAAGACTTGATTCCTTATACTAGAGAAAATATTTGATTATTCCTTTCTTGCAGCTCAAGCTTCAGAGTATTGAAACACATCAGAACTCTCTTGATGTTTCTGATAGTAGTAAATGACCCAGCAACTAAAGACTGCAGATCACCACTTTCTCAATCAAAATACAGTGCTGCATTCCAAACTCAAGCCAACAACTTATGTTGCATTTGAATCATTAGCCAAGTGCCCAAGAAAGCAGACTTTAACCCCTTTTACAGAAATGTAATTCTGGCAAAGCTTAGAGTCACTTTAGGGGTCAGAAATGTCCTTTAGAAGACCAGGGGTCATTTCTTCAGATCTTTTTTTGCCATCCCCAGGTACCCTTTTATTTGTGAGCTACAGTTAATCATTAAAGGGACAGACACTCTCCATAAACTGTAACAGAGCCTCACATGTTCAAAGCCAGATCCTCTGGTGCCATCTCTTGGGGGAAACCCATGCTGCCCTCTGCCCACCCCAATATCCACTCTTATTTGAGTACCTACAGAGTAATTCATTTTAGGGCATAATAGAAATTGAAATATATGGTACATCATCCTTTGGTGATTGGCTCCCCACACTGGTGTTTTGAAGGGCTGTAGTGCAGTGGTTCTTGAAGTGTTCTCCATGGGCCACCAGTGGTCCCCAAGTGTGAGTCAAGTGCTCATCAGAGCAAAGTGACTTTTTAATCACTTAGATGTTAATGTGTTATATATTTATATAAGTATTTATTTGTAACAGTCAAGGCTGATGACCAACATTGGTGATATTTACAGGATACACTTGCATGAGGAATAGCTATTAAACCAATACCACAAAGCATACCATGTAACTTTCCTGTGTATTTTTACAACTTTTGCTTCAATTCTATGTCTTGTGGCCACTTCTCTCTCTCATTCTCTTGCAAGTAACACCTCTTAAATCTCAGTCTCTCTCACCAGGCCAGCTAATCTTAGTCAGGGCACAGGACTCTGTTTGCTGTCAGCCTAGAGGACTTACATCTGGTCAATCTGGTAGTCCTTTAATTCCATGCTGCTTGTGACGTGCAAATCCATACAACAGGCTGCCTGCTGTTAATTGATCTTCATGGCTTAGGCATTATTATGGATTACTGCTTGAAATCTTAAACTTTGAAATGCAAATCTAGCAACATTGGATCTGATTCTTAGTATTCTCACATAAATGCATTTTGTAAAATAAGTTTGGGAAATGCAATGCAGAATTTAGCTAACAGGTGACTCTCATGAGGTTTGTTGTTTGATTTGACTTGGCAAACTGACCAACAACAACAACAACAACATTTATTTATATAGCACATTTTCATACAAAAAAATGTAGCTCAAAGTGCAACCATAGTTTGAGTACCACTGCTCTTGAGTTACCACAGTGGACTCTTCTTCTGAGAGGCTGGCTGAAACATTCCAGCCTCTGGCTGATTGGCGGCCCTAGGCTCTTCCTGTCCATGGCAACTTCTTCACAGCAGGAATAATGTTTTTTGTGCCTGTACCCATAGTTTATTATAAGTACAGCAAGTAAATTTCTTTAATGCCACTACTGAGGTCTTGCATGTTTAAAGGCCTCTTTTTTCTTCTTGATATTTATATACATTGGTTCTTTAGGGTATTATTCTCTGATCTTCGAGGAACCATTATTTGATACACTGCATCATTGCTAATAAAAATTACGTTTATTAAAGGATTGCATTCTCATTATAACAACACAAGTCCGGAGGCTACAGGCCTATATTGTTTGCAGGGCACAAACACATACTGCAGGCTTTGATGTAGAGCTCTTAACAGGAAACAATGCAAATGACATTTACTAGAGAATTTTTTTTCATTAATGAACAGTACTTCAGGGAGTGTAAAGGCAAGAGGCATATAATTTCTGAACTATTTAAATTGCTAATTAGATTCTGTACAGGAGGTGTATTCCTAATGCAGACAATTACAGAAGCTCCTAAGTGTTTGCCTTACAGTTGCTAATTACTGCAGAAGCCAATTAATTGCTGTCGACTTTTTGTATTCTTTTGCTTATCGCCAGTTAATATTTACATTTATAATGAAGACAAAATTGGCAAACACTGTGTCATTTTGTAATGAACAATTTCAGTGTCTAAACAATGAGCACATTATCTCGTTTGTGCCTGAAGAGCACAGCTGATTAGCATATGTTCTGTGTCGGAATTGGCATTGCTGAGGTTCTTTTTTTTTAATATGCTGGTTTTAAGAGCTAAAATGTCACAGCAGTGTGAAGTGTGCAGGTGGAGTGGTACTAAAACTAAGGCAAGTGCTGATATGAGATTAATAAAATAATAATTAAAAACTTTTCTTGGCCTTAAATGGGATCTCTCATTTTGATTGAATCAATGTGCAATAACATGTGTGTTTTTATTTTTATTATTTAATCAACAGTATTAATTTTTGAAAGAAGATACGTTAAATAAATGTAATTCAGCAACTTCCTCAATTGTTTTATAGTATTTTCATAAAAACATGGCAGTAATATTTATAAGATACATTTTTTTTGTTCGTATTTTAAAGGTTTGAAGTGATAGATGGATAGAAAGAAAAAGAAAGAAAATGTCTGACTTGGCTGTCATAGTCATAGTGAAGCATTATGCAGACGTATTGCTGTTGGTATAAAGGAGCTCCAGTATCATTTCTTGACACACTTCTGCAGAATAATTTGTTGCCTGAAAGTCTTCTGTGTTAGTGTGTCAGAGAGATGATGTGCAGCATTATTCATAATGACACTCAGTTTTGTTTTAATTGTCTCCTTTGCTATGACCTCCAGAGGTCCACAGTATATCCTATAACTGAACTTGCCCTTTTAATTAGCTTTTTGATTCAGTCGGCCTCTCCTGAAGTGATGTTACCAGCGTGGCACACCACAGTTTAGAAAATTGCACTGGCCATCACAGAGTTGTGGAAGTTGTGAAGGATGTCCCTTCTCACATTAGAATTACCAAAGTCTACAAAAAAACTTGTAATCCTGGGCCACCTTAAATCCCTTCCCACTTCTCTGTCAGCTTCTTTTGTGTTGTAAATGTGTCGATTAACACAAGCAGCAAAGCAGCCTGCTATCCCATCCCTCTGCCCATCACCACAGCTCAATTCGCAAAGAAGAATCTCATTGCTCAGTGTTTATCTTGGGAGTGAAGTACCTGGAGTTTTATAGGGTAAATAATATATCGTCATTTGGAATACATACATTTCATGTGTGTTTCGTATCTACAACAATCTATGTAAACACATCGTTAAAACAGAAACGTTTTTCATAATAATTGACAAAATATAGACATGAAGTATATAATGTGTGAAGCCTGAAGTTCAAATATCAAATAAACACTTTTAAAAAGGTACAAGTATAACAAAACAAATGCGCTTTTATTCAAGAATATAACTGTAGAAAAAGATCCCGCATTAGGGTGCAACATTGGCACGCCTTTAATACGACAGCTTTGGTGGTGCAGCGGTAAGAACTGCTGACTGGTAATGAGAAGGTCATGGGTTCAACCCCGGATGCCTCCGTTTTGAGAAGTGAGCTGCTCTTATTCTTACTCTTATAGAATAAAAACATACATTTGATTTGAGTCTGTAACTGCCGGTGTAAATTTATGGTAGTTGTTTATTGTAATTTTTGGTAATTCTAGTGTTAAAGGAATGCAGACTCCCAAGGAAAAATAGCATGCTCTGCCCTTCCTTATACAGTCCCTCTGCGTTCCAAAAGCAGTTCAGCCTGTCATTAATGTGGACCTCTAAGTACTTATAGGAGTGTACCACCTTTACAGATGACACAGAGGCTCTTTGCTGCAGTGAAAGTCCATAACCAGTTCTTTGGTTTTCCTAATGTTAATGTGCAGACAACTCTCTCTGCATTAAGGAATAAATTTCTCCATCTGACTCCTCTCCTTTGTCTCATCCTCTTTATCAATGCACCCCATAAGTGCAAAACCATCTGCGAATTTCTGCAAGTGACATGACCTGGTGTTATATTTATACAGTATTAATGCATACTTTTGACTTTTTTGCATTACCAATAACAGTATGTTTTCAATGTCAGAAAATGTCATTTTTATCAAATACCAAAAAACTGGAGCAACGTTCAAGTAAGAATTAAATCAATTTTTTAATTATAAGCTACAAGTTTCTTACAAACTTTACTCTAGTAGTAGCCACATTTCTGTCATTGATATATTCAGTACACACACACATATTTATATATATATATATATATTAGTATGCCATTTATCATGATAAAGCATCAGAGACAGATGAAGCACTTCGCCTGTCATCTTGCCTTTTCTTTTGTAATGTTTGACTTACATACACTATGATACTATAGAAGTAATCTACAGGGTGGGCCATTTATATGGATACACCTTAATAAAATGGGAATGGTTGGTGATATTAACTTCCTGTTTGTGGCACATTAGTATATGTGAGGGGGAAAACTTTTCAAGATGGGTGGTGACCATGGTGGCCATTTTGAAGTCGGCCATTTTGGATCCAACTTTTGTTTTTTCAATAGGAAGAGGGTCATGTGACACATCAAACTTATTGGGAATTTCACAAGAAAAACAATGGTGTGCTTGGTTTTAACGTAACTTTATTCTTTCTTGAGTTATTTACAAGTTTCTGACCACTTATAAAATGTGTTCAATGTGCTGCCCATTGTGTTTGTGTTAACAAACAAAACCACCGCTATTGGTCTAACACTAACCCACATTGGATAGATCCCTCCAAGACTGTTGGAACAAAAAAATTGATGGTATAGTGTGGTATATGGGGTACAAAGATAGTGGGGCCATTCTTCATCAATGGAAACCTCAAGGCCACTGGATATGCGAAATTGCTACATGATGATGTGTTTCCCTCTTTATGCACTGAAGCTGGCACAATCCCTGAGTTTTTCCAGCAAGATGGTGCACCACCACATTATGGGTGTCAGGTCCGAGCATTCCTAGATGAACAGTTTCTTGGAAAGTGGATAGGTCATCGTGGGCCAGTTAGACTTAGACTTTTATCTTTGGGGTCATCTGAAGGCAATTGTCTATGCTGTAAAGATACGAGATGTGCAGCACCTGAAACTACGGATACTGGAAGCCTGTGCTAGCATTTCTCCTGCGGTGTTGCTATCAGTGTGTGAAGAGTGGGAGAAGAGGGTTGCATTGACAATCCAACACAATGGGCAGCACATTGAACACATTTTATAAGTGGTCAGAAACTTGTAAATAACTCATGAAAGAATAAAGTTACGTTAAAACCAAGCACACCATTGTTTTTCTTGTGAAATTCCCAATAAGTTTGATATGTCACATGACCCTCTTCCTATTGAAAAAACAAAAGTTGGATCCAAAATGGCCGACTTCAAAATGGCCACCATGGTCACCACCCATCTTGAAAAGTTTCCCCCCTCACATATACTAATGTGCCACAAAGAGGAAGTTAATATCACCAACCATTCCCATTTTATTAAGGTGTATCCATATATAGTAAATGGCCCACCCTGTACATGTTAGTGGCAGCTTTTTGTCACTGCTGTTTAAGGTATTACATATTATATTATAAAAGTCACATGAGATACACCACACTGTTTCTGGTGTTTTGTTTTGTTTTTAGTTTAAATAAATCAAAATAAAGTCCTTTTGTTTTGGTTTATTTTTTTGCTTCAGTTTAGTTAGCCATCTTGCTTTGAGCCACAGCTTTTTTGTTTCTTACAGACTATCACTCTGAATGGTAGCATTCCTGCTCAGTTAAGCCATTTGTGTTTAGGGACCTGGTTGCTGTAGACTGAGCAGATTCTACCAGAAAATAATTTTGGACCAAATCAACCCAGCTGACTTTCTCTTGCTACTTGCTTTTATCACATCCTGCTTTGATCATTGTAACTCCCTACTAGCAGGTGCCCCTTCATATCTTATATCACATCTCCAGGGGCCTCATGCATAACACTGTGCGAAGAATTCACACTAAAGCGGAAATGTTCGTATGCACAAAAAAATCCAGATGCATAAATCTGCGTTTGCCAACTTCCACGTTCTTCTGCTACATAAATCCCAGTCAGCGTGAAAAGTAGTGCACGTGCACGCGCCTGCCATCCTACCCCAACTCCTCCCAGAATTATACCTCTTTGAATATGCAAATCAATATAAATAGCCCTTAAGCTCAGCGTTCTGTGAAAAGGCAACAGCAAAAGCACGGGGGTAAATAGAAGAATTTCAGCGAATACCAAGTGGAGGCAAGGAAAAATGTACTATTTGTTGGTTTAAACAGTGGTATAAACAACAAAAGGAAGTTGATCGAGTGACAAAGAGTGTTGGAGAAACTCGAAAGCTCAAGTTCACAAAGTTGCACAGTGCCCGAAATAAAAAAGAGGCTGTCAGATATCAAAGTCACCGTGAAAAGGGGAGTCGTAGCCCAACGTCTGAGTGTCATATAAAAGCTTATTAGGGTACAGAGAAAAAAAATAGACGCACAGTGGGAAAAAAGCAAATGTCAACTTTAATGTCGAAATTTCCACTTTAATCACGTAGTTTGTCATTAAAATAGAACATCATAAACTTAATCTTAAAATCATTTAATTTAGTGGTTTCTCAAATCCCATCATAACTAAAGTAGCAAGTTAAATTCTTTTGTTTTGTATTTGATCTTCTATGTGCTGTACATGTGTAAATCACTACTTGATTCTTAAACAAGCTTTCTTTTCCTCCAACAGGACACAGAATCCATTAAATTCATGATATTACAGCTCTCTGAATAATTAAAATACTGAGATGTATACATTTTAATGATGATATGAGTTAATGAATGTTATTAAACATGGGAACACGGTGGCACAGTGATTATTCCTACCCCACACAAGATGCTTGCTGCGCCATGCGCGACCTTCGATGAAATAATTTATTGCAGAAGTACTGTCTCTTTCAAACGTACTAACCCCCAATTCCTGTCCTTACTTTTCTTTCTCCAAATACCCAATCGCCACACAAATCAGCTCTGTAATAGACGTTAAGCCATCTGTAAGCTTAGAACAGCGATTCTTCAAAATTTTAAGGAACATTGAAATATCTTCGTAGTACATGTTTGATTATTCTATCCATGCAGTGTCATGCCAGTCCCAGCAAGAATACAGCGTGAGGCAGGAAAAATCTGTGAAAGGAGCATTAGCTCCTTGCTAGCGCTGCGACACTGTGTCCTCACATGTTTATTTATTAACAATATAGATTATTTAAATGAAGTTAAAGTTTTATCTGAATAATATAATAAACATATTTTGCTGCATTTCATCTTAAAAATGATATTGTCATCATATGTAAATACGTGCTTTATAAAGTGGCTCAGGTTGTGCAAGATTATAACTGTATCACAAGTTTACAGTGTGGTGATTGTACTTATAAGTACAAACAGTTCTACAAGGAGCACTTGATGGACTGATTGAGTGCGTTTATAGTTCTTGAGATGAAGCTGTATTCTGAACCGCGAGATCCGTACACGAAATGGCTCTGAAGCGTTTGCCATATGAGAGTAGTTCAATAGACAGCATGGCTGAGGCAGCGTGTGTTTGATGCTGTATACAGATAATTCTCTTTCCAATAAGCTGCTGTACAGCTGTGATTCCCCGCTCAGATACAGATCCGCTGTGGCAACCCCTAACAGGAGCAGCTGAAAAAAGAAGAAGAAGGTGCAGTGAGAGTAACAACGCTAAAGCAGCTATTGTATTTAGAATAGTTTGACCATTCTGTGGACCATTATATTGTTACAGGTTAATTACAATCAGATGCATTAAACTAATAAACAATATGCAGTTAATTTCTGTGTATTTATAAAGCCGCGTCAGGGATGTGGATCTAAAAAAGAAAGGGAAATCACACTGGAACAGTAGCACTGCTTTGACGCTGGGTACCGCCAGTCTGCAAAACTGAGCGCAGAACTTGCCAGGGTATGAGCTACCGTGAAAATGTGCGTGGCTTTACGGCAAGTTTAGGTTTTATACATCGCGATTTGAACATGGAAACATTTGTACATAACATTTTTGTGTGTACCCACCGTTTACACATGAGGCCCCAATTGATTCAAAACTCTGCTGCAAGAGTACTTTACATGAACCAGCAACAGTAAGCACATCACATCCATCCTGCTTCGCCTTCACTGGCTCCCTATGTCTTATAGGATCAAGTATAAAATTCTGTTTTAAACTTACAAAGCCTTAAATGGCCTTGGACTGGACTACATCAATGACCTTCTTCATCACTGTGCTCCTGTTCGCCCATTAAGGTCTTCTGATTCTGGCAATCATGTTGTGCCCAACACTAACCTGCGCTCTATGAGTGACAGGGCCTTCAGCTTTATAGGACCCAGAGTTTTGAATGATGTCCCTAAATTAATTAGATGAGCTGACTCCATTAATTCTTTTAAAAAACAACTTAAAACTCAGATGTTTTGGAAGGCTTTTAAACGAAACCTAACATTCTGCCCCTTCTTTCAGTTCACCTCTCTGTCCGGACGCTCATCCTAATTTGTGTGTGTGTTACATCACAAATTATATGAGATATTTGGGGATTTCTTTTAATATTGAATTTAGTATTATATCCTGGTTTATTTTATATTTTATTCTATTTAGTGCTTTGTATATCCTGTATTTATCTGCTTATTATTCTTTGCAGAAAATATTTGAATCTTAAATGCCTTGAGCATGGGAAAGGTGCTATATATAAAATGTATTACTATTTTTATTATTATTATTATTATTATTATTAAGATTTTATTCACATGGTACTGAGTAGGTAGGGAAGGATGGTTTCATTCACGTGAAACTGATTATTTCATAACCAATGGTAACTCTTTTTCTGTTATCATTTAGCAAGATGGTGGCTGTCCTATGCCACTGCAGTCAGACAACAGTTATAGAGCAGTTTTATTCTCACCAGCTAGCTGTATAGCAAGGCAAGGACTGTCTAATACAGTATCTGTCTAGAAGGCTATCCACCTTTCTGTAGTGTGAACTACATAGTTCTGATTCTTACTCTATAAAGCAGTCTGAGTCTCTCTTCATGGACCCTAGCTTTGATCACAATTTTATTTAACACTTTGGTAACTTGACCTCTGCCTCTCCAAAGAAACATCTGCCACTCGGCATACATAGAAGAAAAAAATATTACCAGGCAGAGTGGTGGTTGTTCAGTGACTAGTACTGCTTCATGTTTTTTCAAATACTGGGTTCAAATCCCAGCCTGATACCTTCCATGTTGAATATGCATATTTTCCATAGGTTTATGTTTTTCTTTTTTTGCCAGATATCATCATTTTTGTTCATGTTCCAAAGATATGCATATAAAATTGTTTAGTAAATATAAACTGACCTTTCTATGGTATCCTCCAAAGAATAAGTTACAAATCTTGTCAGGATCAAAGCACATTTTTTTGTTTTCCACTTTTCTGTTTCTTTTGCTGATTCTTCCCTTTCCTAATTTTATTATAGTGGTTCTTACTGCCTTAGACACTGGTTATGTCACCAGGTGCACTGAGGATTGAACAATACTATGTGGTGGTTTTGTTTTCAATGTTGCTCAAAAACATGTAAACATAAGACAATGTACAATATGGTCCAGGATCAACAAGATATATCCATTATGCATCAAATTAGTTTTTTAATATATTTCAAATTTTCTCTTTGCCTTATTGTTTTACAGCTTACTTAATGAATTTTAAAACCACTGGAATTCAATTTTAAATGTAACAAACAGTGAAAGACTGCTAGCCCATTTAGCGTTGTGTATATGAAATCTCCCAATCTATCATATCAAACTAATAATGTGCACAATTTCTCTAGATGTGTTCTTCTTCACATATACTTGGTTGACTTCTTTAAAGTTAAAATTAAACTTAGAGTTCCAGGGATGTAATTTTGAATTTCCACCCAAAAATATTGGGTATAAGTACGGGTAGCAAATAAGTGTAAAATGGATTCTTTTTCGTTAGAACAAAGTTTATCATGATCATGCTTAAATTTGGCAAGGGTTAGTTTAATAGGATAAATATGAAGTACAATTCTACAAGTGGCTTCTTTAACATTATTTGCCTGAAAATATTGATGTGGTGTTGTCCATACATTGTTCCAGTACAGTTTTTGCATTCCAAAAGAAAATACATGAAGGATCTACATAAGGGTTGCACGGTCTCCTTTATATGAACATTATTACATTTTCTGTCTACCCTAACATTTACTATATTTAAAAATTGATAACAAAATCTGCATTTCTAGTTATTAAAGTGATCAATGGCAATAACATTGGTGACAATTTCATCTTTAAATTCATCAACGTCAATTTCCTAGATCAAGGGGCAACAATTGTCTTAAGTGAGGATGATCCAGGGCAAAGGAATCAACAGGCAAGACTTACCTGTCAAAAGTATAAAAGGGTTTATTGAAAATATAGAAATGTGTGTACCAAAGAGGAAGCAGTGCATTTTTAAATAAATATGTCAATAAAGAATTCTTCTTTAAAATCTGTTCCATTAAAATCAATTTGGGGTGATGCAATACATGCTATATGTGTTTGAATTGCTTTTAATATTTATACAAGAAGACCTAATACTTATATAACTTTTATGCAGATTCAGCAGTAAATCAACCACCGCTTAGGCTTGAGGGAAGGTGAGAATCATAAATTTGTAACTTGTAACCCAGAAAATTCCCACAGCCTTTAAACTTAGAAAGAAGTCAGTAACTTTCTTCAAGGAAAAAAAACTGGTCACAGAAGGCACATGAGTGAGGATCTCCCTCTACAGGCAGAAGGATGTTTTGTAAGTAATAAGCTAAGGGTGGGCAAATGTACCATGCTAGCTGCAGGTTCTCAAAGACATTATTATGAGCCCATCTGTGTATGCTTGTGATCTGGAAGATCTAAGTGTATTTGATTAAGAAAAATAAAATAAATCATTAGTCTCACGATTGTTGTGGTAATCGTAATTTAGAATAAATCGGTATATTTTACTGATTGATATTTCCAGTTGATTAATACAAACATATCATGATAAATTTTTGCAAAATTTTATTTCCATTTAATTATTCTTTACATAATCTATATGCTACAAAGTGAAAGGCTTTAATTTAATTAATGAAACAAAGCGGTAACTATAATCATGAGTCAAAAGGTAGTAAATTCACATACAGCCTTTGAGCCACTGTGCTGCTGTGTGGATCCTATAAAAATGTAGTGTTTACTGCACTAGACATAGTTATTCATAAACTCAGAAGTGAAATTCAGGACAATTTTCAAAAGGACTTAGTGTTAAAGTGCAAACATGGTAATCTGTTAACGTTATATGTTATTTCCGTTTAACGCTGCAGTTGTGGGATTACAATGTTCTTGTTATGGAATTTTTTTAGTTAATTGGAGCTTAAAGTTCAGAAGTAAATTGATAATAAGTCTCAATTTCAGCTTCAGCTTTGCCCTACAGTACTTTACCCTTTTGGCACATTTTTGTTTTTGGCTTTAAGCACATTTTGGCCAGATTTTTATCTTTAGTTGAAAATGAAAACATGGTTTTGGTTAGTGTTTAAATTTAATCAAGTTACTTTACTTGTCATTCTCAGTAGTCAATATTTTCCAGATGTACATAGATACCTAAGAATATGTGTGGTATAATATTTTCTGCCTAAAAAAATGTTAGATATTATTTAAGATTTAATTTTATGTTTATCTTAGAGCTTATAAATATGTTTATATATGTTGATGCTCAATTTTATTATATGGTTATACTATGGACTGCAAAAACCTTAAAACGTTCAGCCATTAGATTGTGATTTAATAATTGCAAATAAGAGTTTATGTATGCAATCTGAAGAGCATTTCAAATAATTTAAAAATACAAATGTCATTTCATTAGTAGGCCTAAATTTTGTGTTGGAAGCATTTTCAAAAGCATTTTTGGTGTGTCCTTCACCTCATATTTTTATATGCTGCACCAAATATATTTCTCAAAAAATTAAGGGAACACTTAATCATCATAGTCTAATACCAAGTCAATAAAGCTTCAGGGGTATTAGTCTGTCTATTTACAAGCTGTAGGAAGCATAAGCAATTGTGAATCAACTTCACCTCCTTTGGTGCAAATAAAAGTGACAACAGGGGCACTAGAGAGGTGACAGCAAGACAACCCCTTAAAAGGAAATGGTTTTGCAGGTGGCAGCCATAGACAATTGCTCTCTCCTTATCCTTCCTGCCTGATTCTTTTCTAGTTTTGTGTTTTGTTAGTGTCCTTGTCACTATTGGTAGCGTGAGGGAGTCTCATCTCAATTCAGGTTGCACAAGTAGTCCAGCTCCTCCACGATGGCACATGTATATGTGTCATCACAAGAAGGTTTGCTGTGTCTCCCAGCACAGTCTCAAAAGAGCATGGTGGAGATACTAGGAGATGGGCTGCTGGGTCCTTTCCGACAAAAGGACTTAAAATTGACATGAGGCAGGTTGTGGATACTGGGATACCTGACCATGTGTTCAATTTATTTCAAGTAGAAATGCTCTGTATCTAGAACTATAGAGAAACTTATTGTTAAAAAAGCCATTTTCATGTGTCTGCAGACTCTAGGTTTGTAAATATTCAAAATTATAAGTCCAAATGTGGTGCTTATTCTAATAAAGCTATCAGTGTAACCAGTATAGTGGAAAAATTGAATTCTAAAGAAAGAGCTGCAACTGACAGAGTGTCCTCTGAAATTAAGAAAGAAAATCCTTCACCACTAAAATACCTTGGAAGACTCATAGAGTATCTGAACTAGAGAATAAAAGATGCAAAAGAGCTGAGCAAAACCGGAGCAATTTAAACCTACCAGTCCAACACAAAATATCGGCACATAAAACTTAAATTAACAAAAAAGTTTGCCTTTAGAGGCAGTCCTGTTTCTCTGAATTTATAAATGATATTGCTGTCCAAGAGTTTTATTCTAAACTATTGATCATCTTCTAAACCCAGTTCAATCAGTGGAATGCCTAATGTAAACTTCTAACGAAACCTGTGACCTTTCATATCATTTTTAAGCACAAAATACACAATATTAGATGTAACTTAATATACTACTCCAGTGTTAATCCTGTTAAACCCCAGCATGCTCTTTTCAGTGAATTAAATTCCTTCCCTCAAATAGGTCTAATGTATTTGAACTCAATAGAATAATTTCTCAACTAAAACCCTCCACTTGGGTCCTTGACACAACTGGCTTTTAAAAGAAATATCTGATGTGGTTATTGCTAGTGTACTTTGGTGTTAATGTTAACTTATAATTATATATGGGGTTCTTTCCAGTTATTAAACCTTTGCTGAAGAGAAATAATCTAGGCTCCTCCATCTTTGACAACTTTTGACCTTTATTAAGTAACATTCTAGAAAAATTAGTTTTTCAGCAGCTAAATGATTACTTGAACAAACATTCTATTCTTAAAAAGTTTCAGTCAGGTATTACAATATATAGAACTAAATCTGTACTGGGAACAAAGTAGTAAACAACATATCTGCTCACATATCTGCTCTTGTTTTTTTAGACCTAGATGTTATAGTGCAGCATTTTACACCATGGACCACAGTATCCTAATAATAATAATGGGCCTCTCGGGCAGTGGGTTAAATTGGTTTCAATCTTGTTTAACAGCCTTAAAAATGTTTGTTAGTTGTGTCGATTGTATTTTAGCCTTGGAACCCCTGCAGATTTTGTTTTTTTTGTCCTCCCGGCCATCTGACCTTATTATCTGACTCACCTTTAGAGACTTAGAATATGATATAATATATATGGACTCTACCTTTCTACTAATTATTTATTTATGTAATGTAAACATTTATTGATTTGCTTTATGTTACATATTCATCCATCCATTTTCCAACCCGTTGAATCCGAACACAGGGTCACGGGGGTTGCTGGAGCCAATCCCAGCCAACACAGGGTGCAAGGCAGGAACCAATCCCGAGCAGGGTGCCAACCCACCGCAGTACATATTCATTGTTATTCTTAATTTAACTTGTTTTTCTTGTAACTATTTCTTTGAGCTACATTCTGTTTATGAAAAGGTGTTATACAACTCAATGTTGTTCTTATGATTTAATGGTTACTTGTAAATTTTTATTACTCCAATATAAAAAGTGTCCTTAATGGTAGCATTAAAGCAGCACAGCACAGGACAGAAATGTCCTTCAGATTGTGTTAATGATGATTTGCCATCAGCATAACAGATCTACACCAATCATTGCTGAAAATAAAAAGTGGTCCTCTAAATCAGGGGTCGCCAACTCTGGTTCTGGAGGACCACCGTGGCTGTAGGTTTTCATTTTAACCCTTCTCTTAATGAGTGACCTGTTTTTGCTGCTAATTAACTTCTTTTGAACTAATTTTAATTGACTTGTTCTTGAAGCTTCAGACCCCTTAATTGTTTCTTTTTCCTTAATTAGCAGACAAACAATAATGAGAGCCAAAACAACTGGTGTCTAAAGTACAATATCTGAAAATAAAGAAAGATGAAGGTCTCAGGAATGTCGATCTGCTTAGGTCCCCAAAACATTTTAACAGGGCTCTAGTATAAAGAGAAAATCAACAATTTCAGAAATATCTGCTATTGCACCACAAGAGCAGCAACAAGCCACAAAATTAATGAACTGGTATAATTAACGACAAGAATTGGCACCTCATTAAGCAGCTGGTTGGAGTTTGAAGCCCTGATTTAGTTGGTCTTCTGTTGGCTGACTCACTTCACATTTCATTTCTGTTTGGGTGCCATTTAAGGAAAGTAATGAAGCAATTCAGAGGAACAATGAAGAAATTCAGGGGAACAAATTTTAAAAAAAGCTATTTAATTAAAATGAATTCACAAGAATTTAATTAGCAGCACAAACAGGGCACACACTAAAAAAAGGGTTAGAATGAAAACCTGCAGCCACGGTGGTCCTCTATGACCAGACTTGGTGACTGCTGCTCTAAATGATTCTAACCACCCTGGACAGAAGATACTCTTTCATATTTGTTGTATTGAGTGTTTTTGCAGCAGCTTTCTACAGTGTTTCTTCTGTATATCGTTTTTTTTTTAGCATTGCTGTTCCTGTGTTCAGATCGCAGTATAGCCACTGCCTGTGTGGAGTTGTCAGATTCATTCTATGTATGCCCTGCTTTCCTCACACTTTACAATAGCATGCAGATTAGTTAGAACTGTAAACAAACGTCATGCAGTTAAGTGAAAGCAAGTGAACTATTAGAACCATTAGACTGTGCCCTAATCAGAGTTTGCTGCCTCTCTGCAAGTGGAACAAATTGGGTAGGCTGCAAACCCTCTCCATTCTGTATGGAGTAAGCAGATACTGAAAAACAGTAATTGGATTGTATTATATACTAGGGCTGCAACAACTAATTAATGTCATCGATGACAATGATGAAAATGCTCAAATACTCAAATGCTGCCAATAAATTTTGTTATTGATTAGTTACCTTGTTACGTATTACTTGCATAACTTCATTGACCAAGAGTAAATTTAATCATATTTTGACTTATGGCGGAGAGAATATAAATATAGTGGAGCATTGAGGTGCAAAGAACTTAGAGTTTGGTGTCATTTCCACTTCACATCTGGTAAGAAATCAGTGTCTTGCAAGTTCTGTAAAATTTTGCTTACTTGGTATAGGAGCACCTGAAAGTAAAACACATTGGTATAATGGTGAACCCAGTCTCATTCACTCACACTTGGGAATAACTCAGCAGCATTTTCTGTACTTTTTATTTATCCTGTGTGGAATCCAGCCGCCCCAACCCTGACACAGACAGGCAGAGACACAAATGTTGCACAGCACACATTTATTTTTTCCATGTAGGGAAGTGCTTTCTTCACTTCTCACAACAGCACAATATCCACAAAACCAATGCACAATCCTTTCACCTCCAGTCCTCCTCACAGGCTTTGTCCTTCTTCCTCCTGACTCTGGCCATTGAGTAATGGCAAATGGCCCCTTTTATAGGTCACCCAGAAGGACTCCAGGTGCCCAATAACTTTTTTCCAGCAGCACTTCCTGGTGTGGCGGCAGTGCTGCCAAACTGGGCCCTGTAAACGTGCAGGCACCCCCTGGCAGAGACCACTGGCCCCAGCAGAGTTGAGCGTCAATGCTCCAAACCCATGGCCGCACTGTAAGCCAAGGAGGCTGCCTTCTTTCGGTGCAGGGGAGAAACTGTCCTGAAAATACTCTCTAACCCAGTCCTTCCATTTGTGTCATCAACATCTTTTATGTGGAATTGCTCCCTGGACACTTTTTACTATTTTTACTACTTGACATGGATTTTTACACTCCGAGAATCGCCTATTCAAGTAGTCAGCTTAAAGCACTGAGAAGAAATGCACATGCCGGTGTGGTTGCTTATTTACCTGACGAGGTAAGAAGACGATATCGGGGCAGCCGAGCCGGCGCAAAGATAAAAGATAAGATTAAATCGAGACAACTTGAGAGAAAATGGCGTTATAAACCGTCGGTGCCTTCTGTGATCCTGGGAAATGTGAACTCACTACCAAATAAGATTGACGAACTGGCTGTGCTGGTGAAAACTGTCAGAACCTACAGAGAATGCAGCTTGCTGTGTTTTAGTGAAACGTGGCTAACAACTACCATCCCAGATGCTAACGTGGAGCTACCCGGGTTTAGCACAGTTAGAGCGGACAGAGACGCAAGTACCTGCGGGAAGAGGAAAGGAGGAGGACTCGCTCTCTATGTCAATACAAAGTGGTGCAACTCAGGACATGTAAACATTAAAATCTCCAATTGCTGCAGGGACATTGAACTGTTGGCCGTAAGTCTGCGTCCGTATTATTTGCCCAGAGAGTTTGGACACGTGATTGTTGTCATTGTTTACATCCCCCCTCAAGCGAATGCGGAGATAGCGAGTGACATCATCCATTCCGCAGTTGCTAAGTTACAAACGCAGCACCCTGAGGCACTTGTGCTAATCGCTGGAGACTTTAACCATGTAACGCTGGACAAAACATTACCTGCCTTCTCCCAGTATGTGGATTGTAACACCCGGGGAAACAGGACTATCGACCTACTGTATGCAAACGTTAAAGACGCATACAGCGCCACCCCGCTGCCTGCGCTTGGGAAAGCAGATCATAACCTGGTTCTGCTACAGCCTCAATACAAACCAAGAGTGAGGGCGCTACCTACAACCACACGCTCATTCAGGAAGTGGTCCCCTGAGGCAGAGCAGGCTCTGAGAGACTGCTTTGGAACTACAGACTGGGATATATTCCTGGGGTCACATAGTGAGAACATTGAAGAGGCTGTTGAATGCACAACTGATTACATCAACTTCTGTATGGACATTGTAGTTCCAGTAAGAACAGTACGCTGCTATGCTAACAACAAGCCATGGGTTACAAGTGACATCAAGGGCCTTTTGAACCAGAAGAAAAGGGCTTTTAAAGGTGGTGATCAGCATGAGCTCAAGCGCGTGCAGAAGGAACTCCGAGTCCAACTCAGGGCGGCGAAAGAGCAGTACAGGAGAAAGCTGGAGCAGAAGTTGCAGAACAACAGCATGAAGGAAGTGTGGGATGGGATGAAGATTATCACTGGATGCAGCTTGAAGCGGGGTGCCGCCATCGAGACAGACGTGGAGAGAGCAAACCAAATGAACAACTTCTTTAATAGGTTTGATCACCCTAACCCACTATCACCTCGAAGTACTGCATCCTCCAACCATCCTTCTGCTGGTACCAGCATAGGTGAGACATCCCCACCCACAATTACAGCAGCCCATGTGAGCAGAGAGTTGAAAAGACTTCGTGCCAGCAAAGCAGCGGGTCCAGATGGTGTATCGCCACGACTGCTGAAGGCCTGTGCGTTGGAACTGGGGAGTCCTCTACAGCGCATCTTCAACCTGAGCCTGGAACAGGGGAGAGTTCCAAGGCTTTGGAAAACATCTTGTATCACCCCTGTCCCAAAGGTATCACGACCTAGTGAGCTGAATGACTTCCGGCCTGTTGCTCTGACGTCACATCTGATGAAGACCATGGAGCGGCTGCTGCTTCACCACCTGAGGCCACAGGTCCGCCACGCCCTCGACCCTCTGCAGTTCGCATACCAGGAGAAGGTGGGAGCGGAGGATGCCATCATCTATATGCTACACCGATCCCTCTCCCACCTGGACAGAGGCAGTGGTGCTGTAAGAATTATGTTTTTGGACTTCTCTAGCGCCTTCAACACCATCCAACCTCTGCTCCTTAGAGACAAGCTGACTGAGATGGGAGTAGACTCACACCTGGTGGCATGGATTGTGGACTATCTTACAGACAGACCTCAATATGTGCGTCTTGGGAACTGCAGGTCTGACATTGTGTTCAGCAATACAGGGGCACCGCAGGGGACTGTACTTTCTCCGGTCCTGTTCAATCTATATACATCAGACTTCCAATATGACTCAGAGTCCTGTCACGTGCAAAAGTTCGCTGATGACACTGCTATTGTGGGCTGCATCAGGAGTGGGCAGGAGGAGGAGTACAGGAAGCTAATCAAAGACTTTGTTAAATGGTGCGACTCAAACCACTTACATCTTAACACCAGCAAAACCAAGGAACTGGTGGTGGATTTTAGGAGGCCCAGGCCCCTCATGGACCCTGTGATCATCAGAGGTGACTGTGTGCAGAGGGTGCAGACCTATAAATACCTGGGAGTGCAGCTGGATGACAAATTGGACTGGACTGCCAATACTGATGCTCTATGTAAGAAAGGTCAGAGCAGACTATACTTTCTGAGAAGGTTGGCATCGTTCAACATCTGCAGTAAGATGCTGCAGATGTTCTACCAGACGGTTGTGGCGAGTGCCCTCTTCTACGCGGTGGTGTGCTGGGGTGGCAGCATAAAGATGAAAGACGCCTCACGCCTGGACAAACTGGTGAGGAAGGCAGGCTCTATTGTAGGAGTAAAGTTGGACAGTTTAACATCTGTGGCAGAGCAACGGGCACTAAGCAAACTCCTGTCAATCATGAATAATCCACTGCATCCACTGAACAGTGTCATCTCCAGGCAGAGGAGTAGCTTCAGTGACAGACTTTTGTCACTATCCTGCTCCACTGACAGACTGAGGAGATCGTTCCTCCCCCACACTATGCGACTCTTCAATTCCACCCGGGGGAGTAAATGCTAACTTTTTTCATTTTTATTACTATTTAATTTAATATTGTTTCTTTGTATCAGTATACTGCTGCTGGATTATGTGAATTTCCCCTTGGGATTAATAAAGTATCTATCTATCTATCTATCTATCTATCTATCTAACAATATTTAAAACTTCTTTTGCACAGTATTTCTTTTGATGATAATGATTGGTTGGGTAATTAGTTGTTTTTTGATGGGGTACTGTAAAGAAAAAGGAGGGTTAAAATATGCAGCCCTCAAGTCATCTTGTGGTCTTTGCTGCCATCTAGCAGACAAAAACAAACAACACAATATATATAAACTTCTGTCAGCGCTTAACAACAGTTTAAGTCTTTTTCCTTGAAAATGTTAAGCTTGACCTCAGTCGCTTAACAAGAGTGTTGAATTGGACTGAGCAATTTCATGCATGTGTTTGTATGATTTAGCAAAGGGTTTGATGGTTCTGAGC
Organism: Polypterus bichir lapradei; assembly: GCA_026402145.1. NCBI lineage: Eukaryota > Metazoa > Chordata > Cladistia > Polypteriformes > Polypteridae > Polypterus > Polypterus bichir. Next base: position 21,167,097 of record JANRMT010062822.1, read on the forward strand.
ATGGAATCTAGCCGGAGAAGTAAATTTTCACTGCATGTAGAGTTTGCTTTATTTTGTAAGAGTACTGCAGATGCTTGGTGAGGAATGCCATGTCGGCTGTGTGTGGGCGGACCGGTTTTGAGGTGGAAGCAGGACGATGGTCCTAGCTTCCTAGCTCTGATGGTATGAATCAGGGTTTTGTAGGCAAAGGTTTTCCCTGTTCCTGCAGGAACATCTAAGAAGAAGCACGTTTGTCGCGGATGGGAATCGCTGTATGCAGCGTGTAAACATGTGTTTGGTGAGGTGTTGGGGGCGGGCACATGAGCAGGCAGTGCACATGCCATGAGAGCAAGGGTGGACGCGGGAGGAGAGTTAGAGTTGGCGGGTGGGGCGCTGTCGTGCATATCCCATGACGCGGGAGGAGGGTTAGCGTTGGCGGGCGGGGCTCTATCGTGCATATCCCATGGTCTTAGAGTTGGTGGGCAGGGCTCTGTGAGTTGGCAGGCGTGGCTCTGTCGTGCGTATCCCATGGTCGGGCGACTTAGTCAATTATATATAGAGAATGATATATATCAACTTCAACACATACAGATGCCAAATTCAATTAATATCAGTAATAGTTTGTGAAGCATTAGCAGGGCACAGACGTAGTCTAGCCAAGAAACAAGATTTTAAAATGTAAAACTGCTTCCACTCATCCGTCATATAAATGTCTAAGACTTGGACTTTCAATAACTACATGACACTCACCTTTTCTAAACTGGATCATTTCATTGTTCCTTGAAATTTCAAGAGAAATTCCCCTGCCAATATAGCTGTTAAAATGCTTAGTACACTCTTAAAAATAATCGTTCTATAATGGCACTTTATGATTCTTTACTGGTTTGTGTGGTTCCTTGTTGAACCTTTGCTTGATAAAGCACCATTTCCTTCTGGAAAAGGTTATTTACATATGACATTGGTTCTTTGTGCTTTGATAACTAATACACAGAAAAAAACTGAAATCTTTATTGTATGGTAGGCTACCTGGCAGGACACTAACCGATTAAGAAAACCTGGACTTAGCCTGTGTTACTGTATGTAGAGTGGGAGAGTCATGTTAAAATCAGGAACGCATTGGTATTTCACAGATCTAACACCATCTAGTCATGGTTGTTTTATGTATGGAGCCAGTGACAGATCTAAATAGACAAGTTTTTTTTTCCTGGTACCTTCATGTGGAAGTGTCTTTTGGTATGGCATTGCTCTGAAGAACCATTCTGGCACCTTTATTGTTAAGAGTGTAAGTACCTACTCATCACTGTTATTTTTTGTATGTTCATTATCCATCCATCCTCCCACTTTTTCCATCACTGGGTGGTGTGGAGCAAGGTCATATCTTGGCAGCATTGGGCACATGGGCAAACCATCTCTACTAGCAGTTCTCTCTGCTTTCCTATAGTATTGTAAAATGTATTAAACTATAATAAAATGAAAGGAAACAATATTGTTTAAATAGCATTTTTTCAGATTTAATAATGAATAACATTCATTATGTTTTGAAGTGATTAGAAATTACTTACTGAAAACAAAGAAGTGTAATTTGATTCCACCCTAGGTCATTTGCAATCTTTGTATGAACTGCCAGAAAGAAAACAAAGGAACAACTGCATGTAGTTTTTGCTAACAAGCCAATAATTTGTGTACCCAATTTAGCATATGGTTTTCTTCATGCCACATGAGGGTTTCACGTTTTTACAGACTGGAAGCAATGTTCATACCTTTCTGTTTGCCTTAATTAACTGGTGTGTATATAATATCCCATTACAGCCTTTGTTCTCATTTCCACCGAGTATAATTTGATGTATAGATCTAAATGCACAATTACAAATCAACAGTGCCTCCTTGAAGAACTTTTGGGATCCATGAAAAATATGTAATAAAAATAAGCAATAAAATAATGTACAGTATATTTCACATCATTACCATGAGCAGGTTCACACAGATTAGCCCATTACACCAAAAATTATTTTCTTATATTCTCCGTGGCTCTGGGAATCCTTTGGGATAAGATCCAATCTGTTCATATCATCTGACACCACTTTCAACTACATGTTCTTAGATCTATCACTGAAGACCATGTCACATTATGTGACTTTTCCAGTAATTTTAAGTTATAGCCTACAGTATATTTCATTTGTATAGAGGCAGTTGGTGAACTCTCCAGTGAAACCAGTCATGTAATGTGATATGCCCCATGTCAGACACTCCAACTAGTCCACAACTCGCTCCAAGATAATTAAACCTGTTTGAGTTTGTGTTTAGTCTTAGGTGTGAGTTTGTATGCATGAGAGCTGACAACCAATTAATGTTTATTTGGAAGTAGATTGCATATCATGCAGCAATGAGGATTATGGAATACAAGTTCCTTTAACCGCCTTTGTGTTTTTCCTTCCTCTTTCATTTCTCTCCTCTACTGTGCTGGCTCCATTTTTATTTTCTTCTGTGGCTGCAGCGCCTTGATCGCGAACTGCGGAAAACCAATGAAGCAATTAAGACAGAACACACCCACACATGTAGGTGTGCTCTGTCTCAATCACCACAACAACCTCCCTTAGTCGCACAAGCACAACACACCCACCTATGGAGGTCAAGCTGGCTATTTAATTATTTATTTAAAAACTGAATGATAAACCACACTCATCCCCTTCACCTCCATTTTGGTGCATCTCTTCACTTGGTAATCTTCTGTCTTTCTCACCATATGCCCATACACCTTAAACTGTTTACCTCAGCACAATAACTATCGTCTCCACATCCTGTCTTTCTTTTAAATTGTGATATATTTTTATTTAACTCTTTGACATTCCATGCATTCACTTGATTATTCTCATCTCTGTACTTTCCTGCTTTGCTTCATGTTGCAGTTTCATTGGTCGTGTCTAACTCCCATAAAGCATACTACTCCTCACACAACTTGCATAAACTTTACTCTTCATTGTCAGAGACACTCCATTATAAGTGAGAAGGTGAAAGCTCCCAGTTTTTTTCAAGCCTCTCAACCTTTATATTTGGGGTGCACCCATACCTCCATCAGTATTCAACACAAAACCTATGTTGCTGTATACTGTATATATGTACTTATAGGTTTGATAAATACTGTATATAAATTACTATTTTACTAAACATTCTATAGCTTTGTGCACAATTTTCAATTTGCTGATTTCATAAATTTGTCTCCAGCAAGCCCATCATAAAGTAATTTGGCATCTGCAGTAATTTATTGATCTACATCAGCTCTATTTTTGTATTATTTATATTATTATTATTATTGTTTCATGTAACAGGTTTGCCTTCTGTTAAGGCATCTTCATGGAAAGAGAAGTTAATAGAAAATGTTATAATTCAGAAATGTATGCATATTTTAGATGCAAAATGCTTATTCCATAAGTTGGCTTACTTACAAAGACTCCTAAACACTGCTTGCTTATGCTGTATAAATCAATTATACCAGTGTTTCATACACTTTAGTTCACGACGTCTGTACATGGGTTGCCCTGAGACATGAATTGCAATAGTACTGATTGAGAACGAGTCGCAAACAATTTGTGGAATGCTTTACATTGGCTTGCCGCTTGCAAAGGGAAAAAAATTCCCCTGGATAACAATGCTGGTGATTTTTCAAGGGGGAAACCATGGATGATGATCAGCAACAATTCTGCATTGGGTTTGGTTCCCACAGATTATGCTATGTGCCAACTGTGTGTCTCGAAGTCACACAAAAGGCAAAATTGCATCTCCAGAAAAAAGAAGTTTAAGAACCAACTTGAACCAACTTAAGAACCAACCATCAAGGCAACTTTTGATGTCTTCATACTGTATATTGGCTTTCTTACTGTTTCAAAGATTTTTTAAAACATTCATCTTTGTGACACCTACTCTCTGGAACTCATTCCAGATATTATATTTATACTTCTATTTTCTACACTTGGCTTGATATTCAAATCCAAACTAAATGCTCTCCTATTCTTTCAGGCATTTAATTGCTGTCTACTCTTTTATTAGTTTAGAAGAAAAAAAATTCTTAAAAGGTTTAAGCAACTCTTACAATAGGATTAATGGCAGAGTTGTACCATACTGTGAAATAGCAAAATAAACTAATGTTACCTGTAAAATGTATACTGTGAAGGAAAAAAAACAACTATTTCACTAAGTATGGCATTTCCAATAAAGATTAAAAGAGATGATAATCTGAAACCTGTTGCCAAGTCTCCTTATACATGGAAAATGCATTGTGTGACAATACCAGCTACAGAATGACACAGTGCTACATCTATCTCAGGAGATCACCAAACAAACAAAACAGCATAAAAAATATAAATGAAAAACAGAAAAAAAAAATCTGTAATGCACAGAGGAAAACAAAGTTAAAGAATATATCACATTAATTTTGTTCCAACATGAAGTGTATCATTTTGTTCACTGCTGTCAGGTTTGGCTTAAACTCTATATAATCTTACAAATGGACACAGAGAATTTGAATATAGCTTAACAGGAGCCCCCAAAAGAAAAATAATGTCAAAATAACATAAAAAGATGAATCATGCCTACTGACTGCATGAGACATAGTTCACCTATTCCTTAAAAACATATTACGTAGTATCAAACATCATATGATTAGGTAGCGAATGAAATTTCAGGTGTGTTCCATGTGTGTCATTCCATTTTTAATGACAGTAGGTCCATATTACACAACAGGTCGAATTCCAGTCAATCTTTTTGTTATCGGTGTAAACGTCTTTACGAATGTACGAATTTAAATATGAACGTATTTACGAATTTATATTCTAGCAAGCATCTCCTAAACTGACTGATGAATTTTGGAGGTTCTTTAATAGCAGGTTTAATTTGGAATAGCAATGCTCTTTTACTTTAAGAGCAAATGAGCATTTAGGTAAGCATAAACAATATAAACATTGCAATCTAAATTATTGCTCTTACTACTTGTATATAGTTAAAATTGACCAATTTATGGACTAAATCATTAAACTCTAAATCAGCTCTAACATTAATCACTTTTGAAAACAGAGTAAAATCATGTTGTTGGGGAAGAAAAAAGATCTGTGAATTTAATATGTGTGGTATATGTAAAATATGTATATAATTCCATTTACAATATACTTGACCATTAAATGAATGGCACTTAGGCGTATACCCATTGAGACAATTAAAGTTCTTATTGTTAATGTTCAGGAACAATGATATAATTCGTTAAATCACAGAAAAACATCTGGGGGCTCAGTAGGTACCTACTGATTCATTTTAAAGGGCTAAAGATCAGTGATTACATGTGTTCAGTGAAGTGATAGCAAAGCAGTTGGATGAGCCTCCAAATCCCATAGATTTGATACAGGAAAGGCTACTCATTTTTAACTATGTGGCATATGACTTAGATAGTATGTATCATTACTGTATGTATAAATACAGATATGTTATTCTTTCCTTGGACTACAAATAGTATTCCTATATTTATTACTTATCTGCTGTATTTTAAAACATTTTGTTTGTACAAATACATAATAATACAAACCATTTTAATTGTAAGAAAATTAACCATTTAAGGTGTAATAAGTATTAAAAAGCATACATACTTTCCGTGAAGACAAAAAACCTGAATTGTTTGATTTGTTTAAATTCGGTAGTAATAAGATCTGATCCCTATACAGTTGAGCTCTGGGGACTAAATTAAATCATCTTTCTTCCTCCTAGCATAGAAAATCACCACCTGCCACACAATCAAACCACATATCTACAAAAAAGCATTGTGACTGATTATATAAGTTATATGGTACCTGTTTTTAACAAAGTGTAAGACGTCAAGCATCGTTTCATCAGCTTCATTAAGTCACTAAACCGTTTCTTTAGCTATCATGGTGATTCAGCTCTGCTTAGTCACATATAGAGATTAAAAGTTTACTGTTGTTTTCAAACTAAATCTGTGGCCAATTCTTCTCCATTTAATTTTTATTTCCATTGCTGCCATTTTGCTTCTAATTCCATAGGATGTCACTCATTTCAAATCTTATATATATTTTTGTGTGTTTGTACATGTAAAATAACACCTTTATTATTTTTGACTGAGCTGCCTTACATTTCCCTGAAACAAACCATTTGGAGACCTGCACAGAGAATAGCATTTAGCTACATATTCTGGTTTATTAAAAAATACAGTTACGTACAAAATATTGTTCAGCGTTATCCAGTAGTCAAGGGACTTCCAGGAAGGAAAATTGCACCAAAGTATGATAGAAGTACAGCTTGACAGAGGAGAAAATGAGATAGGGATACAAATTTGGCAGTATGAGTACACCTCCTCCTGCCATGTGGGATGTCAGGCATTACTTGTAAATGGTAACTTCTTGCAGAAAAGTATGTTCTCTAGAAGCAATATACTTAAAGATACCATTGACCGATCAAGTCCAAAGAGAATTGGCAAGGTGCCAGAAGATCTTTTGCCTGAAATGGGGGAGAAAAGTGGTAATCATATTGTCATTTTAATGTAAGGTACAGGAGGACTATCAGGAAGCCAAACACAACTCCCTAGAAGTTAGGATGAAGTATACTATTCCCAGGTAGGAGATGTGAGGACTGAGATATGCAGACACCAGGGAATGCTAGGCAGAGTTCCAATGCAATGTTCCTATAGGTAAAGCAAGCTTTGCCTTATTTCCTGAAGTGACTTAATAGGTAGCAGAGGCTGTTGCTGCGAGAAGAATTAAACATGCAGATAATATCATTCACTTGTACTACTGAGGTGTTTAGCAGGGTTCATTCAGACAACATGTCCTGTCATCTGGGGAAATGTGGCAGAAGCTCATCCAAATAAAGTTTAACTTATCTGGAACAGACACATCACCTAAGCATTCTAGGTGCCATATCAGTACTTCTTTGGGTAGATCTTAGACAGACCCAGTAGAGCAAAAGTACCGGTGCTATCCTCCACCAACTGTTGAACAGTAACATCAAGGTCTTCTTGTACCATGAGCACTTATAAGCAACAGTATTTAAATTGTACATTTAAATAAGACTGATTAGTACAATCTGAATGTGAACAGGCCATTCAGCCCAAGAAAGCTTCCCAGTACTTAATTCTTCAAAAAGTAGCGTCAAGTCTAGCTTTGAATGTCCGTAAAATCCTACTGTCTACCACACTACTACTTGGTAGCTTATTCCATGTGACTGTGGTCCTCTGTGTGAAGAAAAACATCCCAATGTTTGTGCTAGATTTACCTTGAACAAGTGTCTGTGTCCCACTGTTCTTGTTGAATTTGTTTTAAAATAACAGCCTTAATTCACTGTACTAAATTCCTTCATAATTGTAAACACTTCAATCATGTCACCTCTTAATAACCTTTTGTTTAAACTGAAAAGGCTTAGCTTCTTTAATCTTTCCTTATAATTCATCTCCTTGCAGTCCTGGAATCAACCTAGTTGCTCTTCCCTGGACCTTTTCTAACACTTCTATGTATTTTTCGTAGCCTGGGAACAAAACTGTAGAAAATAATCCAGATGAGGTCTAGCAAGCCAATTATAAAGCTTGAGCATAACCTCCTTTGACTTGTACAGCACACATTGTGCTATATAGTCTAATATTCCGTTAGCCTTCCTAAATGGCTTCTGAACACTGTTTGGAAGATGATTGCGATGAGTCCACTACAAATCCTAAATCTCTTCCTTAAGGTGTACTTTCAATTTTCAGACAACAACAACAACAACATTTATTTATATAGCACATTTTCATACAAACAGTAGCTCAAAGTGCTTTACATAATAAAGAATAGAAAAATAAAAGACACAATAAGAAAACAAAATAAATCAACATTAATTAACATCGAATAAGAGTAAGGTCCAGTGGCCAGGGGGGACAGAAAAAAAAAAAAAAACTCCAGACGGCTGGAGAGAAAAAAAATAAAATCTGTAGGGATTCCAGACCATGAGACCGCTCAGTCCCCTCTGGGCATTCTACCTAACATAAATGAAACAGTCCTCTTTGGATTTAGGGTTCTCACGGAAGGGCTTGATGATGATGGTCACGTACAATTCTGCCTTTTAATCCATCCATCATTGTTGGAGCATCATGAAGCTTTGAGTAGGTGGAGGTGGCGCAGGCCACCACCACAAAGAAACCGGAAAAAGAAACAGAAAAGAGAGTAGGGGTCAGTACGGATTTTAGAGCCACCCTGAATAGTTATTATGAGGAAATTGAACATATAGAGTATCAGGATTAAGTTAAATTAAGTTAAATTGAAGTTATAGAAAGGCCATGTTAAAGTAATGTGTTTTCAGCAGTGTTTTAAAGTGCTCTACTGTATTAGCCTGGTGAATTCTTATTGGCAGGCTATTCCAGATTTTAGGTGCATAGCAGCAGAAGGCCGCCTCACCACTTCTTTTAAGTTTTGTTCTTGGAATTCTAAGGAGACACTCATTTGAGGATCTAAGGTTACGATTTGGAATATAGGGTGTCAGACATTCCGATATATAAGATGGGGCGAGATTATTTAAGGCTTTATAAACCATAAGCAGAATTTTAAAGTCAATCCTGAATGACACAGGTAACCAGTGTAGTGACATCAAAACTGGAGAAATGTGTTCGGATTTTCTTTTCCTAGTTAGGATTCTAGCAGCTGCATTCTGCACTAGTTGCAAACGATTTATGTCTTTCTTGGGTAGTCCTGAGAGGAGTGCATTACAGTAATCTAGTCGACTGAAAACAAATGCGTGAACTAATTTCTCAGCATCTTTCAGTGATATAAGAGGTCTAACTTTACTTATGTTTCTTAAGTGAAAAAATGCTGCCCTAGTGATCTGATTAATATGCGATTTAAAATTCAGATTACAGTCAACAATTACCCCTAAGCTTTTTACCTCCGTCTTGACTTTTAATCCTAATGTATCCAGTTTATTTCTAATAGCTTCATTGTATCCATTATTGCTAATCACTAAGATTTCAGTTTTCTCTTTATTTAACTTGAGAAAGTTACTATTCATCCATTCTGAGATACAAGTCAGACATTGTGTTAGTGAATCAAGAGAATCGGGGTCATCAGGTGCTATTGATAAGTACAGCTGTGTGTCATCAGCATAGCTGTGGTAGCTCACGTTGTGCCCTGAGATAATCTGACCTAACGGAAGCATGTAGATTGAGAATAACAGCGGACCCAGGATAGAGCCTTGTGGAACACCATATCGGATATCATGTGTCTTCGAGTTGTAATTACCACAACTAACAAAAAATTTTCTCCCTGTCAGGTAGGATTCAAACCAATTTAAGACACTGCCAGAGAGGCCCACCCATTGACTAAGGCGATTTCTAAGAATATTATGATCAATGGTGTTAAATGCAGCACTCAGATCTAAGAGGATGAGAACAGATAAATGGCCTCTGTCTGCGTTCACTTGCAAATCATTTACTACTTTAACGAGTGCAGTTTCTGTGCTGTGATTTGTTCTAAAACCCGACTGAAATTTATCAAGAATAGCATGTTTATTTAGGTGGTCATTTAACTGCATAATGACTGCCTTCTCCAGAATGTTGCTTAAGAAAGGCAGGTTAGAGATGGGTCTAAAATTTTCAAGAGCCGAGGGGTCAAGATTATGTTTCTTAAGAAGGGGTTTAATTACAGAAGTCTTAAGACAGTCTAGGAAGACCCCCGTATCTAATGACGAATTTACTATGTCAAGAATATTGTCAATTAGCACGCCCGATACTTCTTTGAAAAGCCTTGTTGGTATTGGGTCAAGGATGCAGGTGGAGGATTTTAATTGAGATATTATTTTTTGTAAATCAGGTAAATCTATCCTAGTGAAAGAGTTTAATTTGTTTATAACAGAATGCTGGGGATTAGGAGGATCCTTAGTGTTGGGTAATATACTATGTCATTTCTAATATAATTAATGTTTTGATTGAAAAATACAGCAATAGCCTCACAGGTTTTACTGGAAGTACTTAGGAGGCATTCCTTTGAGTTACCTGGGTTTAGTAGGTGATCAATTGTAGAAAATAAGACTCTGGGATTGCTAGCATTGTTATTTATAATCTTGGAGAAATAACAGCGTCTCTCAAGACGGACAGTGTTATTGTATTCTGTTATTTTGACTTTTAATATTTCATAGTGGATAGTTAGTTTAGTCTTCCTCCATTTATGTTCAGCTCTGCGGCATGTTCTCTTTAAATCCGACACTCTTTGGGTCTTCCATGGTATGACAATCCTAGAAGATTTTTTCACTGTTTTTTCAGATGCAACTATGTCAACAGCAGCTCTCACTTTAGTATTAAATCTTTCCACCTTACTATTTACGTTATCCTCGCTATTATAGTTGGCACTATAAACGGACTGATTGCTTAGAATGTTTGTAAGTTTTAAAGCTGCTGCTGAGTCAAAGAAGCGTTTTTTAACAATATGCTTCTCATGAGTGTTTTTTATCATTATTTCTATATTAAAAAGTAGAAGAAAATGGTCTGATAGACCAATATCAATGATCTGCTTTATATCAGCTTTCAGTCCTTTAGTAATCACTAAGTCTAACATATGACCTGCTTTATGTGTAGGCTGATTTACGAGCTGCCTCAAATCAAAAGAATCCAGGCGGTTCATAAATTCTTTTACTTTTAGATCACACTGATTATCTATATGAAAATTAAAGTCGCCAACTATTAGGAGTGTGTCATAGTTAGTAATTAAAATTGACATTAAGTCAGAGAATTCCTCAAAAAAAGACGCATTGAGTTTTGGAGGTCTATACACGGATAATACTAGAACTTGAGAATCTCCTTGGATAACAACGGCGAGATACTCAAAGGACTTGAACTTACCAAAACTGACATCTTTACATTTTAATTGGCTCGAGTAAATGTTCGCCAAGCCGCCCCCCTTTTTTCCCTGGCAGTCTGCACGAGTAAAACTGTAATCCGGAGGCGCATATTCGATTAAAACCGCCGTGCCGTCTGAGTTAAGCCACGTTTCACTTAGTGCAATAAAATAATAATCTAATAAGATCGTTGATAAAAAACGTTTTGTTAGTTAAAGCTCTAATATTTAGTAGTGCCATATTTAATGTTTCAGAGGTGCAGAGATGAATACTATGTGCGTTAATGATATTTGGAATAGGAACTAAGTTATTTTTTATTAGCGCCACTCTGTGTGTATTTTTTGTTTAATCTGTGATCTGTTTTAATAGTTTTAATACATTGTTCCACTAAAATAGTAATTTTAATTAGATTATTGAAGTTTATGCCGTATTTCCTAGATTTTCTACGTGCATTGAGATTGCTTATTACAGTATTAATGTTCCCATTGTGTACTCAAATCTCACATTTTAACTTCTTTCATGTAATACTTTACATTTAATTACATTAAATTTCATTTGCTGTGAATATGCCCAAACCTGAATGCTGTCCAAGTCCCTCTGTAGTAATTCATCAAATTCTGGATTATCTCCCAATCCACCTAGCTTGGTATCATCTGCAAACTTAACCAGCTTCTTATTTATATTCCTAATCATATCATTTATATATGTTAAAAATTGCAATGGCCCTAGCACTTACTCTTGAGGGACACCACTCATTATCACTGATTTCAGATAAGGTTCCTCGCACCATAACCCTCTGTTTCTTGTATTTTAGCCAATTCTGCATCCATCTATACAGTATATCTTTAATTTGTACTTCTTTTAGTTTGATGCTGAACCTTTCATGTGGTACCTTATCAAATGCTTTCTGAAAGTCAAGATAACTAATATTGTATGCACCACTTTGATCATATCCTTTTGTTGTTTTCTTATAGAATTCTAGTGTGTTAGTAGAACATAACCTTCCTCGTCTAAACCCATGCTGAATTTTCACTAAAACTTCTTTTCTTTCTATGTGTTGCTCAGTCTTTTCATTAATAATTCCTTCCTTTAATTTTTGATGCACTTTAAACTTACTGGCCTATAGATATTTCCCATTTTCCAATTTTTCAGAATTACCCCAGTGCGCAGTGATTTCCTAAAAATATGCATAAAGGGTTTATATACAGTATAAATATACTGTGGCCACCGCCACTTGGGAACACAGCCACTCTTCAGAAACTCCCTCTTAAACAGTGTTTTAATGGGAAATAAACACACTCTTGCACACTATTCCCCCTCCTCTGTGCGGGATCAGCTGAACATGGGGCTTCAAACATTTAAGAGACCGAGCCACACCCATCCTAATGTCTCACTGTCTTGTCCTCTGCTCAAGTCGCAGCTCTCGAGCCGCTGTACCTGCTTGAAGAGGAAGACTTTGTGTTCTTTTGACGTGGAGTCAGGGGCCGAGCTGTCATGTTTGAGAGTGGTTTCCTGTAAGGGCATACCGCCTCTGAAAAGGATTTTGTGTTTGTATATCCAAGTACAGCAATGAAGTTTGTACTCTTCGGAAAACCTTCTCTGCTCTCCTGTGCAGCTCTGTGACCCAAGCTTCACAATATAGCACTCAAGGATAAGCACTCAAGGATAAATATTACCTTGTCCTGGTGATTTGTTTGATTTCAGCCAACAATCTGAGCAGCACTTCTCCCTCTAAAATTTCCAAATCACTCAGTATCTCCTTGGTAGTCTCTTTTATTCACTTCCTCACATGTGAAGACTTCAGAAAAATGTAACTTTAATCTTTTACTGCTTTTTTACTGTCTGTATATTTTAATTCCACATTACTATTCCTGATGCACTTCATTTCCACCTTGACTGTTGTTTTACTAGTAAAATACTGAAAGAATCACTTTATGTCATCTTTTGTCTTATGTGCTATGTTCCTCTCTAACTACCCTTTAGCCTCCTTAATATCCATTTTATTGGTTGCCTTCATGCTTTCATATGCCCTACGATTCACATTAAAGGTATTAGTTATATAAGCCTTCTAAAGTTGTTTTTTCTTTTGCAGCTTCTTATTCAACTCCTAATTAACCCACTGAAGACTTGTATGTTTGTTTGTTTTTTAATTTCTTACTAAATTGATTTAATTGGACAGATATTTAATAGAGCATGGGAGATATGAACTTAATCGTTAAAGGCAGAATAAGCAAAGGAATATTGGATAAACATGTAGTTAAATGATAATTTATGGAAACCAGCACATTAATCAAAATTAAAAATCAAGAATAATATAAAACTGTATATAATCTTTTATTTGCAAGTCATTATAATAAGAAAGTAATCATGTTCAGATTCTTTTCTATTCAATCTTTAATAATTGCACTGTGATGTTACATGCTAGCCGCACATTTTTTTAAGAAAAAATCCTTAGATGTTATTTTATAATTACCTTTTTAATTTTGAAGTTTGACTAAGTCTTGTCCTGCACTTTCCATCCAGAAATTGTTTCTTATGTTAAGCACATTCTTTAGTTTATTTAATAGAAACACATAAACTTGGCATTCATATTCAGAGTTTACTTTTATATGTTAGTCATTGCCTCTTTACAGAAGAGGACCCTCTCTATCACCTTCATGAATTTTAAGTTGTACTCAACTCACTCTTTTTCACATTTCTTGTTTTGCAGACATTCATAAACTAATTCTCTTGTTCCGATCATATTCCTTTTCCCTTTTCAACTTATTTAAATCAAGGCTGTTGTACTACATACTTGTGTCTGGGACTCAAATTTATGAATAAACACTTAGCACATAAATGTATTTGAAAGACAGTTTAATTTTGGCAGTAATACAAAGTCAAAATCCAAGTAGTGCACAAGCATACTACAAACAAGTAATCATTGTGCTACAATGCTTTTTGCAAGACTCTTAAGAGGCTTTTGCTTTCCAAAATACTGAAAAAGAATTAGCTCCCTACTGAACTATTTGCAGATTATTGCAAGCCATGAAATACTCTCCAGCCAATCAAAAACCTCTCAGGGGGTTTCATTATGGAAGCCCAGAGGATTAGAATTACAATGTCTAAGGAAAATAGGAATTGTCATGCTGTGGTAATTTATTAGTTCTGTTTTTATTAAAAACTTGCTTTAATCTGAGGGTAGAGGTATATACAATGCTCCCAAGCCAGATACTAATTTGGAGAGCTTAAATTCAAGGAAGCAAGCAGAAAAATACAGTACATACCATCCAAAACAGAATTTCTAAATATATTTACATTATTAGTGAATAACTTTCATTTGAGTGGGATCACTGAGTTACAGCTTTAGACTTTGGAGGAAATGATGAGTGTAAATTGGTTCCTACTTCACAAACTGATTATTTTTCTTTGGATACATTTTCACATTTTTTGTACAAAAGAATATATTTTAATAAGCATAATTTACTCCCTCATTCACATTCAAGACTATTCAATGTTAAAAAAAAAATTATAAGAACATAAGAAATTTGACAAATGAGAGGAGACAATTCAGTTCATCAAGCTTATAGCTAAGCTGTCCCAATATCTTATCCAGATACTTCTTAAAGGTTGTCGAGATTTCTTCTTTAACTACATCATTTGGTAGTTGGCTCCAGATTTCCACAGCTCTTTTTGTAAAAAACTACATCCTGGCCTGAGTTTTAAATGGACTTTGATTTAATTTCTACTGATGTCCTTGAGTATGTGATTCACTCATAAGCTGATAGAAATTTGTTGGCCCTACTTTACCAATGCCTGTAAGGATTTTGAAGACCTGGATTAGGTCCCCACAGAGTTTCCTGTGCTTGAAACTAAACAGGTTTAATTCCCTGAGTCTGTCAGAGTAGGACATGTTCTTAAATCCAGGGATGCGCTTGGTTTCTCTTCTCAGTATGGTTTCACGTGCTGTTATATATTTTTATAGTGTGGTAACATTAGTTTATTATATAGTCTGAGCATAACCTCCCTCAATTAATATATATTTATTTAGTTTTTCAATATACCCAATCATATAATTTGCCTTTTTAATTGCTTCTGCACATTTATTAGTCAATATAAATGTTGTATTAACATTAACACCTAAATCCTTTTCAGAAGTTACTAACTGTAGGACAGTGTTTCCCACATCAGAGGCTCTTTGAAAGTGTAAATACATTATACCGTATGCTTTATTTCTGTGAACTGTTACAATTGACTGTTCAAAAAAATCTAAAATTTTAACTAATGTCAGATCTTATTTAGTATATTATATAGATACTTTTCTACTTTATTTCTTAATATAGTTTCCCTAATGTTGATTCATGGTACAAAATTAAGACTTGTTGGTCTGTAATTGGCAGGAACCATTTTGTTTCCCTTCTTGAAGATTGGAATTAATGATAGTGCCCAACAGTATTTGTAAGTCAATTGCCACTTTAATTTGAATTATTCATTATTTCAATGGTTAAAAAAATGAAGGAAACAATAATATAACAGTAAATGACTTCCACTGTAGCCTTGTTGTCTGGAAAGCAAATTGTTACTTTTTCTTTTAAGGTGGCACTCTAACTGTCTAAAGTTATGTTGGTTGAATCACACACATGGTCATTGTCATTGTGAAGTATGCACAGGGCTCATGACTGTATGACTTTTCCTTTGGCTGTTCTGGTTTTCTTCAAAATAAAAAGACAAAATATATTGTGGATGTTTCTTGAATTGTTACATCCTGGCCTCTTTTTTCTGGCATTGAGGCTCCATCCCCAACTTAGAACCATATTATTTTTGAGTGGGATATTGCCGAGTGTCCTATCAGAGGCCTTTCTTTAGCGGTTAAACAAGGTGTACCTGTATTTGTTTTTAGCAAACTTCTCTTTACAAGAATTTACTAAAACGTTTAGCAAAATTCTTTTGGAGACAAAACCAAAATTGAAGTTGTAATGAAACAGAAGTCCAGTGCAGAATACTGTCTTAAGTTTGTTTTTGAAGATGACCCGTGCACTAGTCTCTCAGAAAGTAAAATTTGAACAGTTAATGTGGGCATCCATGTTTGCATCCATACATAAAATAAACAACGGCAGCACCCAGAAAAAAAAAAACTAACACACCAACCAGTGTTTAATAAGGTAGCTAGAATTATTAAAATAATTGGTAATGGTGTGTAAAAATAGCTTTCTGCATAGTGTATCACAAAGCTGATCCTAAACTTCATTTCACATTCAATTTTGCACCTGTGAAAGTCACTAAAAAGGGTGTTTTGGAGATTTAACAGTTTTTTGGGGGGTTGAAAGAAAGAAACATTGCTTCTTAAGAATTTAACAACATGGTGCACACCTTTTGGACCTGTATATTTATCACAAAAGGGATATGCAGGGAAATTAAAGTTTTATAGGAACAAATGTGAGAATTATAGGATTCACTGGCTTGGGCAGTAAAAATAACCTCACACTAATAGTTAATCCCTCGTTATACTCAAGCCCTGCAGCAAACTGTAGTCACAATAATGAGCCTTAGATCTTGCATCCCATTTGTTATTCAGGAGATCGGAATTAATGTAGAGAGTTCCTTAACCAGTGTTTTATGGTATTCAGGGTACAACTCAAGACATACACTGACAATCGTACACATATTTTGTTTATTATTTCCTTATTTCAGTAGGCATTCATAATGAATATAACAAATATTATCTTATTAAATAAATCACCTGTCCGTTTTTCAGCAGGTCAAATGTTGTTATCCAAATTATTTTAAATATAATAGCTGTATCTGTAGTCTTAGATAAGATCCTGCTTAGGCTAATATAAAACTTTGTGCGTACTGTTAATGAAGTCCTTACATCAGCCCCAGTGCTCTTCTGCTGCCTGATGAGAAATACAGTCCCCATGTCTGCACTTGTTTTTGCTTTGCCCCCCAACATTTCAACTCCTCTCCCCAATATGCTGTAGGCTATATTTTAAGTTGGAGCAACGGCAACATTCGCTGCAAAATTTTATAAAAACTGGCTTAACCATTTTGGCCAGTTAGTGAACAAATGAACAGACAGACAAACAGATAATTTTATTTATATACATTAATTTAGCTTCAGTATTCATGAAGTAACTACACACTCGCATATAACTTCTTTGCATTCTGCATACAATATCAACAACATTAAGCAATAATCCTGTATAAGCAGGTGGCACAGTGACTTCTATACTACAAAATATATTCCCAGTTATGAAGAATCTGCTTCTACCAGTGTCCTTGCAAGAGGAGTGGATTTATCAACCCATGTTTGCTTAGAAATTATTTCCTAAAGCTTTAAAAGTGCTGGTTGGTCTCGGCCAGGCATAGTCTCCAGATATGTCATGAGGTAAATTCATGCAGTCAGCTGATCATTCTTGGGCTGATGGGCACAGGCTTCAGTTCAGTTTTAGCAAATCATAATTGTCCACTTCAGAATGCAGGTAGAAATGAAGTGGTTTTGGAAGGGAGTTGGTGGATTGAGGCATTCTGCATCTGTATGGAGTCTTATAAGGAGTTTTTTGTTTTAGCAGAGACTGTAGCTTGTGTTCCACTAAAAATATAATCAAAAAGAGCAATGTCCACCTTGCTCTAAATTGGACTGTTCTGGTTTTTTTCTTGGTTTGATAGTTTGTATTCGCAGTGTTTCCTAGTGTTGTGTTTTTGTTTAATAAAGTCATTGTTTTCTTTGGAACTTTTACTCCAGTTTGGAGTGTTTGGCAGGGAGGGAACTTTTCCAACACACTCTACATTACAATACAATACAATTTATTTTTTGTATAGCCCAAAATCACACAAGAAATGCCGCAATGGGCTTTAACAGGCCCTGCCTCTTGACAGCCCCCCAGCCTTGACTTTCTAAGAAGACTAGAAAAAACTCCCAAAAAAACCCTTGAAGGGAAAAAATGGAAGAAACCTTGGGAAAGGCAGTTCAAAGAGAGTCCCCTTTCCAGGTAGGTTGGTGTGCAGTGGGTGTCAATACAATACAGTACAATACACAGAAAAGAACAAATCCTCAATACAGTATAAAAATAAAAAATGTAGAAGTACGGAGTAGAATTTAACAGTAGATGATATCACATAATACTATTTTGATTTGTTTAGAGTCCTGGAGATCTCATCTATCAAGCTGCCTCCCCCAATTTGGCCATTCCACAACTGAAATAGCGCTAATCTGATGAAAGGACCCCTCTTTCCCACGATTTCTGCGATCCTCATTACATTACTGTTAAGTAGGAAGATAAAGATAAGGAACGGGTTAATTTAATTAGATTTAAGAGTTTACTTAATGGCTATAATTATTTAATATAATATTTAAAAATGTTTTAGTGAAAACAAGTAGCCTGCCAGATAACTGAAAAAGAGTGACAAGAATCATAGATTTACAGTAGAAAGTAATTAATTAATTTCTGGTCTCTTTCTTACAAAATAAAAATTTATATAATTGTATTTGCCTCACTCCCTTTTCCCTTCTCTTCAGGCCACAGACATGCACACCCTCTGATTTTGTTTTGGTAGTGCTCTTTCACTCGTGTAATACATTCAGTGATTTTAGAACTATATGTTGTTCAAATGATGAGTGTATTGACAATTAACAAGTGGTGACAGATAGACAGTTGCCTTTGGGGATTTTCATGTGCAACAAAACATAACTTAATATTAATTAAACAATAAAGCATGACTGAGCCTTATCAGACCTTTAACCTAAAAGCAATTAGCAGCAATTGAAATTTTGTTCAAAGTAGAAACAATTAGTTGTTCTGTAATCTTTAAATTAATGTGGTTAAGTGATTCATCAAGAAAAAATGTTGATTTAATTATAAATGGTGAACAATGCATTCCATACTTACCATTATATAGCAAAAAAGTTATGGGGTTATTATGTACTTCAACTTTTTCTTTTCTTCTGTGGAGTTGTATGTAGTTTTATCACATCAAATATTTGTATGAACACCTGTTTGATAGAACTTACTGTTCATTAGCCTTGTTAGACACTGCATGAATTAGACTAAAATCAACACTTTCCTCTCCCAGCTCCATAAGAGAAGTGTGTAGTATGATGAGCTAGAGTAAGTTCAATTTAATGCACCCTTTCTTTGATAATTGTAGTTCTGAAAAACATTTATTTTAATTCTTGCATGACGATGCAATGTTTTAGGGCCTGAATATGTTTATCAAGTTCATGCTTATTTCATGTAGTGAGAGCTTTTAAGTTTACTGTCCGCTCCAGGGGGCTCATGCATAATGCTGTGCATAGAATTCACACTAAAACATGGCGTACGGACAAAAGCGGAAATGTGTGTATGCACAAAAAATTCAGATGCATAAATCTGTGCGAACGCCAACTTCCACGTTCTTCCACTCCATAAATCCCAGTCAGCATAAAAAGTAACGCACATGCACACGGCTGCTGCCACTCCCCAACTCCTCCCAGAATTATGCCTCTTTGAATATGAAAATCAATATAAATAGTCCTTAAGCTCAGCGTTCTGTGAAAAGACAATGGCAAAAGCATTGGGGAAAATTGAACAATTTCAGCGAATACCAAGTGGAGGCAAGGAAAAACATACTATTTGTTGGTTTAAACAGTGATATAAACAACAAAAGGAAGTGACATAGAGTGTCAGAGAAACTCGACAGTTCAAGTTCCCGAAATAAAAAAGAAGTTGTCAGATATTAAACTCGCCGTGAAAAAGCAAGTCGTAGCTTACTGTCTGAGAGTAATGTGGAAGCTTATTAGGGTACAGAGAATAAGAAAAAAAATAGGCACACAGTGGGAAATAAAAGCACGGAACTTTAATCTTGAAATTTCCACTTTAATCACATAGTTTATTTTGTCATTAAAGTAGAACATCATAAACTTCATCTTAAAATCTTTAATTTACTAGTTTCTCAAATAGCATCGTAACTAAAGTAGCACGTTAAATGCTTTGAATTGTATGTGTTCTTCTATGTGCTCTATGTATGTGAATCACTATGTGCTTCTTAAACGGGCTTTCTCTTCCCCCAACAGGACACAGAATCCATTACATTCATGATATTATAGCTCTCTGAATAATTTAAATACTGAGAGGTATAGTTGATGTCATTTTCATGATGACAGGAATTAAAGCATGTTATTAAACATGGGAACATGGTGGCGCAGTGATAGTGATGAGCTGGCACCCTGTCCAGAGACTGCCTTATGCAAGATGCTTGTTACGCCGTGTGCGACCTTTGATGAAATAATTTATTACAGCAGTACTGTCTCTTTCAAACATACTAATTCCTGTCCTTCCTTTTCTTTCTCCATGTACCCAATCGCCACAAAATCAGCTCTGTAATAGATGTCAAGCCATCTGTAAGCTTAGAACACCAATTATTCAAAACTTTTAAGGAATATTGAAATATCTTCATAGGACATGTTTAATTATTCTATCCATCTATTCATCCAGTGTCGCGCCTATCCCAGCAAGAATACAGTGCAAGGCTTGGAACAATCCCAGAACGAGGCACCAGCTCGTCGTTAGTGCTGTGACACTGTGTCCTCACATGTTTAATTATTAAAAATATAGATTATTTAAATGATGTTATCTGTATCTGTATAATGTAATAAACATTTTGCTGCATTTCATCTTAAAAATGATATTGTCATCATATGTAAATACACGATTTATAAAGTGGCTCAGGTTGTGCAATATTATAACTGTATCGCAAGTTTACAGTGAGGCAATTGTACTTATAAGTACAAACAGTTCTTCAAGGAGTACTTGATGGACTGATTGAGTGCATTTATAGTTCTTGGGATGAAACTGTTTTTGAACCACAGTGTCCCTACAGGAAAGGCTCTGAAGCGTTTGCTATATGAGAGCAGTTCAATAGACTGTGCGCATGGCTGAGGCTGCGTGTGCTTGATGCTGTATACTGATAATTCTCATTCCAATCGGCTGCTGTAAAGCTGTGATTCCACACTCAGATACAGTGGGATAAATCCTTGAGAGTAACAATGCTAAAGCAGCTATGTTATTTGGAATACCGTATTTACTCGTGTACCACGCGCCCTCATGTAAGACGCGCACCCTAATTTTTACAAAGAAATTCATGAAAATCGTTTTGCCCCATGTACGACACGTGTTGTGATTGTATAGGAAGCGTTTAGAGCGAGAGAGTGCGCGAGCAAGTGAGCGAGAGAGAGAGAGAGCGTGCGAGTGCGCGAGCAAGCGAGAGAGAGCGCGAGTGCGTGAGCGAGCGAGAGAGAGAGAGAGCGCGAGTGCGTGAGCGAGCGAGAGAGAGAGCGTGAGTGTGCGAGAGAAAGAGAGCGATATCGCGAGTCTGCAAGCGAGAGAGAGAGCGTGAGTGCGCAAGCAAGCGAGCGAGAGAGAGAGTGCAAGCAAGCAAGCAAGCGAGCCCAAGCAGAAGAAGTAAACATTACAGAATTACATTTCCTTGTGTATGATGTGCACCTGATTTTCTAATGCTAATTTTCGGGAAAAAATGTGGGCGTGGTACACGTGTAAATACAGTAGTTTGGCCATTCCGTGGATCATTATATTGTTACAGGTTACTTACAATCAGATGCGGTTAATTTCAGTGTATTTGATTTAAAAGCCGTATCTGGGATGTGGATCTAAAAAAGAAAGGGAAACCACACTGGAACAAAAGCACTGCTTTGACGCTGGGTGCCTTCAGTTTGCAAAACTGAGTGGAGAACTTGTGTACACCAGGGATTGAGCTGGCATGAAAATGTGCATGGCTTTACGCCAAGTTTAGTTTTTATACAATCCGATCTGAGTCTAGTAAATGGACGTACCCAACACTTTTGTGCGTATGCACTGTTTATACATGATGCCCCAGGTGATCACCCTTATCAGCACTCCAGCTCAGTGGGTGTTGATGTGTACCGATTATCTATGGAAAGTATAAAAAAGGAATAGATATTTGTCTGCATAAACATTGGGAATGTTTGCATGTCTTATAGAATGAATGAAAAATTTCAAATGCAAATATGTCAAATATGAAGAATCAATATGTTAAATGTTGAAAATGAATTATTTTTTCATACCATTGCATCTCTAATGACTACAATAGTGTTTACTTGCACACACTGTAAATATCATAAAACACTGAACCCACTTCCCTTGTCCTCAATTAATCATTGCACTCAGAAAATCTAGAAGTGCAGATTACTAACGACTATGTTCACTGTAACTGCAGTTATGCCATTTTGTTTGTATATACATGAAGAAAGCAAGCAACATCTTGTAGTCTAGTATTTTTATTTTAGGAATACTCCTTTTATATATTAATAACAAAGGTAAAGTATGTAAATGTTGTGGTGATAACTGGCTAATAGGATGAAGGGTAAGTGATGAAAATGAATGATGTGTACTAAGAATGCTAAATGCCTCAATATTATTTCTTGGTATTAACTTAATATTTATTGATGAATTCATTGCATTATTTTAATGCAATTACATTTTCCTTATTTCTACTTCATTTCATAATAAGAAACAAGTGAAAAATTAAAATGGGAAAATAAATAAGTTTTAAATGTTAAACTTTATTATGGCATTGGGTATAGGTAGCAACTGTTGTGTGTTTATGTCGGTAACTGTTTTTGAGATTTTTTTTACTTTCACTTATTTAAACAACATAGTCAAACAAGGCATAATTATCTATTGGCCAAACAGATGGAAATATGTGTTGCTGCTTCTGTCCAGTCTATCGTTTCCTTGAATTTAACTGAAACATTTAAGCTGTCTATGTCTGAAGTGTAAATATGCATGAAAAAAGAATGTAAAGTATTTTCATAGGTGCTCTCCATGAAAGCTGCTAATTGTTTAATTAGAAACAACAGAACTGATGTCATTTGATCTTAATCAGGCTTGACTTACAGGGCTGTGTGAATTTCAGTTTTTAAACAAAGAATAGCTGATAGGCTAGCTGTTCAACAAATAACCAAAGTACCCTCACATTAATAAATAAAATTATATAATTTACTCAGAACACAAGTATTAAAGAAGACAGATCTCTGCATACATATGCAGGCACAGGGTGCTTAACAATACAAATGTAAATCTAAGTTTATTATTTTTTTGTTTTTCTCTATAAACAGGACACAATTGTATGAATTATATTTCCTGTTTTTGGTTTGTTCACATACTGTATAATGAGCAAAGTGCCTATTGCAATAGTCATGTTTGCATGTCTGTCACTCTATCCGCATGAAAAAACTCAGATCCCCATGGATGTATTTGTTGAAATGTGGCACATTTATTCTTCAAGGAAATTTGTAGAGACATTTCAATTTTCGTTATATCTTGAATAGATTGTGCTGTACACAGTTTTAAGATTTCAAAATCTATTAAAAAACATTGGTAGATTAGCGAACTTGTTAAAAAAGAAGAAACATTCAGTGCGACACTCCATTACTGTTTCAAATTTATCTTGACGGTGATTAAATCAACTTGTACATTTTGCATATTTTCCTCATACTTTTTCATCTCCAATAGCCACTACTGATGGCAAACAGATCCCCCAGTACACCAGCAGACTACACGATTGGGTAGGAAGTTACTCACTTTCCCTGACAGCTTGGGCTGTATCAGCAAATTGTTTGTACATCTTGAGCACAAGCAAAAGAGAACAAATGCATCAGCACCTTAGTCCCTCTGATGCTTGAAGTTGTAGCATGTAAGTTAAATGATCTTCCTAACCATAAAATTGTAAAATTCAAGAAAGGAGAGCAAAAGGTTATCTAGCTATGAATGAGTTACCCTATGACATTATGCACAAGAGTAAATAAACATATACTCACAATTAACCTTACATTAAACCAACTTTAAAGCAATATTATCTACAGAGTATAATTACTGTTTTACTGTCAGTATAATTTACTAAGGTGACCAGTCATTGCAGTGACAGGGACAGTCAAAATGTCCCCGTGTTAACAGACTGCCCATCTAATAAGACATTGCCCAGTCAAAACAAACATCCTCACAATATATTTAGAGCAGCGTATCTGAAATGACCCTAACTCCTAATGACTATAATTGCACAGTCAAAAAGTTTGATTAAGACCTTGTTTTAAAATTGAACAGCCATAATGTTCACTCGCTGTAATAAAGTTTGCCTTTCACTTCTGTTATTGACTAACATATGACATAACTAAATAGCTGGGTAAGTCCCATTTTATAAACATTATCATTGTCAGACACGCTCAAGCAAAAAAAGAATTAATTACAAAAGTTTTTTTAATCAATAATTTAATTCAAGGTTATATTAAATGGCAATTGCTTGTGGTATGTGTGTGCGTCTTAATTGGCAATTGTAAATTGTGGTGCGTGTGTCTGTGTGAGTGAGGACTAGAATCCCATCCAGGCCTGTTTTCAGCCTCTTGCCCAATCCTTGAGAAATAACCTTTGGCCCCCAAAACCCTGAAATGGATTGAGAAAGTTCTAGAACCAGCATACTGAACTCAGTCCATCGAGGGCTACAATGCTGGCACGGTCCTTGAACGCACCTGAATGTTATGCCATACATACATTTTCTAACTTGTTTATTTTTGTTCACATCATTTCTGAAGAAAACATTGTTAATTTTGGGTTGGGCTTTAGCAAACTTTTCAGTCACTTCCTTGAGAGAATAGTGCCAACCCCTGGCTTACCAGAAAATTACATTTACTAGAGCCCTTAAGCTGTCTCACAGCTCACATGACATTCTATAACAAACAATGCCCTGTCTTCCACTCCATTACCTGGGTCATGAAGCACATCTCCAAAACAAAAGAATCTGTCAGTTTGTCTTATGCCACCCACATTCTATTTTTCTCTGTCCCCCAAACACTCCTGCTTGTTGTCCCCTGACTCCCTAGTGCCCCTTTCTTCTGATGCTCCTTCCTTTTTCTCCAAAACCTCCTCCTGCCACTTATCTCCTAAGAGGTGTGTCCAGTCCGTATAAAACAGAACCCCTTCTCCCAGGGACATTCCTTCATAGTCCATCAGCAGCTGTCTGCACATGACAATGCTTTTTTGCACCTTGCATTCAGTTGGGTAGCAAAACTTATTAAGTCAAATGATTTTTGCATTTAATACCTAATAAAACAAAAAGAAGATAAACAATAACAGAATATGTGGAACCTATAGAGTTAACATTTTTTTTCTTTGCAAGTAATAAAATTTCGTTATGATTGCCTCTCTACTGCATAGTGTATCAGAAGAATAATACAATATATATTACTGTGTTATTCAAAGCTTGCCATTGTGTAAAGACATATTTCAGATATAAAATAAGTGTACTCATTTTTGTCTTATGTTTTTATGAGTATAATATTAAATAAACATTTGGAGCAAGTCAAAAGAATATACATTATAATGTGAAACAAATACTGTTAATTGGAAGGTAAGCTGCACTCTACACTGTTAGTCTACTTAAGAGCAAAATTGGACAGTTTATCAATGTAACAGTCAACTGCCTTAAAATTATTATCTTGTAGATACTTTTAAGTAGTTAATTAAAAAATACTGCTTCAAATTAAAGAAGAATGTGAAGTGCATTAAATACAGACAGATATTTTTAAATTTTTTTCATTATTTTGTAAATGTAAATTCTTGTCATAAACCAGCATCTAAGTCTAAAGCGTTGATTTATACTTGTAGACAGGTACACATGCACCTCGACCCCCCAGCCACTGCTTTTCTTGCCCTTGGCACAAGAAGCAATTTACAGAGGCGGCACAAAGTAAATACTGCAGAGTCCAGGCCACTAGCAGACAGTCAGGAAAAAATCAATAGCTAAAGAAATCAGTTGTTGGAATTGATGAAACGGATTACGGATCATAAGCTAGTGAGGGGCATTTACAGCTAAGTATGGTTTACGCTTCAGCTCTAGAATTTGTGGGCAGAGGATAAACACAGATCGAGGCAGTTATTGAAAGATGTACTATCCCTCTACACACAAAAACAGCCGGTGGGCTATTTGCAGAATAGAAAGCAGAGCTTTTGTTGTGGTAATGAATTTAAAAGATGAACACACTGCATGAGCAGTAATTACAGATGTACTGTGCCAAAGCTAGTTGGTGGCAAAGCTCTATAAAATAATGGAAATGCTGATGCTCAGCTGTTATTTTTCTTTAGTTTTTATTTTTCTTATTTGTTTAGCTTTAGCTACTACCAATTCAATAAGCAAACTGATGCATGAATTGTATTATTAACCTTGTCAACAGTAATATTAAACTGACATGCACAATATGCAGAGATCTGCAAATGGTATATTTTTTAAATTATGCATAAATATAAAAAACTGTAATGTGCACATAAATGTAAAAAGGTACAAAACGTGCAGTATTTAAAAACTGTCAACTAAAAGCAAATTACATAATATATGCTTATAATACAAAAGATTAGCCTTTAAAAATATAATAATAAAGCAAAATCTTATGCAAAAATCACAAATAATGATTCAGTGTTGAACAGCCTGCTACCATTAAATGACTGCCCTTTAAATATATGCAAGTGGACACTTAGCAATAAAATTTAAGCTCTCAATTAAGTTAGCAATTTTCCATGCAATTGCAAAATCAAGGAGTAGTACTCTAAAAGTCAGAGGTGACAAAGAGCACATGAAGCTCAGCACATATAAAATTTCTACTCTGATTTCAGTTCATCTTATGTGTAATGTTTAGTAAAAGCTTTTTAGTCTCTAGTGTAGTATGCCAGGTTGAACAATGGATATGAGACAAGCAGACTGTGCCACACTGAGTTATTTAATTATTATCTTTCATGTATAGTACTTCTCAGCTCTGGTTCTAATTCCTATGTAGTGCATTTATTTCTAAATCATTTGTATAAATACTTCCTTACCATACATCGTCAGATCAATAACACAATTCTGGGATAACTTTATAGTTCTAAATTTCAACTGCATATTTTAGTACTTCGTTCATATAAATTCAATACTATAAAGAACCCTGAAAAAGGGCTAAAATGTGTGGATAGAGTCATGTACAAAATACCCATAATATGCAAAATTGTCTTCTGAAAAATTATGCCTGTGTCTTCCAATGGATTTTCATGTTAATGAAGTGTGGTATTAAAGTATTTTGTCTTGGGCAAAACGATAAGAGTCAATTCATCTTAATTAATCTGACCTTTTTAATCTAGGCTGAGTAGTGAGGTTTTTATTACCGTACTGTTCTTAAGCACTTCCCAACCATGCACCTTCATCTGTAGAAAGATAGATAGAACTTTATTTACACCCTGGGGGAAAATATGGCCTTTTACAGAAGCTCATTAAAATGAATTAATTGATAAATATATAAATAAACAAACATATATACTGTAAAGTGGCCGGGCACCGGGGAAACACCAGAGTTTTGACAACTTAATAAATGTTGGGATGCCAACTGGGTCATCCCATTTAATTCCTTTTTCTTTTCTTCTTAACTTAAAATAAATGCTGTCTTGCAAATAGGGATAGCGTGTTGGCAGTAAAAAAACAGAAAACAAGGCTCAGGTTAGCTAGTAACAACAAAGACAAAGCAGGTCTCTCCAGGAGCTCTGTAGCGGTGAGGTCTCACTCTAGAAAAAGACACCTCTTTCAAGGCCCTCTGGCTTCTTATTTCAGAAGGACAGGAAGCGGCAGACTTAATTGCCTGGCATGGGTGGCTTTCTTGGAGCAGCAGGGAGAGAAGGAGAAGACACAGTTTGTGACAGCATCCCCCTTTGCCCCAGCAGGTTAACACATCCCTCAAATGATCATGCAAGGAGATCCTCTGACATGCATGCATGACACGGAAACCCCCCTTAGCTTGTCCTTAGGGATATATGCAGATATTGCCGTGAGGTCATGGGCCTGGGAGAGGGCACTGGCATTTCTATGGAGGAAGCCTCACCGATGCACTACTTTGAATTTATAGGGTTGCAGTGCCAGGAACCATTGGGCAAGCTGGGGATTAAAGTGTCTATGGGTGATACACACATAGACCAATTTAAACGTCCCAGGAGGTAGTACTGTACCTGGATGATTGCCCACTTGACAGCGAGGGCCTCTTGTTCAATAGCCATATACTGTACCTCGTTTCCTGGTCTAACAGTTTCCAGCTAAGATACATGATGGGGTGTTCGACTCAGTGAATGACCTGGATCAACACGGTACCCAGACCTGTGTCCAAGGCGTTGGTCTGGTGGAGAAAGTGGAGAGAAAAGTCAGGTTGGAGTGGACATAAGGGCCATCTTCAAGTCATTAAATGCAGCCTGTGTGGCAGGGCCCCACGTACCCGTATTGGGAGTCTTTTTTCTTGTCAGCTATGTGAGAGTCGTAGCCCTCTTGGAGAAGCGGGGAACAAACCTTCGATAGTACCCCTCTAAACCTAGGAAAACCTGTACTTGCCTCTTGGCCGGCCTTGTGGATGGTCCGGAGGAACAATCTAATATGCCTTTGGTGCTCTGTCCATGTGCTTGAATAGACGACTACGTTATTCAGGTAGGGAGCACTATAGGCAGTATGAGGCTGGAGCAGTCTGTCCACCAGATGCTGAAAGGTCATGGGGGCCCCATGCAGCCCAAAGGACAAAACACAATACTGCCTGTGGCCACCAAGGGTACTGAACACAGTCTTTTACTTCATCATATCTGTCAGGGTTATCTGACACTAGTCTTTCATCATGTCCAGGAGGAACAGGTACTGGACATTACCCAGACACCCCAGGAGGTCCTTCACCCATGGCATGGTGTAGGAATCAAAACAGGAAACCTAATGGAGCCGGTGGAAGTCATTGCAGAACCTCCAGGAGCCATCTGGTTTAGGGACTAATATGATCGGAGTAATCAATGGGTTGTGACTGGGTTCAGTCCCCCCAAGTTTCAGTGTCTCTTTCACTCTTTCGTGAATTATCATCACAAGCTTGGTCATTATATCATGGCAATTAGGTTTGTACAGCCTGGTTTGTCATCCACCACACCGGGACCAGAAGCCTTGATGCCTTTGAACTCCTCTTGCAACTTCGGGGTTAGGGTGTCCCCATAGTTTAACTGCTTGGCTTCTACTAAGAGGGACAGGACAGAAGTAGCCGCTGAATCTCCAGGATTGCGGTCAACCCATGGTTTAAGCAGGTTGACGTGATATATGCTTTGGGCGCCGGTTGCTCTGACTAACTACACCAGCCCCTCTTGTTCTTTAATCTCATAAGTCTCTTGCTAATGGGCCAGGACGTTGGAGTGGGATGTGTAGACTAATACCATCACTCTGTCTCCTGGCCGGAAGTTACGGAAGTGGGAGCTGCAGTTGTACAGCCGGGCCTGTACTCTCTTGAGGTATTCCCACACCAGAGGGTGTATTTGCACAAGTGACATACTCGAATACATTCAGAGAGGGAGGGTTTTCCTCCTCCTCCCAGCTCTCTCTGACCACAATGAGCAAGTCTCGAGGTGGGCGCCCGTAAAAAAGTTTGAAAGAGGAGAAGCCCATCAAAGCCTGGGATACTTCCCGGAAGGTAAACAAGACCAATGGTAGGAGTTGATCCCAGTCTTTCCCATGTGCTCGGACCACTTTACTCAGCATTTGCTTGAGGGTTTGGTTGAAACATTCCACAAGACCATCCATCTGGGGGTAGTACACAGACATCTTGAGGTGCGTAATCCTTAACAGCCTAGCGACTTCCCTGTAAGTGTGTGATATGAAACGTGTCCCTCATTCTGTTAAGACTTCTTTAGGGATGCCAATTCGCGAAAAGACCCCAACAAGTTCTTGGACAATGGCCTTTGAATTAGCTCTTCTCATGGGAATGACCTCTGGATATCAGGTTGTGTAATCCACCAAGACAAGAATGTGCTTACAGCCTCAGCTAGAAAGTTTAGTTTAGTTTAGTTTTACGATATCTATATCGATCTGCTCAAGCAGGATATCTGTTAGTGGAAGTGGGACGAGAAGGGCATGGTCCTTGAGGGTCATATTGGCCAATTGATATTTAGGGCATGGCCTGCAAAAGCCATGTACATACTTGTACACCCCACTCCAATAGAAGCACTCTGTAACCTGCTCCAGTGATTTTTATGTGCCGAGGTAGGCTCCTAACTAGTGGGCATGAGCCAGCTCGCAAATGTTGCAGCAGTGAGGTTGTGGTATGAGGAGCAGGCTCCTTTGCTCTCCATCATGGTTCATGACCCTATATAATAGATTATTTTTCAAGACAAAGGCAGGAATAGGTGACATGGAGGTATGGGTTGGGTGTCCATTTACCTCATAGACCACATTTCTCGTGGGCTTTGGTGAATCATCACTCCAATGCTCACGTTTAAAAGAGGTGGGCAGGGAGTGAAAGAAAAGCTGTAGTAAGGTGAGTGGATCGGGAGGGCTCCCCAGTTACCCGGTGGGGTCAGCCTCTCGATCGGGCATCCCCAAGTCAGAAGAACCCTCCCCGGAGTCCAGGTCCACCAGGTCGTATTGGGTTGACACCCCCTTAACTAATCTCTTAAATGGGCAGTTTGCTCTTTGGGTCAGGGATTCCCCTGCCATGGCCAGGCTCCTCCATTCAGGAAGGAATGGCAAGTCCATGTCAGATTTGCTTTGGGGCCAGTCCCTCCCTAGTATTACAACATATGGAGGTGCAGTAAGGAAGACCACCCACAGCTGTTTGAGTAGGCCCTGGGCCCATATCCAGCAGTTGGCCATCTGGTGCTCGCACCATTCACCAGGAATACAGGTTAGACTGGCATGCTTACTATTATTTTGTCCCAACTGGGCAAAGTTACTAGCAATAATGGTAATGTTGCTGCCGGAATCATATTGGGCAAGGACCACGTGGCCATTCAAGTGAACTGTGCCTATAAAAGGAAGCAAGAGGGGATTAGTTGCGACTTTGAAACAGTACCTTTCTCCGTGAATCCATCCACACTCCATAGAGTCATTAGTCTTTGGACAGTGAGCGATAGTATTGCCCAGGTCCCCACATCGATAACAGTGTAGGGACTGCAGAGGCCACTCAATTCTCCTTCTGCTTCAGGCTTTGAAGGCTGGTTGGGCCAGGATCAGTGTTGCTCTTCTGGCCTTTCCATTAGGTTGGAGGCCCGGTGACCAGGGCCGTTCTTAGCAGTTTGGGGGCCCTACATGGTTCAGAAATGTGCAGGCCCCGAATGTGCAGTCCCTGGATGGGGGCAGGGGTCCTGGGGGGCAGAGCCCCCCATTATCAGGAAGGTGTTCTAATAAAACGTCCAGAAAAGAACAATAAGACAGCTGCAGTGCCAGGTGCCCCAGGCCCACAGCCTGACAACAAAAATAAATAAATAAATTGATGGTCAGGGCCCTGCACTGATGTGTAGTTCACGTATGCCTAAGAACGTCCCTGTGGTGATGCTCAATGAGCTTGACCGAATCCTCCATATCATTCCACTGCTGCCAGCAGTGGTCTGGGAGTGTCAACAGTAGAAAGTCATCTGCTACCATTTACAGAATGTGCTCCTCTGAATTTTCACCAGCGCTTAGCCTGTGCATCAGCTTTCCCCATAAATCGAAGGACTGAGACCAGGTAGGCCATTCCAGGTCAAAGCGCCATTTCTGGCAGTGCTCAGCATGGGATGTCGGTGTCAGGCCATGTCGAGCAAGGATCGCCTTTTTCAGTGGAGGATAGTCTGAAGCCAATGGCTTATCTAAGTTGTAATTAAAAAAGGGGCTAGTAGAGGTGCCCTCTTGTGTTCTGGCTGTTTTTTCAAACACTAAGTGGTATGTTTCCATGTCATCCTGGGGATGCATCAGGACAAGAAAGTGGGACCTTGGCATTGTCTGAATCAGGCATCTATCTACCTCTGCCCATTCTGCTTGTTATAGCTTTAGGTGAGCTACCTCCTCATCCAATCTCTGCACCATCTCTGTGAGGCTGCCAGGGTCTGCGATTGATGTAAAGTGGAAGACATGGTTAGCGACAGCAACCCCCAATTTCCCCAGCGGGTTAACACATACCTCAAATGAGCCAGCAAGGAGATCCTCTGACGTACATGCATGACAATACATGGATACACTTACACGTGCTGTGGTCAGAACACACACCTGAATGATTAAAAAGGAAGAAAATTACAAAGAAAACTTGTGACTTGATGGTCACATTCACAGTAAGCCATTATGCAGGAGTATTGCTGTTAAGATAAAAGAGCTCCACAGCATTTCTTGACACACCTATGCTGAATAATTTCTTCCCTGAAAGTCCTCAGTGTTAGTGTGTTAGAGAGAGGATGTGCAGCTTTGTTCATCATGGCACTCTGTTTTGTTTTGATTCTCTCCTTTCCTTCTACCTCCAAGCAGGTCTACAATATCTCCCATAACTTAGCCTGCTCTTTTAACACTAGAATCCCTGAAACCTACGAAAGTCATAATCCTGCACCTCTCATCATCGGCATCTTTGTCTTGCAAATATGTTGATCAGCACAGGCAGCCTGCTCACTCATCCCTCCATCGAGGCAGCTGAAGTCAACTCAGACACTGAAGTCTCTTTATCTGACAGTTGACGAACTGTGCAGAATGTGTGAAAAATTACAGATTTGCTGCAATCTTGGACATCTGGCAACGTTTTGTTGAGAACTGTGTTTTGAGTTACAACCCAGGGCAACATATTACTGTTGATGAGGAACTGTTACCAACCAATGTCTGTTTACCTTTCTTGAAATATATCTCAACCAAGCCTAACAAATTTGGCATAAAGGTTTGGATTCTGGCAGATTTGTGTTCAGCATTTCTTGCCTCGCATTTCCTGTAATCCTACATTTACCCAGATGGCTGTAAACACGGAACACACATGAAATGTATGTATTCCAAATAACGATAATGATATATTATTCAACCTCTAAAATTTCAAACACCTCACTGCCAGATAAAGAGACTTCAGCTGCCTCAGTGGAGGATGAGTGAGCATGCTGCATTCTTCCAGTGGCAATTGACACATTTGCAAGACAAAGGCACTGATGAGGAGTTGTGAACGAATTTAAGGTATCCCGGGATTACGACTTTTTTCGTAGGCTTCAGGGATTCTAGTGTTAATCAGCTTGTTGATTTGGTGAGCATCTCTTGAAGTAATGTTACCAGCCCAGAACAACACAGCCTAGAAAATCACACTGGCCATCACACAGTTGTACAAGATGTGAAGGATTTCACGTCCCACATTAAAGGAACACAGTCACCAAAGTAAAAACAGCCTGCTCTGCCATTTCTTATGTAGTTACTTTGTGTTGTGAGACCAATCCAATCTATTATTATTTTTGTGGACCTCAAGTACTTGTAGGAGTGGACCACGTCTACATACACTCCTTGAATAGTTACCAGACATAGAGGCTTTTTGGTCTGGCGAAGGTCAATAATCAGTTCCTTAGTTTTGCTGATGTTAAGATGCAGACAATTCTCTTTGACCCAAGAAACAAACTTTTCCACCTGACTCCTATACTCTATCTCATACTCCTTATCAATACACCCTATAAGTACAGAATCATCTGCGAATTCCAGCAAATGACATGACCTGGTGTTATATTTATAGTCTGAGGTGTAAAAGAGTTAAGAGAAAAGGACACAGGACTGTTCCTTGTGGTGCTCCAGTGTTGCTTACATCCTTATCAGGGACACAGTCTTACAAACTGCAGTCTACCTGACAGATGGTCCATTATCCAGGACACCATTGGCTCATCCACCTGCATATCTCTGAGCTTACCCCTTAACAGGGTTGGCTGGATGGTATTGAAGGCACTTTAATATTAATTTTTAACTTTAATATTAATTATTATTGTTGTTATTTTATTTTTTGCCTAACTTTGATAGAGATGAAATCATCCATCCATCCATCCATTGTCCAACCCGCTGAATCCGAACACAGGGTCACAGGGGTCTGCTGGAGCCAATCCCAGCCAACACAGGG
>JANRMT010062822.1:21201208-21232431 GCA_026402145.1 Polypterus bichir lapradei
TCAGTCCATCAAGTGCTCCTTGTAGAACTGTTTGTACTTATAAGTACAATCACCTAACTGTAAACTTGCACTACAGTTATAATATTGCACAACCTGAGCCACTTTATAAAGCGTGTATTTACATATGATGACGATACCATTTTTAAGATGAAATGCAGCAAAAATATGTTTATTATATTATACAGATTTAACTTTAACTACACGGTGCTGCAGCGCTAGCGAGTCGCTGGCACTCCGTTCACGGATTGTTCCTGCCTTGCGCTGTATTCTTTCTGGTGCTGACGCGACACTGGAAGGATAGATGGATAGAATATTTAAACATGTACTACGAAGATATTTTGATGTTCCTTAAAAGTTTTGAAGAATCGGCGTTCTAAGTTTACAGATGGCTTAACATCTATTACAGAGCTCATTGTGTGGCGATTGGGTATTTGGAGAAAGAAAAGTAAGGGCAGGAATTGGAGGTTAGTACATTTGAAAGAGACAGTAATGCTGCAATAAATTATTTCCTCAAAGGTAGCACATGGCGCAGCAAGCATCTTGTGTGAGACATGAACAATCACTGCGCCACCGTGTTCCAATGTTTAATAACAAGCTTTAACTCCTACCATCATGAAAATGATATCACGTATACATCTGATTCAGAGAGCTGTAATAGCACTATTGTAATGGATTCTGTATTCTGTCAGAGGAAGAGAAAGCCTGGAAGCATGTAGTAATTCACACACATAGAGCACATAGAAGATCAAATACAAAACAAAGCATTTAACGTGCTACTTTAGTTACGATGGGACTGAGAAACTAGTAAATTAAACGATTTTAAGATGAAGTTTGTGATGTTCTACTTTAATGACAAAATAAACTACGTGATTAAAGTGAAAATTTAGAGATTAAATTGGACATTTCATGCTTTTTCCCCACTGTGTGTCTTTTTTTTTCTCTGTACCCTAATAAGCTTTCATATGACACTCAGACGGTGGGCTACGACTCACCTTTTCACAGTGACTTTGATATCTGACAACTTCCTTTTTATTTCGGGCACTGTGAGCTTTCGAGTTTCTCAGACACACTATGTCACTCGATCAACTAACTTTTGTTGTTTTTACCACTGTTTAAACCAACAAATAGTACATTTTTCTTTGCCTCCACTTGGTATTTACTGAAATTCTTCTATTTTCCCTCTTGCTTTTGTCATTGCCTTTTCACAGAACGCTGAGCTTAAGGGCTATTTATATTGATTGGCATATTCAAAGAGGCGTAATTCTGGGAGGAGTTGGGGCGGGACAGCAGGCGCGTGCGTGTGCATTACTTTTCACACTGACTGGGATTTATGTAGCAGAAGAATGTGGAAGTTGACATACGCACAGATTTATGCATCTGGATTTTTTTGTACGTAAGCACATTTCCGCTTTTGTCCGTACGCCTTGTTATAGTGTGAATTCTACGCACGGCGTTATACATGAGGCCCCTGGTGATTTAGGCCAGCTGGCCCCAACCTCCTCCTGCACAATATAAATATGTTTTCTGGACCATCTAATATGATTCTATCCATGGATTATATATACAAATATATATATATATAGTAATAAGGAGAGGAGAGGAACGAGTGAGGTTTTATAGGGAGTCTGGAGGAAATGACGTCATCCTCGGGGTGGGGACCAGAAATGATGTCGTCCTCGAGGCCGGGACCGGAAATGATATCGTCCTCAGGGGTTGGGACCAGAAATGTTTCCTCTGTTGATGTAGTGGCTCCTGGTGGTATTTCTCAGGAAAGATCTGCAGGATACTTAGAAAAAGAGTCAGTGCACCCCTGTGCACCCTGGGCAGATATGTTACTACTAGTCGTTAAGCCCTTCAGCTGCCACGTGTATGAAAAGGCTCCCCCCTAAGCCCAGACCCATCGGGTTGGGTGACCTGCACCCAGAGGTCATGAGACCAAGAGAGGGCATCAGCGTTGGCATAAAAAGACCCTTTCGATGAATGAGCAAAAACTTGTACGGTGAAAACTTGTACGGTTGTAGTTCAATAAACCACCTAGTGACCCGTGGATTCGACTCTTTGTGAAGGGCCATCCACTTCAGCAGCGCATGGTCAGTCACCAGAGTGAATTCCCGGCCCAAAAGGTAGTACCGCAACTGGGTAATCGCCCATTTAATCGGCAAGGCTTCCTTCCCTACCGCTGCATATCTGGTCTCCCGATCTAACAGTTTCCAGTTTAGGTACATGATGGGGTGTTCAACACCATCGACGCTCTGGCTCAACACGGCTCCTAAGCCTGTGTCCGAAGCGTCTGTCTGGAGGATAAATGGAAGAGAATAGTTAGGGGCTATCAATACAGGTGGTGAAGTTAGAGCCTGTTTCAAGTCACCGAATGCAGTTTCCGTCTTGTCAGTCCATAGCGCTTTTCTTCATTAATTCGGTCAAGGGCGCCGCTCTCTCAGAGAACCTAGGCACAAACTGTCGGTAGTACCTGGCCAAACCGAGAAATGGCCGGACCTGCCTCTTGTTTCGCGGATGGGGCCATTTCAGAATGGCATTTATTTTTGAACACTGTGGCTTCACAGTACTCCAGCCCACTAGGTAGCCAAAATATCTACCTTCTGTCAATCCGAAGAAACATTTCTTGGGATTGATTCGAAGCCTGGCCTCTCCTAGAGTCCCCAATACCGCTGTGACCTGCTGCACATGTTCCCTCCATGTGCTGGAATAGATGACAACGTCATCCAGGTAGGCAGCACTATACGTGTTATGGGGCTGGAGCACTTTGTCCACCAGATGCTGGAAAGTTGCAGGATCCCCGTGTTACCCGAATGGAAGAACACGATACTGCCAGTGTCTGCTAGGGGTATGTTAAAGGAATCTGCCAGTACCCTTTTGTCATGTCAAGTGTGGTCAAGAATCTAGCCTGTCCCAGCTTCTCGAGGAGGTCGTCCACGTGTGGCATAGGATAAGCATCCTGGGATACCTGGTTAAGCTAAGGGAAGTCATTGCAAAACCTCCAACTGCCATCGGGCTTAGCGACGAGGATGATGGGGCTGGACCAGGGACTAAAATTTTCCTCAATCACTCAAAGTTCCAGCATTCATTTGATTTCCAGTTCCACCTCAGCTTTCTTTGCCTCCGGGAGTCTATAGGGCCGCTCTCGGACGATAATCCCCGGTTCTGTCACTATGTTATGTGCAATCAGAGAGGTCCGACCGGGTGTTTCACTCACTGCCTCTGGGACATAGTGGATAGCTGATTCCAGCTCCTGCCTCTGTCTGGATGATAATTCCTCGCTGAAATTAAGGGGATCTGTTTGAGCAAAGAGTGAGTGGGGCTGACCGGAGGAGGGATTGGGGTCCCTTTCCTTCCACGGTTTCAGCAAGTTTACATGATACACCCGCTTGCTTGGTCGACGATTAGGCTGTTTCACCAAATAATCAACCAATCCTTTCCTCTCCTTAATCTCATAAGGGTCTTGCCAATGGGCGAGCAATTTAGAAGGAACAGCCTCTGGGAATCAGGTCACATAATCTACGAGGAATAATATATATTTATGTCCTCGGGCTGAGGGCTCCAAGGGTCCTATTATTTCGACCCCAGTGCGGTTAAAAAGAACGTCAATGAGGAGAAGGGGAACAAGAGGAGCATGGTCCCTCCTAGGAATTTGCTGCAGTTGACACTCTGGACAGGAAATGCAAAAACTGCGAACCTCCTCATTGATCCCTGGCCAGAAAAATCAGAGTTTAATCCGCTCCAAGGTTTTTTCGGAGCCGAAATGGCCTCCAAGTAGGTGTGCGTGCGCTAGCTCACAGACCTGCCGCCGGTAGGTTCGTGGGATAAGCAGCAACTTCCAGTCCTGCCCTTCATGCTCAGCCTGAGACAAGTCTATTCTGAGGCCAAACAGCTGACGGTTGCCGGAAATGATGTCATCCTCGGGGGCCGGTAATGTGTCCCCTGTTGATGTAGCGGCTCATGGTGGGATTTCCCGGTGAAAGATCTGCAGGAGACTTACAAAAAGAGTCAGTGCACCCCTTCGCCCCCGGGCAGATATGTTACTACCAGTCGTTAAGCCCTTCAGCTGCCTCCTATTCACACGTGTGTGACAAGATATAAATATATATATATACAGTATATATATATATATATATATATATACATACAGAGAGCAAGAGAGAGAGCATATAGCAAGTAAAGGAAAGAAGCAGTTAACCTACTATACAGTTTAATAGGGTTATACTCTTTTCATTCAAAAACTAATGAGGATTCCACTTTGGCACAGTAATCTAGTAAAGATGACTGCTATTGGGGCTCCTTTACCTAGTATAGCTTTATTTTTTGTTTCTTTCCTGCATTTTTATGCATAATGTTTGTTAAAAATGAGACAATGCTGCAGTGAGCTGCTATCATCTAGTAATGAATGTGGGTGTGGAGAATATTAACGTTTGGTTAGATAGTGGTTGCAAATTAAGACCGAGGCTAATCTGTGAGGACATCCTATTATGGAGCAGTTATTAAGTATAAGACTGTCGGATGCACTCTCCTACAATATGATCTGAAGTCCATTTTAAGTTGAAACTCACCAATGAAAAATCCCAAAGTGAACCACAGGAATCACTGAGAAGATGAGTTAGTTGCATTATCCGAATTACAATGAAGGAAAAGACATGGTTCCTTGAAAAACACTGAAGCTTCTGTCCATTTTAGTGTTTCTATTGGAATGTGCCTTATATGAAAACATTAACACATTGTTTTCTTTTTTATATTATGGATTTATAGAGTCATTATTGTGATGTGAACAGAATACATTGAACTTCTTAATGGCACAATACTAATCAGAATGCAACATGTCACCATGCTGTTAAACATAGGTCAGAGATACTTGGGACTGTAACCTGTTATGGTGACTGTATGTGCTGTGATAGGTGGTGGCCCTAGTGGCAGACATCTGCACTCAAAACAGAATGTATAACACAAGTTTAACAAAAATTAAACTAAGAAATTAGCCATAGAGAAGGATGAATATACAAATAAACATAATAGAAACAACTATGATTCCCCACCGGATCTGACTTAATAGATTTCTCCATCTAATGAGATGACTTGCATATTTACCTACTACAGTATGGCCATAATCTCTCATTTTGCCTAAAATATCCTTTTCTAATTGTTTCCCTATACCTTAGGTAATGTTCTTCTTGATTATTTGCCTACTGTACTGCCTCTACCTTCAAAGGTCTTAAGGAGCCAGTTAACTACCCTAGTTGTCTCCACTTTGTGGTGGAATTTACAGTCTCAGACATTCCCTTCTGTGACCATATCCCCTGTTTTGGTGAAGAGTTGTTGCCAACTCTGCTGTTCTCTCCTTCACAAAATTCTCTCTGTGCTCTTGGAGAGGGTCATTACGTGTTTGCCTATAGCTACTTGTAGGCCACTAGCTCCCAGGGTACAGAATAGCATTACATCTCTTTCTCTCTCTCATGCTGCCCACTACCATTCCAGGGTACATCCCACATGGTGCTCATAACAACTCTTAATGTTTCTTTATTGGCACTTGTAGAATCTTTATCTTGCCTGGAGGCTCTCTGTGGGACTTATTCCTCATGATCTGTGCCATGTTAGTGGTTCCTTGCTAATAGCACTCTATTGCCAGCTAGGCAGCACCTCATAATGTGAGTGTATTTAAATTTTTTAGTGTTGTTCACTGAAACAAAAAACTTGAAGGACAATATAAGAAAACAAATCAGATCTCTCACATTGGTTGATTAAGTTCTCCAAAGTATGAATATGATTATTAGGATTTTTACCAGACAGTAATTTGTTTTTTCTCTTAAATGTATGTCTCCTCTAGGAAATATAGCCTATTCCTATGGGAAATCTGTACAACTGCACAGGAAGAAATGTTTTAATTTTTGCCCTCTTTTTCCTCTTTTAAATATTCTTTAATTAATTATTATATGATAATGATTCATTTATTATATTTACTTAGTCAGTGGGTGACATAGATTGGTGTTTATGAACAGAAAATGCATTGCACCTGTAAGTTCATTAAAGAATTTCAATTTACTCCAAATGCCTATAAGATGGGTTTGCACTTCATGAACAGCTAAAACTGGGAATCAGTATGCAAAATATTATCCTTTCTGTATAAAGAATTATTTGTGATTTTACATTATTAAATATGCAACTATAAAAATATTAATTTAAAACAGTGAATATATACCAACCTATTAAATGTTATAACATGCGTCTATCATCAAACAAATACAGATGAAATGAAAAATATGAGTTTGCTCGCTAAAACTATGTATCTACTTCAATATGTAGTAGTTCAAGCACCCACTGTAAACCACAATATCTTTTCATCTTCTACTTCATCTTTTCTCACTTCTATGTGGGGTCAATGTGCTTGATCAATTTTCTTTTCGGCCTTGCACCTCGTTGCCAGTCAAACCCTTTCCTTCATATCTTCTTTTACTTTATCCATCCACCTCTGCTTTGGCCTCCCTCACTTTCTCTTCCCCTGTAGTTCCATTCCCATCATTCTTTTGCCCATATATTCATTGTCTCTCCTCATTACATGTCATACCACTTCAGTCTACTTTCATGTACTTTGTTAGATATCATTCCCACTTTTGTTTTATCTCTGATTGTCTCATTTCTCATTATGTCCTTTTTTGTAACTCGACACATCCATCTCAAATTTCTCATTTCTGTCACATCTAACTTCTTCTCCTGTAGATAGATGCTACTCCTCTGTCTGGAGATGATACTGTTTAGTGGATGCAGTGGATTCTCCATGATTGACAGGAGCCTCCTCATCGCTCGTCACTCTGCCACAGATGTCAAACTGTCCAGCTCCGCACCTACAATAAAGCCTGCCTTCCTCACCAGTTTGTCCAGGCGCGAGGCGTCCTTCTTCTTTATGCTGCCTCCCCAGCACACCACTGCGTAGAAGAGGGCACTCGCCACAACCGTCTGATAGAACATCTGCAGCATCTTATTGCAGATGTTGAAGGACGCCAGCCTCCTAAGGAAGTATAGTCAGCTTAGTCCTCTCTTGCACAGAGCATCAGTATTGGCAGTCCAGTCCAATTTATCATCCAGCTGCACTCCCAGGTATTTATAGGTCTGCACCCTCTGCACACAGTCACCTCTGATGATCATGAGGGGCCTGGGCCTTCTAAAATCCACCACCAGCTCCTTGGTTATGCTGGTGTTCAGGTGTAAGTGGTTTGAGCCGCACCATTTAACAAAGTCCTTGATTAGGTTCCTATACTCCTCCTCCTGCCCACTCCTGATGCAGCCCACGATAGCAGTGTCATCAGCAAACTTTTGCACGTGGCAGGAGTCCAAGTTGTATTGGAAGTCCGATGTATATAGGCTGAACAGGACCAGAGAAAGTACAGTCCCCTGCAGCGCTCCTGTGTTGCTGACCACAATGTCAGACCTGCAGTTCCCGAGACGCACATACTGAGGTCTGTCTGTAGGATAGTCCACAATCCATGCCACCAGGTATGAATCTACTCCCATCTCTGTCAGCTTGTCACCAAGGAGTACAGTAGACGTTGGATGGTGTTGAAGGTGCTAGAGAAGTACAGAAACATAATTCTTACAGCACCACTGCCTTTGTCCAAGTGGGAGAGGGATCGATGTAACATATAGATGATGGCATCCTCCGCTCCCACCTTCTCCTGGTATGCGAACTGCAGAGGGTCAAGGGCGTGGTTGACCTGTGGCCTCGGGTGGTGAAACAGCAGCTGCTCTATGGTCTTCATCACATGTGACATCAGAGCGACAGGCCGGAAGTCATTCATCTCACTAGGACGTGACACCTTTGGGACTGGGGTGATGCAAGACGTTTTCTAAAGCCTCGGGACTTTCCCCTGTTCCAGGCTCAGGTTGAAGATGTGCTGTAGAGGACTCCCCAGCTCCAGCGCACAGGCCTTCAGCAGTCGTGGTGATACTCCATCTGGACCCACTGCTTTGATGGCACGAAGTCTCCTCCGCTCTCTGCTTACCTGGGCTGCTGTAATTGTGGGTGGGGGGAAACTCTCTCCTATGCTGGTATCAGCAGACGGATGGGTGGAGGGTGCAGTACTCCCAGATGAGAGTGGGTTAGGGTGGTCAAACCTGTTAAAGAACCTGTACGTCCTTTACTGCCCATGTCTCAGTTCCATACATCATTGCTGGTCTTACTACTGTCTTGTAAACCTTACCTTTAACCTTTGCCTTGATTCTTCAATCACACAATACTAGTCCTCTCAAAATGACCTCCATCTCTTATGCCATCTTGGAATTTAAGCTGCCAGTCACAGAAATTATTAAAGCTGCACGACTTGGCTGTATTATCAGTATATGTCCAATTTGTTTTTCGTTAATTTTTTTTTCCTGCTTTGGTGTCAAGCAACTTTCTGAGTCTATTTCTGTAGGTGAAAATAGACATAGAGGTTGGAGTGAGTTTAAAGCATGATCCAAGACACAACAAGTTCTCAGGGAAACTCATTTAAGGCATTTCAGGCCTTCCATTGTTTACAGGATGCCAAGTGAGGAAGAGACTTTTAGGGAGTACAGTAGCATCAGGTACAAGGCAAGAACCAACCATGGACAAATACTAGTCCATCACAGGCACACTCACACACAGGCCACACTAACTCAAAATGAAATAATTTGGAGTTGCCTCATAACCTAATTTGCATGTTTCTGGGATGTGGGTAGAAAACCTCATAGTATTTCTCATAAGATTACAAAGCAGACTATATTAGTAGTAGTATTAGTGTCTATCTGTCCATCCATTTTCTGAATTTGTAGGTTTTTTTTTGCAGAGATCTGGTGAAAGGGTGATAGAGTTTTAAGGCATAAACAATAAATACTGTTCCATTAACAATGACAATAAAGTAAAGCAACTATAAGTATGATAATGAACTAGACGGTTAGACTCTGATTATGTGACTAGCACCAGTTACTGGAGTGGATGTCGTGATAATGCCTTCAAAATTATGTAAAGGACTATTCAATTCTCATCTTGGCCAGGGCTAATGGAGACATGTCCCTTGCCGACTTCAAGCTTTACCAAAGAATGAAAGTGAAGAGGAGGATCTTGTTAGAGTAGGTGTGGCTGAGGGAAGGCAAGCAGTCAGGAAATCTGCTGAACACTGAGGAAGTAGGAAGGGACTAACCGCTCCCGGAAGTCCTGCACAGAATGCAGAGGTACAGCAGTAGGAAAAGGGTGCAAGGCTCACGGGGTCCTTATGGACGGTGAGGAACAGGGACACGAGCCAGTTAAGAAATTTGACTGTGTTTGCTGAAGGATGTTCCCCCTTGCTGAGCAGACTATAGAGGGTGAGCAGGGTAGACATTAGTTTTAGAGGAATTTACCATGGCTTTTGTGTGAATCATGACCATGTTTTAACTTATGGATTTTAACCTATTTGTTTATTAATGAAAAGAACTGCAATTTTTGAACACCTTGCACTGTTTGGACCCACCTTTGCTGTGTGTGTGTTCTCATTGCCCAGTCCATTTCGGTTTCACAAGTATTGATGGAGCAAGGGAGCATGCAAGCTGTGGATAACCCAAGCATCACACTCAGACACAATAAATCAGGTACATTATCCAGAGTAACTATTCTGCCCTTCTTGCTGTGAATGGCTTTTGAGCAAGGACATCTGACGATTTATGGTTGCTAAGCAGGGTAAGATGCAAGTTAGAGAAGGTAAATAAATTCCTTTGAATTTAATGTATTATGTACTAATGTGGCAAAAAGGCCAAAAGTAGTCAAAAAAGAACTAATCTATTTTATGAGGTGGGGAGTGGTATTGTTATGTTGTTTACAGCATATATTTCAAATAATTTCCAACTTCAAATCAGTATGTAACAATGTCACCTTATTGATAGCACTAATGCTTATGTGTGCTTGTATATT
Source organism: Polypterus bichir lapradei (assembly GCA_026402145.1). Classification (NCBI taxonomy): domain Eukaryota; kingdom Metazoa; phylum Chordata; class Cladistia; order Polypteriformes; family Polypteridae; genus Polypterus; species Polypterus bichir. The sequence goes on from JANRMT010062822.1 coordinate 21,211,116, forward strand.
TATTATTATTATAATAATTTTTGAAAATATTTAATGTGATTATGTTAAACATTTTCTACAAAAGTCCTAATGTAGCTACTTCATGGATATGATAAGGACAGAGAAACTTATCTTAGCAGTCAAACAAACTTAACAGTGTTATTTTACTCACTTAGTCAATGTTAGTGTTGTGAAAACTATAGACCTATTTCCATTATTTCCATAAACATCTTCTGAAACAATCAGCCTGTGTACTTAGTGTTTTATTAACTCGGTAAAATTATCCCATCCATTTAAAAAATCATGTGAGGGCTGTACATACAGTAGAATGGTAAATATTTTACTCAGATTTCAATTAATATACAGTACATTCAATTCTGTACAAAATCTCCACGTCAATACTTTTTACCACCATTTTACAATTTTGAAGATCTCCTTGCAGTAGAACTCTGTTCTAGCCATGCATTAGCAAAAATACGATGCTGCCTGGATAGCCCACATTCTCTGACTCTCATATATTGATTTACTTCTTCACCAGATGTTCAGCCATCGCTTGCTGCTGAAGTGATATGTCTTTATCAGTCATTTTTCCACACCAAACTCTGTAACTAAAACAGGCAATGCCATTATTCATCCAGGACTGAGATTACAGACGGAAATACTACTTTCAATGCTGTGCAGTGTAGTATTGTCAGGTATTTCTTCTTTCTTTGTCAGCTAATTTTGTTACGGCCATTTTATGTTAAGGCCTAAAAATATGTTTTTACCATGGAATCATATTGAAATCCAAATTCTAAAAATATTAAAATTTAACACAGCATCCCTGTGGCATTTTACACAAATGAAGTAGACACTTAATGGAAAGGGGTCTAGATGACGTGCCTGCTTGAGCAAAAAAAAGAAAAGTAGATTTAGAAAAACAAAATGATATCCTGGCTCCAGTCCACACATGAGGCTTTTGATGAGGCAAAGCAAGTCTGAATGCTTCTAGGTGTATACAGAGGGCAGTTAGAAAATGACAGCTCATCACGCTGACCTACCTCTTGAACTTCTTCAAAGAGCCTATTAATAAAATTGATGATCCAAAGGATCCCACAATTTGTACTTGGTTTCAAATTGTTAATGTGTTTTTGAGTGGCCCACCCCACTTGTAATAAGATGTGAGGATACTCCCAAATGAAAATGTATAAATTACATTGGCTGAAATTTAGGCTAAGTGTTCTTATGCATAAATGCATTATTTCAGAGCTGTGTTTTGTGTATGGACTGTGGCATTTTGCAACACAAATTCTGTACCGCCAAGCTACACAAAATAATTAATATAACATGCTCAAACTTCAAGATTACATTTATTTTGATATGAAGATATTACAATGAAATTCTTATATGCATGTCTTTCGCAGACTTGTGGTGGTAATAATATACCACCAACAGACAAAAAAAGGAAATGTAACAACATATTTAATGTATTGCAGTGTATACATACTATGACTGGACTTTCTGAAAGATGAAAAAAATATGAACAATGTCTACTTGAGAAAAAGTTGATTCTTGTAATGAATTATTAAATAATGTGTCATATTGCAAACAATAATAATGCAGAGTTTGTCTATAGGGCAGGAATCTCTCTATTGAAAAAGGGACAGCAACAGCCTATCTAGCATCCAGGTTGTTCTGAACCATCCTTTCTTGATCCTGTGTTTGTTACAACAGGCACAGTTTAGGTTCTGGAAATAGAATACAAAGTGAAGCAAGGTGATTTACACCATGATTACAGTTAAGTTTGTCCTTAACAATGAGTTCAACTCTTCTTAAAACTTTCTTCGAAAAGAACAACAGAATACTCAGCCTGTTATTGAATTTCTAATTCCTTAATGCCATTCATTGATCCATTTTCATAACCCTCTTTTTCCACTTATGAAATATTGGTAAAATCTAAACTTTCTCGAGCTGATGCAGAAATATTTATCATCTCTTGATTGAACTACTCTACTCTCTATTTGTTGTCTTCCTACAAAAAATATTAAAAGATTAAAAGAAGTTCCATTAATGCTGTGAACATTTATTCATCGAATGGCTAGACTAATGACATCTTGTGCAAAATCTTGGTATGTTTGAACCCTGCTACTGAATTACAAATCTTTCAGTTCCAAAATGCCAGACTACCAATACTTGATTTATTCCTCTACTAACTTACTACAACCTGCAGGATCTTCTATGCCAGAATTATCGATATGCCAAACACTTGTTATGCAACTCTCAATGAATATTCATTTAGATTTTTTGCTCCTCTGCTCTATGTTAAATTATGCTGTTTCTCTTGCATTTTAATCAGCTGTATCTGTAGATTTATTTCCTAACTGATTTTTTGTATATTACTCATCTAAATACAATCTACTGTACCTGAAGAGCCTTCTCAAATAATTAACTCAGGTCACATTTACTTGTGTAGGTTCTTGATATGAGAACTGACTGTGTTTGGTGTGCTGTTAGGATATAGCGGGTTGGATAATGGATGGATGGAGGGATTTATATTTTCATACATCTTTATAATTATAAACTGTGTATTACAGGAAATTTCCAAAGTATCTGTGCAGTTAATAGATAATCTATAATTGTTTGCTTTGCTTTCACCACCTCTGGACAGAACCGCACATAAGTGGAACTTGAGGTTGGCTAAATTCAGTTAGGGCTACCAAAGGCCAGCAGACATATTTTGCCCTTGTACCCAGCCATGATTTGAATATTGATTGGTAGAAGGTTTGAGAACATAGGTTGTTCATTATCAGGATTGGCTCAAAAGCGTGATGCCAATAAATGGGAAGGAAATTTCCTCCAAAAATATGATGACCCATTGGTCCAAGAAGTATAAAAAGGAAACACAAGATCAACATAAATATAAGATTCAAAAGCACCTTGGGGTCTCTGTCTCCTCATCTATTATGTCCACCTAGGGACCAGGCTGTTCCAATGAACAATCAGGTAGCAGGGAAAAAGCAAGATTTGATAGAGCCACTTGATATCTAGGCAGAATGTGTGCCTAGACATATAGCAAGAAGAGTTGCTGTACATCCATATTGTAAGATGTGTTTGCCATGCCCACCTTGCTTTGGCGTTTGCTCTAGGCCAGGGGTGGGCAATGTCAGTCCTGGAGAGCTGCAGTGGCTACAGGTTTTCATTACAACCCAATTGCTTAATTAGAAACCAATCCTTGTCAATTTCAGACCTTATTTAATTTTATGGCTTGTTGCTTTGCAATGTAAGGTCTTATATCGTAGGATATCATCCAAATGGTTTGAAGCCTAAAAAGGATAATTTCAGTCTGTCACATTTTCTATTCAGTATTTTATTAACTCTTTGAGGGCTGAATATTTTTTCCAAAAAACAATGGTTTCACTCAGAAATCAACATAAAACATCTGTTGCTGCATGCTGTGGCTGCCAGTTTGTGAAGAATGTGCGGCAGGCTTGCTGCCAGGCTGTCTTCGCGTCACGGTCGCAGTCCATTACAATCTGGTTTCTACCTCTTATCATTGTTAAGTGGCAGTCCGCCCTGGCAAACATCGTCAGTACCACAACTAGCTGGGGACCAATCAGCTGAAGCTGGAACCTCATTTTTGCCGTTGTGTGCACCTTGCTACTCACAAGAGTGCAGGGAATCTCCATCGAACCAATAAATCTAACTTTCCTTCTAACAACGAGAGTCCAACTAAAATGTCACGGTTGGTTCTGTCACAGTTTACAGCTGATTGCCCTCGTCAACTACTCCTTTTGACAAAAGTCGACATCAGCCCTGAAAGAGTTAAATCAAACAGTGTATGATGAAAACACACAGATGTAAATGGAAACAAGCTAGATGGAGAACTGCTGGCTGCTTTGTCATTTACATCTTATTGCTAATAAGGAATCATTAAAACACTGAATGCAGCAGTTTAACATTGAAATAAGCAATTAAAGGTGGGGAACCTTAACAAGCGAGACCGTAAAATGAAGCATCAAAATGTCACTTAAGCAATAAGTGCTTCATCAACAATAATTGACTACTAATTAAGAAACTAAGTTGGAACAAAAACCTGCAGCCACTGTGGCGCTCCAGGACCAACATTGCCCACCCCTGCTCTAGGCAGACTAACATTTGAAAATCTATATAATGTTATGAGTAAATAAAAGTTCATACCTGCTCCTCTGCTTGCTTTGTATTCTATCTAAATGCCTGGGGATTAAGGGGTTACATGAAAACATGAAGTTATCAGTGTAGTCAAGGCTGATTCACCCTAATGGTGAGGACAGGGTCATCACCAGGCCTCTGCCTGATTAAATAGCTCTTCAAAGCTTGTTTTATTGTAATTTCCCAAATATTGAATGACTTAACTGTACTTGAATAATTTACCTTAAAATATATATTATTCATTTTTGTATTGTGCAATGGTTGTTTCTGATCAGTGTGTTATAAAATCTCGATTGCACCAGACAAATGGCAGGTGCCAAACCTAGGTGGGACAGCTGATCATTCCAAGACACACCCATTCACTGACTATACTCACAGGGGCCAAATTAATGTCACTATTGTCACTTCTTCAAACCCCCTTACAAAGTGCACCAGTCCTTGTAGGTGTGATGCAGTAGTTGTTATGCCACCGTGATGCTTCTAAAATAAACTGACCATTTATCTCTCCACCTGTTTTTGAACACACTCAAATTCACCATCATGGAATATGACACCTTATGTAAAATAATTTTTTATTCTCATTGTGAAAGGCGGTGAAAACATGCCACCTTCTTTTAAGGGAAATTTTCAGTATATTGTTTCTGCATGTGAAATACCACAATAATCAGTATATGAAGAGCAGTGATTATTTGAATATACACACTATTGCCTTTTACAAAATGATATAATAATATGTTTTATTCTGTTGTAAAACACACAAGCATCATCAACAACAACAATATAGACATATATAGAGGGCAAAATTACACAAGGAATGCCTCAAAGGGCTTTACCAGGTCCTGTTTTTTGATAGCAACCCACCTTGACTCCGTAAGAAAAATCTCCCCAAAAAAAACTTGTAGGGAAAAAAAAACAGAATCAAAGGAAACAAATATTACTGGACAACAAGCCCCAAAATGAATGCTGTTTTGCGATCTTTTGTATGAAAATGGAGGCAATACAATAAAAAAAGTACACATTCAAGATACAAAACTCATTAACTTATACAAAGAGCTTTTTTTTTGCAGGAATTATGCACACAGGTTAAACTGCATAAAAGTTAATATGTGAAGCAGAGCTCATTTTATACTCAGTCTCTGCATATTCTGCCTGAGCCACATGGAAATGACAAGCCTACCGTGAGTGTTACCAAGAAAGTCAATGGCTAAGCAGTGATTTAAAACCAATTTCCTCTGGCTTCCAGGCTTCATCTCTAATTACTATGCCACACCGTCTCCATGTACAAACCTTTTCATGCCCCAGTTGCTCACAAACACATCTTAGACTGTCTGCAGATCTTAAAGATGTGTGGCCTTTATTATATTCATGTAATCATAAGGGGATAAAGTAATAATGATTTTATATATACATATATATGTGTGTGTGTGTATGTGTGTGTGTGTAAATAACGCACAAAAACAAAGCCAACGGAAAAGCTAATCGGTCATACATTGAGCAGAGACTGGTGTCTATTTCTACCGTCTATTTGTAATTTTTTTTTTCTTCTTCATGTCACATCATCTTGTTATGAGCTTGCATTAAGCCTGGCTTGGCTTAAGAAGTTTTCCATGTCATCCCCTCAGGGCAACTGATTATAAGTTTGACCTTTTGAGATTCGGTGTATTTCCCACTTAATCAGTGCTGGAATGAGGCATTCGCTAAGTAGGATCTATAGGATCCCTATGGGAAAAGCGAAGTCATCTAAAAAATAATGAGTTTCCCCCTTCTGAGCTATATCATCAGCTCAAGATAACAGGCTTGATCTCAGCTACACAAATGATAATGCACCATGCAATCCTTGCTTTATTCAGAAATAGGAACACAGAGCCCCTCACTTGCCTTTTTTTAACAGCATGAAATGTAAATCGAGCTGTGGTATGGGCAAAATGCTTCAATTGGCATTTTCTGATACCTTGGTGTTGTCCGCTTAAAGATGAGGTCTAGTGAGACTTTTTGATGCCACATAGCCTGTGTGATAATTGGTTCCCCTGTTGCCGGGGCAATGAGGAGCATGGGATCATCTCCTCTTTGTCTAGTTAAAGTGACATGCTCAGTGGTTTAGAGATAATCTAACTAAGCACCCCTTTCGGTCATCAGTCACTATCCTAATAGCTGATGCTGATGTATTGTTTATCCTTTTTTTTCCCTATGTCTTTCCTAGACGTTCTCTCTAAATGGTTTTCATTTAATGGATCTAATTTGAGGCACAAAAAGAAAGAAATCAGTGGAGGGTTAATTTAGATTTCTTCAGCTGTCCAGCAGTAAGCCTGTTTTAAACAATGCTTGGAGCTTAGAAAGTGTCTGTCATGGCCTATGTAACCTGGTAAACGGGAAGCTAGGTCATGAATTCTAATCTTTATTTACTTCTGTCATTGATATAACACAGAACATCAGCCTGGTAATTCTTATAATGATGTGAACTACTGCGGGTTAAACAACATTTTTTGACATGCTTCTGTGAATAATATCCTTTCAATTTCTGTCTTGTTGCATGCAAGGCTGTAGAGAAAGACTTGACTTTTTTATTTATTTAGAATAAAGTGTGTGAAAAGATTGTCACGTATAGATTATAGATGTTGAGTGTAAAAGCCTTCCTTGTTTACCGAAGTCTTAAAATCTATTGATTAATTACAAGCATTATTATGAAATTGAGAAATGTAAGATCAGCGCATTAGATAATTTATCAAATTTGACTCTTTGATGTAGTCCTGAGCCCTGCCTCACAATTTTAGTGGGCGATTTTCATTTGCTAGCTTATTCACTGTCTTTATAGAGTTTACACATTCTCTCATGTCAATGTTTTCTTTGCCCCAGTTACTCCAGATTCCATCCACCTCATAAAATATGTGTTGTTTGGAATTTATGAGTCTCTTAATTATCCCAGTAAGAAAGAGTATGTGTTAGGGTGGACTGGCACATTGAAAGGTTTTAAAACTAGATTGGTACACCTTTATGAACTTGATAACTGTGACATTAAGGCATTGCCATTTGAGTCATTTTTGACTATGATATGCAGGGCTTGGCACTTCTCAATTTTTAGTTATCAGCACACTTTGCCAATCCACATGCTGTCTTGCTTAACCTAATACAAAAGACTGGTTTGTGTTTCAATGTACGGTATGTACAGTAACAGTTTAAGAAATGTTTTGATAAGAACGGGGCATCGTTCACCATTCTTACTAAAATTTTATTAAATATCAACAGGAATGGAATGCCCTAAAACTCCCAGTACCTATCACGCAGCTTGGTAACTTATTGAATATTCTTTATTTTTTTATTTAACGAGAAATAAATAATTGCTAATTACTGGTTTCCTTCTTAATTTTAAAAACTGCAATCATGTCATCTGGTAATTTCTTTTTTTCCTAATGTGGAAATATAAAACTAAAAGAAATATTCAACTTACTAAAATAACGAATGAGTGTTTTATTTTTGTTTTTTTGCCTTTCCTCTCTTTATTCTGTATGTGAGTTGATAATATAGTGGAATATTTTAGGTTTACTGAAGCATGATGAAAATAATTGGATGCAAATTAGTTAAGCATGGAATAGTATGGAAATCAAAAAACACAATGATTAGTGATCCTGAATCATGTATCCACCATACTGGTTCGATTTCTACACCCTATGGATGTTCATGAATGCTTGTTAAGGGATAAACAAATTGTCCAAGGATTATTGTGAGGATCAAAACACCAGGAGATGGTGAAGAAAACAAGATTTAGTCAGAAGTAAAAAAGAAAGCCTCTAACCAGAAAGTATGGATCACGAATGCATAAGCCAAAAGACAAAAATCAAGGATGTAAGAGGGAGTCAGAAAACCAAGAATCAACCTAGCACAAGGATCTATTTGGAAATAGGTTAGCTATGTTAAACCAAACATTGTTTTATCCATGAAGGAATACTGAACATTGAAACTGCTGCATATTTATAGTGGTACCACTGCAACTGTAGTGCATCAATAAAGGTGATATGTTAATTCCAATGGTATTCCATAAAAAGTAAAAACAAGACATAAATCAATACAAACCTTTCAGAACAAGGACAAAATTAAAAATAAGACAACAAAATCATGACTTGCATTTAAAAAACCCAAAATATAGAACAGTATGCCCATAAAACCTAATATTATTACAGTACTCTACAAGTTCTCCCGTTTCTGCACAGGTTTTCTTCAACATTATCAAAGATGTGCATGATGAGTTAATTCCTTATTGCAGTCTGGCTGTCTGTGAGATGTGTGTGTACTTGATTGCCTAGGGCACTGTCCAAATTCTATCTAAACAGCTATAGCATCCCATATATATCTGTGCAGCTACTCTATAAATTGCTAGAGAATCTAATTTTCTCTTTCCAACAAGTCTTTTCTTTATTTTTACAAAGTGCATACAATTACTTAGAATACTGTTTGCCCTTTTACAAGATAACCACCAAGACAACATCCACAACCACATTATGTCACCATATGCACCTACAGGCCACACGCTCTATGAAGCTCAATAATGACTAATTTGTTCACTTCATAACTTTGCAACTCAACGTGAAAAAAAAAATTAATATAAAAAATTAAGCAGATCAGATTCAGATTCACCAGAAATTTCATTGTTTTTATCTCTAGTCACTCATTCGTTTGAAATTTTTTAATCCCCTTTGAATAAGCAGCCTTCATTGTACATGACAATGCTGCAGAAACTTGGAAAGCCTGAAGGCATATTTTCACAGACCTTTCCTTCTGCATTCCCCTTCAGATGCAGACTCATCTTTTCAACATTGAAGATTTTTGCTGGTAATTGTTGAAGATGGCATCAATTCCATTGCTACCAATGTGACGTCTCTTTCTCATCGGCATGGTAATCGCTTCTGTTGTGGAGGTCTGGAGGATTTAAGTTGATGGGTTAAATGCAGTAAGCCAGAACAATGAGGTACAGGTAGAGAATGAATTGTTTTTTCCCCTTGTCCATGTTTGAACCTGACAACTTGTTTGTTCACACCATAATTCATTCAGTAACCTCATTCTCTCAAATAAAAATCCTCTTTTAGTTCATTTGTAGCAATTACACCCTTAACATTTACAAATTTCAGGCAGATTTGAGAAAATTCTTTAAGCCTACACAGAAAAAAATCTAGTATTAATGGGAAAACAACAAACACGAACTCAAAATAATTAAGAGTATAAGAATGATTCAAGATGGTTGACCTTCTGGTACTTCTGCCAGAAAGAGATGGGTCCAGGTGGACAAACACTAGAAGTAACGCCAGTGGTGTTACAGCTGTCAATCTTCTGGGGCCTCATGCATAAATAACGCTGTGCGTAGAATTAACACTATAACATGGCACTCAGACAAAAGCGGAAATGTGCTTACACAAAAAAAAATCCAGATGCATAAATCTGTGCGTTTGCTTACTTCCACGTTCTTCCACTACATAAATCCCGACCAGTGTGAAAAGAAACATACGTGCACGCGCCTGCTGTCCCGCCCCATCTCCTCCCAGAATTATGCCTCTTTGAATATGCAAATCAATATAAATAGCCCTTAAGCTCAGCATTCTGTTAAAAGGCAATGGCAAAAGCATGGGGAGAAATAGAAGTTCAGCAAATACCAAGTGGAGGCAAAGAAAAATGTACTATTTGTTGGTTTAAACAGTGGTATAATCAACAAAAGGAAGTTGATCAAGTGACATAGAGTGTCAGAGAAACTCGAAAGCTCAAGTTCCCAAAATAAAAAAGAAGTTTTCAGATATCAAAGTCGCCGTGAAAAGGCGAGTCGTAGCCCACCGTCTGAGTTTCATATGAAAGCTTATTAGGATACAGAGAAAAAAAAAAATAGGCACACAGTGGGAAAAAGCACGAAATGTCAACTTTAATCTTGAAATTTCCACTTTAATCACATAGTTTATTTTGTCATTAAAGTAGAACATCATAAACTTCATCTTAAAATCGTTTATTTTACTAGTTTCTCAAATCCCATCGTAACTAAAGCAGCAAGTTAAATGCTTTGTGTTATATTTGATCTTCTATGTGCTCTATGTGTGTGAATCATTACGTGCTTCTGGGCTTTCTCTTCCGCCAACAGAATCCATTCCATTCGTGATATTACAGCTCTCTGAATAATTAAAATACTGACATGTATACTTGATATAATTTTCATGATGATAGGAGTTAAAGCATGTTATTAAACATGGGAACACGGTGGCACAGTGATTGTTAATGCCTCATGCAAGATGCTTGCTGCACCGTGTGCTACCTTCAATGAAATAATTTATTAAAGCAGTACTGTCTCTTTCAAACATACAAACCCTCAATTCCTGTCCTTACTTTACTTTCTTCAAATACCCAAACTCCACACAATCAGCTCTGTAATAGACGTTAAGCCATCTGTAAGCTTAGAACACCGATTCTTCAAAACTTTTAAGGAACATTGAAATATCTTCGTAGTACATGTTAAATTATTCTATCCATCCAGTGTCGCGCCAGTCCCAGCAAGAATACAGCGCAAGGCAGGAACAATCCATGAACGCAAGCTTATTTATTAACAATATAGATTATAAATTAAGTTAAAGTTTTATTTTGCTGCATTTCATCTTAAAAATATCGTCATATGTAAATACGTGCTTTATAAAGTGGCTCAGGTTGTGCAATATTATAACTGTATCGCAAGTTTACAGTGAGGTAACTGTACTTATAAGTACAAACAGTTCTACAAGGAGCACTTGATGAACTGATTGAGTGCGTTTATAGTTCTTGGGGTGAAACTGTTTCTGAACCGCGAGGAAAGGCTCTGCAGCGTTTGCCGTATGAGAGCAGTTCAGTAGACAGCATGGCTAAAGCAGCGTATGCTTGATGCTGTATACCGATAATTCTCCTTCCGATCAGCTGCTGTACAGCTGTGACTCCCCACTCAGATACAGTGATATAAATGTTCCGAGTGGTGCAATGAGAGTAATATGGAAAAAGATGATCCGCTGTGGCAACCCCTAACAGGAGCAGCTGAAAGAAGAAGAATAAGGTGCAGTGAGAGTAACAACGCTAAAGCAGCTATTGTATTTAGAATAGTTTGACCATTCTGTGGACCATTATATTGTTACAGGTTAATTAAAAAAAGATGCATTAAACTAATAAACAATATGTGGTTAATTTCAGTGTATTTATAAAGCCGCGTCAGGGATGTGGATCTAAAAAAGAAAGGAAAACCACACTGGAACAGTAGCACTGCTTTTAAGCTGGATGCCACCAGTCTGCAAAACTGAGCGCAGAACTTGCGTACGCCATGGTATGAGCTACCGTGATAATGTGCCTGACTTTACGGCAAGTTTTGGTTTTATACATCGCGATTTGAACGTGGAAACATTCTTACGCACCGTTTATACATGACGCCCCTGGTCTGCAGAGGGAGGAAAAGAAAAGGCATTAGGGGACAGTGCCAACCCCTGGAGTGGAAATTATAATCACTAGAGCCCTTATACTGTACCCATGTGCCCACATGTGATACAAGTACACAACAATATTATTGAGGTACATGCTATATACAGTATATGTACACTTCTTGCTGTATATCTATATTATTTGTAAAGCAATGATTAATTACGAAAATGGCAAGAACTTGAAATTAAAACTAATCGTAATTATTTTATAAAGTCTGGTAACTTAAACAGCTGTATATAAATGCTTAATGTAATCCTGAGTACATTTTGCTTAGCAAATGTAGATATAAACTAAACTGATAAAAATAAAATATACCTACAGTAAAAAAAAAAGAAGCAGATAATATTTTTTCTATTCATCATAATATCACCTGCAGTGCCTGTCAACCCATCTTCCCTATTTTTATCCAGAACACATAACAATAAAATAATTGTCATCACAGCATGATGCAAGTATAATGGAAACTGTACAGAATACAACGGCCTAGAGACTTCCTTTGAGTGTAAACTTAACAAATCTTCTTCCAATAAACACATTACTAACAATGTTCATGACCATATTTTGTTTCATCCAGAAGTCTGCCAAAAAAAATTAAAGGATAATTGCCTTGAATGATTAAAATGAATCTGTGCAAGAACTATATATGTAATTTACCATGATTACAATTGTTTTATTAATAGATAAATGTAAAAGTGTATGTTATTAAAACAAACAACTCTGATCACTGAATGTCTAAATGAAAGGTACTATTTTAAATTCTATATGTTGTCATCTGATTTGGCTATTAACATCCAAGGTTTTGGTTTCATTTTAACCTATGTGTGCTTTATTCTATAGGCTAGCTAACCTAACCTCAGATGAAATGGCTGTGCTAAAAATAAATTGAAATGAAAATGTTAATTTTTTGCTGTGTATGTATAGTATCCTCCTGGGGCAAAAGCTTGTGGGAAGAAGTTACCTGTGTCAGATATTATTAGAAAATGATAGTCAAGCAGACTGAACATAGACCATGGCTTTTGTAACTATTGGATTTGTATGTACAAGCATTAAAATTATAATAATATTCTGTATGACTCTTAGTAAAATAATGTGCAAAACCAAGATTACTTTTTAAGTCAAAAAGTTAGATGTAGTAAAAGATACATTGATTTCCACTGCACTACAACAAATAAAACTGAAAATTTCATTAGAAGGCCTACTTGATAGAAATGAAAAACAAGAGGAGTAGATTCACTTTGGTGAGTAATATTCAATAAATGCTGTCTTAACCTGATTTTTAATTGATTTTTGGTTTCCCCAATATACAGCTGGTTACAGTGCAATCATGTTATATAATAGATACAGTTGGAGGTTTCAAAACCAAGGTGGTGTATTGTAATTTGATGTAAATCTGATGGTTTCTAATTGTTTTATAGGTGTCCTAGAAATTACTCTAAGCCTTTTGTTTCTTTCTTATTGCAGGCTGTTGTGTTGGTAAGTTACTTTTGCCTAAATAGCCTTTTAGATATTTATTTCTTCTGTAGGCCACAATGACATTATGATCATTTAGTAAATTTGTTTATTCCTTAGATGTTTTAAAATTTTGTTTCATAACTCTATTTGCCTCATTTATCTTCTTGGGTAAGCATGTGAAATTGTTTGTGGATAGACCTCAAGAAGGATCTTGTATAGTATTCTGGTTGCTTCCCAAAAATGTTCCACTTTTCTGCAGATTCTTTTAAATCTCAATAATTAAGACTTAATTATTCCTCTGAAAATATGTTTGGGATGAAAACTTTGTTTATGAAGAAGGTTGCATGTGTCTGTTTTTCTAAAGAAAACTTTGGTCATCAGTTGTTCATAAGCTTTAAAAATTATCGTGTCAAGATATTCAACTTGTGTAAGTTAAATCTTTGCTTTAAGAGTGATCTTTTCCAATGGTTATTCAGGGCGTATACATATTCTTCAAATTCCTCAAGAGAATAATCCCATATTTCCCAAATGTCATCCAGATATCCAAAATATTTTGTTGATTTTAATTGACACTTTAAATGTATTCCCCTTTCTTAATGAGCCATAAAGATATTTGTGTATGCTGGTGCAAATTTCTTGCCCATAGTTGTTCTTTTTATTTGGAGGAAAAAATGATTATTAAATTCAAATAATTTCTTTTGAGGAAAAGTTCCAAAAGCTGCATTATATATAGATGGGGTCTATTCTTTTCTGGGTTTTCTCTTAAATGTTTATTAATGATTTCTAGATCTTTGTCAATGTTGATGTGAGTATACAGATGTACTGAAATCCATTGTAAATAAGAATGTTGATTTTAGGACTGGTACTCCTCTAATTTTTGAAATGAAACCATAAGTATGTTTTATGAAACCATAAGTATGTTTTTACTCGGTTGGATTGTTGAAAGCAAACTTAAATGGTAATCCAGAAATTCTGCCACTGCATAAGATTCCCTTTCACATTATGAAACCTGTTGGAATCTGGAGAGGGATTATAGAATTTTAATAAAATATTTTTAATTAATACATGATCATTTTTACAGTTTAATATAAGCATAAATGTAAATGAACTTGAAACAATGGATTATTAAAAGCATAGGGAAAAGGACTGGAGGTATTGAAAGGGTTAACTATTTGCGGCTTAAACCTTGGGTATGTGAGACTTTTGCCTCATCTAGAAGGAGCCACTAAGATAGCTTCTAAGGTTAAAATGAAGTATATGTGTGATGAACACCCACTTAAAATCTGAGAACAAACCAGTAAGAAAGCCCAAATACTCCTATTATGAAGTAGTGATAAGATAAATGGGAAAACCTGTACGACACCCTATTAACGAGGTGATGTTTAGAATAATGGAAGAATCAACATGTATATGAAGTTACTGGTAGCTGTAGTCGATTGGCTAAGATGATAGAATTCTGCATATTAAGAGTCAGATGACATGATGTATTAGATAAGGTAATGGTAATAGGAAAGTATAAATGGGAAATTACTAGTTTCAGTTTTCTCCGAAATTTGCGGATATCTGCCGAAAATTTTTCAATGGCATGTAGGCTCTGGTTTGGAGTAGGGCTACAAGTTAATCCTCTTGATAATAATTTGGAAAGATTTAAAACATTATGTGTTTTGGTCATTCTGATTTATTCATCCCAAATGATGTTGTTTTCAGGATTTATTAGTTTAAATATTCTAGCCAGATATTTAGTACCTTTAGTGCTGTTTCTTTAGTCCAGTGGATTTTGTCCTTTTGTACTGTAAAAACTTTTTTTCTAGAAGTGTGGATATATATTTTTCATAGTGATTTCTTTATTGATGTGGTCCAGCATTTGTATTTCAGAGAAGGATAGATGACTGGAGTAATTGATTTCTTGGTAAACTACCTGTGTCTGTGGGAAAAAACTTTGAGATTTTAGTAAGACTTTGTAGTTGTTTAGTTATTGTTGGAAGGTGTTGCAATATAAATATACAGTATACACTTGTAATAAACTGTTAAAGATTATTCGATATTAACTAAAGATTCCACAACACACACACACACCTAGCAGATCCTAACAGATAACTATTTAAACATTACTGAAAATACATATTTTTATTTGGGAAAAAAAAAAAGTTTTTTTACAAATATATTTCAGTGTATTAACAATATGATAAAATATTACACCGCTTAAATAAACTTGATCACATTTCTACAATTGATTTTTTACTATGCTTATCATATAGATGTGTGTTAATTCTTTTACGTAATGCACTAAGCAAGAGCCTTGTAAAGGGTTTGTTTTTGCCTTGTAGCCATTGCTGCCAAGGTAGTGTTTGGTATCCAAGATAACCCAAATTAGATTAGTGGGCCAAGAATGGATTAATAAAGTAACAAAGCAAAATATATAACACAAAACTTCTAAACATATTAAGACTCACTATGTTACATACAAAACCATATACAATTTACATACATACTGTTCAATTTACATAAATCTGATAATTACTGTTAAATTAAAGAACCTCCTTAATGTTACATACATTTTGACATGTGTTGAACCCTTTAAATAAAGAGCACAATTTTCTTTGAATAATTAAAGGCTTTGTTGTTTCAATTCAGACGTTGTCAAAAGTGACATTTCTAAACATTTTTATGTTGTATTCTTTGTTGAGTATGTTTGAATCATCTTTGTGCAGTATTTCAAAAAATTAATAACAGCAAACAAAATGTCTTATGACTTTTTGTTCTTGTCAGACATAATCAACAGAGCAACACAAAGCCTATTCACATGGCTTTCTTTTCTTATGGTAACCATTATTGTAATTATCTACATTATAAATCTAATGAGACTGCAAATGAGGTCATGTGTCATAAACTGAGACTTGGTGCTAGAAACCAAGATCAAACAGTGGCAGTGATAATGCACAAATCATTTATATTCATTAAGCAAATCAGAGGCAGAAACTGTGCAACATTAGGGGAAAGATCTGATGCTAAAACTATTATTTGAAATCTTAATTTATTTTAGATCTGTAATGGACAGATGCTAGCAATTCACTATAAAAAAAATTAAAACAAAAGTCAAAAGCTCTTCTTCTGGAGACATTTTACTAATAAGCCTGAATGAGTTCTTTTGAATGTAATGTATTAAACGGCTGACACATTTCATGAGATGCATGAATCTGACACGTGTTTGCATATGAATACAGATCAATCTTATTTTTGTGAGAACAATTATGTTAAAATGTAAAGGTCTTAAAACAAACAAGTAAAAGCTTGCAATAAAAAGGGAATTTTTAAAAAATTATTTATTTATTTTTAGTAAAGTAAGATTAACCAGTACGGTGAACGATATGATTTCTTTTGTGGTTTTAGCATTGTTCTGAGAATGAGATCCAGGAGTACACAACATAAAGAAGTGGAAAGTCTCCTTTTAATAGTTTTTTATTTTTGTGTGTTATCTCTAGCAAGCCAGAAGTTCAGCTAAATTACATTAGGCTGAATGACAGTAAGAAATTATATGCAATGAGAAATCCCTAGGCCAAGAATTTCAAATATTATGCAACTTAGCATATAGGTAATGCACTTACATTGCCTCAACATTAATAATGTGTTTGGGCTTCTCGTAATTTACCCTGCATCCCCTGGCTCTCTGTCTAATCATTTTGTAATGAGCTTGGGAGGATAGGTCACCAGTTGTATAATGTATTCAGTTTTAGTGTGCCACAGATAAAACATTTAGGTCCTTAGCATTTTATAATGAGTGGTAAACTACATGCCAAGAAATTAAGTCAAGGCACCCAGCTGGGTAGTGTTTAGGGCCTGTGCTCGCCATGACTTTTGCGGTGTTGTCTGTCAAACACTACAAAGTCTTTAAGAAGAGTCAATCAAAAATAGACTTTTAGAAGAATTATAAATAGGGCAGTGCTACATTATTGTTTTGTTGCAGTTTTATTAATATTTAAGGAATGTGAATGTGTTTGTCTTTTTCATCTTATTGCTAATAAGGAGTCAGTAAAAATCATTAATGCAGCTGTTTTAAGACTAAAATAAGCAATTAAACTAAGCTGAAAGGGCTGCTCATGAATCAAGTGGGTTAGAACAAAACCACTGTAGCCACTCTGGGCCACCAGAACCAGTATTGCCCATCCCCTTATTTAAAGAGTATGAGTCTTAGACAGTCAATCAATTAAATGAAGTTAATTGGCTGGTCACTAATTAAGAAAATGGTTAAGAATGAAAACCTGTAGCTACTCTGGCCCTCTAGGATGAGAGTTGGGCACCCCTGGTGTAGAAAGTTACGGGAGTTTCAATTCAAGAGCTGGCAGTTCAATTCTAGGCTTTGCCTCAATGTGTAAATTTAAGTAAGTCAATTTGAGCATCAGTAGTAAAAAATATCTGCAGATTGTTCTGATGTATCTGAGATCTTGTAAGTATCCTTGAAAAATATATTATATTAATTTTTACCAATAAGTCAGTACTAATTAAAGCAGGTATGGAAATAAAACTACAGATCTATGAAGCAATACAGTATGTGTCATTCAGAGTCTTAAAGTTTCCCGTGATGGAAGAGTTAATGTAACACAGCTAGTGCCTAACAACCACAGCAGTCAAATCTCATCACCTTCAGCAGAAATAATTTATGGTTTAATCTTACATGCAGGCGTATTAAATTAGTATTACTCATCAGAACTGGCTTATTAATAAAACAAGTTGAATTAGCCACTGGAGAATCATATTTGGAAATTCAATGACAATTCTACATTTTTAATAAGGGCTTGAAATGTTATTGCAGTACATGCGCCATGGAGGAATGTTGTCAAATTTGACATTCATTAATATTTGATGAGAGGAACGTGACAGAGCTGAAAATTGATCTGCGTTTTCTTCTAATATTTGGAGGAGTTCTGAAAGGTAAATAAAATGAGCTAACAAGACATATCAAGTCACGCTTGAATCTTTGATCACCTCCATCATGCTCTGAATTATTCAGTGCTCTGACTCCTTTCAGTTCAATTCATTATAAAACACACTCAAGCAGGCTTTCAATCTTATTAGACTGAAGGCTGAATATTTTATGAAGGATTATTTAATACAAAACGTATCCTGGGCCTACAATCTCCAAAACCAAACAATCTGACGAGAACCATTGGGAGAAAATGTCAATGCTGTGGAGAATCCCAATGCTAAAGTTAAAAAAAGGAAAGAAAAAGGAATCCAATTTTTTGTATTATCTGTATCAATATTAATCATCTTCTGTTTGATTTTGCAACTGATTTTGTAAGTCTAACTGTATTACTCTTGCTTTATTAAAATGTATATATTCTGTACAGGAGATTTATATGTATCCACAAAAATTGCATCATTATTTGGATAGTGCTCAATTAGACTGAGCAAACCAAAACTAAGCAGGTGCCTCCAAATTTTCAAAAAATAGCCAACTTCTATCTTTTGAATCACAGAAGTCAATATAGAGGTGTAACCGTTATGCTAAAAATTCAGTTTTATGTCTGATTTTGCGTAGTCATTTATTTTTTTTTAATAGTTTCATTCATGTTTCAACAAAATGACAAAGTAAAAGGCTTTATATAAAGGCAATTTTCCCAATATATATATTTATTTTTTTTTACCTTGAATGATGCTGCATATTTTAGTTTACTTTTAAATTAAAATGTGGTTGTTAAAATCAAGCACTAGTAAAATTGACACTGTTTTCATTGCATTTTCCTTACACTTCTTGCTATAGTTTGAATTGGTGTGGTAACTTGTGACAAATTAAATTTACTGAAATGTTATTTTCTACTTGTGTCCAGATAAGCTACATTTTTATCTAGCAATATTAACTTTAGTTAACACTTTAGTTTAGCTGCTACAAAAATGTATTCTCATTTACTACTATGCAAAAAGACTTTAACAAACACACCTTTGTGTCTCCATTATACTTAACAAAGAATCAGTAGTTTATTAATCTCTGCAATGTGACTTTCTAACAAAATTTCACTTTGGAGTGGTCTGTGATTGCGCAACTAAGACACACTTCTCTTGATATTGCAGATTTAGTATAAGACACTGTGAATCCTTCATAACAACAAGAATTTGTAATATCATGTCAATATGCCACACTGCATAAAGTTGATGTTTTGTGAGTGTTTTGAAAACCAAAAGAAGCCTTTGTTAAGTTCTTGTTACATAAGGGTAAATGAGTTATAGAGTCATTTTTGTAGTACCTAAACTAAAAGTGTTAACAACTTTTATTTAATTCATTTTTAAACAATGTCCAGTAAGGAAAAAAAGGATGAAATATTTTGAGATCACTGATTGGTCGGTTAAAAGAAAAATTCAGGCATCGATAGAGACATAAATTAGGAAAGGGCACATAAATTTTAAATTTCGTAATGTTGGATATATTGTGTATGGAGGGCTAACAGAGCAAATTCATAATAAATTTATTAAATGTTGTAATGTTAGATATATTGTGTATGGGGGGGCTAACAGAGCAAATTCATAAATGTGTCCCTTTGACAGGTAAATGTAAAAAAAGTGAAAGAATAATGGGATTCTACATTGTTGAGCATTTGGGCAAACTTACCAGGTTGCATTAGCTTTCACAATATGCCTTATTCCAGACACTATAAAACAAGAGTTTGATATATGCCTTACCTCATAAAACAGGAGGCAGGAATTGATCATTATAAGCAAAAGTAATAATAATAATTGATTTTATTTATATAGCACCTTTCCAATGCTCACATTACTTCAGAAATATTCATAGCACAGAAAAAGATCAAATTAGTAATGTTGGATAGAAACTCATATCAAACATTAAACACCAAATAATCTATACTAATAAAAGGCAAAGCCCTCAC
Source organism: Polypterus bichir lapradei (assembly GCA_026402145.1). NCBI lineage: Eukaryota > Metazoa > Chordata > Cladistia > Polypteriformes > Polypteridae > Polypterus > Polypterus bichir. The sequence goes on from JANRMT010062822.1 coordinate 21,231,056, forward strand.
TGACTGACTGACTGACTGACTGACTGACTGACTGACTGACTGACTGACTCACTCACTCACTCACTCACTCACTGACTCATCACTAATTCTCCAATTTCCCGGGTAGGTAGAAGGCTGAAATTTGGCAGGCTTATTCCTTACAGCTCACTTACAAAAGTTAAGCAGGTTTCGAAATTTCGAAATTCTACACGTAACGGTCATAACGGTCGACAACGTCCGCCATGTTGAACTTTCTTATTTATGGCACCATCTTCACGAAATTTGGTAGGCAGATTCCCTGCGCTAACCGAAACCAATGTACTTATTTCGATGCTATGACGCCACTGTCGGCCACCATATTGAACTTTCCAACGTCACTAATTTTCCAACTTCCCATGTAGGTAGTAGGCTGACCCCATCTTCACGAAATTTGGTAGGTGGCTTCCCTACGTTAACCAAAACCGATGTACGTACTTATTTCGGTGGTATGACGCCACTGTCGGTCGCCATATTGAATTTTCCAAACATCACTAATTCTCCAACTTCCCGTGTAGGTAGAAGGCTGAAATTTGGCAGGCTCATTCCTTACAGATTACTTACAAAAGTTAAGCAGGTTTCATTTCGAAATTCTATGCGTAACGGTCATAACGGTCAACAATGTCCGCCATGTTGAACTTTCTTATTCATGGCCCCATCTTCACGAAATTTGGTAGGCGGCTTCCCTGCACTAACCGAAACCAATGTACATACTTATTTCGGTGGTGTGACGCCACTGTCAGCCGCCATATTGAACTTTCCAACGTCACTAATTCTCCAACTTCCCGTGTAGGTAGAAGGCTGAAATTTGGTACTTATTTCGGTGATATGATGCCACTGTCGGCCGTCATATTGAACTTTTCAACGGTCTTTGTTACTTATGGGCCCATCTTCAAGAAATTTGGTACGCGGGTTCCCAACGCTAACTGAATCCTACTTATGTACATATATACGTCCATAGCCTGCAGCTCGGTCACCGTGTGAGGCGGCGTTGGGTCCCCCATCCCAACGCCTCCCACGTTGTTGGCTGCCTGCCTATATAAGGCCGTCTGTTGCTCCAGTCTCTACATTCCCTTCCTTGCTTCACCACGGTATTCACGTCTCCCTGCTGATAACTACAGCCTTTTTATTTAATCCACGGCTTCTCCGCTGTTTTATTGTTCATTTATTACGATTATAGTTATTGTGTAGGTATTTTAGACTTACTTTACATTGTTCAGGTACCCATTTCCTTTATCATTCCAACCGTACCCCCATTAACATGTCTGTCGAGGTGATCACCATCGATCAAAGAACTGTCACTTACCAAGTGGTTTCCATGCCCGGAGATGGCACCTGCCTTTTCCATTCTCTTTGTTACA
>JANRMT010062822.1:21250536-21276646 GCA_026402145.1 Polypterus bichir lapradei
TTGGCCGCCATATTGAATTTTCCAAATGTCACTAATTCTCCAACTTCCCGTGTAGATAGAAGGCTGAAATTTGGTAGGCCCATTCCTTACAGCTTACTTACAAAAGTTAAGCAGGTTTCATTTCGAAATTCTACGCGTAACGGTCATAACGATCAACAACGTCCGCCATATTGAACTTTCTTATTCATGGCCCCATCTTCACGAAATTTGGTAAGCAGCTTCCCTGCGTTAACCGAAACCAATGTACGTACTTATTTCGGTGGTATGACGCCACTGTCAGCCGCCATATTGAATTTTCCAACATCACTAATTCTCCAACTTCCCGTATAGGTAGAAGGCTGAAATTTGGCAGGCTCATTCCTTACAGCTTACTTACAAAAGTTAAGCAGGTTTCATTTCGAAATTCTACGCGTAACGATCAACAACGTCCGCCATGTTGAACTTTCTTATTTATGGCCTCATCTTCTCGAAATTTGGTAGGCGGCTTCCCTGCACTAACCGAAACCAATGTACGTACTTATTTCGGTGGTATGATGCCACTGTCGGCCACCATATTGAACTTTTCAACAGTCTTTGTTACTTATGGGCCCATCTTCAAGAAATTTGGTACACGGGTTCCCAACGCTAACTGAATCCTACTTACGTACATATATATGTCCATAGCTTGCAGCTTGGTCACCATGTGAGGCGGCGTTGGGTACTGCATCCCAATGCCTCCCACGTTGTTAGCTAACTGCCTATATAAGGCCGTCCGTCGCTCCAGTCTCTACATTCCCTTCCTTGCTTCGCCACGGGATTCACGTCTCCCTGCTGATAACTACAGCCTTTTTGTTTAATCCACGGCTTCTCCGCTGTTTTATTGTTTGTTTATTACAATTATAGTTATTGTATAGGTATTTTACACTTACTTTACGTTACTCAGGTACCCATTTCCTTCATCATTCCAACCCCCATTACCATGTCTATCGAGGTAATCACCATCGATCAAAGAACTGTCACTTACCGAGTGGTTTCCTTGCCCGGAGATGGCACCTACCTTTTCCATTCTCTGTGTTACATATTGCACGGCCATATCAGGCTCACTCTTGATATCCGGAAGAACATTGTGTCTTATGTATTGAATGACTGGGACAGGTTCAAGGTGTGGACTGATGACGGTACAGGAGATAATTATACTACACAGGAGCACTAGAAGAGTGAAATGCTTAAGCCCTTCACCTATGGTTCTGCATGTGAGTTGATGGCTGCCGCTGAATTGTTCGGTTGGTGCTTTCAAGTGTACCGAAATGGTCAAATATATTACACCTTTCAACAACCGCCAATGCCTCTTAAACATCTTACATTCACAGGTGACGATTTCAGTAGTGGACACTTTGATGTTTATGAATGTTTAAACTCTCAAAAGCTGGATGTGAAGTTATCGATGAAACCGGTTGTAAGCTTACAACGCTTGACAGATGCCGAATGTCACTTCAACACAAGTCCTGCAAATACTGTCGTAATTGAAACAAACCATGAACCTCAAACTGATTATGACAGCAGCAATCCAAGCTGTGAGATTTGAGACAAGATTACTGTTCACATGGCCAACTGTAAGTTGCATGCTCAAGAGTAAGCTCAGCGCACAGCTTGGTCATGTTACAACCGGATGGCCGAACTCACAATGTGGTATACAAAGAGATCCTTAACAAATAATTATTGGCATATTTTCCCTCAGTTTAAAAAGGTTAAATTTTCTTCTTAATAAAAATTTTAATGCAGTACTTTGCCGCTGCGAAGCGCGGGTATTTTGCTAGTCTAACATAATTCCTTATTCTGTCATGATCCAAATCAAAAAATAAAAATAAAACATTTTTTTAACATCCACCGAACTGTTGACATTATATTAAACTAGTTAATGTTAAGCACGTAAGGGCTAGACAAAAGTCATAGTCAGAAAAAAAAAACAAACAAATGTTGTAGGTAATGTCACACACGTGCGAGTAGGAGGCAGCTAAAGGGCCTGAGTAAGTGTAATGAAACATCTGACCAGGGGGTGGCGGAGTGCGCTGACTGTCTTTCTCAGTTCCCTACAGACCTTTCCCGGGAAATCTTTCAAGGTTCCAGTGCCTCAGAAGACGTCACCTTTGCTAACATCACTTCTAAAGCCGACCCCTTTGCTGACGTCACTTCTGAAGCCGGCCCCTTTGCTGACATCGCTTCCGAAGCCAGCCCCTTTGCTGACGTCACTTCTGGTTCCAGCCATTTTGATGACATCGGTTCCTCTCCAGGCCTTTAAAGCCTCCATCTTGGGCTACTATAGCCAGTTCTAGTTTGGACTCTGTGAAATGCACTGGATATTTATGATACAACAAACCCTTTTGCAGCTGGGAAAAACAATATATGGGTGGCTGCCCCAAACCTTTATGATGTCTTTGGCGTATTATTATTACAGTGGTGTAGTTGGCAGGATGAAGTCCCGGAAGAAACCGGGACACGAACATGAAATCAACCAGGTAGGAAAGTACCGGGGCCAAATTTCTGGGGGGGAGTGCGTTTGGGGGGTCAGGAAGGACTCAGTGTAGACTCCGCTCCTCAAGTACAGCACCGGGCATATAACTTACCAAAGGGAGAGTGTGAAGGGGACATACAGACGTAGGCTGGTTTCTGCGGATGAAACAAAAAGGGCTTATTATGCTCTCTCAGAGGAGCCCATTGGGGCTGAGGCCCCAGATAAATATGGGCTATCCCCAGTCTAGCAGGCAAAAATAATACAAAACTGGGAATTTGATCCAGAGAGATCAATCTAGACACAGGCTATGACCCTCTGGTAGCAGGTGGCCTTATGGCTAAGGCCATTTGAACTATCCACCTGCCAAATAGTACAGCAGGTAGCCTGCTTTATTTTTTTAAAGAGTCTCCCAAAAAACAAAAAACTTTGCCCAGCCAGACTGGGGAGATTTCCATTCTATGGAAGAGCTTATAAAGCTTGTAAAATCACCCATGCCAGTCTCGAAATCTGGGAGAGCAGAACCGTCCTCTAGTGGATTTCCTAGAAATTACGTCCTACAAAATAAGTCTCTTCCACATAAATCGGAGCCTGTTTCTGAGTTCCCAGGTCGCCGGGCATGCAACCTACCCGGGAATGAGGCGGGATGTAGGTGGAAGGGGGGAGATGGTTTGTGTGCTCTTGCCAACTCTCTGACGGTATCGAATACAGGACCCGTAGTCATTAATGGTTACAAAGTCAATGCCTTATTTGATTCCGGCAGCAACATTTCCATTGTTGATTGCCGTTATGTCTTACCGCGACAAAGAATTAAAGAAAAGACCAGTATTAAATGTATTCACGGAGACACCCGGTTGTACAATACCGCCCTGTGTTTCGTAAGTCAGGGAGGATCGCTAAAAAGAATTCCCATGGCGGTTCACCCCAATCCTCCCTTTCCAGCAATTCTAGGGCGGGACTGGTCGGAAAATAAAAGCGGTAAACTATTGACTACTCCCGAAAAAAACTTAGGCCTAGTTATAGAGGAGGATAACTCATCTCAAGCTGTCTCCACGCCGTGTACGCAGCCGGCAGAGAGAGATACAGAAGCCCACGAGGGGAACGGGGAGAGTCCTGGACCATCGCAGGCAAATACGTCATCAACCCGTGCCTCAACGAGTCGGGAGGAACCCCCTCCCCTTGAGGTCAGACCGGATCCCCTCTCTTACATTCACTTTCAGTTTAGACAAACACCGGCTTCTTTTAAAAGGGAGCAGTGGAATGATGACTCCCTAAAATTTGCAAAAAATGCAGTAGTCCTTGTCAACGGCCAACGCACACACCAGCCCATGCCACAAGGACCTCACTTTGTAATAGAAAATGATCTATTATATCGGGTCGCGGAACATGGGGCGGAGGTTCGGAAACTGTTGTAATCCCACGAACCTACCGGTGGCAAGTTTGTGAATTAGCTCAGGCCCACCTCCTTGGAGGCCATTTGGGCTCCGAAAAAACTTTAGAGCGGATCAAGCTCAGATTTTATTGGCCGGGAATTAACGAGGAGGTTTGCCGTTTTTGTATTTCTTGTCCAGAATGTCAATTACGGCAAATTCCTAGGAGGGACCGGGCTCCTCTCGTTCCCCTTCCCTTAGTTGATGTCCCCTTTGAACGAATTGGGGTCGATATTGTAGGACCCTTAGATCCCTCAGCCCAAAGACATAAATATATATTAGTCCTCGTGGATTACGCGACCCGATATCCGGAAGCTGTTCCCTTGCCCTCAGCTACATCTAAAGCAATCGCATGGGAACTAGTGGGAGTATTTGCGCGTTTTGGTATTCCTAAAGAAGTCCTAACAGACCAAGGAACACCTTTTACCTCGGAGACGTTCAGGGAAACGGCCAAGTTACTGAAAATAAAGCACTTAAAGACCGCGGTATATCATCCTCAAACCGATGGTCTAGTGGAGAGGTTTAATCAGACTCTCAAGCAGATGCTTCGCAAGGTGGTCAGCGGGGATGGGAAGAATTGGGATCAACTGCTCCCCCTCGTTCTCTTTGCCTATCGGGAAGTCCCACAAGCCTCTACGGGGTTCTCTCCTTTTTGAATTGTTATACGGACGACAACCCCGGTGTATATTGGATATTTTAAAAGAAGGTTGGGAAGGAGAGGCTCTTCCCTCTACAAATATTTTGGAATATATCGCACAGTTACGCAATAGATTTGGGAAAATTAAACCTATTTTAAAAAGTCATATGGAAGAGGCACAAGCAGCACAGGCCCGTTATTATGACCGTGGCACAACACTCCGAGAATTCCATCCGGGGGCCCGTGTCATGGTATTAGTTCCCACCTCCCATTCTAAATTGCTCGCCCATTGGCAAGGCCCTTATGAAATTAAGGAGAGAAAAGGATTGGTCGACTATTTGGTGAAACAACCCAATCGTAGACCAAGTGAGCGGATTTATCATGTGAACTTGCTGAAGCCATGGAAGGAGAGGGAACCAGATCCCTCCTCCGCTCAGCCCTGCTCATTCTTTGCTCACATAGACACCCTTAATTTCAGCGAGGAATTAACTTATAGACAAAGACGGGAGCTGAAATCAGCTATCCTGTCCGTCTCAGAGGTGGTGAGTGAAAAACCCGGAAGGACCTCTCTGATTGCGCATGACATAGTGACTGAACCAGGGGTTATTGTCCGGGAGCACCCCTATAGACTTCCTGAGGCAAAGAAAGCAGAAGTGGAGCTGGAAATCAAGCGGATGCTGGAACTAGGAGTGACTGAGGAAAGTTATAGTCCCTGGTCCAGCCCAATTGTCTTGGTTAGTAAGCCTGATGGCAGTTGGAGGTTTTGCAATGACTTCCGTCGGCTTAACCAGGTCTCCCTGTTCGATGCTTATCCCATGCCTCGCGTGGATGACCTCCTCAAGAGGCTTGGACAAGCTGAATTTTTGACCACGCTTGACATGACAAAGGGGTACTGGCAGATTCCTTTAACGGACTCTGCAAAGGTCAAGACCGTGTTTAGCACTCCTAGCGGACACTGGCAGTATCATGTTCTTCCACTTGGGTTACACAGGGCTCCTGCGACTTTCCAGCGTCTGGTGGATAAAGTGCTCCAACCCCATAATGCGTATAGTGCTGCCTATCTGGATGACGTCGTCATCTATTCCAGCACATGGAAGGAACACGTATAGCAGGTCACTGTGGTATTGCAGACACTAGGAGAAGCCGGGCTTCGTATTAATCCCAAGAAATGTTTCTTTGGATTAAAAGGGGCTAAATATTTGGGCTATCTGGTGGGTCGGGGTACCGTGAAACCACAGTGTTCAAAAATAGATGCCATTGTAAAATGGTCCCGTCCGCGAACCAAGAGGCAAGTCCAAGCCTTTCTCAGGTTGGCCGGGTACTACCGCCGGTTTGTACCTCAGTTTTCAGAGAGAGCGGCGCCCTTGACTGATCTTACAAAGAAGAGGGCTCCTAATCATGTGGTATGGACTGACAAGGCGGACGCTGCATTTAGTGACTTAAAACAGGCTCTTACGTCAGCACCAATATTAAAAGCTCCTAATTTTTCTCTCCCTTTTATTCTCCAGACGGACGCTTTGGACACAGGCCTGGGTGCCATGCTGAGTCAAAGCGTCGATGGTGTTGAACACCCCGTCATGTACCTAAGCCGGAAACTGTAAGGTCGGGAGACCAGGTATGCAGCGGTGGAAAGGGAAGCCCTTGCGATCAAATGTGCAATTACGCGGTTGAGGTACAACCTCTTGGGCCGGGAGTTCACTCTGGTGACGGATCATGCACCCTTACAGTGGATGGCCCTTCACAAGGAGTCGAATCCACGGGTCACTAGGTGGTTTCTTGACCTTCAACCTTACAAGTTTTCACTAATTCATCGTAAGGGTTCTCTCCATGCCAACGCTGATGCTCTCTCTCGTGCCCACGACCTCTCGGTGCAGGACGCCCGACCCGATGGGTCTGGGCTGAGGGGGGAGGCCTTGTCACACACTTGCGAGTAGAAGGCAGCTAAAGGGCCTGAGTAAGTGTAATGAAACATCTGACCAAGGGGTGGCGGAGTGCACTGACTGTCTTTTTCAGTTCCCTACAGACCTTTCCCAGGAAATCCTGCAAGGTTCCGGCACCTCAGAAGACGTCACTTCCGAAGCCGGCCCCTTTGCTGACGTCACTTCTGAAGCCGGCCCCTTTGCTGACATTGCTTCCAAAGCCGGCCCCTTTGCTGACGTCACTTCTGGTTCCGGCCATTTTGATGACTTCAGTTCCTCTCCAGGCCTTTAAAGCCTCCATCTTGGGCTACTATAGCCAGTTCTAGTTTGGACTCTGTGAAATGCACTGGATATTTATGATACAACAAACCCTTTTGCAGCTGGGAAAAACAATATATGGGTGGCTGCCCCAAACCTTTATGATGTCTTTGGCGTATTATTATTACAGTAATAAGTCATACAGAAAGAACAGATATTTTTCACAGAATCAATCAAAACTGAGGGTCAGGAAAAGCAATGCTTAAACCCAGAAATTTTCACTAAAAATGGAGCATCTTTAAAGAATTGAGGAAACCAGATTCTTAATCAGAACATGTGTCACAATATGTGAATAACAGCCATTTTATTATCTTAGTGAGGTCAGAATCAACACTTTAAAGATTTAGGTACAGATGAACTGTATTTAAATGAAAGATCAGCTGAAAAGTAAAAATAGTCTCAACATATCTATTCATTATGTGCCCAAGTAGCTGAATAAATAAGAACTGAACTCACACACAAGCATAAAGTCAGAAAAATGCCACTAAAAAGTTACTTACATTTAGCTTCTTAGACGCACAATCTTCTTGAAATAAACATTTTTTAGGAAGGATAGACAGAACAAAAAAGGAAGGAGGGTTTTCTGTTTTTGTCAAACAGAACTGAAATGCAAGTCCTCTTCAGTTGGACAATGAGCCCCATCTTAGTGAGGACATGCGGCTTCGCCTGAAAAGCATTAGGAAAGGAGGTCTTATTTTAGGTGTTTGTTACAGACTGCCAAATGCAGACAGTAATTTCAACACACATCTTTTTACTAAATAAAATGACAAGTTTGCAGGGGATATTATGGTCATGGGGGACTTTAACTACCGGTGGAACGCAAGAGCAGGAGATTTTAGAAATAATCAGTGACTATTTTTTAAGTATGTTAAAGCACCAATGCAGCATGAAGCCTGTCTAGATTTAGTATCTTTTAATAATCAGGATAGAATTGAGGGTGTAAAGGTGATTGACCTCCTAGGGTCAAGTGACCATAATATAATAATTCTCAGAGTTTTGGAAGAGTGTGGATGCAAAGACAAAAACTGTTAAGTTCAACTTTGCTAGGGCAAATTTTGAGCAGATGCAGCAAAGTCTATGGAGGATCGGCTGGGATAAGCTTTTAAGTGTGGCAATGGGGCAGGTTTAAAAATGTTTTACATGTAATGCAGGAGAAGTACATACCTAAATTTGGAATTAGTAGGAAATTTAAAAAACGCTGCAGTGGGTTAATAAAGAATTAAAAAAGAAGCTGCAAAGGAAAAAACAGCTGTGCAAGGCGTATAAGATTAATAACCGCAACATGAATCGTAGGGTGTATAAGAACATGAGGGGAATTATTAAGAAGGTTATGAGGAAAGCTAAAAGACTGTGAGAGAGGAATATTGCAGATCAGACGAAAAACAACCTAAAGAGATACTTTCAGTATTTTAGTAGTAAAAGAACAGTCAAGGAGGAGGTGAAGTGCATCAGGAACAGTAAAGGGGAATTAGAAAATACAGATAGTGAAATAGCAGATAACCTAAACTCACATTTTTCTGAGGTCTTCACAAGTGAGGAAGTAGATAATCAAGATAAAAGGGACTACTAAGGTACTGGGGGATTTAGAAATTGTAAAGGGAGAAGTACTGCTTAGACTAAATCGGCTGAAATCAAACAAATATCCAGGACCAGATAAAATGTACCCTTGAGGTTAGCAAGTACTTATATAAACCCTTGACAAATATTTTAGGACGTCACTGTGCACTGTGGAGATTCTGAAGGACTGGAAAATGGCAAATATTATCCCTTTATATAAAACGGGTGACCAGACAGATCCAAGGAACTATAGGCCAGACAGCTTAATTTGCATCGCAGGAAAGTTAATGGAAGAAATTATTAAGGGTAAGATTGAGCAGAACATTGCAAGTACAGGAGACTTCTGAACAGTCAGTATGGGTTTAGAAGAGGGAGGTCATGTTTTACTAACATGCTGGAATTCAATGAGGAACCAACAAAATGTTATGATCAAAGTGGATCATACAATATCATTTATCTGGACTTTAAGGAAGCATTTCATAAGGTGCCACATGAGCAGTTGGGGATCAAACTAAAGGAAGTGGGAGTTCAGAGGGTGATGTTGGTAGATGGGTCCAAAATTGGCTCAGTACAGGAAACAGAAGGTTATGGTGCAAGGAGACTTATCAAAATTGCCTGATGTTAAGAGTGGTGCTAGGGCCGCTGCTTTTTTAATACATACAGTATAAATGATTTAGGTAGGAATATAAGTAACAAGCTGGTTAAGTTTGCTGATGACACCAAGATAGGTGGCTTGGTAGATAATCTAAGATCCATTGAATCATTGCAGAGTGACTTGGACAGCATACAGATCTGGGCAGATTTTTGGCAGATGAAATTTAATGTCAGTAAATATGAGATATTATGAACACACCAATGGGAGGTCTGAAAATTGAAAGTACTCTTTATAAGAAACATTTAGGAGTCATAGTGAACTCTACGCTATTGACTTCCATTCAGTGTTCAGAAGCCATTAAAAAGGTTAATAGAATGTTAGGTTACATATCACAATGTGTAGAATACAAGTCCAAGGAGGTGATGCTCAAGCTGTTATAACACAATGGTGAGACTTCATCTGGAGTACTGTATGCAATTTTGGTCTCCTTTCCAGACTGCAAAAAGGACAGATTAGAGCAACTAGGTTGATTCCAGGGTTATAGGGTTTGAATTTTGAAGGAAGATTAAGACAGCTGAACCTTTTCAGTTTAAGCGAAAGAAGATCAAGGGGAGACATGATTGAAGTATTTAAACTTATAAAGGGAATTAATACAATGGATTGGGACTGTTACTTTAAAATGAGTTAATCAAGAACACCAGGGACACAGTTGGAAACTTGTTAAGAGTAACTTTCGCACAAAAATTAGGAAGTTTTTCTTTACACAGAGAACTACAGACCCTTGAAATAAGTTACCAAGTAGTGTGGTAGACATTAGGACTTTAGGGATTTTCAAAATTAGACTTGATGTTTTTAGAAGAATTTAAGTGGATAGGACTGGCAAGCTTTATTGGGCTGAATGGTCTGTTCCTGTCTAGATTTTTGTAATGTTCAAATTACATACTATGGTCATAGATGACCCGTGGGGTGCCAAAAGTAAAAAATCACCCAGAACCCTCAGAGCTTTTTAGAGCCCATGAATGTTACCATTAACAGGATACACTTGGGAAGCTCTCTTCATCTTCCCAGAATTTCATTGTGGCAAGCAGCCTACCTATGGCAGGGGACAGTGTCACAAAGCGCCACCACAGAGCACTGAAAAAAAACACACAAAAAACCAATAAATAGAATTCCATTTAATGAAAATAATCAGTTTCTTCCTTCCCTTCATATGAAGTAATGCCAGTGATGCTAGTATGTTGGCAACAGAGAGATTAAAGGCATTCTCCACCCAAAAAATGATATTTTTTGTATGATTACTTAACCCATGTAGTTTGTAATGATGGCTGAGAAAAATTTTTCATCTCATGTTTTCTGGCAGAATGAGAGAAAAAATGCCTATGATATAATGGAGTCTAATGGTGACTCGTTCTATGCAATAGAATATGATGTGCAGTAGTGCTTGGAAAAAGAAAAGAAAATCACATTACTCATGTTGCATAACCCACATGTCTTTTATCCAGAATGTATTTTTTGTGAAAATATTATTAACAGTTATTTCCTGGAAAGTCAGTGTTCATAGTGAATAGGAAAGACACAATTCCCATAATTCCCATATTTCTTTACTTTTGAATTGAAAGCCTGCCCCTCTCCCACATTAATTGGTCAGGATTACTGTCTTCAATTCATTTTCTGACAAATAGTATTGTCTTCAGTACTATCTGAAAAAGTATTTTGGGTAAGTATTTTATCCTTTCACTTGAGGAACTCTGATAGAATCAATGGGGATATTTTACAGGATATGTTTTTACACATTTCTGAAAGGTGTACACGTTGACTCCCAGATCACCACTTTATAAAGATTTTTACAGCCTGTGATATTGGATAAATGAAGATACAGTCAATTCTCTGTAGCTGGTATGTACAGAAGAAAATAAATATTTTGAAGATTGGATGTAGGAACCTCCATGGTTCTAATATTTTATAATTTCTTTAAGATTAATGAGGTAATTATGTTTAGCAATGTCACAGTTAAGGACATAAACCCAGATGTGAACTGTAAGACACAGTTAAAGTCTCCTGCCAGTAAAAGTTTGAATAATACAGTTTAGGGAGTAAAGAAAGTAAATAAAATACAAATAAGTTCACTTTTGCCCTGATTGAGTTTATATTGACTGGCCAGAATCAATTTAGTTTCATTACATTTTTTGACTACAATAACATAACAAATCTGACTCAGATACAATGTTTTATTGTGAAATTTAGAGTGAAATACCTATCTGACTCATCCCTATTAAAGTCTTAGTCTTTAAATGTCTCTCCTGTAAGAAGTCAATACCTGTCTAAAATGAAACAGGCATTTGGTTTCTTGGGAGATTACACCTGGGCACAGTTGGAAACTTGTTAAAGGTATACTTCACAAAAGCATTAGGAGGTTTTTCTTCACGCTGAGAGCTATAGACACATGGAATATGTTACTATAGATATTCAAAAAATGACTTGATGTTGCTTTGGTGGAATTTGTTGGGTAGGACTGGTGAGCTTTGTTGGGCTGAATGTCCTGTTTTCATCAACATTTTTTCTAATTTTCTAATGTTCTTTTAGGTTGTTTATTTAGATCATTAACATTCCAAATAATAATATTCAGGGTCTGCTAGAGAAATCTTCTTTATTTTTGGCATCTCCATTTGCTAGTTACATATGGATTTCTTAAGTGATCTTCTAATTTTTAAAACAATTGGTCACCTAGAGACAGGCAGCCCTTTGTACTGCTCAGACTAAGTGGTGTTAACAAGCAAACAATGCACAGTGTGTTCCCAGAGAGAAAATAATGTATACCCAAACACATTTCTAAGTGTTAAGGCTAATTCTAATGATATGGCATAAGTTATATGTTTTGTGCCATTAACACTGGAAGAAAAGCATTTAGTCCTTGTCTGGAAGAGTTTTCCTGTGTTAATTCAGCACGTGTCTGCTTGTCATTAAGTGTTTAAATGAAGATGTGTAAAGGAAAAGAAAACACCATACTCATTTCCTGATATGTGCTTACATTTAGTTGAAGCATGATATGGTTGTGGTTGTTCTACCAGTATGATACCTAGTTTGCTAATTTTGGTGATTGCAATCCTAATGATGTATTAGAGACAGAAATGATACTTAAAGCTCCTCAGCTGATGAAGTGTGCATATTCTTGCTCTCATCTACAGGAATCAAGAAACAGGAAAGGGTGGTTGCTGACTAACGGTGGTATGGCAGCTTTCCATAATAAGTCATTTGGAGAAAACACAGTAGTGTGCAGAATAGGGCGTCTTGGTCTGACATCATGGGGAAAATACGCAACATGTCACATTTTCAAAATATGCACTCTGATCTTCTGTTATGAGGTGAATAAGGGCTATAAAATATATTTGATTTTACTGATGTGCTGTGGATAGCCAGCATTATGCAGTTACAGAAAAAATGCTGGCAAACACAGAAGTGTGCATGAGGATTTGTGGAGCTACATTTCTTGTAACTTCTCCAAAAAAAGTCTTTTTATTCACCATTCTGTTTCGTGATTGTGAAATCCCATGCAAAATTAATTTGAACAGTTACATGAATTATATGCAAAATAAAATCTGGCAGTTTTGCTTATTACTAGTAATAGCTTTAGGGTATTAAAAGACCAACACACATACAGTGTATATAGAAACATAAATAATCAAGCACAAGTGTGGGTACAGGAACTCCATAATCATACATCATCAACAACAACAATTTATTTCTTGTATAGCCCAAAATCACACAAGGAATGCCTCAATGGGTTTTAACTGGCCCTGTTTTTTGACATCAATTTCAATGGATGAAACTGTCTGCTGATGAAGAAGATGTAGGCAGCATTTCCAGACTTTATCAACCTATTTCAAAGTGCCCTCCTTCAGTTGATACACGTAGATTTTGGGAATGGCTCGGTTAATTAGAAGCTCAGACAATTAATGTGAATGTGCCATAGATATGATGCACCCTTCATCTATTGGTTAAATAATAGATGGTTAAATAATGTATTTCAATTAAAATTGTACATTGCACATGTACGTCTCCAGTAAGGTAATCTAAAATGTATCCAAGATAAGACCTTAATTGTGAGCAATATAGGATAGTTGTTTTAAGAATGCTTTCTTTATACTCAAATTATAATTGATAAAAATTCTTTGCTTATTCTTCTATCAGATTAGGATTTACAATTACTCCAGATCCTCTGACGGTTTTAGTAATGCCAGGCTAGATTAATATCTAGCAAAATAAATTAATTTTGAGATCTCAAACTACACTGTTTGCTCTTCTTCATATCTTACTCATTTGAAAGATTTCTATTCAATCTTTCATAACTCAGTGTAAATATTACAACTTATTTTACTTAAAAGTAGTTTAAGAAAGTTTTTCTTTTTGAATTTGGTAATAATTCATTAATGTACTAAAAAAAATAACAACAGCTGTTACGTGTTTTTATGTGTACTGTGTTTTTTTGTTAGCATGAATTTCCAAATCAGGTAAGGGAGTAGCTAATATTCATTGTATTCAATTTGAGCTGACATGAGGAATAATTATATGGAAGCGGAATTAACTGAATTCTTGCTTATTCAGAATATCCAATTCATTATAATGACATCTCTGTATTATAATAAAAAAAAATCCTGGGACGAAACATGACTTTTTCAGAGAGATACTTTCACATCCCACGAGACGAGACTTTGTGCCAAGAGATTTAACCACTCCCAGGGCCGGAAATAAAAGACAAAGAGCAGATGACAAAGAATTCAAAAACATTTGCGCGGTACACATGCAGAGCAGGTTGGAGATAATGAAAGTACTAAAATTTGAAAGTCTCAAAAAATGATAGTAAAGATCACATTAGCACAATCAAATGGAAATTATTACTCAGTGAAATAACGGGACAGCGAAAAGAGATTGAATATATTGTTTGGATTAAATTCTAAGTCAGAGACTTGTAGATCGTCTAATTCGTGTGGCCATCAGGGAACAGTAGTGTTTCTTCCCAATGAAGAATTAAAACATTTGTTGTTTGGTGAAAGTGAAATCCACATATGCTGTCACACTTGGGTCACAGAGTTGCACAGATACACAGGAGATTTTAGAGATAGAAACGTTATTGAAACACTTCAAGCAAACATAAGTCTCTTTCAGGAGTGAATCGAGCACCATGTGTAGTCGGAGGGGACAGTTCCGTCTCTCAATTAAAATCCTCTTCATAGGGGCGCGCCTTGGGAGCGGGACCCCCAACAAGAGCAGAGGATGTCTGGGGCAGAAGAGACACAAAGGCAGTGAGACAAAAGGACAGCTGCTGTACAGGCTTTTAAATGTTCGAAGCGCCACGTGAGATGCGGATCACGTGGCACGGCAACAACAGCAATCCAGCAGCTGATTGAGCAAAGAGGAGGTAAAAAAAAAAACTGTATTTGTTTCTCATTGTATCACCGTTTTAGAGGGGGTTTTGGAGGAGCGACTGTGTCTCCTTGGGGTGCGTTCAGCCCCCCTCTTCACAACGCGAGCAGCAGAGACGCAAAGTGTCTGGCATGTAGCGCAGGCCGGGTTCAGGCAAGCGAAGCGAACAGGGGGCAAAGCCCCCAGTTTATAAGATTAGTAAAATAAAAAATACAGTATGCCTTTCCTATAGTATAATTCATATAGTTAATAATTAGTTGCACCGACTTCACCAACCTCTGCATTCACAATGCTCACAATGAATGGATTCATCTTATTGCCAAGTATGTGAATACAAGTTTTGCTCTGTGTTGTGTTTTGGACTGTTCTTTCTCTGACTGCTTCCCTTAGAACATACTGTCATAGCATGCTGCTAATTACATACATAAACTGTTAGTGTCTTAGGCATAATATTCTTTAATCAACACTTTTTAAATACACAGTAATCTTAGAAGTGATAGCATAATTTAAAATATCACTACCAGTCCTCATATGTCTGCAATGCATAAGATAATTGCATTTGTCCATCATGATTTTTAAAGGCGATGGATAAAGGTGCCCTTATTGGATTCCTATACTGTATTTATTGTTGCAGCTTAATATCATTACAGAATGCCCTTTTCTTGGCAATTTATGCACTGTAATTGCAAGAAATAAACACCTGATAACCTTCATACACTGGCATTCCTGTTCTTTTGGCTCTCTTTCTGTCCTAATTAAAAAAAAAAAAAACTTGCATTGCTTTTATGCTTTTTCCATTTCTTTTCATTGCACTGTCATTTGTTTTGAGTATATTCTACAGTTGTTCCCTAATAAAAACTCTAAACTGTCTATTGAGTCTTTTGTTTGGCTATCCTTTTCATATATTCTTTCTTGAAGGTAAAAAGACAAAGTGTGCTGAAACCAGTTGGCAAGGCTAGCAGTGATGGTAAAATAGGATTACCTGGCAGGCTTTCTGCTGGGCTAGGGTCAGCCACAGCTAGATCTGTGTTGCAAAGCCTGTGCTTTATTTCATTTTGCTCCATCGTGTCAGTCGGAACTAATTTTGTTGGATTCAGTTTGCTATTTGTCTTAGATTTTGGCTTGTGTTTCTTTGAGGTAAGCCTCAACATCGTATGCAGAGTTGCCAGTGATCACTTCAGTAGATTCTTAAAAAAAAAGTATGATTTCAAATGATGAAATTATCAAAATATTTTTTGCCTGAGAGAAAACATCTATTCTAAATGTCTTTCTGCAATAATAAAGCAAATACAAGCCAGGCATGTTTTTACAGGGAATTTTATGTCTGCTATGACCCCACACATCTCGCTGCATGGACATGCCACACGCTATACAATACAATACAATTTATTTTTGTATATCCCAAAATCACATAAGCAGTGCTGCAATGGGCTTTAACAGGCCCCAGCCTCGACTCTCTAAGAAGACAAGGAAAAACTCCCAAAAAAACCCTTATAGGGAAAAGAAATTGAAGAAACATCGGGAAAGGCAGTTCAAAGAGAGACCCCTTTCCATATAGGTTGGCCATGCTGTGGGTGTCAAAAAGAAGGGGGTCAATACATTACAATACAATACACAGAACAGAACAGATCCTCAATACAGTATAAAAATAAAAACTTTACAAGTTCGGAGCAGAATTTAACAGTAGATGATATGACATGATATGATTTGGATTTGCTATGTGCAAATAGCTATGTGATAATATCACAGCCATTTTGGATTCCTAAGGTGAATGGGGAAAAGAGTGCCCCCAAGTGTTGCAAAAACATAGGTAATTTTTTTTTTAATAAAGATGTTATTCTTTAAGAAAAAAATTACCTTGTTGAAATTGCATGGTGACTATCTTCTAAGACAGTGGTTCCTAAACTCGATCCTGGGGACCCACTGCGGCTGCAGGTTTTTGTTCCAACCAACTTCCATTTTTCATTGGATTCTTAGCCTAATTAAGTAAGTTATTATTTCCCAGTTTCAGTGTTTTAGAGTCAATGTAGAAATTACAAAGTATGTATGGTAGATTTTTATTAAAATGTAACAAGCAGTATGGGGAATATGTAGGCTTTTTTTTAAGTCGTTGACAATATTTTCAACCTAATTTTCATTCTGCTTTTCCAGGTGGTTATTTAATTGTCTATTTACAAATTAGCGAGTCCGACACCGAAGTTGTTGCTGCTTTCATCATCCCGGGTGTCTGCTGTTCTGCTTCTTAGTTGTCACTATTAGGGTTAAATGAAGGGAGCAAACCACACAGGAAAAGTGGAAAATAATAGGAAAATAACAAAAGTGAATTAAGCATTTATAACTTTAGAAAAAAACAGAAATATTTGTAAATGTCTTATAAATGCAAAAACCATACTGTTGTGTTTTCTGAATGCAGAATAAGAGAAGAGTAAAAAAGACCAGTTAATTAAATGAGATCAGTTGTTATCAGTTATTATCACTGATTGTGAATCTGGTTGGAACAAAAACCTGCAGCCACAGTGGGTCCCCAGGAGCGAGTTTGGGAAGCACTGTGCTAAGAAAGTCTGAATGTGCTGTACAAATGTAGTTTCTGTTTTTTCAATGAATATCTGTTTCCTAGGGAGTTTGCTTTGTTTTTTCTTTAAAATATTAAGACAACAGTACTTGTTGCTAATTATAATTATGACTGATTCTTGCCTACAAATGCTTACTTTTATGAAGAGTGATCTGTACTGTATTTCACATTCAAGGCTTTCTTCATATAGCATACTTTGAAACCCACCACAAACATGCCTTCTGTACACCCCTGGGGCAGAAACTGGTTAGACTTTGATGTGCCATACTGTGCTTGGCCTTAATATTTTACATTATAAGCTGTGTAGCTGTAGCATTGATCTTCAGATTTATTTCTCCAGCAACTCCCTCGGCAGGAGCTTAGCCATCGATCACTACCTTTTCCCTTGCATACAGCAGGGTGCAAAGGCTGTTCTAGCGCAGTATACACAGAGTGGGGTTGAAGTGAAAAGTCAAGATTAATCTCACCTTCATATTTATTTATTCCATTACATAATCATATACTGTATGTACACTTAAACCTAAAAAAATAAGTCCAGAGATTTTTAATAGCTATATTGTTTTAGGCCATCATAATACTGCTTCTACTGTCTTACTTCCATATGTAATCATGTTTTCTGTTATATACAGCATATTTCTTAATTTCCCAAGAAACTGAAAAAATGTTTTTTACATTTTATGAACTATTAAAAATATTTCTGTGGCTGACAGATAGGTGAACCAGGTGTTTCATTCTTCAGGTCTTATGTTCTGTTTGTACTAATTTGACTTATGTATGTTTTACATTTTAACAAAAATTCAAATGTACCAAGCAACATAAGTCTAAACAAAGTGCATACCACCCTTATCACTGTTAACTCATTTTACAAATTCTAATGTATTTTAAACTGAATAAAACCAATGGCAAACCACAGCAAAATGAATTCTCCAAAAGAGAATAAAAAAGAGACATATGCATTTGCTTTAGTGGAGAAGATGACTGACGTTTGGACTATTCATAGTTACTGTGACAACTGACCCATCCCATACTCTCTGCTTTAATATACGTAACAGTAGCAAATTAAGAAATCTGTATTCTCTCAATTTTTAAGATATGACTGCAAAAACATAAAAAAAAAAATAAAAGAGCATTATTTAATGAAATATGTTCAACTTTTTATGAAATAACCATAGAGCACAGAACCAGGGCCTGAGTTACTTTTAACCTATTATGTATTATTGATGAGCCAACAATTCAAATGTAATTGAATTGGTAACGAAACTTAAAAGTTACACTGAGCAAAAATGACAAAATAATGAAACTATGCAGTTTTGTGACCAGTGAACTTCATGCCATTGACCCAGGAAGAAAGATGTTTTGTATATATTGTGACGGATGGCTTGGGCCCATGCCTGGCCGGCATGCCCCGTTTCACCACATCTGCCAAGGGGACAAGGGTGGGAAGCCCAGTATCTCCCCCTGGACACTAGATGGCAGCCTCCCTGGGTTGCAGCGTTGCCTCGAACTCCCCCAGGACTTCATGATGATTCGAGTTCTGTGCAGCTCTGTGGGGTTCCGCAGGTGCCGCCAGGGGGTGCTGCTAAAGGAGCAGCTGGGCCCTTTTGGGCACTGGCATCACCTTACCCGGAAGTGCAGCCGGATGTCGATAATCAACCACCTGGAACACTTCTGGGTACCCAATAAAAGGGAGCCAGCGACCACCACTCAGTGGCCACAGTCGGGTGGAAGGAGCACAAAGCTGTGGAGGAGTGGTGGTGAAAGAGAGAGGAGTGTGGTGACTCACTCACTCGCTTGGGACTGTGTTGTGGCTGGAGGGATTATGGGGAAGACGTGTTCTCCAGCTGAAGAAAAATGAAAGTCTTTATATTTAATACGTGCCTCCTGTGTCAAGTCTGTGCTGGGTCGGGCGCTATACAGCGTCTATTCTTACTCTCTCTCTCTCTCTATATATATATATATACACACTTATTTTCCCCCAATATAGACACAGTAACTGCAGTTCCCTTCAGACAGCAGAAGTGGACTGGACCTTAACAGAGGCACCATTATCAGTTTAAATGGTGCTTGATAAGGGACAACAACCCACACGATTATTGTGAGCTTGACGATAGCCAAGACATTGAGAAAGCTTTGCCAGAGAATGGTCAAAAGGAACGAGCAAGAAGTCAGAAGTCTGCCAGAAAGCTAGTGAAATACTGAATGGTGAAAACAAAAGGGGAAGTGGAAAAAAAGTAGAAGCAAGAAACTAAAAGAAACGATCACCTCCTAACTGCCTGATTTTTTTTTTTACTGAATTTACCACTAACTAAAATATAAAGGTGTGTTGGGCTGGCGCCCTGCCTGGGGTTTGTTTCCTGCCTTGCACCCTGTGTTGGCTGGGATTGGCTCCAGCAGACCCCTGTGACACTGTAGTTAGGATATGGTGGGTTGGATAATGGATGGATGGATGGTTTGTTTTATCCACCAACTGATACAATATGATGCATGCCAAATTTAACATAGAGGTAAATGGCTTGACCCCCAGGTTGACCTGCAGTCAAACAAAAAATTCAACTAATCAGAGAGTGTGTAGCACTGAGGCGTTTTTGTAACTGCAAGTCAATGACGGATCATGTGACATGCTGGTTTCATGACATGTACATGCCAAAAAAGTAAACATAAAACAAAAATTCCATTTAAATAACCTCACAAATCATAACAGTAGCCAAAGCTGAATCCTATCTAAGATCACAGGCACAGTTCTTTCTTCTCAACCGATTTGGATAACCATTTCACTACCTTGCTGAATTATAGCTTTTCTCCAGGAGTGTTTGTGGTTGTGTTTTCCTATGTTGAATTTCCAAAAGACACTTTACAATCATAGCTTGTGATTAATTCACTTTTACTTAATGTCATATAAGAAAAGAATGAACCTTTTACAATTTGGTAAACAATCTTCTGATCATTGATAACAGGATTAATCTTTATGTTCAAAATTGACATTGGGATTATTGAAACTTTTCCCAATCGGCCTTGTTTTGTGCTTATGTTCTCCAGCCAATTCTTTTTTTTTGTTATACTATAAAAACGTCCTCAGTTTCTACTCAGGAGGCACATACACACACCAAGATGGTGTTACCACCATTATCCACTGTAGGAAGTTTAATTTGAGTCATGAGCACTGTTAGGTTTTTTAATTGCTTTTCTGTCATCTTTAACTTGTGGTCACCATATCAGGGGTTAGGGAGCTTCAGCTAAATTCTGTAAACTTTCTATGTACTGTATATCCAGTAACGGGCTCTTAAAATTATTGAAACTGTTGTATTTATATCTATGTAACAACCAATGGTACTTCCAATCCAATGAAAACCAAGAGACCTATGTCACATAAAGTGCAGCATTTGTCTTCATACTTATACAAAAATAGTATCCTTATCTCAAAGTGTTTTTGTTTTAGCGGTTCTATGTATATTATGTGGCTGATAAACTTCTGTATGCAGGATAAAAATTATTCTGAACAGGGTGGGAGGACTTACAACTGCTGCGACATTGAAGTATGATTATGCTTTACAGTCATTAATGACTGCAGAAATTAATACAAAAAATGTTAAAACAAACCACAAATTAGCGGTAACTATTCAGAAGATAGTCTAGTTGTTTCTGGAGAAGGAATAATTAGAGTTTGGTTTGGTCACTGTTGATTTTGGCAGTGTAGAAGCCTGATGGCATTTTTTTTTATTTATTTATTTCAGAGTTTAACCTTAACAGCACAAAATCTTGTATATTGTGAAATTAATTTAAATCCTTTTACATGTATTCTCCTTGTCTCTGTCTGTCCCTTTTCTCTCTCAAAATAGACAGATGAAGGATCCATAAATTTTTTTCTAATATTTGACATGGCTTACTTTTCTCTGGATGCCTGTCAAGTACAATTTTATGCTCTGATATTGTATACTCTGTACCCTCCCTCCCTCCCTCTTTCTTAACCTCCGAAATTCAAATTCTGTTTTCTGTGCTGTTATCCTTATACTTCTTATACAGTATGCTCACAATACTCTCCATTTTTATAGTGGCATTTCCAATTTGTTGACCCCTAAGTTTTGAAATTACATGTGCAAAGTTCGCCTACAGGCTGTTAGCTTCCGGCTTGTACTTAGCTACCCATATTTTCTTTTCTTCATAATGGTGCTTTCTAGAGATCATTGACGTCGCCAAGTTCATATGACAGTGTCATTGAGGACTTTGTAACATGTAAGTCCATGAAGGTAAACATGTGAGTAGGAAACTTCTGAATGTCATGTTTGTCCTAAAATTTTATTAAATTGTGTTATGTTTAAGTTATATAATATATAATGTACATAGTTCCACAGATACTTGTGTTCATCAATTTATTGTTATCTTCATATATTTTTAATTGTACATTTACCTCAAAGCAGCTGTTTAATATATTTATTGTTATTAATTACTTTGCACATGTTTAGATTGCCCTTACATTGGTCTAATTATAAACTAATAATACAGGTATTCAAGTAATAGATAAAGTTGGGTCTGTTGTGTCCGTGAACAGACAAGATTTGCGAGTGAGCCAAGAGATTTACCAAAAGCCAGACATGGGATGAAAAAGATCATGCAACAAGATCAAAATACAAAGCAAAAACTGGGGAAAAATCAAAATACCCAAGCAAGAAAGTAATTGAATAGCGATTTGTGAATTAGGTATTGAATCCTCAGCTTAGATAAGGAAGTATGTGCATGGATGATCATTTATCCTGTTGCGTCATGCCCAAAGGTGGCACCCAAACTATTGGTACATGTGTCCTAATAATGGGAGACCACATGGTGGTGAACATTAAACCAAAATGGCAGATGAAACAGTCTATAAACTATTCAAAATCAAAATAAAAAGGAATTGCAAAAATTGGACATTAAAATTAGATTCAGTAGCCTGAAGAAAACATGTAATATTATGACAGGAATATAAGGGAACAGGTACTTCCAAACATAAGAAGGACCAGGACTATTGTATTTGCATCTTTATATGCATCCATCCATCCATCATCCAACCCGCTATATCCTAACTACAGGGTCACGAGGGTCTGCTGGAGCCAATCCTAGCCAACACAGGGCGCAAGGCAGGAAACAAACCCCGGGCAATGCTCTTTATATGCAATTAATATAATTTTAAAATAAATTCGAAAGGACACTGGTAACCAATGTAATGATGCTAAAACTGATGTCATATGCTCAGATTTTGTTATACTGGTTAAGATTCTTCCTACTACATTCTGAACTAACTGCAATCGATTAATATTTTTCTTAAGTATTTTAGGTAGGACTGCATTACACTAATCTAGTCAGCTAAAACAAAAGTATGAATTAATTATTGAGCATCCTGTGATGTTATAGGATGTATTTTGCAACATTCTTTAAATAGAAAATGCAGTTCTAGTAATATGGTGATTTAAAATTTAGGTCAGCGTCCATAATAACACCAAAACTCATTAATTCCACCTTGACTTTTAATGCCAAGTGATGGTTATATTTGTGATGATACATAATAGATAAATAGATAGATAGATAGATAGATAGATAGATAGATAGATAGATACATTATCAATCCCATGGGGAAATTCACATACTCCAGCAGCAGCATACTGATAAAGAACAATATTAAATTAAAGAGTGATACCAATAAAAGTATAACAGACAAACAATAATTTTGTATAACAATAAAGTTTACCCCCCCCCCCCCCCCCCCCGGGGTGGACACATAGTGTGGGGGAGGAACGATATCCTCAGTCTGTCAGTGGAGCAGGACGGTGACAGCAGTCTGTCGCTGAAGCTGCTACTCTGCCTGGAGATGATCCTGTTCAGTGGATGCAGTGGATTTTCCATTATTGACAGGAGCCCGCTCAGTGCCTGTCGCTCTGCCACGGATGTCAAACTGTCTAGCTCTGTGTCTACAATAGAGCCTGCCTTCCTCACCAGTTTGTCCAGGCGTGAGGCATCGCTCTTCTTTATGCTGCCTCCCCAGCACACCACCGCGTAGAAGAGGGCGCTCGCCACATCTGTCTGATAGAACATCTGCAGCATCTTATTGCAGATGTTGAAGGACGCCACCCTTCTTAAGAAGTATAGTCGGCTTTGTCCTTTCTTACACAGAGCATCAGTATTGGCCGTCCAGTCCAATTTATCATCCAGCTGTACTCCCAGGTATTTATAGATCTGCACCCTCTGCACGCAGTCACCTCTAATGATCACGGGGTCCATGAGGGGCCTGGGCCTCCTAAAATTCACCAGCAGCTCTTTGGTTTTGCTGGTGTTCAGTTGTAGGTGGTTTGAGTCGCTTCATTTAACAAAGTCCTTGATTAGGTTCCTATACTCCTCCTCCTGCCCACTCCTGATGCAGCCCACGATAGCAGTGTCGTCTCCAAACTTTTGCATGTGGCAGGACTCAGAGTTGTATTGGAAGTCCAATGTATATAGGCTGAACAGGACCGGAGAAAGTACAGTCCCCTGCGGCGCTCCTGTGTTGCTGACCACAATGTCAGACGCACATACTGAGGTCAGTCTTTAAGATAGTCTACAATCCATGCTACCAGTTATAAATCTACTCCCAACTCTGTCAGCTTGCCCCCAAGGAGCAGAGGTTGGATGGTGTTGAAGGCGCTAGGGAAGTCCAGAAACATAATTCTTACAGCACCACTGCCTCCGTCCAAGTGGGAAAGGGATCGCGTAGCATATAGATGATGGCATCCTCCACTCCCACCTTCTCCTGGTATGCGAACTGCAGAGGGTCGAGGGCGTGGCGGACCTGTGGCCTCAGGTGGTGAAGCAGCAGCCGCTCCATGGTCTTCATCAAATGTGACATCAGAGCGACAGGCCGGAAGTCGTTTAGCTCACTAGGACATGATACCTTTGGGACTGGGGTGATGCAAGATGTTTTCCAAAGCCTCGGGACTCTCACCTGTTCCAGGCTCAGGTTGAAGATGCGCTGTAGAGGACTCCACAGCTCCAACACACAGGCCTTCAGCAGTAGTGGCAATACTCCATCTGGACCCGCTGCTTTGCTGGCACAAAGTCTCCTCAGTTCTCTGCTTACCTGGGCTGCTGTAATTGTGGGTTGGGATGTCTCTCCTATGCTGGTATCAGCAGAAGGATGGGTGGAGGGTGCACTAATATGCAGAGGCACTGGTAAAACTTCTGTAATTGTTTTGCTTAGCATGTTGAAACACATCATGACTTTTGCATTACAGTGTTTAAAACATTTCAAAGCATTTATCTTCACTTCTATTAGAGCGCACTGGTTTTGCAACGATGCTGATGTGTACATTAAGTTTTGTGATACAATTTTATAAAGTTCAAATAAATCTATTCATTATTGTTTTTGGCTGCTTATTGTATATACTATCTTTTAAAATGTTTTACTTAAATTCTTAAAACAACACTGAAAATGAAAACAGCCAAAAAAGTAACATTTTGAAGTTTTTCACACATTTAAAAAATAATACCATTTTGGAGATCTGTTTATAATAGAAAACCATTATTAAATGCACATATTTGGCTCTGACAATGCTGTTTACAGTTTAGACATTAGGGCCACATGATCTGTATTGTCCAGTTATTGTGTTTCAACATCTCAAAGATGGGCATGGAACCTTGCTTCTGAAAGTACTTACAGCACAAAAAATCAGGGCAATTATTTTTTTATACTGTATAAAACAACAAAAATTGTTATCTACATGGAAATATTTAATCCCTATTATTGATAGACCTTGTTGTCTCATTGAGGATCATGGGGCTGATCTCAAATGCAGTGGGCTCAGTCCAGAAGCAATGTTCCAGTTAAACAGTAACTTGTACACTACAAGTACTTCATTCAGTAGCAGTGCACTGTTGGTTTCTTTGTAAACTGATATTCTGATCTGTCTATCCATTGTCAAATATCCGATTCGAATTTGGGGTTTCTAGGGGCAGACCTTATCCCTGCTTCATTAAGGGTGGTGCAGAATTAGAATTCATTCACTCACTCACTCACTCACTGCAGGTCTTTTTAAAGTTGAATCTTAGTTTAAAACTTTGACAATTATTACTATAAAATTATTATTAAACTATTTTTATTCAAATGCTGACTATTTAAATGCAAAAACAATACAATCCCAACCATTTCTTTGATAGGTTACACTAAGACTGCATAGCTCAATATCTGTAGAATTTGATAATTTTAGTTTTCCAAAGAAGGAAATTTTTCTTCTGGGCAATTTTTCTTGGTACTATGCAGTGTAACGTAATGACAGCACTGAATCTTTGAAACTATGTGCAGGCGCAGCAATCTCAATTCTGTCAGGCCTGAAATTATAAATTTAGCAGAATGGTCCAGCATTCACAAGGAGATTTGGCATGGATCCTGCACATGGGTGTTATCTTTAATAGCAGCCAAGTTGTACTGAGAAAGTCTGGTCATTTGATAATCATCAGACAGTTAGAACCAATCTGCTACAGATTATATTGGCTAAAACCAGTTTAGGATACTATTTAGTATTTTGCAGTTTTTCCTGTACCTTGCAGAAACACCATTGTTAATATGGAATATAAAGATTCTAAATAAAGAAGGCTTTGACAAACATCATACTTTTCAAACTTTTTGAATATATGAATGTTCTGTAAAATAAATTAGGGATTAGTTTTATACTTGTAGTATGAAATGTAAGTGAAGCAGTAATTAACATTGCAGCTGCCACACAGCTCCAGGGCTTGCCTGATTATGTACAGGGCCTTTTTTGACCCCAAATTATCACTTACAGAGTGGTTATAGGTGTGAACATGAATATGCTAACTGGACCCATCCACATTTGTGCCAAATGCTGCAATGTAGTAGTAGTAGTAGTACTCGTAGTAGTACTCGTAGTAGTAGTAGTAGTAGTAGTAGTAGTAGTAGTAGTAGTAGTAGTATAAAGGAGGATAATAAAAAGGGGTAAATGGTAACAGCTAGTGTCATCAGGATATTTTTCACAACCAGTATGACTACCAGAATTGGTGGAAATTTAATTAGATTACATTGACACCTTACTTTGTGTTGCATTAGTGTAACCGAATTACAGTGGGATGCAAAATTTTGGGCAACCTTGTTAATAGTCATTATTTTCTTGTATAAATCGTTGGTTGTTACGATAAAAAATGTCAGTTAAATATAT
>JANRMT010062822.1:21294337-21318810 GCA_026402145.1 Polypterus bichir lapradei
CGGAGTTTCACACACGCCCCGTCCATTTTGCAATGCACGATGGGATTTGTAGTTTCGTTTTTCCAGGTAAAAGATGATTTTCTACTCCAGACTGTGCGATATCTTCTTCTTCTTCTTTCTTACTATATAAAAGCGGTCGGGATTGTCCTTCCGTCCTGTGAGTGGAAAGCGTAGCGGTATTCCGCTTATCACAGACTTACTACTTGCAGCTTGCGGTACGAAGCGACATGATGTGAGCAGAGTTCTGGTGCTCCCATTGTTCCCTTGCTTTTGTGCGTGATGCGCTGGAAAAATAGACAAAATTATGTCTCTGGAAATAATTAATGTTGATGGAGTACAAATGCCTTACCGCGTAGTAAATATCAGGGGGGTTCAAAAGGGCGACCTCAATATAGAAAAAAAGTTTACATTTCATCACAAAAATAACAGAAACTACTCAAATGCAATATAACTAAATTAATGAGTTTGTATAAAATATCAAATTGATCTACTGAATTGCCTTAAGAAGTGGTCAACTTAAAAGTCGGTCACCTTAAAAGGCGGGTCAGCCCAGTAATAGAATAAAAGAAAAAAACAAAAACAATAAACAATAAAATATAAATAGTAATAAAATATATGAACATAAAATAAGATAAATAGAAATAATGTTATATGATCACAAAGAGGAAACCATCAGTATTACTGAAGGTCACTGAAAGCAAGTGAAAAGAAGTGAGTCTTTAATCTTGTTTTGAACAGTTCAATTGTAGACGACTCCTTTATATGATGAGGTAAAGAGTTCCACAGACGA
Organism: Polypterus bichir lapradei; assembly: GCA_026402145.1. Taxonomy (NCBI): domain Eukaryota; kingdom Metazoa; phylum Chordata; class Cladistia; order Polypteriformes; family Polypteridae; genus Polypterus; species Polypterus bichir. The sequence continues at coordinate 21,295,128 of JANRMT010062822.1, forward strand.
GGGGCAGCAGCTGTAAAGGCCCTGTCCCCCTTGTTTTTACATATGGTACGAGGGACAGCAAGAGACAACTGATCAGAAGATCTAAGCACTCTGGATGGCTGGTGTAAAACACACAGTTCAGATAAATAGGCAGGAGCAAGCCCATGTAAAGATTTAAAAACTAGCAGCAAGATTTTAAAATCAATTCGAAAACTGACAGGCAGCCAGTGTAAAGAAGCTAAAATACGAGAAACAGAGTCATACTTCCTTGCCCCAACCAGAAAGCGAGCGGCAGCATTTTGGACCAGCTGTAACCTGTGAATCAGAGATTTGTTAATCCCAGAATACAGCGAATTGCAATAATCGAGGCGAGAAAAAATAAAAGCATGAGTAGCTTTCTCAAGATCTTTAGAAGATAAAAAAGGCTTGATCTTACCTAATAGACGAAGTTGGACAAAGCAACTCTTGACTACAGAATTTACTTGTTTCTCAAAAGAGAGGTTACTATCAAAGGTAACACCAAGATTGCGGACTTGAGGTTTGCAAAAGACAGAGCCGAGAAGTCCAAGACCAATTTGGGCTTTAGCTGGTGGACCCACTATAAACACCTCTGTTTTATTATGATTTAGATCAAGAAAATTATTAGCCATCCAGGATCTTAGTTCAGAAAGACAGTTGTGCAGTTGATTTATTGCAGAGTTGCAGATGGGAATATAAACCTGAGTATCATCATCATAGCAGTGAAAAGAAATGTTAAATTTCCTAAAAATCGCTCCAATAGGGTGAAGGTATATAGAGAATAAAATAGCACCCAAAATGGATCCCTGAGGAACACCATATTTGAGAGGAGCAGTAGATGAAAAAGAGGAATTTAAAGTCACTGAAAAGTGTCTACCAGTTAATTATGACCTGAACCAGTTAAGAGCAGCCCCTTTAAGCCCAACAAGATGTTCGAGCCGCATCAGCAATATTTCATGGTCAATGGTGTCAAAGGCAGCGGACAGGTCAAGGAGAACAAGGACTGCCGCATCACCTGAGTCAGTAATAAGAGAGATGTCGTTGAACACTTTCAGGGGTGCCGTTTCAACACCATGATAACGCCTAAAACCAGATTGGTAGATTTCAAATAAATTATTGGAGTTAAGGTGATTGACCAATTGATTATAAATATTTTTTTCTAGAACTTTAGCCAGAAATGGCAGCTGGGAAATTGGATGAAAGTTGGTTAAAACTCCAGGAACTAATCCTGCCTAATCCGGGGACAGACTGCAGCATGTTTAAAAAATGAGGGCACAACCCCCGAACTAATGGAATCATTTATAATGGCTAGTAAAGATGGGCCCAACACATCAAAGGCATCCACTAAGAGACGTGGTGGTACAATATCGAGGGGGCTGGAAGCTGGTTAAAGGGTGTCAATAGTTCTTTTTAGCATTGAAAGTGAGACTTGATCAAAGGAATCTAGAACAATGTCATGATTAACAGTAGGAAGTTCATAGCCAGTTTGAACAATGCCACGGCGGATAGTATGAATTTTGCTGACGAAGAATGATAGAAACTGCTCACATGAATGAACAGTCCTATTTAATCCCATCATAGAATGAGGGTGAATGGCCGCATTAATTGAATTAAATAAAACCCTAGGATTGTTTGAATGACGGGATACTAAATCGGCAAAGAAGTCATGTTTCGATTTTTTAACTTCAGCCTGGAAATTGAAAAGAGAAGTCCTGAAAATCTCTTTAGAGATAGTCAGTCCATCCTTTTTCCAACGCCGTTCAGCAGTTCTACAGGCGCGGTGCAGTGATCGCGTAGTTTCATTTACCCAGGGAGCAGGTCTTACCTTATTACTGCGTATCTTGGGTGGAGCAATTGCGTCTAAAACCGTTTTACAGGAGGAATTAAATTTTACGACAGAATCATCGATATCATTATTTTAGTCATGCATATAAAGAATAGAGAAAATGGTTTTAAAATCAGATATAATGGAAGAATTTAAAAAGCGCGAGCAGCGTGGTGGACGGCTGTTAGTCGGGAGATCAACAGTAATATGCAGATCCATCATTACAGAAAAGTGATCAGTGAAAGAAACATCACATAAATCAATACTATTCACTGAAATATCACGAGTAAGAACGAGATCAAGGGTGTGACTGAGAGAGTGAGTTGGAGTATTAATATGCTGTATAAAATCAAATGAGCCCAATAGTGATAAAAAGTCTTTGACCAAAGGTTTCGATTGACAACAAATGTGAATGTTGAAATCACCAACAATAAATATTTTGTCATGGGAGAGGGTGATATCAGCCAGTGTTCAGCAGCCTTTGGCCTTAGTCAGTGATAAGAACTGTTTGTTTCACAACAGACCTGTTTAATCTCTTTTATTTGTAATGATAGTATTTCTTAGTTGTATATAATTTAAAATTTGCTAGTTTATAAAGTATCCTGAACCACGTCTGATCTTTTATACTGCTGTCATGAGTATTAATGCTGAAAAGGTATAATCCGTTTTGCCTGTAGACACATGCTGGAAACTCAATCCTGAATTTTCATAATTGGTGAGTATTCTTTTAATAGTCAGGCTTTGAATTAAACATGACCCACGTTAAGTTAAGCTGCCTAGCTTTTGATATTTTGTTTACTGAAACTCACACTAATGAAAAGAGCTTAGCCTCCGAGGTTGCTTGTGAACTATTATTCATGTAGCACACACTATGAAAACCACTTAGGCCTTGAAGTTTCATTATAAAGCACATGCTAATTAAACAGTGCTTAACCAATGTGGTTACACATAAATGTTGATTATTAGCTATAGTTGTATTTCTTTCTAAGGATATATAACTTAAAGCTTTGAAAATAATAGTAAGTCAATCTTAACTTAAACTTGTAATCAATCCATAACTTACAGTAAAAGTAATTTTTAAATATTAATAATAAATTAAGAGTTACATTAAGAGATCCTTGTTCTTATTCCATCCTTGATTAAGAGCTGTGACAACTGTAGTTTAAACATGGTGAAATAAACAAAATAACAGGCTTACATTCATTATTAATAAATACATAAATTATTAGCCAGCTAAATAAATCTACACCAAATGTGTTTTTTATATAATAAAAAACATGAAAAAACTGACTGACCTCTTCAGTTAATTATCAATTTGCTTTTCCTGGTCACAGTGAATGTGAAGTCCAAATATTGTTTTTAAATTAAGATGTGTGTTTGTGTGTTTCATTTTCAGCTGGTTATATTTGATATAATAAAAACATACTTTTGATCTTTTGAAATGTATGCAGCAAGCTTATGTCACATTAGGGTAGTTATAATGGCACTGACAATACTTTGTCTTTATTGCACCATACATTTACACAGACTGTTACAGACTCAGATCAACTGCATGTTTTCATTATATCAAATACTAGCAAAATACCCGCGCTTCGCAGCGGCGAAGTACTGCCTTAAAATTTTTATTAAGAAGAAAATTAAACCTTTTTAAACTGAGGGAAAATATACCAATAATTATTTGTTAAGGATCTCTTTGTATACCACATTGTCAGTTCGGCCCTCCGGTTGTAATATGACCAAGCTATGCGCTGAGCTTACTCTTGAGCATGCAACGTACAGTTGGCCATGTGAACAGTAATCTTGTTTCAAATCTCACAGCTTGGATTGCTGCTGTCATAATCGGTTTGAGTTTCATGGTTTGTTTCAATTACGACAGTACTTGCAGGACTTGTGCTGAAGTGACATTCGGCATCTGCCAAGCATTGTAAGCATACAACCGGTTTCATCAATAAAATCACATCCAGCTTTTGAGAGTTTAAACATTCATAAACATCAAAGTGTCAACTACTGAAATCGTCACCTGTGAATCTAAGATGTTTAAGAGGCATTGGCGGTTGTCGAAAGATGTGAAATATTTGGCCATTTCGGTACACTTGAAAGTGACAACCGAACAATTCAGCGGCAGCCATCAACTCACATGCAGAACCATAGGTGAAGGGCTTAAGCATTTCACTCTTATAGTGCTCCTGTGTAGTATAATTATCTCCTGTACCGTCATCAGTCCACACCTTGAACCTGTCCCAGTCATTCAATACATAAGACACAATGTTCCTCCGGATATCAAGAGTGAGCCTGATATGGCCGTGCAATATGTAACAAAGAGAATGGAAAAGGCAGGTGCCATCTCCGGGCATAGCAACCACTCAGTAAGTGACAGTTCTTTGATCGATAGTGATCACCTCGATAGACATGGTAATGGGGGTTGGAATGATAAAGGAAATGGATACCTGAGCAATGTAAAGTAAGTCTAAAATACCTATACAATAACTATAATTATAATAAACAAACAATAAAACAGCGGAGAAGCCGTGGATTAAACAAAAAGGCTGTAGTTCTCAGTAGGGAGACGTGAATCCCGTGGCGAAGCAAGGAAGGGAATGTAGAGACCGGAGCGATGGACGGTCTTATATAGGCAGGCAGCCAACAACGTGGGAGGCATTGGGATGGGGGACCCAACGCCACCTCACACAGTGACTGAGCTGCAGGCTATGGACGTATATATGTACGTAAGTAGGATTCAGTTAGCGTTGGGAACCCATGTACCAAATTTCTTGAAGATGGGCCCATAAGTAACAAAGACTGTTGAAAAGTTCAATATGGTGGCCGACAGTGGCATCATACCACCGAAATAAGTACGTACATTGGTTTCGGTTAGTGCAGGGAAGCCGCCTATAAAATTTCGAGAAGATCGGGCCATAAATAAGAAAGTTCAACATGGCGGACGTTGTTGACCGTTATGACCATTACGCGTAGAATTTCGAAATGAAACCTGCTTAACTGTTGTAAGTAAGCTGTAAGGAATGAGCCTGCCAAATTTCAGCCTTCTACCTACACAGGAAGTTGGAGAATTAGTGGCGTTGGAAAGTTCAATATGGCGGCTGACAGTGGCGTCATACCACCGAAATAAGTACGTACATTGGTTTCGGTTAGCTCAGGGAAGCCACCTACCAAATTTCGTGAAGATGGGGCCGTAAATAAGAAAGTTCAACATGGCGGACGTTGTTGACCGTTATGACTGTTACGCGTAGAATTTCTAAATGAAACCTGCTAAACTTTTGTAAGTAAGCTGTAAGGAATGAGCCTGCCAAATTTCAGCCTTCTACCTGCACGGGAAGTTTGAGAATTAGTGACGTTGGAAAGTTCAATATGGCGGCCAACAGTGGTGTCATACCAACGAAATAAGTACGTACATCGGTTTCCGTTAAAAGTTTAATATGGCGGCCGACAGTGGCATCATACCACCGAAATAAGTACCAAAAATTCAGCCTTCTACCTACACGGGAAGTTGGAGAATTAGTGACGTTGGAAAGTTCAATATGGCGGCCGACAGTGGCGTCATACCACCGAAATAAGTACGTACATCGGTTTCGGTTAGCGCAGGGAAGCCGCCTACCAAATTTCGTGAAGATGGGGCCATAAATAAGAAAGTTCGACATGGCGGACGTTGTCGACCGTTATCAACCGTTATGACTGTTACGTGTAGAATTTCGAAATGAAACCTGCTTAACTTTTGTAAGTAAGCTGTAAGGAATGAGCCTGCCAAATTTCAGCCTTCTACCTACACGGGAAGTTGGAGAATTAGTGATGAGTCAGTCAGTGAGTGAGTGAGTGAGTGAGTCAGTGAGGGCTTTGCCTTTTATTAGTATAGATGTTCATTTGAAAATGAAACACACAAGCACACACATGAATGCCAATGTCTTTATTTTGTACTAACTGATATTTGGACTTCATAGTCTTTACACATTCACAGCAACATGTTATTTGAACGATTTCTATTCATTCGGTTTTGTTCTTAGATAAAAGTCCAATTGTTTTGTTACTTTGAATGTGAGGTACAAATATTATTTTCAAATTAAGACATTGAGTATAAAGCTTACATAAATGGTATGATGAAACAATTTTGCTTTTATTCAAGAATAAAACTGAATGAAAAAAACGTTCAAATGATGATGTTGCTGAATGTGTACAGACTGTGAAGTCCAAATAGCGTTTCCAAATAAAGACGTTTTCACACATTTGTGTATGTTTCATATTCAGGGAGTGATATTGGATATGATAAATACATTTCTGTTAAGTAACAGTACTTGTAGGTTTGTTAGTTGCAAAAGTTAGTGCAAATTGGCAATTTAGGTCTTTGTGCTGGTTGACGTTACAAAAAATAACGTCAAAAATACGTCAAAAATAAAAACTCATATTCAAGCGCTTATATTTGATATAATAAACACATATAGTACATTTGCTTTGTGTCTAAAAAGTCCCAACATTCTTTGTTTTGCCGTACATTTAACACTGATCGTGGGAGACATGGAACACACATGAATTATTTTAAATAACAATATATCATTAGTAATGTATCTCCTTACAAGTCTTTGCCATATAAAATCTTCAAGGCAGACTTGAGCTACTGTATAAATGAGAGGATTTGAGCTGGCGATGCTATACACAGAGCCTAATTGTCAAAAAGGGGAAGAGGATAGGTCAGTGCAGGTTCAGCGCTACTGACACATTTGCAAAACAAAGGTAGTTATCAGCAGGCAATTGCTGCACTGATGAAGACATGTGATTTTCCTTGTGTGTGTTTGGGGAAATTAGGCTTTTCAAGGAGAATGAAAATTTTCACAGGCTTTGGGAATTCTAGTAAAATGCTAAATCTTGTACAACTTATTCTATGAAAGCCATTCAACCATCTCCACTAGATTTGAAAATTCAACAATTAAATTAAGAAGAATGGTTTGGAGAACCTTGCATTTGGTATGGGTCTAAATATAGAAGAAATGGCTTAATTATTTTTGAACCATGACTGAACTTTTCTGGACAAGAAACATTTGGCATTTAGCTGAACATTATAAGCTTGAGTTGACATTTTACTCTAAATGCAATGTTGATAATTTTGCATTGTTTGCATTTGGGAATCTCACAAAATAGTTATGCATCTTTGCCATTCCAATAAATATCATAAATTATATTTACACAAATTCATTTACACCACACTCACCCATCCATTATTAAACCCATTTAAACCAGTTCAGGGTCATGGGGTCTGAAGTACCGAGTGCAAGGCAGGAAACACCCCTTGATGGTCCACCAGTTAATCACAGGTCACACCTTGCTTATATAGGGAAAATATCCAGTTATCCTAGTATGTATGTCTTTGAGAGAAATATCCACGTAGAGAATCTTCACAAATATCCTGGGTCAGCATTCAAAAACTCTGGAACTGTTGGGCAGCAGTGCTATCCACTGAAAATGCTAGTTAAAATTTATTTCACTACTACATCCAAATTTTTAACGTCACAATATTACTGCAACTATTTTGAATATTTTGAATATCAGAAATCATTTTTAGATGTGTGTTCTATTTTTTTTGGATTCTCTGGAATTTAGCATGTTTTGTTATTACTATATTTATGTGTTTCTACAATGCCATTTTATTTTGATAGTGTGTGCCTTGTTTGTTAGTGGCACTGTTCTAAAAGACGCTTTATAAACCAGCATGATGGACCTTTTGGCATCTGAGATGGTTGATAGTAAACTTGAGTGTGTTGATGTTTCTGATTGATTTACATTTTAAGAATTCTTCACAATCGATTTTCAACTACAAGTTCGTTTAATGTTTCGGTTTAGATATCTGATTCTTGATTCTCTTGGTATTGACTTTAGCCATGGTACAGTTATTATTTTGTAGGAGAAGAGTTTGGGTTTCGAAAAGCAGGTAGGTTTTCCTATGCTGCAAACCAGCAGAACTGCTAGCTTTTATCTGCCATTTAAAAAAAAGATATTCTTCTTCTGCCTTTTCCTCATTGGCAGAACATTGTCATCCTTCTTAAAGATAGAGGGGGAAGACAGAATCCATGTCAGTACTGCTCAAATTTGATCATACAGTGGAACCTCGGTTTGTGAGCATAATTCGTTCCGGAAACATGCTTTTAATACAAAGCACTCATATATCAAAGCGAATTTCTCCATAAGAAATAATGGAAACTCAGATCATTCGTTTCACAACCCAGAAATATTTATATAAAAACTGTTTAATACAAAATCTTCACTCTAACTAACGGAATCCCTGCTATCTGTTGGCTCACTGGAATCTTTTTCTTTTTTTGCGACTTTAACAAGGAAACCTATCCAATGACAGTTGCTTTTGCCTGAAGAGTCAGTATACTTGGACACAAAATAAAAAAATGCTTTATGCACTGTAAGGTTTCTAAACTCTTTTGGGATCCCCCCCCCCCCCAACGTGACAACACGCAGAACAGTGTCCCGAAGCAAGCAACCGCAGGATCCCAGCACTGTAACACTTCACCATAAAAGAGAATCAGAAAAGATCGCGGTTAAGCTATAAGCGCCTACCATCGATGGGTGATGCAAGGAACATTATAAGTGCAAGAGCAAAGTATTACTTAGCCACTAATCTGGTCACGACCCTGCCTGATTGCTGTGTTTCTGTAAAGGAGAGCAGTAGATCCCGCTACAATAAATAACCATGCTGTTCCTGTTTCACGCTGAATAAAGCCGTTTTTCCTAAAGTACTGAGACTCAGCCTCATGTTTTGGGGTGCATAATAGGGACTCGTACTTGATCACCATGCTATAGTAAACAGTATATGCTCATACGGATGTTGACTATATGATTGAGGCACACCGACTGAGAATGAGCATGAGTGACGATTACCCACAATCCCCACGTGACGCTCGGTGGACAAAGCGTAAACATATTACTCGTATTGCAAGACCTCGCTCGTTTATAAAGTTAAGATTTATTAAAAATTTTAGTTCATCTTGCAAAATACTCGCAGACCAAGTTACTCGCAATCGAAGGTTTCACTGTATTTCTATGTTACATCTATTTTAACTTTATTATTGAGGCTATTAGTTAAAATGGACAACAAGCTAAAGTATTATGTTGCTTTCATTTAGTTTTCGTTATTGTATGTTGCTTTGTACCATAATAAATAACTCATTATTATTTTGGTTCAGATACTTAGAGTACATTTTCTTGGTCTCAGAGGGAAGGCGTGAGGGTGTAAGCCTAATGGTTTCATTGAGGTTTAGCAGCGTGAACTACAGGATGACAGTGGCTTCAGGCCTACAGTAGCTAAGCAAACCTGTTAAAGCCCCATCATCAGGGGTTATGACCAGAGATTTGGTATTATGCTAACATTGCATCCAGATCTCCAGAGAGAGATGGAAAACATAGGTGTCTCCTGTCACCCAGTTTGAGACAACATAATACGGAGCAACAGCTGTAATAACATTACAATTAAATTAATCAAGCTAATCAAGCTTGTTTTTCACAAATAATTATTCTTAGATTTTCATTGCAATATTCTTTGTAACTACAGCAGTATTTTAGTTTTACTTTTAACTGTCAAAGGAAAATAATGAATGTGGTTACCAACAAAAACTTAAAAGGTATCAGACACATGACCCGCTAAATGCATTTTGTATTAATACCTACTAATTCTTTGTCAATTAGCATATTTGAAAAATTGGATAGAAAAACAAATAAAGTGCACATTGTTGTGGATTTCCAACTTAGCCAAGGAGAAATCCTGCCCACTGTATCGGTAGAAATATTTTTTTTAAATGAGAGGTTCTTATACATGTAGTTCTCCTTTGTGAGAGGTTGTACAAGTCTGTGGATTATGCTTATATTATGCAAGTCCTAAATACTGCGTAAGTTTTCACTGGTATTTCAATCAACAGTATATCAGTGTCAGGCAGCATGGTGGTACAGTGGTTAGTGCTGCTGCCACTCAAATCCCTCTACCTGGCTTGGGTCCTGCACCTGCTGTTTGCATGTGTGGTATCAGCTCTTTGTTGTCCCCATGTTTTTTCTTTCCAGGCACTCCAGTTTTCCTTCCATATGTCCAAAGACATGTGGATCAGATCTACCGGCAACTGTACATTTGCCCAGAACGAGTGGGAGTGAAGATGTACATAAATTGGGGCTGCAGTGGACTGGCACCTGTTCAGAGTTCTTTGCTGCTCTGTGCCCAGTCCTAGACTTTAACTACATCCAATCTTGAATTGGATTGAAATGTTTGAAAATATTGGTAATATTTCTGCATCCATTTTAATTACCTGCTTCCACCACCTCCATGTTAATAGAGTGTAATGTTGTTTTGTATGTTGGTTTGACATGCAAAACGGAGTTTCCCTGTACTACTACTGCTACCACCAATTAATATCTAGCATTCTGTTTTTGAAATCCTGCACATGCATGGTGTTTGTGCATAATCTGCACAGTCTCCCTAGTTCTATGTAGGTTTTCTTCTGGGTACTCCATTTTCCTCCATATCTTCATAGATGTGCAGGCTAGGAGAAATGGCAATTCCATACTGGACTTGTGTGAGAAAATGAGTGTGGGTGCAGGTGTGACAGGGGTCTGTGATGAACTGGCATCCAGTCCAGAGCTGTCTTCTTACCCACGCCATGTTCTGGATAGGCTACAGCACCCATGACCCAGAACTGGCTAAGCAGGTTTGACAATGTTATGTTATGTAAATGAATCTGACTTTGCTGGAGCTGATACAAATACTGCTTAAACTGTAAATGTATTTTAAAGCATAATAAATGGAGCAAAGAATATTATTCTTGTTAACTTCTAATCTCTTTTATTTAAATAATGAAACACTGCCCAATTATTGCCTAAGTAAAATTTATATTATTTTTCTATATTTTGGCAGCATCAGTTTTGCAGACAAGTTACTACTTTTTTGGCAGACGCTTTTACACAGGGCATTTTATAAAGTCATGTGTTAGATTGAATGTTAAAGGGTTTGACAAGAGAGTTGCACTGAAGCCTGCACTGGCCTTTGGCACTACTATCAATATTGGCTCAATGTCAGTAAAGATTTCTAAAGGGCTGATGTTAATATAAATATCAACAAATGACTATAATGTGCTTCCTTTGGGGAGTGCCCACCCAGTCTGTTTTCTTCACTCTTGCCTAGGGAAAATTTAAAAGTGAATATATTGGCTACTGGATATTGCTTCACTAAGTTTGCTATAATGCAGTATATTTAGTAATTTGCAGTACATATAAAATGACAAAACGGTAGGCTTTAAGATAACAAATATGAAACAAATCCATTGACATTAAGCTTCAGCTACAGTTCATATTGACATGTAATGTGATGCGATGCTATTAATAACAAATGAGTTAGGAGTAATTTAAGAATGTATTGGTTTGATCTTCAGGCAGATTGACTCCGACACCTGGTTAAAATGTAAGGTCAGCATAAATAATTTTCCACAAATAATCTGAAGTCAACACAAGCAGCAAGTCTTTCATTTAAATTATGTATCAGCACTTATTCTAGCACAGCAAAATATCTAAATATATGCACACAGTTAAAGTAGTGGAGTGTAAACCTGCCGCATATAAATGAGCATTATTTAGTCATTTATAAAGGGCTGTCTACCATAAATAAAAAAGATAAAAAGAAGTCAACAATTGCTGTCCCTTTCTTAAATTTATAAGCCATATTATTTTTTAACTGGCTTGGCATAACAGATCACATGTCCGTCAGAAAAAAATGTTTTGTCTGTGAACTATACAATGTGTCTAAACTACTGCTTTTGCTGTAAACTGTATGTTACATATGTAGATATTCAGTTATTGCAGCCTAAATCAGAGAGCACAAGAGGGTCAAATTGACATTTACTTATAACTTTATGCTGTGCCATTTACCAAGATACAGTAAATAAATGCAAGACTCCAAATGAAATGTTGGGGTGCCAGGCGGGTCACTCTATTTACTCGAAATAATAAGTGGAACCAAAATAACAGACACACAATGGTGCAGTAAAGAAGAAAAAGCTGTGCTCAGCTGTTGCCTGCAATTAGAAAGCTCTAGAGAGCTTTCAGGCTTCAGGGTCGAGGCTTTGTCTGGTGGGAGATGAGACACCTCCTTCTTGGGAGTGCCCTGCTTTTATAGCTTATGGACAGGAAGTGCTGGAGTCAGTTGCCTTCAATGTTCTCAGAGTTGTGGGAGGAAAAAAGAGACAGAAGTGTCAGTGAGCATATCCCCAGTGTTCTGGGGTGGTAGTGCTTACCTATGACGAGTCCAGAACGTGATCCTCTGATGTGCATGCATGAAATTTAGCTACATTACCTGTCAAATGTAGAATTAATTTAAACATATTTGATATCTCTTGCCTTACATGTATCCTTGATGCCTTTCTTTAGTATCCTTCTGTGTCTCAAACTGTCATGATAAAGTTCCTGTAAAGCCCACTTCTTTTAATCTCTCATTTCTAAGCACATTGTTTGCCTCTTGTCTGCTTTCTGACTACCACCAATGGTAGATGAGCCCCCATTACCCACTGGGGAGAAAAAAAAAAACTTTTGTATTGTTGTGAATATTTCCCACGTTTGAAGGTAACTCTTGGCGTTCCCCCTATGACATTCCTCGGTATCCTTGTGTAAGTCAACTTCTCTTGCCCGACGTTTCCTGTCTTGACTTAGCAGCCAAGTAAAACTTACCAATCAGACCAAAGCCAAGCTGACCAATCAAATAGCTTAGAGGGATAGGGAACACACAGACATTAGCGTTTTATCATATGGTACAAAATGTAACTTCTGTGCAGTGCTGCAGTTTGCTCCTACTTGTAACGATAATCATAAAAATGCAGAAAGTAAAACGAGACAAAGATAAAATGTTTTATACAAGATGCAAATTCGTTGCAATAAAACAACTTGCAAGCTAATTGTTTATGTAGTGCCATTAACTGCATGCACCATCACGATACTCTTGTTACAAGGTGTGATGGATACCCAGGCGCCAGCAAGCCCAAACCTCTACATGAACACACAAGCACAGTCCCGGGTTCAAATAAAGGTAGATTTATTAATCACCTCAAATATGTCACACAAGCACAAAACACAGGTTTTCTCTCCACAATACTTTTTTCTTACCACACTACCCTCCTCCACTCAAGTGTGGCTTCACTACCTCTCAGCTCCGACTCACCTGGATAAGGGAGTGCGGTCCCTTTTATTACAGATCCAGGAGTACTTCCAATGCCAGGGCGATTACCCAATGGAAGCACTTCCGGGTCACACAGAAGTCCATTATAACAGGGAGCTTGTCTTCCTGCAACACCCCCAGTGACTCCTGCAGAACTACATCTCCCGGCATGCCTTGCTGGTTTCCTAGGGGGCACCGACATCCGGGGCTGCTGCCATCTAGCACGCTGGAGGAATAAAAAGCTTCCAGCAATGTCTCTCTTTCCTAGTGAGCTGTCCGTCCATCCCTTTTGGTCCTCCATTCCAGGTAAGGAACCATCCCTTCTCCTGGCCGGGATATCCATCCAGCCCATGCATCTACAAAGGCTAATAAGATTAAAATACCCCAGATTTAACAATTCAGTAGAACAATATTATCAAAAAATATTTAAAAAAATTACAATAATGCTCCACAACTAAAGGTTGCAATTTCCGTATTCAAGATTTTAAGTGGATACTGTGAATATCATTTGATTTATTGTAGTTTATATGAATTTTAGGAGTATATTGTCATATGGCACATGCTACTGAATTAATCAAAAATGCTTTCCTCTTTTTGGAAAATGTGAAAAGCGTGGCATGAAAGGCCTCTAATAGCTGCTAATGCTTCTATTTCTTTGCATACATGACTCCTCTTTGCACAGCATAGATCGTTATTCCTGCATTAGTAAATCTCAAGTAACAGCATGGATGAATCCTTAACATTCAGAGCAGGCTTACTTACAAAAGAATGAACTGCCTTTTCATTATTCAATAGAGGCAAAAATGAATTGTTTTTCTGCAGTCTTGCTGAATAACATTATTTTTTGCTAAATGAAAAACATGAGCTTTTTCTGCCTGTTACTGGGCGACCTACATTACCTTTTTGTGCTGCGAAAACAAAGTTCAGATCATAAAAGATATGATTGTGTTGTTGCTTGAAAGTTTCCCATTTATTTAATAATTAGATTATCATGAGGACATTCATTTACCTAGGTCAAGAGCAAAGTTACCATGAAGCTTTAGAAATTAATTCAATATGCCAAAACAAAACTAGAATCAGAATAACATTACAATTCAGTTGGTGTTTCAAAATATAACAGATGTGGTTCATAAAAAAAAACACATGGCGTCTTTTAAATCCTAGTCCTTCCAACTGTACAATTTTTTATTTAAATTTTAAGTTAAGTTCAATTCGCTTTTTCTTCTTTCCCTCCGCACGCACTAATAGAAAGATGTCCATGTTTTGTATCCAGTGAGTCCAGTTTTAGTATCCAGTAAGCTGACCTCGACTTTTTTTGCTTTTTTATTGTTTATTATAATTCTTTAGTGCCTTGTCTTTCTGTGCCTAAGTAATGCAACACATAAATATAAACCATCTAACATCTGTCAAAATATTTGTCTATTACAGTGTGGTGTGCTTTGCTACCTTGCAGATAATGCAAACTTTGCTGATGTGTTTTTTTTTTTCAGTGCACACAACACAAACAGTCCTCCTCCATGCCTCAGGGGGGTTAATTTGGTTAGACTTTGATACAGCATGTTGTGTGCGGCCTTAATATTTTACACAAGAAGCCATACCATCTTTTATCTTTTATTTATGGCCATCCTCATATTCATTTCTCAATAGCAGCATGCACAGCAGGGAGACTAGGCATTGATCTTCCAATTTTTTCGCTACTCCTACATATCCCGAGGTCGAAGCAGGCCTGGGAGATTGATGGGGCCTTGGCACTGGTCCCGTTGACTTGCGTTTCTCATGCATGAAATCAACAACAGGAAACTCAAATTTGACAACTGGCAGTAATATCAGCCACCTCTGTAATAAATATAACAGGATGCTCTTCAATAATTTAACGGGCCTGGTACAGTATCATGTATTCTGTAATGAAAATTTTTTCTTCTCCATGTAGGATAAGGAGCCAAATGGCTGGTGTGCTTTGTTACCTTTACTAGTACATTATTAGGAAGTACTTCCTCAGTCTTAAAATTCAGTATTTATTTTATCATCAGTTTGGCATAGGTGAAATGCAAAATCATTCCTTGATTTTAAGAGGAATGCAACATCTTTAATGTGACTTGTCATCCTTTCCTTTTTTTTCAGAATAACCATACATTTTACATTTTACAAATTTTAAAAGGAACACAGAAAGAAGTTTAATAAAAAGTTATCTCTCCCTTATCATCTTCAAGAAATCAATTCTGACCTGCCGGCAGCATTGTAAATTCTAACCCCAGGATCACCGTTCTGCACACGTTTCAAGGAATTCTTTGATTCAACTTCAGTTTTCTAAGTTACTCTACTAAACTAATTTAAAATTAACATAAATGAACATAATAGTGCTCACATTTAATAAATTAAGGGCAGCAAGGTGGTGAAATGATTAGTACTGAGGTCTCATAGATCCAGCTTCCTAAGTTTGAATGCCATGCCCGGT
Source organism: Polypterus bichir lapradei (assembly GCA_026402145.1). Lineage (NCBI taxonomy): Eukaryota > Metazoa > Chordata > Cladistia > Polypteriformes > Polypteridae > Polypterus > Polypterus bichir. The sequence continues at coordinate 21,310,599 of JANRMT010062822.1, forward strand.
AGTTGTCTAAGCGGAGTGTCAATGTTCACTCTGTGAGTCGGTGGATTTTTCAGTCGGTTTTCCATTTTCTTTCTGTATCTTAAATCCGAGCATGTTAGGTTATTTGTTGATTGTAAATTGGTCTAGTTTGTATAAGCCCTCAAACAGATTGGCAGCCTGTCCAGAGTTGATCCCTGCCTTGTGTTTGATGCTACTGGAGTATGTTGCAGCCTTTTGCAGCTCTGAATTGGATTCAAAGGCTTTAAAATGTCTTGCCACATTTCCTAGTAAATGACACCAGCTTTTCCCAATACACACTTTTTTGTTTTCATGGGCTACCAGAGTTCAACAACCTAAAGTGCAGAACTAAACATATTTGTCTTGTTGAACGTAGCCAAATTTTTCACTAGTATGTCTGCTTTGTATTTGTGCTATGAGTGCAAGGGACATTGGTCTGTAACAGGTGGAATGCAAGTCATGCTGTACACTAAGGGTAAAAGTGACTTTTGTTACAATAGCGGTGAAGGAAATCTTCTAGTGTCTTTTAACTTTACAGACAAGGTCATCACTTTATTTGTGAGTTGGCCCACTTCAAAAGGTGAGAATCTCACTGTACAATGATTAGATAAACTCATAAAAGAGCTTCTCAATAATGATTAGTCACTCAGAACTGCAATGTATGTCACTCACTAACGATAAACAGTGAAAGTGTATCTCTTCTTGGAAAACTGTCTACTAAACACTCTCTTTATACAGCACAGAGCTCACAGCGAGATATGATAAGTGCAAGCTGTGCGTTTGGCATCCTGACTGGTCACTGGGTGTGCAGTTGATAGCCACTAAATTATTTAAGATTTCCCATCTGGTTAATTAAATATAAACAACAGCTGAAGGATGAAATTAAGCTAAATATCTTTTCATATGATTTCCACAGTTTTGTGATGTTTTGAAAATGGCATTGTCAATTGGGATCATCTCAATGAATAACTTTTTTCCTTTAAATGAATTTCCCTGTTATTTGCATAAAATATCTAAATGCAGACTTAAAAAGTTGTATTTGGTTTAAAACCCAGACTCTGAACATTTTGTCAGTGCTATAAGAAAATATAATACTTTGATGCAAAACAATAATCAAAGGCAATTTGATGCCAAATTTTATAATACAAGGACAGTACCAGTGTCTTAGGATATTTTTCGGGTGAAGCCGAGAAACACAGCTAATTATATTATAATTACATAAAGCAAAAAATTACTGCTAGAATTTCCACAAATGGCATTCCAATATTTGTTGCTAAAAGATTTATTATTAAAAAATGGGAAACATTTAACACATGCATATCTGCATGCAAAGAGGCTCCTTTTCAATAGGCTGGCTGTTAAATATAAAGAATTTCATTTTCTAAAGTGTCATTTTGTGAACTTTTTTAATATGTCTACATTTAAGATTCATTTTTAAATACTGAATAAAAGTAAGCTGTATACCTATTAGCTGTTCTAATTTTCAATTAATTAACTGGCTATCTTTTGTAGTATATTTGTACATGTTACAAAAAATAAAATCTTTCCAATAAATAAAACTAACCTCAAAGAAGGTTATTGGCTGTGTGCTTGCTTCCTGTGCACATTTGTCACCTCTCACCTTTGTAGTACAAAATTTTGTTGTGCCACCAAATAAACTGCTCAAAAAATAAAAGGAACACTTTGAAAACACATCAGATCTCAATGGGAAAAATTCTGCTGGATATCTCTACTGATATGGACTGGGTAATGTGTTAGGAACAAAACGATGGCACATTGTTTGATGGAAATGAAAATTATCAACCTACAGAGGGCTGAATTCAAAGACACCCCAAAAATCAAATTACATTTTGCCGAAATTTCATTGCAGCAACTCCAAATCGTACTCAGTAGTTTGTATGGCCCCCATGTGCTTGTATACATGCCTGACAACATTGGGGCGGGGGGGGGGGTGGGGAAGGGCATGCTCCTAATGAGACGACAGATGGTGTCCTCGGGGATCTTCTCACAGATTTGGACCAGGACATCACTGAGCTCCTGGACAGTCTGAGGTGCAATCTACCGGCGTCAGATGGACTGAAACATAATGTCTCAGAGGTGTTCTATTGGATTGAGGTCAGGTGAGGGTGGGGACCAGTCAATGATATCAATTCCTTCATCTTTCAGAAACTGCCTGCATATTCTCGCCACATGAGGCCGGGCATTGTCATGCACCAGGAGGAACCCAGGACCCACTGCACCAGCATAGGGTCTGACAATGGGTCCAAGGATACAATACAATACAATACAATTTATTTTTGTATAACCCAAAATCACACAAGGAGTGCCGCAATGAGCTTTAACAGGCCCTGCCTCTTGACAGCACCCCCAGCCATGACTCTCTAAGATGCCAAGGAAAAACTCCCAAAAAACCCCAGTAGGGAAAAAATGGAAGAAACGTTGGGAAAGGCAGTTCAAAGAGAGACCCCTTTCCAGGTAGGTTGGGCGTGCAGTGGGTGTCAAATAGAAGGGGGTCAATACAATACAATACACAGAACAGAACAATATATGGATTTCATCCAAATACCTAATAGCAGTCAAGGTGCCATTGTCTAGCCTGTAAAGGTCTGTGCGTCCCTCCATGGATATGCCTCCCCAAACCATCACTGACCCACCACCAAACCGGTCATGCTGAACGATGTTACAGGCTGCATAACGTTCTCCACGACTTCTCCAGACCCTTTCATGTCAGTCACATGTGCTCAGGGTGAACCTGCCATCTGTGAAAAGCACAGGGTGCCAGTGATGGACCTGTCAATTCTGGTATTCTATGGCAAATGCTAATCAAGCTCCACTGTGCCGTGTAGTGAGCACAGGGCCCACTAGAGGATGTCGGACCCTCAGGCCACCCTCAAGAAGTCTGTCTGTGATTGTTTGGTCAGAGACATTCACACCAGTGGCCTGCTGGAGGTCATTATGTAGGGCTCAGGCAGTGCTCATCCTGTTCCTCCTTGCCCACAGGAGCAGATACCGGTCCTGTTGATGGGTTAAGGACCTTCTACGGCCCTGTCCAGCTCTCATAGAGTAACTGCCTGCCTCCTGGAATCTCCTCCATGCTCTTGCGACTGTGCTGGGAGACACAGCAAACCTTCTGGCAATGGCATGTATTGATGTGCCATCCTGGAGAAGTTGGACTACCTATGCAACCTCTGTAGGGTCCAGGTACTGCTTCATGCTAGCAGTAGTGACACTGACCATAGCCAAGTGGAAAACTAGTGAAAAAACAGATGAGGAGGAAAAATGTCAGTGGCCTCCACCTGTTAAACCATTCCTGTTTTGGGGGACGTCTCATTGTTGCCCCTCTAGTGCACCTGCTGTGAATTTCATTAACACCAAAGCAGCTGAAACTGATTAACAACCCCCTCTGCTACTTAGCTGACCAGGTCAATATCCCAGAAGTTTCATTTGACTTGATGCTGTACAGTGATCCCTCGCTATATCACGCTTCGACTTTCGCGGCTTTACTCTATCGCGATTTTTTCTCATACACGCTTACGTCACTACGCATGCGCTTTCTGAGAACTTTTATAAAGCCCCACGATGACTCCTGACAATAAAACTAAGTGCCGGAGGAAGATGCTTACTATCCAGGAGAAGGTGAAACTCTTGGATATGATCAAAGATGGCAATACCCTACAAAAGCCTCCTCACGCATATGAAAAGACAGTGCCAGCAACTGCCTCTCAAGATGTTCTTCAGCCGCGCACACAGACACCCACTGCCTACTCCTAGTACTCCTTCAGCGGAAGAAGACAACGACGCACGTGCTGAAGATACTGCACCACCTGAAGACTCTCCTACTAAGGTCATGCCTTCATAGTTTAGTGGTTGTGTGTGTGTGTAATTAAATGTACAGTACAATAATCTACTATATAAAAGCAGTCGGGATTGTCCTTCCGTCCCGTGAGTGCAAAGCGTAGCAGTATTCCGCTTATCACAGACTTACTACTTGCGGCTTGCGGTACGAAGCGACACAATGTGAGCACAGTTCTGGTGCTCCCTTCGTTCCCTTGCTTTTGTGCGCGATGCGCTGGAAAAATAGACAAAATTATGTCTCTGGAAATAATTAATGTTGATGGAGTACAAATGCTTCACCGCGTAGTAAATATCAGGGGAGATAGTGCTTACTTATTCTCATCTATAGCTTATTTAGTGCATGAAACTCCATCTTTAGCGGTACAGATTCAGGCTGACATTGTATGACTTTGGACAGGCACTCGAGGGGATAAAAAAACAGGTTTTCGGGAGATGTTATGAATGGGCATTTTGATGTTGTCATTCCCTACACTTACATGCCTGATGTACACATGGAGCGCACACAAATTGAGGATAAAAGTCGGTCGCCTTAAAAGGCAGGTGAGCCTAGTAATAATATGATATTTGTAACGTCTAATGTGTCTTATTTTCCCTTATTTTGTCTAATATATTGGGTAATACGAGTGTAATGGTGACTAAAGGGTGTTATTTCATGTCTAGAGGGCTCTAATAATGTTAAAAAACTTATTTAGAAGGTCGTAAACAGGTTTTCTATACTCTAACTGCGAAAATATTCAATTTATAAATAAAGAATCCTACTTCGAGAAAATTCATTTATCACGGTAGAGTCTGGAACGGATTAACCATGATAAACGAAGGTTCACTGTACTCTGATTAAAAAGTGTTCCTTTAATGTTTTGAGCAGTATATATCAGAATATTGACATTGCTTCAGAATTTGTTATACATGAACTTTTTAATATTAAATTAAATATCACCAAGAACCTGGCATTTAATGAATTTAGTAAAGTATTAACTTCTGGACTCTGTTGTCAGGAAATGTGCATTTAAATCTTAAATCAAGAGTCCCTTTGTTTCCTGATACAGGAAGAAGAGCCACAAACATGAAATAATATGGCAACTGATGCTTAAGTGCTCATATTATCTTGGAATTTTTGTAGCAGAGTTGAACATGGAACTCTGTTACAGTTCATTGACAAACAGTCTTCTTCAGATAAACATATTCTGTTTTTTCTGAGTTGAGCAGATCTCTTCTGTGTCAACTCAGTAGCAAGGCTGAACAAGTAAAGGCTGTGGTTTAAAGAGATGAGGGCTTCAGTTCAAAATGAGGGAAATAACACCGACCAGGCACCAAAAGGGAATCCAGTCTCAGTTAAAATACTGTGATGAATGCCATTTTTTGTAAATTCAGCCTTTTTAACCTTACAGTTCAGTATTACTAAGAACTATAGATTCAGCTTCAAATTCCCCATTTTTGGCACAAATACACACATTGATCTATTGGATCAAAGAACTTTCAATAACAATGAACCTAAATAATTCTCTCTCTCTCTGTCTTTATTGTTAGAGAAAGTCAAAAGGAGATTTAAGGAAGATTTAGTGTTAGGACCCTGGCTTACTCGTTTTGATTTTGATTCTTGTCTCTAGCTCTGTTTTTGTTGTTTTCGATATTTACTGACTTGCTGGTATTTAACCCAGTGTGTTTTTACATGTCTTGTTTCACCACTTACAAGAAAATCCATCTTGCGGTCATCCTTTCACATTGCCTGCAGATTAGATTCCTCTGCCCATATCTTAACAATCTGGAAGGAGAAAAATATTATAAGCAAATGATTTGAACTATTTCATGATAAGAATGTAAACAGTTTAGTAAATGAGAGGAGACCATTCAGTCCAGTTTGTAAGGCCAATCTATACTAATAAAAGGCAAAACCCTCACTGACTCACTCACTCACTCACTCACTGACTCACTCACTCACTCATCACTAATTCTCCAACTTCCCGTGTAGGTAGAAGGCTGAAATTTGGCAGGCTTATTCCTTACAGCTCACTTACAAAAGTTAAGCAGGTTTCATTTCGAAATTCTACGCGTAATGGTCATAACTGGAAGCTGTTTTTCTCCATTTACTGTAATGGAGATGAGCTCGAAAGCCGTGGGGGCGGAGTTTCGTGTGACATCATCACGCCTCCCACGTAATCACGCAGTACGTAGAAAACCAGGAAGAGCTCCAAATAGCGCTGAAGAAAACATGCATTATATAATTGAGAAGGCAGCAAAACAATAAGAAGCGAGCGAGTGACATATACAACCATATTCATGAGTGCTGCTACTACGGAAACAAAGCACGGTGTAAACCTAAACTTTAAATTAAGTTCATAGACAGGCTGCCGCTGGTGTTTGTAATTTAGTGCCTACCCATATAAGACCGTCCGTCAGAGGCAATCCAATAGAAACACTGCTGCTAAATATTCACGGGTGAAGGACTGTGCTTATGCAGAGGAAGATGAGATGGTCAGGGTGGTGTTTGGCACAAACTCAGCGAAACTGCGAGAGAAAGTTTTAAGTGCCGGGACTTAGGTAACATTAAATACAGCCGTGGACATAGCAAGACATGGCACCAGCACAGCTGGGAAACTTCGATGCATGTACACCGAGCGGCTCACGTGAACTGACGCAGTGCACAGACAAAAAGCAACAGTTCCAAAGAGCGCTGAACAAAAACCGAATTACACAATTGAAAAGGCAGCAAAAAAATATGAAGCGTCTGACACATTCAAGCATATTCATAAGTGCAGCTACTGCGGAAACAAAGCACACGGTGGAAAAAGTCAATGTCCCGCTAAAGGAAGACAGTGTAAAAAAAAAACCCGTGCATGCAGTGTGTCAGGTCTCAGATAAAGAAGAAGATGAGCTGTTTATTGATGCAGTAAGAAACGAATCGATGAATGAAACCTGTTATCTTTACAACGATTGACAAACACGGAATGTAACTTGAACACAACACATCCTACAAATACGAACCTGATTGAAAGAAATAATGATAATCAAATCCTTGGTGACAGCAACACTCAAACACTCACAAAACAATTACTGTATATTGACAGTCATGTTACGTTATTTTGAAAATGTTCCCTTTTCTTTTTCATAGCTTCTTTAACACACTACTTCTCCGCTGCGATACGCGGGTATATATATATGTATATATATACCCCGATCTACATACTCGAATAATGGATACTTTATTCGCCATCAATGATTGTTTTGGTAAAGCCATACTCAGTGTATTCATTAGATGAATGGTAAAAAAGTAAGAGCGAGGGGAGGGTGACTTATTGAGGCATGCAGGCAAAACCACAATAGCACGCGGGCTCGATGTACTGTAGTGCGCGTCAACTCGATCTGAATTGCGCGATCACATTCGAAAAAATATATCTTTTCAAGTTCTATTTAGTCCATATGTGTCAAACTCAAGGGCTGCGGGCCACATCCGGCCCGGCGTGTAATTATATCCGGCCCACGAGATCATTTTATATACTGTATTAATGTTATTAATGGCCCGGGTATATGAATTGCTGGTAACACAATAAACTACAGATCCCATAATGCAGCGCTTCAGCTGCCTTGCCGAACACTTACCGCGTTAATAAAGTCTAGCTTGCAAGTTATTGCGAAGCTAGCCCACACGATGCTTAAGAGAAAAGTTGATTCTGAAAATAGAGCCTTTAAAAACCGATGGGAGGCTGAGTATATGTTTACTGACATTGCCGGTAAACCCGTGTGTTTCATTTGTGGAGCTAATGTGGCTGTAATTACAGAATTTAATCTAAGACGGCACTATGAGACAAAACATTAGGATAACCTGAAAGACCTGAATGCAATGCAGAAGATACAGAAAGCAGAAGAATTAAAGAAGAATCTGACACTTCAGCAGACGTTTTTACCCGTACACAATCACAAAGTGATTTCAAGTGAAGCTGCTTTTATGGGAGACACAAATGCACCAGTGCAACTTGCCCCACTTTCCCTGTTGCCAAGTAATGTTGAACCAAGTCGGCACAACGGTGTTCCCAAATACGCACTTTGCTGATAAACTGAGCGCACGGCGCTTTGGTGACTTTGAAGAACAAAAAAGAATTTTGAGTTGTTTCGCAACCCATTTGCCGTCGATGTGGAAACTACACTTGTGCAGATTCAGATAGAGGTAATTGAGCTGCAGTGTAATGGCACACTGAAGGCAAACTACGATACTGCAGGGCCCGCACAGTTTATTCATTCCATTCCCGCAGAAATGCTCCAGCTCCGTCTACATGCGGCTCGAACCTTGTGCATGTTTGGTAGCACATATGTGTGTGAGAAGCTCTTCTCAGTGATGAAGACTAACAAAACAGCACACAGGAGT
>JANRMT010062822.1:21323810-21341430 GCA_026402145.1 Polypterus bichir lapradei
GCGTAGAATTTCGAAATGAAACCTGCCCATCTTTTGTAAGGAAGCTGTAAGGAATAAGCCTGCCAAATTTCAGCCTTCTACCTACACGGGAAGTTGAAGAATTAGTGATCAGTCAGTCAGTCAGTCAGTCAGTGAGTGAGTCAGTGAGGGTTTTGCCTTTTATTAGTATAGATATATATATATATGACAGCAACACTCATCACTCACAACAGTGACAAAACAATTACATTGACAATCATGTTACGTTATTTTCAAAATGTTTCATTTTCTTTTTCATTACTTCTTTAACACACTACTTCTCCGCTGCGAAGCGCGGGTATTTTGCTAGTCTCTTATAAAGAAAACCTGACATCTTAATGGTCCATACTGTAAATCTATGTAATCATTACTGACGCCTTTCTAGTTTTTAGCTTGAATTGGGTTTTTAAGATCCCATATATTAACAAAGTGCTTCATGGAGAAACCAGGCTTGTTGACTAAATGTTAAATAAATAAAACACTTATACTTAATGTAGTTACAGGGAAATTAGAGTCTGTACCTTTTAAATGCAGTTGTTACTTGTATATTTCTGCGGTGGGCTGGCGCCCTGCCCGGGGTTTGTTTCCTGCCTTGTGCCCTGTGTTGCCTGGGATTGGCTCCAGCAGACCCCCATGACCCTGTGTTAGGATATAGCGGATTGGATAATGAATGACTGACTGACTTGTATATTTAATAATAAATCATTTCCACTTATCTAATGCTTTACCCCACTGAAAAACTTAATTTATGTTAGAATGGAAGAATTGTTCTGGAGTACTGTGTGAAGTTAGATGAGTTTATTGCTGAAAAATGCAAAATCTAGAGGGGCACCTCCTTGACATGTTTTGCTTAAACAAGCATTTGTCACAATCTTGTAGCTGTGTTACACTATTTATTTGTTTAATTTTTTTTGGGCTATTATTATACCCATTCCTAACATAATACTGCCAAACTTGCATCATTCAATCAAGGTACACAGGGCCACAGAGCCATTTCAAGCATCACCGGGCACAAGGCAGGAAACAGCCCAGGATGGGGAGCCATCCCATTGCAAGGCCCACTGACAAACATACCAGCACTCACACTCTCACACATATGGCCAAGCAACCCAATCTATATGTCCCTGAGATGTGGCAGTAAAACCCATGAAGAAGACATAGGGAGACATGGGTAGAATGTGCAAATTTTACACACATATCTCCAGACAGAATTCCATCTCAGGATAACAAATCTGTAAGGCAAAAGTGTTAACCATTTTGCAAAGGTGTTTTCACCATTTAAAAAAGATCTTGAAATATCATCGAAAACCTATGCACTTATCACTGGAGTTCTCCAATAAAATTGCCCAGACAATGGAACATCTGTTACATAGTTGTAGTTACATACCCTGATGTTTTTATTACATTTTGAAAGTACAGATACAATGTAACTATGTAAGTACACTTGTTTTTAGATCAGTGATAAACTGTTACATTGTTATTATATAAACTGTAATAACAATGTCAACTAAGTAATTAACTATAGCGTTACTTTGAATTACACAGTAAGTACGGAGTAATAAATCATAGTTACACTGTACTTATACAGGTAATTACATAGTAGTTACAAGTGTAATTATGGACACAATGTAAAGTGTTACCGGAAAAACAAAATAATAATTTCAGGAAAGCCAGCATGCAGAACATATACTTTATATAAGTTCATAAGGAATGGTCAGCCATTTCAATGCTGCTGCCTCAAGGTTGCCATCCGAGTAATTACTTTTTTAATATAATATATATGTATTTAATTAAAAAATATAGGAAGAACTTGAGCATATAAACTTTGTAAACATGCCAGAAATACAATTGTATTTTAGCACTTTGTCATTCCAAATCATTCTGTTTTAGCAGAATATAAATAAACTAGGATAAATTAGCTTGTATAGAAAAAATGTAATGTAGGTGTCTAGGGGAAAAAAATCAATCAAATCTAAAAGTCTTTATTAACCTCTAATCAACACTCAGAACATTTTAAGATTCATGAAAAAATGATGTTGACACACTTTTCATTGAAAGAAAATATTTGCATTACTGAGCACTTCTACCTGCAGAGTGAAAAATAAAATGACTTATGAATCAACAGACAATGACTCATAAAAAATGTTTGTTTTATTTATAGCACAGGATTAATTTTTACAACTGCAGCTTTACAGCCCAGTTCATTCTGTAAATTCTTAAGCAAGTAATGGAAAAAGGAAATAGGCTCAGTAGTGAAAGTTGATTTACCGGTGAAAACACATTTAAACTGTTATGCTGCATTTTTGTAAAACGAATTAAACAGATGCTGTCAACTCAGGATGAGACAATTAGGATAACTATTATTAATGATACAGAATGTTTTAGTTAAATCTCACTTATATATTGAAAAGGAAATGTTACTTAATTAATTCAGTGTCTTTGGTATTCAGTCATTGTGAAGGCATTGCTGGAGGTTTAGTCTGGCAATCAAATATTTAGAAAGTGAATAACTACTTTCACAGTTTGAAGTGAAAACACACAGTCCACAGCTATGCCTGTCTGATGCACAGCCCTTCTCCTTGCCACTGTCATCTTCTGGCACAACTGTCCCAAATATTCATATATCTTATCTCAGTCCACTTTCTTTGCTTTTGTCCTTTTCCATTCTGGGAGCTGCAGTTTTCTCTTGCATTACACTTTATGTAGCATAGGTTTTGGCCATAACACCAAGGTTTATGAACATTGTTTTTTTTATTATTATTTTTTCTTATAAAGTCATTGATGAGCGACAAAAATGTAATAAATGTATATTCTGTTCTATGTAAAACAAGGAATATACAGATTTACATACTGTACGATTTGTTTATTATTTGCTTATTGAGTGGTGAGCAAAATTACAAGCATTACAAAAAGGAAGAACAGCTAACATTCCAAACGTAACAAAATGCACACAAACTGAAAACAGAGATTTACTGTTTTTGAATTTTATTCACTGCTGATAATCAGTGACTCTGAATTCTTATTTTGAACCTTTATTAAATACTTATTACTTGTAGTTATATATGTACAGTTGAATGTAACTTTGGTATAATTGTTAACATTTTATTTAAAATCCCTTATTTAAAAAAAAAAAGAAACATTTATTATCATACACTAAACTGAAGTCGGTGCTACAGACCGACTTTTCCAGTTAGGTGCAATACGTGTGGATTATCACTGCATATTTCTGTTTCCTCTCAAATACCAAAAATGTGCTTTTTCGATTGTTTTTTGCCTCACTCCACTCTTTCCATGCAGAGCGGCCGCAGAGAGCTTAAACAACTCAACACATCCAAATAAAAACGACAAGGGTGAGCTTTTATGAATGCATTTTCTGGACGTACCTCATTGTAAACTGAAGTATATACAAAAGAAACATACAGGTATATACAGGTGTAAAACCAAAGACAATAAATAATGATTTACAAAGCAATACATAACAGACAGTATGCATTAAACAATAAAGCTTTAAACGACACAAGGTGAGTGATTTCCATGGTTGGATTGAGACAAAGAGAAGTACATGGACAGAGGTTCAGATTGCTGCGTACCACAACTAACCAGACCCAGGGGTTTATATACCTTAAAGATACTTTCAGATATGACCGAAACAAGAGATAAAGAGGTGCCTATGTGAGACACATGGGGTGTATTGTATTTAAATGTTTATTAAGGGACCTACATGCTTTACCTGAGTTTTGTAGATATTTATGACACCATTGTGAGTGTAGAATGTGACTGACAGGTGTGTTAATAAATGACAACACAAAGGGGGAGCCCAGTTCAATAACAACAAATAACAGTAACAACTAACAGCATGTGGGGCAGAACAGATTGAATATGGAATGTGTGAGTCTATCAACGTGCGAGGGTGAGCCCTATATATGTAGTGTTTTTGTTCATAATTTAAATGTCTTTAACACTGGAATCCCAGAAGCCTATGAAAAAAGTTGTAATCCTTGGCCAATTTAAATTCCTTCTCACCTCTCCATCAGCGTCTTTTGTTTTTAAATGTGTCGATCAGCACGAGCAGCAAGCAGCCTGCTATCCCATTCCCCCCACCAATGCAGCTGAAGTTCTCCCAGCTCAAGTCTCCTTATCTGGGTGTCAGGTGCCTGGAGTTGTATGGGGTGAATAATATATCATTTTTTGGAATACATACAGTAAATTTCATGTGTGTTCCATGTCTACAACAATCTGAGTAAATGTAGGATGACAGGAAATGCGAGGCAAGAAATGCTGAACACATACCTAAAACAGAAACGTTTTTCATGTTATTGTAATAATGACGTGAAATGTACAATGTGTGAAGACTTTAGTCCAAATATCAAATAAACATGTGCGCCTTTATTCAAGAATATAAACAAAGAAAAAAAATCATGCAATTTAAAAAACCAAAAGTATTTCTTGTGAATTAAACTCCTACTTAGCTGTTCCTTTATTCACAGCATAATGCTTACAGCCAAAATTATTTAAAATGACCAGCATTTATTATAAATGCTGATATGATCAAATGTGTGCCTGTATTTATCAAGCATCTTAGAATTACTCCTAAGAATTGTACTCAAGGTATAACTAGAATATTAATTTTTTGTACCCCAGAATATGATGTGAGAAGTAGTTATGAAGCATTCCATACCCACTCCTAGTGAGGAGGTGGAGGTCATGTTTGTAAATGAATGACGTCATGATTTTACAGCACCATGATGATGTTTTGTAGTTTTCTGATCCTAATGCTAAGGCTTTATCACAAAGATGATGATAATAATAATAATAGTAATAATACATTAGAAAGTTAATGCTTTAAATTAAAGTGTTTGCTTAATTTGAATAGAATATAATTTTCTTTCCTAGCTATAGATTATGTGATTAGCCTTTGCCACCTATAAGTTAACATGAGATAGAATCTTCCAAGCTATATCTGTAATAAAAAGTGTTAATTAAGGCTGTGTTAGGAATAGGACCCACTGCTAGCAGGAAGTGAAGGACCCATTTTGCAGTTTGCAAAATGGATAGGCATACAGGTTTCTGATCTTTTAGATATGGTTCAACTGTATTAGAAAACTTAAGAAATAAACAAGATATAAAAGCTTTAAACAGAACTTTTCTTAAATCAGAACTTTTCTTTACTTCACAATACCAAGTTTTCTCTATTTTTGTGTGAACTGTTTTACTTTGAATTTTTACTAAAGCTTTTAAAAATGAAGATATTTTATCTCTGGAATCATTTCAAAGTGTCAAGCTATTGCCAGAATCCCATGAAGCAAACTAAAGCTGCAGAACTTTGGTAATTAGGTATGTGTTCAGCATTTCTTGCCTTGCATTTCCTTTCATCCTGCACTTACCCAGATCTTTGTGGACACGGAACACACATGAAATACATGTATTCCAAATAATGATATACTGTATTATTCACCCTATACAACTGCAGGAACCTCACACGCATATAAGGAGCCTGGACTTGAGCAGGGAGAGTTGAGCTCCATCAAGGCGGGGGATGGGACAGCAGGCTGCCTGATGCTTGTGCTGATCAACACATTTACAAAAACATACCCACACCATTATCCCTGCACCACTAAACATCACAGTGGGTACAATGCAGTCTGTAAAATTTTGATTTCCTGGCATCCGCTAAACCCAGGTTTGCTCATAAGGCTGTGCTTTATCAATCAAGAGAAAAATTTTCCTTTGCTCCAAAGTCCAATATTTTCATATTTTACACCACTCTAGCCAACGATTGGCATTGCACATAGTCTTAGTCTTATGTGCAGCTGCTCAGCCATGGAAACCCATTTTATGAGAACTCTGACAGATAATCCTTGTGTTTATGTTACTTCCTGAGGCAGCTTGGAACTCTGTTGCAGATGATGCAACAAATGCTAGGTGACTTTTCCCTGTTAACCAATTCAGCACTTGGTGGTTCCGTTCTCTGAGTCTGCGTATCCAATCACAGCTGAGCTGCTGTTAGTCTTAGATGGATCCACTTCACGATAATAGCATTTATAGTTGACCTGGGTAGCAGGGCAAAAATTTAATGTACTCACTAGTGGCATTGGTAGCATCTTGTGACTGTGCCAAATTTAAAGTCACTGAGCTCTTCTGTTCAATCCATCCTACTACCATTGTTTGTCAATTGAGATTGCATGGCTATGTGCTTAATTTCATTCACCTGTTAACAGGCTGAAACACATTAATTTAATAATTTGGAGGAGTGTCCACAAACATTGTCCATATAGTGTAGCTTTCCCAAGTAGAACATTCACAAACAGTTCTTTAGGTAGAATTATGTTACGTTGCCTTATTTTGCCACTTCAAGTAGTACTGAAATGATCCTGACAAGAACAAAAAGCCAGAATCTGTTGTATTTAGTAGTAGTACTCGTGTCACATGGCCAGGGTGTTGTGAAATTCGTACTTGCATTTCCAACCAGCATGCAACATGTCAACATTCTCCACAGCCATGATAAAGAAGAATATATTAAAATACCAAGAATTAATTGAAAACACAAACCAGGTTACCTAAAGCACTCTTTCTTCCAGTTTCCATGCTACCAGTTCCCCGAAGCACTGGGGAAGAATCATGAGTACTGAAAGCTGGAGAACTGTCTGAATGATCTGGCTGCCCAATAAATGACATACTTCAGTAGGATACAGGTGCTAAACATAGAAAGTAATTGGATGCAAAATGAGATGTATCATGAATGTCCTGAAATTACAGAATATATTACTTTAATTTATTTTGGCTTTTTCATTTCTAGTTCTCTTTTGTATCTATCATGCTTCGTAGACTCTTGCTGCTGCTTGCCTCCTCTGCTACTTCAGTTGGCATATGGCTCTGTTTCTAGGTAAGAAGCACACACACCAGTGCCAGCTGGGCACACGCTTTTGAGTATGTCTGTTGCGCATATTTCATTTAGCTTTAATTTATATAATCTACTTTTATTTTACTTTTTATACAGCAGGTTGTTTTTGTGAAACCTTTTTGTTTGGTGGTAACATTAACAATGCAGAATATGTTCTAACAGAGACATACATTCTGCACATTTTGCAAAGAAAATTTAGCTAAGCAATCAGTCTTAAATATACTCCTAATATTTTTAAATTGCTCCTTGTGTTTGTATTTTATTGTAACCAAAGAAATTAATTAGCATTTTAGGTTAAAAAGAAACACCTTTAGTGAGTTAATAATCTGCCTTATTTATTACTCATATTAATAAAAGTCTCAGTAATAAAATAGTTTGAAAGATTATATCAGTTTAGTGCAGGTGGCCCTGTGATAATTCTTTTATTACTTATTAGTCATTAGACAGCATAAATTCTAAATAAATGTAAGAATGTATGAATGAGAACATTTATAGCATAAGTACTGACTATTATATAGTACATAATATTTCAAAGGTGGAGATTAGGCACTGTGGCATATGGGTATTGGGCTGTAATATAAAGATTTCTGATTCAACCTCCATGACTGGCTCACTGCACGACCGGGAAAAAGGTATTTAGCATTCCAGCATGTTAATACCAATGTAAATATTTGTTCTCTACACAGGTAAATTATAAGATGCTTTTGACTATACTAAAGTAATTCAAAGTTCATTGTTGCATATTATGTAAAATTAATCAAATCTACAGTCAATTCATCCCACTATGTCACGACCACATTGTTGTTTCAAATAACTTTTGTTTAATTATATGCATTTGATTTTTTCTTTTTTAATACAGGCATTGCATTTGTATTCACTATAATATAAAACATAAAACAAAACGGGTATCAATTTAGCTTAGGTGTCCCTAATGCGCTGTAATTACCATGTAATTACCTGTATAGTTAAAGAGTGTTTTTACCTTGTACTTACTGTGTATTACAGTATGTCACACATGTGCGCATGGGAAGCAGCCAAAGGGCCTGAATGAGAGTAATTCCATGCCAGACCAGTGGGTGGCACAGTGCACTAACTCTTTCTCTCATTTCTCTGCAAACCAGTTACGGGAAATTCCACCTGACCCCGATGATGTCATTTTGAGTCCCGGCCCCAATGGTGCCACTTCCAGCACTGATGCCACAGATGATGTCACTTCCGGTCTTGGGCCCAATGACATTACTTCTGGTTCCAGTCCTATTGATGACATCACTTCCTCCACGCTCCCTTAAAGTCGACATCTTTGTGCCAGCAAATCAGTTCTGTGCTGGACTTCAACCTGTATGCTTCTGTACAATTATTCATTTCATTCTGCAGCCAGGAAACAATATACTGGTGGCTGCCCAAACCTTTTTGTGGCTTTTGTCGAGTTTGTGACAAGTGTAACGCTATAATTAGGTAGTCAACTGCAATTGTTATTCCACATTTTTTATAAATATGTATGTATGTATGTTGTGATATATGGTCGGCCATCCATCCCGGCCAATACCCCGAGGCCGTCAGATGGAGCCCTCCCTGCAGCATGGAGATGCCCCGAATTCCAGCAGGGCATCATGGACAATAGAGTTTTTCTTCACAGCCCTGCTGGATACCATGGGGGCCACCGGAGGACGCTGCAGGGAGGCTCAAGGATTTCTACTCCCCGTTTAGCCAGGAAGTACTTCCATGTCACGAGGAAGTAAGAAATAGAGCACTTTCGGGCTGAGGAATAAAAGGAGTTTTCACCTGACCCGGAAGTGCTGGATAATCATATAGACTGAGGACTCAGAAGCACTTCTGGGTACAGGACTATAAAGGACTATGGGATATTCCAGATGGGTGAGCTGAGTTGGGTGGCAGGGTGACAACGCGTCTGGGAGTGGAGGATTGTGTATTTGGTTATTGTTATTGTTTATGAGTATTGTGGAGTGGAGGGTGCACTGTGCACTTTATTATTGTAATAAAGAAAATTATTGGACTTTTATCTGTTGTCTGGTGTCTGGTCTGAGGGGTCAAGGGGACGACAGCGCCCCCTATCTATCACAATGTATATAAATTGTGGAATAAGAATTACAATTGAGTGCTTAACCACTGCATTACATTGTGTGCAAGATGAAGTAGGGGCCTGAGCTGCCTCAAGAGCTTGCATACTGTAATCTTTTTAGTTGGCCAATAAAAGGTGTCAATGATGCCATATTTGAAATCATAATTCTCTTACGTAAATACAAGAATAGGCAATTGAGATAGTAGAGAAGGAAAATATTTTTAATCAAACCATATCAGTGGTACCCAGAGGACAGCTGCATTTATTTTTTTATTTTTTTTTGTTTGTTGGATGTCATGTATTGTGAGAGCGAGTGGTTCAATGAGTCACAAAAAAAACATATTTGTGGGGCACCAACCAGGTCATCTCTTTTATTCTTCTCCAGATGATAATAAAGTAGAGAAAAAGGGTAAAGAAAAGTTGCATCTTTGCACTTCTCCTGGTCTGGGGCTTTCAAAAGTCTGAGAACTGGTCTGGCTTCACAGAGCTCTGTCTTGTGGCTTGTTCTGGCCTTAAAAGACACCTCTTCCTGGGATGCCCGGCTTTTATGGCAGTCAGACCAGAAGGGGCGGTGCCAGGTGCTTTCTCTGGGCAGTTTCTTGGCACTGTGATGAAAGAAAGAGAAGATAAAGTTCGCGGCAGCTCCCCTTCTCATCTTGGTAGGTTATTGCATACCCCAGTTGAGCCTGTGAAGGATGCATATGCGTGACAGCTGGTATTTTCATAACAAAATGTCCCACTTATGCATTTCCTCAGATGGCGCACCACAAACATTAGCACTGCTACAGAGATTCTCATTCTAAATGCTCTGTCTGTGTTTACGCTGGGTATTTAAGTTTATTTTGGGGTTCATAATTTCAGAATGAAGCATGTTTTAATATGAGACATGGAATTAACAAATAATGTTGTATTAAAACCACTTAAACTTTAACACTATTTGACATATCTTTCTTTTGATTTTTGCAGCAAGCTGCTGCAGGTTTTCTATTAGTCCATAGTAACCAGTGTGATGTTCTATACTGCGGACAAATTGGGAACCAACTTGAGTTCAAAAGATACACAGTGCCTGAACAAACTCATCAGGAAAGCCTGCTCCATTGCAGGGCAAATCCAGTTCACACTGCAAGCTAAAAGAGGATGGTGGCAAAATTGGATATCATTAGGAAAAGCCCCCTCCATCCCCTCCAGGAGGAGGATCTCTCCTGGAGCACTTTTAGCCACAGGCTCATTCCTCCACCGCCTCTGTGGGTCTTTTCTGTCTACTGCTATCAGGCAATTCAATGATCCATCCTGATGTACTTGATAAGTTCATTTCAAAATATCTGCACAATATTTATCGATGGATTGGCTGTATTTTCTGTGTTTCTCCTGCTGTACGCAAAAAACTTTATCTCTTTTTTAAGATTATTAAGCAATTTATTAAATTATTACTAAAGATAACATAGCGCTTGTTACTCTTACTTGTTACTCTGACTTGTAACTTACTCTTAATCTTAAATGAATTTTTATATTGAAGATATGCTGCTGACATTGCAAACACAGACCGAACCAGTCAGGCTGTGTCAATTGCTTTTTGGATGAGGTGGAAACTTGAAAATTATCACAGTGTGAACAAAAGGTTCAGAAGAAGCTGATGGCTACCTATTGTCTGTAACATCAGAGAATGCAGGAGACTTGAGCACGTAAACAAGGAAATATTAAATGTTTCCCTACTTGGCTGGTAGCTCTGCGATCACCACTGGCTGTTGCACCTTATTGCAGAGGCAGCTCATCCAAGGAGGGATTTTAGAGCAAGTATAAAAGTAAGGTGGATGAACGTTTGCGTGTTGTGGCAAATTACGGACTGTCCCTATACTGTGGCATTTGTTTATTGCCGAAAACCATCTTAAACATATTTCAGATGCTATTTAATGCAGGACAGTTTTCATCAGATGTGATCAGACAGAGTGGTAAAAGCAGGAGAGAGTCTGGAGACTTATGAAGAGGATACAACCACATTATAATTAAACCCGATCAGTGTGATCCAGACTTTGAAAAACAGACTGAATATTTCCATGTTACTGCCTAGGATCGGTTGCATCATCCTGTTGATGTTAATTTTTAAAATCCACAACAGAACGATGAGTAATTCTGAACCAACACCTAACAGCATGTACTTTTTCGGACACAACAAGCTTGACCTGCTTTATTCCAATATTATTGTCTTGAAATGAACATCTTGACAGGGCTGGCTATCTTACTGCCACCTCTAGTCCTATTATTGATTGGAGTAGTTCTCCAGTATCCAAGCCAGAAGTTCTTGTGTGTTTGGCCAGGTTTATACTTTACGAGACGTGACGCGTGCTCCTGCGGACGCTTCTAGTACACAAGCACAAAGTGTACTGTTTATACTTACACGCGTACTTTACGTAAATCTAGAAGATTCCACCAGGTTCCAGTGCAAGATATCATCACAGTGAGAAAACAACACTCGGCTTCGCAGTGTGGTGAATTGCCTCAAACATCTATTAAATTCCCAGGACACTTTGCCACAATATCTCTGAAAATGATGGATGTTTAATGATTACATCTATCAATCCCTGGACGGGGCATCAGCTCATCGCAAGGTGAATATAAGCACATACACACACTATTGTCATTTTAGCATCACCACATACCCAAACCTGCATGTCCTTGGAAGGAAACCGGAGCACACCATGGAAACACACCAGTGAAAACATGCAAACTCCAGGCAGGAAACACCAGGGATGTGATTCTCTGAGGCAGCAGCGCTACTGCTCCACCATCGTGACACCCCCATTTGTGTAATTATTAATAGTATTCATTATTTAAATTAAGTTAATGATTTTTCTGTAAAACGTAATATACATACTTTAATGGATTTCATCATAAATGCGATATCAAGTATAAATCTAAGGATTCTAAATATGCAGAGAGCTGGGATATCATAAATTTAATGTGTTATCTGTAGCAATTGCTGCCTGCCACTTTTGTCAATGCAGGAGGAAGCCCCAAAAGCAAGAAGTGATTAATAACTGGGTCGGTTTTGAGATGATGTTTATGATGGTCTACTTTAATGACAAAATAAACTATGAGATTAAAGTGGAAATTTTGAGATTAAAGCTGAAATTTCCACTTTAATCACAAAACAGACCTTTTCACTGTATCCCTAATTTTTTTCTCTGTTGCTGAAATACACTGCCGTACATTCTGATGCTGTTGTGAAGGTGCGAAAAAAAAAAATTAGGTGGTAAGTGACACCTTTAAAATGTATCGTGTCATTACGATGTGGAATATGTGATGCTTGAGATGAAATGCACCACAAATACATTTGTATGTCAGCATTTTGCTTCACCACATTGAACCATTCATCAAACATTGAAGCACGCACATTGATCCTGTAGTATCTGCAAAACAGTTAGCTGTCACTTGCTGATAGTAAACAGAGACTCTGACATCACGCTCCAATTTGAATACATTGCGCCCCCCGATTTCTTGCTGGTACTGCAACTTGCGCACACGTTGTGTTAATTTCTGAGGACTTGCTCAGAGGATATGTCAAATGAACACTGGGAATGCACTGGGAGTACATGTTCTGATCGTGAAGTATAAACTTGCCCTTTAGGGGGTTGTGGTTTGTTTTATTATTTATATATTTCTCTTTCTCTCTCTTGAGCTTCTGTAAAGCTCTAATTTCCCCTTAGGGACAAATAAAGTATATCTATTGTCGCAAAAACCAGACATAAGAGTCATGAAAACATGAAAAGAGTCATGGTTTGGGGCAGCCACCCGTATAATTGATTTCCTGAAACAAAAGTTGATCAAATGAATACTGCACTGATGTGCACAAAACCGAGTCCAAAACAGAACTGAGGGAATAGGGAAAAGATGGAGGCTTTTAAAGGGGAAGATAAGAAGTGAAGTCAAAGGGGTCGAGCTCATGAAGGTCTTCTGCCATTGGTGCAAGCCCAGACGTGACATCACAGGGCCTGGAGCCGGCAAGGTCTCCTTCCATTGGCTCGGTTCCAGAAGTGACGTCAAGAGGACCAGGTGGAATCTCTCGTGAATGGTCTGCCGGCAAGGGAGAAAAAGAGTCAGTGCACTCTGCCACATCCCGGTATGTCTCGGAATTGCCCTTGCTCAAGCCCTTTAGCTGCCTCCCATGCGCACGTGTGTGACAAGGCCCCCCCCTCAGCCCAGACCCATCGGGTCGTGCGACCCTGACTGATAGGTCGTGAACCCGAGAAAGGGCATCAGCGTTGGCGTGAAGAGTGCCCCGACGATGAACGAGCGAAAACTTGTACGGCTGGAGGTCAAGAAACCACCTGGTGATGCGCAGATTCGACTCCTTGTGCAGGGCCATCCACTGTAAACAACAACAACATTTATTTATATAGCACATTTTCATACAAAAAGTGGCTCAAAGTGCTTTATATAATGAAGAAAAGAAAAATAAAAGACAAAATAAGAAATTAAAATAAGACATTAGTTAACATAGAAAAGGAGTAAGGTCCGATGGCCAGGGTGGACAGAAAAAACAGAAAAAAAACTCCAGACGGCTGGAGGAAAAAAATAAATAAATAAATAAATAAAATAAAATCTGCAGGGGAAAGGGGCATGGTCCATGACAAGGGTGAATTCCCGGCCCAGCAGGTAGTACCTCAGCTGAGTAATCACCCATTTAATCACCAAAACCTTTCTCTCCACTGCCGCGTACCTGGTCTCCCGGCTCCAACAGTTTCCGGCTCAGGAACATAATGGGGTGTTCCGCAACATTGATGTTTTCGCTTAGCATGGCCCCCAGGCCTGTGTCCGAAGCGTCCGTCTGGAGGATGAAAGGTAAGGAAAAGTTAGGAGCTTTCAAAATAGGTGCGGACGTAAGGGCCTGCTTCAAGTCACTAAATGCAGCACCTGTTTTTTCAGTCCATACCAAAATGTTTGGGGCTCTCTTCTTTGTCAAATCAGTCTAGGGCGCTGCTCTCTCTGACAACCGGGGCACAAACCGGCGGTAGTACCCCGCTAACCCGAGAAAGGCTTGGACCTGCCGCCATTTCAAAATGGCATCTACTTTGGAGCACTGTGGCTTCACGGTGCACCGACCCACCAGGTAGCCTAAATACTTGGCTTTGCTCAATCCAAAGAAACATTTCTTGGGATTAATCTGAAGCCCTGCCTCACCAAGTGTCCGCAATACCACTTTAACCTGCTGTAGGTGCTCCATCCACGTGCTGGAATAGACGACCACGTCATCCAGGTAGACAGCACTGTATGAGTTATGAGGCCTGAGCACTTTGTCCACCAGACACTGGAAGGTAGCTGGAGCCCCGTGTAACCCAAATGGAAAAACACCATACTGCCAGTGTCCGCTAGGCGTGCTAAACACTGTCTTAACTTTCGTGGAGTCCATTAAAGGAACATGCCAGTACCCCATTTGTCATGTTCAGTGTGGTCAAATATTGAGCCTGTCCAAGCTTCTCGAGGAGGTCGGCATTGGGTAAGCATCGAATTGGGAGACTTGATTAAGCCGACGGAAGTCATTGCAAAACCTCCAACTCCCGTCAGGCTTAGCGACCAATACAATGGGGTTGGTCCAGGGACTATAACTTTCCTTGATTACACCTAGTTCCAGCGTGTGTTTGATCTCAAGCTCCACTTCAGCCCTTTTTGCCTCGGGAAAACGATATGGACCTTCTTGGACTATAACCCCTGGTTCTGTCACAATGTCTTGCTCAACCAGAGAGTTCCGTCCGGGGTTTTCACTCACTACCTCCCAGACAGACAGGATAACTGTTTCCAGCTTCCGTCGTTGTCTGGGACTTAAATCTGCACCAAAGTTAAGGCTAGCTGTGTGAGCAAAGAGTGGGTGGGCCTGACCGGAGGAGGGATCGGGATTCCTGTCCTTCCACGGTTTCAGCAGGCTTACATGATAAACCCGCTCCCTCGGCCGACGATTGGGTTGACTCACCAAATAGTCGATGAGTCCTTTCCTCTCCTTAACTTCATAGGGACCTTGCCAATGGGCAAGCAACTTAGAGTGGGAGGTAGGTACTAGGACCATGACACGATCTCCCGGGCGGAACTCCCAGAGAGCAGTGCCACGGTTGTAATAACGGACCTGTGCTGCTTAAGCCTCTTCCATGTGACTTTTAAGGAGGAGCCGAATCTTACCAAATCTATTGTGTAATTGCATGATATATTCCAATATATTTGTAGAGGAAAGAACCTCTTCTTCCCATCCTTCTTTTAAGATATCTAATATGCCCCGGGGTTGTCACCCATACAATAATTCAAAAGGGGAGAACCCCGTGGAGGCTTGTGGGACTTCCTGGCAGGCAAAAAAGATGAGGGGGAGGAGCTGATTCCAGTTCCTTCCATCCTCGCTGACCGCTTTACGCAGCATTTGTTTGAGAGTTTGACTGAACCTCTCTACCAAACCGTCGGTTTGAGGGTGATACACTGCAGTCTTTAAATGCTTTATTTTCAGTAACTTAGCAGTCTCCTTGAACGTCTCCGAGGTAAAAGGCGTCCCCTGGTCTGTCAAGACTTCCTTGGGGATGCCAATACGTGCAAAGCCCCCTAGTAATTCCTGTGCCATGGCTTTGGAAGTGGCTGAGCACAACGGAACAGCTTCAGGGTATTTGCTAGCATGATCCACGAGGACCAAAATGTACTTGTGTCCTTGGGCTGAGGGCTCTAGAGGTCCAACTAAATTGACCCCAATTCTGTGGAAGGGAACATCAATCTGGAGAATAGGAATGAGAGGAACACGGTCTTTTCTAGGAATTTGTCACAATTGACACTCCGGGCAGGAAGTGCAAAAGCGGCGCACCTCCTCATTGATTCCCGGCCAGTAGAAACAGAGGTTGAACCACTCCAGGGTTTTCTCTGTGCCTAAATGGCCACCTAGGATTAGCAGTATCCGTTTCTCCTGCCTGTCATGCTCAGCTACGCGATAGAGAAGGTCATTTTCTAGCAGAAAGTGAGGACCCTGTGGCATCAACTGGTTAGTGCGCTGACCATTGACCAGGACCACTGCTTTTTTGGCAAATTTAAGGGAGTCATCATTCCACTGCTCCCTTTTAAAAGATGCCGGTGTCTCTCTAAATTGAAACTGCAAAAGGGAGAGAGG
Source organism: Polypterus bichir lapradei (assembly GCA_026402145.1). NCBI lineage: Eukaryota > Metazoa > Chordata > Cladistia > Polypteriformes > Polypteridae > Polypterus > Polypterus bichir. The sequence goes on from JANRMT010062822.1 coordinate 21,339,939, forward strand.
GTCAGGGACGACCTCAAGGGGCGTGGTTTCTGGGAGATGCCACGTCACTCAAGGCGGCCGCTTCATCTCTCACCGCCGGCTGGTTACACGGCGTGGAGGCAGCTTGAGATGGCTCATTCCCGTCTGTAACTAGGCCCAACTTAACCCCAGGAGTGGTATTTGAACAATGGAAATGTTGCTGCCAGAATTGAACAAAGCAGTAGTTTTATTCCCATTTACGATCATCACGCCTGTGTATGAGACTGTCAACGGGTTAGTCAGAGCACACCAACCCCTCCTCCCCCTCCACCTGCATTCCTCCTTGTTCCCAAGCGGTTTGCGCGCTCGCGACTCCGGGGATGTCGGCACAAGCTCTGGGTTGTACGGGAGGGCTAGGTTTTGGGACATTCTCTGGTCGAGTTTGACTAAGGGACAGTTCAGCTCCTCCAGATTGTGAGGCCGTCCTTTGTGTCTCTACGAGCTCTATGAGTTCTGCCATATTTTGGAATTGTTTACCCCAGACTGGCTGGGTGAGGCCACAGGGTAGTGTTTTTAGGAGCAGGTAGCAGGCCACCTGTTCTATTACGTGGGAGGGCTTGCTCTCCTGTGGCCGTAGCCAGTGCCCTACCTTTGCCCATAAGGACCAGGCTTGTTGAGGGGTCAGCCGCTCTGGGTCGAACCTCCAGTTTCATACTGTATTCACCTGCCAGTCTGCGGCACCCCTAGGTGGAAATCAGGGTTCTGGCTTCAAAGGGAGGTGGGCACTCTCCTCTGACAGAGCATAATAAGCCCCTTTTGCCACCCCCTTCTGGAACAGCCCAAGTCTGTGAGCCCCTCCTGCACACTCCCTGGCCTGCCTAGATTACCTAGTGAAGCGTGCCGGGCACAGAGCTCGTACCGGGTCACTCTGAACCACAAGACAACCTCCTCGCCTGAAAACTCAGCCCCGGCACGCTCCAACCTAGGTGTATTACAGGTCCTGTTCCCTTCTCTTCTGGGACTTCTCCATCCTGCCGACAACACCAATGTCACAAAAACCAGACATAAGAGTCATGAAAAGATTTGGGGCAGCCACCCGTATAATTGATTTCCTGGCTACAAAGTTGATCAAATGAATACTGCACTGATGTGCACAAAACCGAGTCCAAAACAGAACTGAGAGAATAGGGAAAAGTTGGAGGCTTTTAAATGGGAAGACAGGAAGTGAAGTCAAAGGGGTCGGGCTCATGAAGGTCTTCTGCCTTTGGTGCAAGCCCAGATGTGACATCACAGGGGCCATAGCTGGCAAGGTCTCCTTCCATTGGCTCAGTCCCGGAAATGACGTCAAGAGGACCAGGTGGAATCTCCTGTGAATGGTCTGCAGGCAAGGGAGAAAAAGAGTCAGTGCACTCTGCCACATCCTGGTATGTCTCGGAACTGCCCTTACTCAAGCCCTTTAACTGCTTCCCATGCGCACGTCTGTGACACTATCTATCTATCTATCTATCTATCTATCTATCTATCTATCTATCTA
>JANRMT010062822.1:21341440-21361652 GCA_026402145.1 Polypterus bichir lapradei
CTATCTATCTATCTATCTATCTATCTATCTATCTATCTATCTATCTATCTATCTAATCTAAGTCCAACTGTTGGAAGCGTTTTAAGTCTGATTTATACTGAATTTAGAATTTTTCACATGCACAAATTGAAATGGACAAAGTGAAGAAACAAGAAGCTTCAGCTGGAAAATTTTTTTAGATGCGGTTCACATAAAAAGACTGCAACTAAAACTGACTCTGTTCAGATTTTGCATTGTACAGTGTGTTTTTTTTTAATTGCTGAAATTAATTTTGCGATTGAGCTAAATCTGATATGTGTGTAAAGTTATCTATCGGAATGTGCCGAGCATGCCCAATGTTATTTTTTGCTAAACACACTTCTATAATAAGATTATATGTATAACATATGATTGTGAAAGAGGACATTGAGCTGCAGTGGGAACATAGACTTTTTTTTGTTTTCAAGGTTGTATGTAACGTGCTACAATCTGACTTTAGGCTCCACTGATGCTGTTAACAACATGGCGGCATTCACGAAAAGGAACAACAATTCCACAAATAAAACAAACAAATCAGGACACTGTCCAAATGAATCAAACCTAGTATTCATAAAAATAACTGCAGTGAAACTGTAAAACAAGACTAAAAACAGTGAATCCAGCCCTCTACTAATGGGATCCTAGCAAATCGTTGACAATTTGCTGCACTCAAGTTTTTTTTCTTTGTTCAAAGGAAAACACTTAATGGGGATTCTACTGTATTTTGAACCTGTCTATTTCACTGCTAAAGTCATACTCTATTTAAATAAATGTTTTTTGGGAGATCAGCTTAAGTTAACCCTGTGCTGTGCATAGCCACTTTGGGGAAAAACGGCTGTGGCATTACCATAATAATAATGAAACTTTTTCAATCTCCAATGTTTTTATAGACTTATTTCAGTTTAAATTCTGCATATCATTATTTATACCTGGGTCCGAAGGTGGCACGTCACAAAGCACATTCTTATCATCTGCAATGGGAAGAGGTTGACAAGGAGGACAAGGAGAAGTAGACTCTTCTGTTGTTGTAGATTCTTGATGTTATCATGACACTCAGAGCTGGAAATGGTTAATGCTAATTGCTTGCTAGGTCAGTTTTGAACACCACTTAGATATTTTCCTTTTCTTATCATAATGGAATTCTTTAATGTCCGCTCCCTAACTTATAAAGATTTCAAGTATTATTGTGCCCACTTGTCCATTGCCTTTCATGTTACATGACACGGCACACCAGCTTTTCACTGTTTTTAATTTAGCTTAAAAATGCACAAAAATACATAGTTTTAATGTTTTAAGTGAAATATATATATTTTAGTGGCTGGCTTTGTGCAGGTTAGACAAGGGATCCTTTGGGTCTGGAGGTCACAGGAGGCTGGGTACATCTCCTATGCAAGTGATTTGACATATTTTAGCAATTAGAGATAAAACTTCCACTTAAACTTTAGCTATGATAAAATAAAGTATAAATCAAAATGAACCAAGTGTTGGGATAATATAGCGTCTCTTGTGATCCCTGGCAATTCCTACTCCTAGTAAATAAGTGGTAAAAGGTAAGACCATATGTTATTACTTAGTATAATGACCTGCTTGATAACGAGTTATTTGACAATTCACAAGGTTAAAAAATCAAGCAGAGAAAATGGGGATTATAGCAATAATATAAATAATAGGCAATCAATGAATAAATTACCAAAAAGTAAACATTATTGTTAACATTTCAAAAGGTTTTCAATAGATTTTAGCCAAATATAATTTCAGATAATTGCACATCAGGAAGTTCCCGAGGCTGCTTCTGACTGGATGTTAAGTCTTAGTACCACTGGGAGACCCACTGTTTTCATGGAACTTCCTCAAAGCACATAACATGCAAAGGTAAGATAATTAGTGAACATGCAATATGTGCTCTGCAGGGTAGTAGCCTGATAGCAATACCCGACACCCAGTCTCACACCTCTTAATTATAGTATTTCTGCAATAAACACATGCCTGTCTACTTTCATTGTGTTGTTATGTACAAGCACTGGTTTTGCAGGGCCCCTTTTGTTCATAAGATTTATACAATCCTACAGTTACTGACCTCTTACAACTCCAGTTACATGCTGGATATCTATAACTATATTTCAATTACTTTTGAGTCCACTATAAAAGTGATCAAAATTATCCCCTTGTGAACACTGACACAATGCACTTTGTCTCACTATAAAGAATTACATTATATGTATTAAGAATGAAAATTCAATGTATTGAGAATTTGTAAATAAAGCGGGATAACAAGTGGGTAGAGACACTACATATGTTAGACAAGAGTATATGGAAACCATAATGTATGAGAAATTTCAAAACAAAATTGTATTTTCCTTAGGAATATGACAAAAGACACATTTTGTGACAGCTTCATAAACTAATATGGAGACAAAGATCAAGAGAATAACAACAATAAAGTTGAAAGGGTGTTTTGTTTCAAATTACCCAGCACTGTTCAATGTAGCAGCTCCAGGCAATTAGAGTTTATGTTGGGCAGCTACTCATTTGTCTCTTTGAGGTTTATTATTATTTTCATGATCACAAGGAGTTAGGTTTCATGGTAAAGAAAAGCAAAGAAAAGAGAACCTTGTTAAAAGAATTCTCTTTTTACTTCTGATTACTTACACAACACAGACTATGTTAGGTGTAGCAGAGCTGGCTAGCAGCATCAAGTGGAAATTTTAATGTTAGATGTAAATATAAGGTTATTAACAGGCACAGTCATATGGCAGTTAAACAAACTTTATAAATTTAATAAAACCTACATTTATACAATTTTAATTTAAATAGGTCATTTCAAACATTTGTAGATAGATAGACAGATAGATACTTTATTAATCCCAAGGGGAAATTCACAAGTATATACAAGTATTGTATATCAAATGAACACTAAATTAGGTAAAACACTTTAGATATGCATGGTGTAGTGGTTAATGCTGGCGTCTCATGCTTTCAGTGTTCTGTTTGCAAATGACATCGTGAGACACCTCTGTGTGGTATTTGATTGCTCTCCCTGTGTTTTGGGTATTCTGGTTTTCTCCTACTGTATTTTTTAAAGCTATGTAAGTTAGCGTGATTGGAGGCCTAACTTGGTGTGATCTGTGGAACTGTAACATATGATGGATATCCCCTCTGAAGTTGGGCCCTGCCTTATTCACAAAGGATTATCCCCTAAACCAAGCAAAACATACAATTTTAAAAGTTTAGGAAATTCATTAAAAAACACAAAACATCCAGTATTTTCATTTGAGGTGTACATTAGCTGATCATAATGAGAAAAATATGAAAATACTTTGTTGTTTTACATTGATTCATTGTATGTTGTGTCTTCATTTTTTGATGAAGCATGCTATACTCCTTGCTATGAAGTTGAAATCAGGTAGAGACAGGGACAGTCCTCTGAGAATATAATTTGGATCCCTTGCATCACAGGCTCTGCCAGGAATCCATTACTCATGTAGGAAAATACCAGTACGAAGTGCCTCAAACCAAGCTTCAGTCACTCACATGGCACAGTGGTGAGTGAAAACAAACCTTAAAGTAGCCCTCCCCTTCCCATCCCAGAGACAGGAAACACATTAGACATATGTGAAATAATAATAATAATAATAATAATAATAATAATTACAGATTTATTACAATTTCCAAGTCATTTATTTGTTTTTGATGGAAGAAAAAAGTATGACGCATCTGCACAGATGGAGCAAAAATAAAAAGAGACATTCCAACTGCATGGAGCCCAAATTCAAAAAATGGAACGTGTCAGTCAACACTACTACTTCAAGGCACTAGAACTCTGTGAGTGTAAGGATATACAGTGTATTTATTTTTTTATGTTTTTATTTATTTATTTATTTTACTTATTGCTAGTTTATGGCCTTTTGTTGTATGTTATTTGTGGTTATCGTTCCAACTGCACCTTTTGTTGTTCGAGGCACGGTGGTGAAGAGTATTTAAGCCAAGATGATAAGTCCAGCATATTTGGAAGACACTTACCAATCACTAAGAGACACTTAAAATAACCATTGCACCAATATGATATTACTCAAAAGTAATTCAGTTTCTTCTTCCCCATCAACTTTAGTGCAATTCATCAAATAAGATAAAGATCCTGAGCATTTTGGTGATTTTGCAGACCTTGAGGCAAAGCAAATTCAGCAGAATTCGCACATTACTCAGCACCATTAAGTGTAAGATAGGAGCCAATACTGAATGAAGCATTAGTGCCAAAGTACCTGAAATGCATCACTGCATTTTCAACTGGTTTTGAAACAAATTACTGAGCAATCAATATGTCTTAATATTAATAAAAATCCAATGTGAATTTTGATTAAAGTGGAGGTTTCAAATGCAATTATGGCTACTTTCTTTTAGAGGGGACACCATAAAGGTTCTGGTGGTGGTAATTCCTCACCAATTTGCAGGGTGGTGCTGTATATTAACACCTTTTTTCTTCCTCCCTTTGCAGGCTGGATGATTGACAACCTTACCACCCCTGACATCACATCCGGAGTCTGTCCACCTGGCCACGCCTCTTCCTGCCTGACCTGTATTTAGTCAGAAGTGTCGCAGTCTGGGGCAGTTTATTTTCAGATTTGTGTCTTCAGAGATATGTTTTTTTTTTGCAAAGCACTTTATTATTTTCCATTTTACAATATTCAGGGTTGTGGTGTTGCCCCAAACCTTTACCTGTTTGTGTTCTCTTTCACAAATGGTAAACCATTTTTAAGGTACATGGTTTTATGCTACATATACTGTATATTTGATGATATAATTATTTTTATTCTGTATAGTTCATATTACGGGCAGCACGGTGGTGCAGTGGTAGTGCTGCTGCCTCGCAATTAGGAGACCCGGGTTCGCTTCCCGAGTCCTCCCTGTGTGGTGTGTGCGTGGGTTTCCTCAGAGTACTCTGGTTTCCTTCCTCAGTCCAAAGACATGCCGATTCTAAATTGTTCCTAGTGTGTGTGTGCCCTGCCCGGGGTTTTTATTCCTGCCTTGCACGCTGAGATTGGCTCCAGCAGACCCCCGTGACCCTGTAGTTAGGATATAGCGGGTTGGATGATGGATGGATAAAAATGTTGCAGTCAACAGTACAGTTTACCTACAGATATACTTAAAGAAATAAAATATATACTTTAGAGAATATTGCAAAATACTCATTAGTTATACATAGATAGAAACATATTTGAAATTCAATTTCATTTAAGAATAGAGTATTCAGCTTGGGAGTCTGTCATTATTGTGTTAGTAAATTAGCCTTTTAAATGTACCTTATAAATTAAACATTTGAATTTACTGAAAAAATTGATTTCTTTCTTGTTTTTGTGATTTTGTTTTTAATATTCAGCATAGAGAATATATGCTCAAATGGTTTTTATGAGAGATGAAACTGACAAGGTCAGAAAGCCACTGGAGGGAATTTTATTAAAGCCCAAAATGCTTTGTTGATTGTCTAACTGAAAAATAAACTAATGCCATCGTGTCAGTCTGGGGTGCCTTGCATTTTGTTTACTTTTGTTTATTATTTAAAACACATACCCAAGGTTGCATGGGTAAGTCAACATATTGTTTTAATATCTTTTTGTAGGAAACTGACGAAGGAAAGTGTAGAGAACTATGAGATGGTATCACATCCTGAGTTTAATTGAACATGTGAATTAAAAATCTTAATAAAAACCATGTTTTATCAGCATATACATTGTGTTCAAAGATTTTGTTATGTTGCATTTGATAATGAGACAGTTACATGTCCTTTCATTATTATACACATGACAAAATCTACAGGCAAGACTTCACACATATGTTCTGATGGAGACAAAGAACAGGTGCAGCAAGTATAAGAATATAGACAAGAAACCATTCTGTTTGCAATCTAAGTTTTGATGGGGTACATCTGTGTGCCACACTGATCTGGAGTAAAGAGTGCAAAAGTCAAATATTATTTCAAAGCTCATGGGTATTTAGGGCAAAGTAAGCAGAATTAAAGGGAGAACATAAACAAAAACAGAACAAAAAAAAATGTTTGAGATTTTGCACATTGGATAACTACTGTGACCCTGAACAGCAAGTGACAAAAAAATGAAAATGTCACGCACACAATTAAACAAGGTGATGCGCACATTCAAATGATGTGGTGACATGCACAAAAATGTGGTGCACACTATTAAATAATGTGGTGTGCACAATGAGATGACGCACAGAATTAAATGTAAAATTAGAGATGCTCACAATCAGAGAGTGACGAAAAGCAAAAGTGTACAGAAAGGTTAGGTAACTGGGCTAAAAAAAAGGAAAACAATGATTGGTGGCAAGGTATGTCTGTCAATCCACGGGGAAAGTTTCCGGTTAAGTGGTTTGCTCTGTGAGGGTTAGTTAATATAGCATTCTTTTTTCAGTTAAATTGTTGGCGATCACAATTCATGGTGTAATTAAGATACTGTACATCCAGTTACAGGACTGAAAGCAACAATTGCAAAGATAATTGTAAAGAAGAGTGTCTCATAAACATTAGATCATTAGATTTTTTTAATTAATTTGGGCATACTTTTAAATGTTGCACTCATAAGTCATAGCACCACATTTAATTGTGGGTTTCACATTGTTTAATTGTGAGCGTTGCATCTTTAAATTTTTTGTTGCTTGCCCTTTGGGGCTACCATACAAAACAACTGTCTAGTGTTTGTAAATTCGAAATATTTCCCACAAAGTTAAAAATCATTAACTTCTTTCTGTATAGTTATTATGTTCCTACAGTATGTACGTAGCTATTTAAGGTCTCCTTTTATTTATGATTATCAGGGTTTTGCTGTGTAAGGATATAAAGGTTGTGTTGTACATTTTCCCCTTGTCTCAGTTTTGTGAATATAAGCAAAACCTCTCACTAGTGTGTGATTTGCTTCTCACAATTGTCTTATTGTTAAAGAACCTGCTTGCTATAATTTCTCAGCTATTATTCTGGCTACTGTTAGGGCTTTCTCAAATGATAAGTTTGACTTTTCAGAACTGTTTTCTGGCCTGCTGTTCTGACTACGTTTTGTTTTCTGATCCTTTCCATCTAATATTCTCTCTCCTTTTATTGCGGCACAATACTTGGGTGCACCACTGGGGAGACTCAACAAACTCATTTCCCTGTGTACAGAAACTAACAATCTCCTTTTTTCTTTTTGTTTTGATTTTGGATTCTATATTTTTCTCTGCTTCAGATTTGTAAATTTTACTTAGTTCTGTGATATATGTTATATATGATTTTTTCAGTTGTTTTAAACTTTTTTCAGTTGCTTTAAACTTTTTGTTTGTTGTTTGATAGTAAAATATTTTTCACATTTTGACGCAACATCATTTTGTTTTTCTTATGGGTTGTGCTGTTTTGTGTAACCTTTGTTAAGATGTGTTTTTATATATTTTTATATATGTATTCTTTCAAGTTGGCATGCACAATGAGGTGTCGGAAAGGAAAGAACTTCATGAGGATCTTAGCACACAAATACCAAAGAAAAAAATCAGTATCAAAACTCATATTTCAGTTTGTGGTTTTGTTTTTGCCATTGTTTTAGTAAAGTGTTGAAAGGACCAAAGACCTTAAATATTTTGCTGCTTGCTACAGCATTTATTCACTGACCCCTCCTGCTGGTCCTACTAAACACTTTAAAATGAACCCCTGGCAAGGAGCAGCCTTTAAACCTAGGCAAGGGGCTACTTCTCTGAGCAATCAAATGAACTGTTTATAGGTTCATAAATATTTTCTGAATTAATTTGGCCTGTCCTTCCTAAGTTCTTTCTGCTGGCCCCATAATTTTCCTATGTTCTAGTTCTAGCCATCTTTGGAAGCTCACCGGCTTCCTGTTTTCTGTTGTCTGAGTCTGACCCGTACCATATGGGAACATATCTGTACTGCTTGATGCTTTGGTAGAATTTTCCTGATTTTCCTTCACATAAGTAACTTGTGGAATTCTCTTTAAGCAAATATTGCATATTCTTCTATACTGGTAGTTAAAAGGCCCATATAGTTACCAGTGTGGACTCCTCTTGTGAAGTATGAAATCTACTAGGGTCTCCCATCTAACCTTGGTTCAAAGTCTAATATATCTGATGTCTTTAGACTGAAATACATTTTATAAACATGATGTGAACCCACCAGTGAACAGTATATATTTTTTTAAGAATTTCTTTATTCAAGTGCAAGGCTTATTACACATTGATAAGCAAAGCTCATGAGACATGCATAAAACAGAATGTTGTTCAAAAAATGGAACTGTTGTAATTTAAAGTTTCAAATCACCAATCATGCTAATTGCTGTTTACTACTTCATTAGCAAAATTACATGCCACAGTTACTGTCACTTACAGAACAGATAGTTTTGACCTCCCACACTGGGGGCTTGCACATACAAGACTAAAAAAGTGAAATTACAGCTCTAGAAAGGCTAAGATAATAAATATTGATAAACAAAGCAAATAAGAATTTTGTCTCAGTGGCCAGTTCAAATCTCAGCCTGAAATCTCTGAAATAAATCAATACAGGTTCAAAGCAGTGGAGTGCGGTGAGATTCATGGCTGGTGAGGCACTGACTCCTTCAGAGTCAGATTTTCAAATATTTGAATCCAAAAGAGTAGCTTACTCACTATTTAAGTACTGCTTATGTTTCATATCGCATCAGCATTTTTTACACACACATAGGTAAGATACATATTTGTATAAGAAAGAACGTTACATTTATAGTGGCAAGAAAGAACGGAGAGAGCACATTTGCTCTGCACCCTCCATGTGTTCTCAATTTGCGGTTGCAATTCCGCAATTTATACTCATACAACACAAATGAAAGTATAGAGTGATGTATAAAAAAAATCTGATTTCAATTTTGACCTTAATTGAAATATTTAGTTGTTTTTAAAAGCTTTTAATTCTGATTCTTTAATCAATTTTATTACAGACTGTTCAACACAAGGATAACAAGAAAAACAAAAGAATATTTTATTTAAGGTCAAAATTAAGTTTTTTAAATATTGGATTGTTTTTATCTTAGACTGATCCCATTTTTTTATAAAATTGAAAACCGTTTATGGTCTTACCTTTATTTGTCCATGCATCTATCCTTCTCCACGTAAATCGATGTCACTTTCTTGTAAAAGTCCTCCTTTTCCTTTATTTTTAAAAGTCTCTCCGCCTCAATGAAACATTTCCTTCCATAGAATAAGACAGCAACAGGCACGCGCCAATTACATGCATCAACCCCATGTGTGAGGGAGAGTGGAGTCTGAAGTGAGGTGAGGCTCGTCGCTGCCACAACTCACCTTTCTCCCCTGTATTTGAACAGGATGTGCACAAATTCAACAATTTTGAATATAAAACTGATCAAAATTATTGGAATCATACAGAAAACAAATTTATTTTATGTTATCATTATTAGTTTTTCTACTTTTCATAATGACACCTGCCTTCCCTGATCGCACGTTCCTGGTTCAAAGCAAAACTATATTTGATTAACAAACAAGTGAGGAGAAACACATTAAATCATAAAGAAAGCTGTAAATGGCACTATGATCTGTCAAAGTTTAGTTGCGCAAGGCTCTTTTATACTACACCTTGACCTTAAAACTGATTTATCATATATAAAGTTTTGAATAGATTTACATGTTCCAGATGCAGTCCATCATGGTAAAAGTAAATATAATTCACATGAAGTATAACACAACATTCTCATAACATAACATTTTAGATAGAAATATAAATGACAAGCTAGGTGGATTGGCAAATAATTTAGAATCAATTGAATCATTATGGAAGAACTTTGACAGCATACAGGCTTGGCAGATTTCTGGCAGTAATTTAATGAAAGTAAAGGTGAAATATTACACATAGGAAGTAACACTGCTAGGTTTGAAAATCAAAAGTACACCTTATGAGGAGGACTTAGATGTTGTAGTGAACTCTATCAACTGGCAGACAATGTTCCGAAGCCATTAGGAAGGCTAACAGAATGTTAGGTTAGGTTAAATAGTGCGATGTGTGCAGTACAAGTCCCAGGAGGTTCTGCTCAAGTTTTATAACGCACTGGTGATGCCTCATCTGGAGTTGTGTGTGCAGTTTTGGTCTCCAGGCTACAAAAAGGACATAGAAGAGCAACTAGACTGATTCAAGGGCCACAACGGATGAGTTAGGAGGAAAGATTAAAAAAGCTTGGCTTTTTCAGTTTAAACAAAATAAAATTAAGACGAGACATTATTAAAGTGTTTAAAGTTATGAAGGGAATTAATACAGTGAATTGAAACTGTTACTTTAAAATGAGTTCATCAAGGACACAGGGACAAAGGGTGGAAACTTCTTAAGGGTAAATTTCATACAAACATTAGGAAGTTTTTCTTTACACACATGGAATAAGTTACCAAGTAGTGCGGTAGACAGTTGGACTTTATGGACTATAGACTTGAAGCTGTTATGGAAGAATTGACTGAGCTGGCAAGCTTTGTTCGGCTGAATTCCCTGGTCTCGTATAGACGGTCGTAATGTTCTCAAATCTGCTCAATCCATTTGAGTCTAATTTAAAGGCACCAGTTAACTAAATATGCATGATTTTTGGGGATGCAGGAAGAAAACCAACACAAACATAGACAAGTTAACCTGAATTAACCAGAATTTGAAACAAGTACACTGGATCTATGAAGCAGAAACACTAGCAACTGTGCTATAGTGCCTTACTAATTCACATAATAGTCCTTGAAATATTACTTCAAAAAATAACATTTTAAACTAAGAACACGGACAGTAAAATGAATAATCGTATGATGAATGTGTTGTATTTTTAAGTCAAAAGAAGAGCATCATCACGATAAGCTAATAAGGTCAGGTATGAAGGTATAAAGTGAATGTACTGGTATGGTATGAAGTTAAACTATTGTTTCTTTTCTTAATTTTTTTTAGAAACAAATATGCAATATTTTAATCTCTTTAGTTTGCAATAATGTTTTAGTAGTAGGGTTTTGTATCTTGTTATCCATTATGGATGCAAAGAGAAGTAAAGCAAAATGACACCTTTTATTGGCTAACTAAAAAGATTACAATATGCAGGCTTTCGAGGCATTTCAGGCCCCTTCTTCTGTTAGCCAATAGTGTTTTAAAAAAGACACAGGATGTGCAGTTAGATTTAAAGGTTTTGTAAGATTTTATTATCAATATTTCATTAATCTGAGTGCAGACTTCCAGAACAAACTAATAACAAACTCCACAAGTTATTGGATACTCTCTGTGTAGCAAAACAAAGCTTGTGACCTTTTCTTTTGAGCTTCCACTGCTTATCACAAGAAATGTGGATTATTGCCGAGGTCAAATGCTTGGATTTCTGTTAAGACTGGAAGCAGTACAAATGGAAAATAGCTTGTGAAATTAAAAAACCTTGGATTTTACTCAAAATTTTTTTTTCTTTAGGGTGGCCAGTTTTCTGTTTCTCTTTTTTTTTTAATTATCTATTTGTGTTGTAAAGAATATATTTCTGGGCATTGAAACTCATACAAAGGAAAAATATAATTGTAAATAGAAGTGTATTTCTCAAAGCTGTTGTTATAAGTATTTGATTTCATTAATAAAACATTAGCTGTAAAAAAACAAGCATCTCTTCCCATAGTCCAAAAAAAGGCAGTTATACAAAATATCATAATTAGTATAATATCTTAAGAATGTCATTTTTTTGCCTTTTTTCTGTGAATGATGCTTTGTGAGACCAGCGTGACATTACAGACCTGTAGCAGACAATGCTGGATGGACAGTCTCCTGAGTATATAACGCTGATCCTAGCAGTGGGTTAGAAATGAGCAGGAAATGCGCACCAAGAAAATAATACATTGGTATATTTGTGTCTTAAAGGTAATGTTGTTTTGTGCATACCTGCATAGAACTTGCATGTAATACATGAGCCTTCCCTTTTAATAATATTACCCAGAGTGCTTTGCAGTTGATGCAGACAGGAAGGGGTGAAGAATTCACATGCTATGGTGTTGTGGTTATTTGGGAGCAATGGCAGTAAACAAGCAAAATCTTCAGAGGAAAAAAAAGAAGTGTGAAAGAAGTGAGCTGCCTTACAGCTCATGTCACATTTTTGGCCACAATAATTGGTCCATGACAGTTGGGAGACATTTCCCTAGCCATCAGGGAATCTTAAAAGAGCATTGCACCACTTTAATCTATTTAAAACTAATTCAGTTTCTCCTTCTCCATTGACTTTATTGCATTTTTTGCAGCATTTTTTGAGGTTCTGTTTTCTGAATTCTGTCATTACTACTGAAAAGAAGTACAGCATATCTTGAAAACCTGAAAGGCAATTTGGGATTCAAAGTATTGTGGTTAGTTAGTGCAGCTTCTGACTCGCATGGGAATTGACCCTCAGCTTGAATTAGTAAACTGTTTGCATCGCAAAAGAAAGAAAAGCAGGTGCTCACTTCGGTTAAAAAGTGAGGAGTTTTATGGTTGCCTTTTATTAAGCCTTTTTCAAAAGGACTTCTCAGTTTAGCTCTGTTGGTGTTTTGTTCCAAAAATGGAGATTTCAATTGCTGTCTAACACGTTTGTAAAGGGCTCAGCTACAAACATGGACACTTTTGAGACAAACCACATATGCTTTTATGGACACTTGAACAGGAACACTTTCTTTCTCTCTCTGTCTCTCACTGGCAAGAAATCTTTCTTTTCATTTTTCAATTAAGGATATATAATTTGTAACTAAGGAACAGGACCATCTGGGAATTGTCACCTGGGCCTGAATGAAGACTGCATGAACCTGCCCAGGTTGTATAATTCTTTGTAATTTTAAACTTTGCTGCTATTGGTTTTGATGCAAATAAATATGATTTTTAAGTACAAACCTTGAAACCAGTCTCTCTCTCTCCTTGATTGCTGCTTGTGAGCCAAAAAGTTATATTTGATCATTTTTTGTGTAACTTTGAGCCATTAAGGGCTCAAAAGGATGCATTCTGAAGCTCTATATTGGTGATATATTGAGTTAAAGGAGTGAAAATAAAGGATAGTCCCAGTCAGGGAGCAGCCTGCTGACAGAGGTCTCTTGGGTTGAATACATGAAGTACAATACAGACAGTGAGACAGGTAAGAGGCTACAGTTAACATGGCTACTTTTAACATTTATTCCTACCAATCATTAAGAAAAGAATCTAAGAAGTTAGTCAGCACCTTTTGTGTTATGTGCCTGTCACAGGTGATCTGATAAGACACTAAAACAACCTTCATTAAGCAACAAGAACATTTGCTTCAATGTTTATTACACACAAATGGGCACACTTTTCTGCATAAGAGAAGTAAATGGACAAAACATCATAGACCAGTTGATTTGTGGTAATGTGCCTGGTATTGTAAATGTGATTTATTTGTCTGTAATCCAGTGGTAGTAGGGTGATGTATCCTGTTAGCCATTATGGATACAATGAGAAGTGAAGCAAAATGACACCTTTTATTGGTTAATTGAATAGATTACAATATGCTAGCTTTCGAACTTGCCTGAAAAAGAGGCCTGAGCTGACTCAAAAGCTAGTATATTGTAATCTGTTCAGTTAACCAATAAAAGGTGTCATTTTGCTTCACTTCTCATTGCATCTGTAATCCAGTCAAACCGAGGCGTAGTTCAACAAACCATTTTGTCTTTTTTTCACAGTTCTAGTAAAACCTAATTATAGGCCAAATGGCTGGGATAAAAACAAGAAATAAATTCAGCATGACTGTTTTGCTAGAGCTCAGTGTTGACTAAGGTCAAAGTTAAGGCAAAGACTCAAGGAAATAATGACGCTGTGACATTTCGAGCATAGTGGCAGATAATAAGAACAACACTGGCACTGTGGATCAGGGACCTGCTTATTTTTTGGTACACTGTAGTAATCCCTGAGGTGAATTTGTCTTTTTGCATGACCTTTGGAGGTCAATGCACAGGGTTTAAAGCAATCTGCATAAAAATATTGGAAAAGTTGCTCTTATTTTATCTGATGACATGATGGCTCAGTGATCAGCCCTTTTCATAAAATTCAGAAGTTCCACATTGATGTGTAAATCCATCTGTTAGTTAGCCAGAAATGAATTGTGTTAATTCCACTTCCAATAATTGTTTTTGCAATGTAAGATGTATTGTTGTAAAGCATGATACAATATAAGCATCAAAACTGGAGAAATAATATATAATTTTCATGGAGGAATTTCTTTATAATTACCAAGGTAACTTTGTTCATTTTCGTATTGCAGTATGCTAACAGTTTCAGCTAACCTGTTTTTTTTAAGTGTAATGTTAGCTTTCTCCACTTCGATAGATATATACAGGTGTGACACCACCAGGGGGCGTACAGCCACCCTATCCCGGACACACACAGGCAGGACACAGGCTGAACACAACACCCGGTTTATTTGCAGTCTAGAGTGCACAATCATCAGCACCAACACACCAATACACAGTCCCTTCTTTCCACCAGTCCATCTGCCTCCACTCCTCCTCAGGATTGTCTTCTTCCTCCTGACTCTGGCCTTCTATGGAGTGAGGCAGCTCCTCTTATTCGGGTCCTGAGAGTGTTCCAGGTGGCTCATCAGTATTACCTGGAATCACGCCCAGGTGCACTGGAGGTACTCTATAAGGCGCTTCATCTCCCCCTGGCGGCCCCCACGGAACCCAACAGGGCTTCACTAAACTCCAGCTCCCAACATGCCCTGCAGGAATCCATGGTGCCACAGCCACCTAGGAGGGCTGCCCTCTAGTGTTTCAGAGGATGTATTGCCTCACCAATGTTCTCTGCCCTGGTCCTTCCACTCTGTTGGTGTCCCGGCCAGGTAGTGGCCATGGCCGCCCATCACAACAGGTATATTTTAATATACAATGGAACAAACAAGATAAATCAGCTGTAACATAATTAAATAATTGTATTTGATGTAGGTTTACGAAGTGACCATTTAACTTCACAATGTTGTCAAACGCTTTTTTCAAGACTGTATGTGAAGTTTTCAGCTCCTGACATAAAACAATCACACACACAGCATTTAAAATTATGGTTCATATTGTTAGAATAAAGAGTGTAATCACATCATAGTTACATTAAGTTTTATATGCTGTCCAGAATCAGTTGCCATTGCATA
The DNA here is from genome assembly GCA_026402145.1 of Polypterus bichir lapradei. Lineage (NCBI taxonomy): Eukaryota > Metazoa > Chordata > Cladistia > Polypteriformes > Polypteridae > Polypterus > Polypterus bichir. Next base: position 21,356,593 of record JANRMT010062822.1, read on the forward strand.
GTTGTGTTCCACTGAGAAGGGACATGCTGTCCTGTTTTCCATCAGCGCAGACTCTCACATATTAACTCCAAGATAAGCATTTACCTCTTCAAAGCTTGATTCTCATTTCGACAACAAAGTTGTTCCAGTTAAAAAGGCACAGCATCAGTCTTAAGGCAGGGCATAAAATTTGTATACTTTTCAGATTTTAAGTACCAGCCACATATATAAGTGATGTCATAATCTACTCTCTTTATATAAAATTCTAAGCCTAACACTGCAATGATTTTATGTGACTTTTTATGTCACATTTTTTGTCACGCTTTAAATCGGGCTTATTTTAAAACCTACATATATATGCTTGGTATCATTTTTTTTTCAGAAATTATCTCAAGTTTAATATGATGTTGTTATATTTTCAGATTCTTATTCCACTTTTAAATTATAAACTAAAAAATATCAAGAACTCACATCCCGCGAGACGAGACTTTGTGCCAAGAGATTTAACCATGCACGGGGCCGGAAATAAAAGCCAAAGAGTAGATGACAAGGACAGCTGCTGTACAGGCTTTTAAATGTTTGAAGTGCAGGGAGAAATACAGATCACGTGGCATGGCAGCAGCAGCAAGGCAGAAGCTAATCAAGCAAAGAGGAGGTAAAAAAACTGTATTTTTTCCCCATTGTTTCACCATTTAAGAGAGGATGTCAACCCCCCTCTTCACAACGCGAGCGGCAGAGATGCGAAGTGGCTGGTGAGTAGCATAGGCCGGCAGGGTTGGCGAGCAAAGTGAGCAGGGGGCGAAGCCCCTAGTATATAATAAATTTGGTCCTTTATCCTTTTTGATTGTTTGGATCCATATGGTGTATCATTGGTAAAGCTATTGAAACTCAGGTAGGGATGTTTTTGTTTAGAATTTAAACACAGAGGAATACTACAGAAAACTCTTCCTTCACAATTTGGAATAACCAGTGGAGATTTTACCCATTGATGGTGCCTGCTTGAAGTGCAGAAAGGGCTTATTGTTGCTGATTCCAAAGAGATCCAACATTAGAGTTTATTTTATGGCCTGGTTCCATTATGAAAGAAATCAATGCTTATTGCCCCAAAGATACTCCGGTAATGTTGGACTGACCAGAACCCAATGGATTGGTGGATCTTACCAGTTCATTATAAGTCAGTATATGTTGCATTTATTTCAGTTTCAAAAGAGCAAATCAAATTATAATTACATTCATAAATAAAAACATTTATTAAGAAATGCAGAAAGTAAGATTTTATTGAGACTAATACAATGCATAGCAAAAAAAACTGCATTTAAGCTATAAAAATTCAAAAATCTATGAAGCCATCCAACTCTCACAGACAAATAGATATTACATTTGAAATGTCAGTTGTTAAAATTGCACGGTACATTTTTTTAAGTCTTACCAGCCTTTTCAAAGAATTCTGTGAATATAACTTTAAAATATAAGGGATAAAAATAACAGCTGCTGAGAGCTGAGATTCCATGTAATGAGTGTCTTACAGAATGGCCTCCAGTTCGTGATGTCAGTGTAAAAGTAGCAGTTGGCACTAGAGAAGTGACCACTTGCAGAAATAGCTTCTGCAACACTTGCACAAGAGTGCCTTAACACATGAGCACTGACAGCTGGGAGGATGTATGTTTGCAATCACTTTTTAGCTTTGGCTGTGGAAGAAAGTTGTAGGTGTTGGTGAGCCAGCCAAAGTGACCTTCAGGGAAACATTACTGTTAATTCATAGCCTTGTTATTTTTGTTTTTTTTACATTAAAGTAAATATTCATTAATGGTGCCAAGCTTTGTTTCTGTTTTTTTTGTTAATCTACAGCTTCTCAAACCCCTTTAAATGAGAGGGCATAAGGCTTGTATATCAGTCATACTTTAAGAAAATGTATTGTCTGCATTAACTTTGTAGCTTTGTCTCCATTAACTATGTAGCTTTGTCTATCTACTCCTTGGGGCTTCTTTATGGCTTTCTTTCATGCAATAGCCGTGCTGAATTACAATAAAATCTCATCCGAAGATAAAAAAAAAGATGCAGAAACAGTGAAACATAACTTACAGCACTCATCCAATAAAAAATTGATAAAACATTATGCCTAGTTATTGCCAGTGTTTTACTGCTTGAAAAATTATACTCGGCAACTTCAAACTCTATGACACCATTACAGTGTAGTCTGACAAGAAAAAAGGAAAAAAAGAGGTAAGACTAATAACAATAAAACATATTTTAAGCGTCCTTGTATAATGGGACGTGATGCACTATAATGCACCAAACCATTACACTTCTCTACAAGAGGAAACTAAGATGTGAATGAGTTGTAATTGAGCTGTGATACAATAAAAAAAATCAAGTCCATTTTCCAATATCCTGTGGTGACTTATTCATATCAGTAGAGGCCAAAGCCTACCCTAGCATGCTCTGGACACACAGCAGGACCCAATCATGGACGGAGAAAAAAATAACACATTCACTCACTCATACAAGACCAATTTACATTTGTTAATTAGCCTATCTCGCATGCCTTTGAAATATGGAAGTAAACCTGAATACTAGAAGAACATCCTTCAAGGTGGATAAAGGAGATTCTACATATAAAACAACTAGCCCAGGGTTCATTTTCTTGGAGCTGTGAGGCAGCAGCACTTATCACTGTACCACTGGGCTACCTTCATCTGTTTGTTCAGAATGAAATACTATGAGTAATGTATCTTGTGAATAATGCATTAAATGGCCTCAAAAGGCAATCAAGATGTTATATAAGTCAAGAAAAAGCAGGGGATCTTATTTCATTTGTCAGTTGTACTAGTAAGGCTAGATTCCAAAAATAACAGGAACAAAACAAAAGTGTAATGCCCTTATGATGACAGTACACATACATTCTGTGAAAAGGCAAATGTCTCAGATGGCATCATCTGTTGTCTAACTTACACATGATATCTGTTAATATTCTGTGCTGGCCTTTTAAAAATCTTACTTAAACCTTTTAACTCTTCATTTCAGTCTGTTAAAAATACCCAGGGAATGGATTTGGCATTAACTTTTGCCAGCCATTGTAGTGACAATATCTTTTAAGTTGACCTCTCACTTTCATCAGAAAGCAAAGGGTACCTTGTTGTTTATACAGTTTTCAGACTGGAGTGAAATAGACAGAAACTACCAGCTTTTCATGATCATTTTTGGTTTAATTCTGTTATTGTCATATTTATCTTCTAGCTATAAATTTTCATTTGTTACCTGATTGTAATTACATGGTGTATAATATTTATTAGAGCAAGCATTAACAAATGTGTCAGGAATCTGATCAGTCAACAGATATTACTATGAAAAAAAATTTTGCTTATAACAATTAACTTGAAGATTCCATAATATAATTTAAAATGTATTTAATATTCCAGATCAAGATGCAAGTTATGAAGCTTGATGGGCTTCTGATCACCCTGTTTTATATTTTTTTAAGTTTTCATAGACATGCACTTGGGAATCAACCAAAGAGACCAGGAATCTCCAATTCCACACCAGGCCAGGGGGCGGCAGGGTGCATTAAACCTCTCTCTTTTCTCTCCACAGACCAAACACGAGAAATCCTTCCTGTCCCGGCCCCGAGGACATCACTTCCTGTGAATCACCCATTAAAGCTCCTCATCCTCCATACTTAAACAGTTCTGTTTTTGACTCTAACCTATACAGATTGTATGCTACTTTAAAGCCTTTTGCAGCCAGGGAAACTATACAGGTGGCTACCCCAAACCTTCATTGTGTGTCCAGCTGTTTCCTTCACAATGTCAATATACTTAATTGTGACGAGGGTCTAATCTATTGGTGCTTTTATTGAGATGTTTTGCCAAATTCATTGTCAGTTTAATACTTGTAAGTAAACAATGCAAAACTATTACAATCTGTGCAATTTTTTTATGTTTTTGCAATAGCAGAATCCTAGTACTACACACTAATGATATTGCTTCCTGAACACTTTTCAGTTTATCTTATGGATCGGATGATCTGGAAAAATCACCTTTAAATGTTACCATTTTATTGTAATCACCTATTGTTGTGCTTTTCTCTCATGTTATAAGTATACACACAGATAGATAGATAGATAGATAGGTAGATAGATACTTTATTCATCTTCTCAGGATTTGGTAGGGGTAAGTTTGCCAAAGGCAATGCACGGGTCCACAGACCTAAGATTTTAAATCTATACTAAAATATATAAATGTTCTGTTTCTTGTCTAGAACAATACCACCCTCCTAACACTCAATGAATCCATTAGGTGCATAGGTATCTAGTATTCCAATCCATTCACTTTCTTTTCTTAATCTAAATGTCCAGTAGCTCAAACACATCAGTGAAATTGTTAAAAGTTATTAGAAAAGCAAGGAGAACAAACATAAATAAATAAATAATAAAAAGTACAAATGGGCCAGTTGTTACAATGTTGGAAGGTAGAATGGTGTCCAGGTCATGAATCTGTTGTATTGACAACCGTGTTGTAAAATCATGAGAAGAACAAGTGGGAACAAATGATCTTCTAAAGCGCTATGTTGTACAAAGCAGTAGGAGCAGAAGACGTCTGCGATTACTTCTGTGACCCGCCAAAATTTTGTGGAGAGTATGACTGGTTTTGTCAAGGATTTCCTGTACCTCTCTCCCCTTACACCTTTCCAGCACAATTCCCAGTGAGTCCAAAGTCCTGTTCAGCACCGAGCCAGCCTTCTTCACCAGCTTGTCCAGCCTCTTAGTGTTCTTATGTGTCATACTGGCCCCCAGCAAATCACAGCAAAAAAGGACACTGGCAATGACTGTCTGATAGAATACACTACACTACATATATTGAATGATCTACAGTGGTGTGAAAAACTATTTGCCCCCTTCCTGATTTCTTATTCTTTTGCATGTTTGTCACACAAAATGTTTCTGATCATCAAACACATTTAACCATTAGTCAAATATAACACAAGTAAACACAAAATGCAGTTTTTAAATGATGGTTTTTATTATTTAGGGAGAAAAAAAAATCCAAACCTACATGGCCCTGTGTGAAAAAGTAATTGCCCCC
>JANRMT010062822.1:21372700-21418757 GCA_026402145.1 Polypterus bichir lapradei
CCATTCCCTGCCGACGAATACCTTTTCAGGTGTGTGTAGATCCGTCCGCGATCTCCTACTCGCGCGTGCGTGACAGTTGCAATTACTTAGTACATTTTCTTTAATTTTTCACTTAAGCTGGCACTTAAATCATTCTTCAGGCAGATTGAAGACTTAAGATATGAAGAGGTAGAGGAGGTGACGGCAAAGATGGTAGGGATGAGAACAACGGCCATATGCATGCGCCACATGGCCACACTGCTGGCTGCTGCCAAGAGTTGATTTTCAATAAAATAAAATAAAAATAAAAAGAGGAATAACCTTGGAGGTCAATCATCACCCTGAAAGCAGATAGTAGATGTCACGTAGTATATGTGTACCAAATTTCAGGTCAATAGGTCAAACGGTACAGATGATTTAAAATCCTGGACAGGCAAATGAACAGCCACAGTAGTGTATTATATATAAAGATGTGAGTATCAAGGAATTTCCAAGGTGGAAACTGTAGAATTTTGTTCAGGTTTGGGAAATACTGTTGGATTATCTGAGTCTCTTACCAGCACTATTGTATGTCATGAAGAAGTACTGATGTAGACTTTAGATACATGACATTTTAGGTCTTTAAATGTGGATCAAGTTTCCTACAAACTATGATTTTATATCTCTGAAAGTAGCAAGTTTTACTGGGATGGCTTATCTGATAGCATAGCTTCATACAGAGGTTATCCTTGAAAATATTCATTGGGGTAAACCTAAATCAATTTCAGACAATCAGATTACCTGCCTCAATGAATCAGAGAATAAACATATACTACCATCAATTGTATTCAGCTAATATAGAATTACTTCTTGGGTAATCTGCTAACAACATAAGAAATTTCCCACTTTCTAAACTGAATACTTGTTCCTGTCAAATCATCTCTTCATGCCCTCAATTTGGTCCTTGACTTGGTTCCTCTCTGTTTTAATCTGCGGTTTACATAACCTCATCAGAGTCCATCCTGCCACTTCTTATCAGAGGCTGAAATTCTTTAAGCATATCAGCAGATCATAAGAATCGAATGCATCTGGTCACAGTACATCATAGTTGACTCAAATTTATTGACTTCCCATCAGATGAAAATTAATTAACTTCCTTTATTAATTCACAAAGATCTCTTGTAGTGTTGTTTGCTGAACTTAACCAAAATGTTTTTTGCATATTAAATATTCATTGGTGACCTTGTTCGCTGAATATTTACCTGGAAATTTGCCGTGCAACTGGCTTAAGGAACCATTTTTCCCACCACCCCATGATGCTTTGCAAGACTAGTGTGACATCACAGAGCTGTAGCAGCCATGCACAAACCCTTCATGCATTTAAACTGTAAGATTGTTCCCAATCTGCTTCATGCAAGTCTGATGTCACGACTCGATCAGTACACTAGTTGGATTTCCGTCCCTTATGCATTAACAAAAAAAAAAAAAGAAAAAGAAAAAAATTGCAGTATTTTAATTTGAGGGCTATATTACATGACCATAATGTGTACTTCCATGGATCTATAACACATTATATTCTATTTGCATGCATAATTAGCCATGTGTCTACCTACTGTTTCATAGCAAGCCTTAAAGAAGTCCTCCATTTGTCAGAAAACACAGGAAACCCTGTGAAATAATAATAATGAAAGAAGTACTTCTATTTACAAAGCCTTATGGAAGCAAAAAAGTGTGAAACTTCAGCACAGATACATAGGGAACAAAAATGATGTTCCAGCTGTGCCTGGAGCTGCAACTTCAAAGAATGGAACAAGCCAATCCCACGCTTTGTGACACAGCTAATGTGTTCCCCAAGATTGGAGCTCTGAGAGTGCAATGGTCTATATTTTATATACTTATTGATAGTTTGTGGCCATTTGGTGAATTTGTTTGTGATTATCATTCCATCTGTATCTTTTGTTGCTTGAGGCACAGTGGTGTAATGGTTAGTACTGCTGTCTCACAGCTTACTGTATATCATATTTGTGACCACATTAATCGGTCCAGCATTGTTGGTAGATGCTTCCCTAGCCCACAGGGGTACTTAAAAGACCATTGTACCTTTACAATCTATTTGAAACTACTTAATTTCGTCCTTCCCAATTCATTTAAATGCATTTTGCACGGTTTGGTCGAAGTTCCCGAAACATTTCTGTGGGTTAGCACATCACTAATCTTAATATAAACACCACAGAATATCTGCCTATGCTACTTATTCTGCTTAAACCTATAACACAACCACAGTCTTGTGACATCAGATTAATATATCGCTTGCCATATTGACACAGAGCCTGCCTTATAAAAAATAGAAACATACATGGCTGTCTGTACTCTTTGGAAATGGGTACATTCCTCTGTCTAAAACCATGTGTTTTTCCCATAAGGAGTAGCTGGCATGCCAAAACATGGACTACCAAGTGGCCTGTTGTTTAAAGTGATAGAATGACAGTTTATGTAATAATCACAGCTGTTTATGCTTTTTAAACAGTGTTGACTCTGCCCATCCCTAAGTATAATGAATTTAGATTTGAACAGTGGGCTAGGGAAGGGGTTCTGTGACATCAGAAAGTGTATGCTGCAGAGACAAAATAGACCAGGTGAATATAAAAAAAAGTTTTAAGCTTTAATAAATTATATGTTCTTGAAAATGACGTATTGCTATTCTCAAAAATCTGGGCAAGAAAATAAATCAATTTGATTACTATAATGAATGATCATTTAAAAGTATAAATGTAAAAAAAAATACATATACTTTTGAATTTTGCCCAGAGAGGTATTATGATGGCTGCTCTGGTGGGAAAACTATTTTTCATAACTTGGCAGAGTTTATATTACAACTGGTGGAATATGAGTTTTAAGGTATGGGTAATATAAAAATGATACCAATAAATATTTAAAAATCATTCCCTGATTTATTCTGTAATTTACTAGATCTTCTCTGCAGTAGTTCATACTTGTGATACCCCAAGGAGATCTTCTTATTAAAAGTGGGAGGAACTGTATTTGCCTGCCAGGTTGCATTATTATTGGAGATATTCTCACAGTACTAAGAAATTCTTAAAAAACTACATGCACAGTGTCAAAACTAATAGGTTGTTTAAAAGTGGAAAAACATGAAAAATCTAAAGATATGACCTTGAATGTGCAATAAAATAATATGATTAGTTACATCCTGGCTTCAGTGAAATTTAAATCCCTTGAAATGGTTCAATTATTTTTGGTATTCATAGATAATACCAGGTAGTACACAGGTTAAATATTTAATGCAGTCTCTGTGGATGTTTCTCACTTTCTTTCCAATTTCCTCCAAAATCATTTATCCTGGAACAGGAAACTAGCTTTCTTCTGAGACCTGAGTATGATGCATGGAGTTGATTAAAAGGAAAAAAAGGCAACCTGTCTTTAAAACATCACTAGCATTCACACATTTTTAATGCAAAATTGAAAATATACACAAATGAGAGGAAATAAAGATTCAATTAAATGTAAATAACTTGGATGTATATCACATTTGTGATATTGTAGATATCAACAGTATTTGTTTTTATTATACAAAACAAAAGCATGAGCATATTTTAAACATGCTATTAAATCAATCAACCATGCATTCATTGATGTTGCGATTTACATTATGAGGGCATTTTGAAAGGTAAAGTAATATATCTATTTATACTTCTTTAAACACATTTCTAAATAGCCGTAGTTTTTAATGAATTATGTGTGGGTGTATTTTAGGCTATCAGAGGGCATTATTGAACATCTACTGTTGAAGATATCAGAACATCTTGAAACATGGTTAATACCTTGAGGTATAAGGTATCATTTGATTTCTACATGTCAAGTAGTCAGTCAATTGAAGTTCATTGCCACCTTGTAAAGGCACATGCTAATGTCAGATCATGTAGATACCATGTTAATAGTCACTAAATTGTCTTGCAAGAGCAGTGCTAGACCATCCACCATCCTAGACCTGCTACCAAGGAATGTCTCTTTGTTCCTGTGATAAAAAAAGTTTAATTTTCCAAATCTGAGCAGAACATACCTTTAGTATTAGGATGCATTTGGTTGGGCTCCTATGCACAGTTTCTAATGCTGTTATGTTTTTTAAAACATGATGAATTGAATTGTGCAAAGAACTCCAGATGCAGTCTCATTAGTGCATTATGCAGTCTAAGCATCTTGGTTTATATTCAACAGGTTTTACAATATAACTGCTCATTTTATCTGTCTTTTTAATTGCTCCTGTGTGTTGCCTAGTCAAGAAGAATGTTGTCTTGACATAAAATCGTAAATATTTTTCAAAGGCTGTTGCTTATAAATACAGGGTCTCCCATCTTGTCTTGTTACCATTAAGGTTCATTTTACATTTGCATTACATAGCATTTTGAAGTTTTCTACATTTAACTGCATTTTCCAAATGTTCATCCAGTTCTGAAGATGGTCGATGCTTTTTTGAGCTTTTTTGTTTTTTTGCATCCTCAGTAATTTGCTATGTCTTGAATTTATTGGCATCTTCTAATTTCACAAGATCACTAACTACACCAGAATCTATGTCAATAATATAAATTGGAAAAAGTAACAGCTCATGGACAGGTAAGGAAGGACTCCACTGTTGATTTCACCCAATGTCAAGGATATTATTGTTAATGAAAACTGTAGCTAAAACAACAACAAATAAAATGTTTAATGAAACAAAAAACAAAATTAAAAGCTTAAAGAAAACTATTGTGAAAGTAAATTTGGCATGGAAAGTCCATAGACCAGTCCTTTGAAAATTCACATTATAGCAATCTAGTAAATTTGACTTATGCCCACCCATCACAAATATTATTTGTACGCAGTTTGGCGGTTATTCATTTTGAGATAGATAGATAGATAGATAGATAGATAGATAGATAGATAGATAGATAGATAGATAGATAGATAGATAGTGTAGATGCCACACGGGCTGGACGGACATCCTGGCCAGGTAAGGAAGACCCCCAGAAGGAAGAAATGGATGGGCAGCCCCTATAGAAGCAGAGAGATCGTTAGGGAATTGTTTTTCCCCCAGCATGCTAGATGGCAGCAGTCCCGAATATCCACACCCAGTGGGAAGACAGCAGGGCATGCCGGGAAATGTAGTCTGGCAGGGCAGCCCTGTTGGGGTCACGAAGTGCCACAAGAGAGTGTTCCAGGGGAAAAAGCTCCTTGTTCAAATAATGGACTTCCGTGTGACCCGGAAGTACTTCCATCAGGCAATCGCCCTGGTACCGGAGGTACTCCTGGGTCTGTAATAAAAGGGACCTCACTCCCTTACTCAGGCGAGTTGGAGCTGGGTGGTAGAGAGGCAACACTTGACTGGAGGAGGGCAGTGCGGTGGTGAGAGAAAAAGACCAGTGTTTTGTGCGTATTGGTGATATTTTGGAGGTATTTAAATAAAACCTTTGTCTATTTTTGATAAAGGACTGTTGAATAACTCATTGACTGAAAGTCCTCAGTATTAGTGTGTCAGAGAAAGGATATGCAGCATTGTTCATAACAGCACTCAGTTTTGTTTTAATTCTCTCCTTTGCAACTACCTCCAGGGTGTCCAGAGTGTGTACCATAACTGAGCCTGTCCTTTTAATTAGCTTATTGATTCGGTGGGCCTCTCTTGAAGTGATGTTTCCAGATCAGTACACCACAGCACAGAAAATCTTACTGGTCATTACAGAGTTGTAGAAGATGTCACTTCCCACATTAAAGGAACACAGTCACCTTAGGAACCTTAGTTCCTCGTTCCAAGGCCAGTCCACCTTGTCATTAATTTGGTCCCCCAAGTACTTGTAGGAGTGCACCACTTCTATATCTGCTCTCTGAATAGTGACCAGACATAGAGGCTCTTCAGTGTGGCAAAAGCACAACTTTTAACAAATAAGCCAGATTTAAAAAAGAAAGCCCCAAGATCTGAAATGACTTCAAACTGTTGAATCAGAGAAGAGCCTCAGAGTTGGAAGTTCAGGACAAATTCAATCCACTGACAAGCTGACAAAATTTGCAACAATTAGGATTTTCTGAAAAATAATGTTTTTACATGCATTAATATACAAAGCTAAGTGGTTTCAAGACAGCATAGCAGAACAATCTGCTTTGTGCTGACACAGATATACAGTGGCATACAATGCGTGTTAAATAATGTGAACTGGGTGCTCACTGAAGTGTGATATGGAGATCAGCTCAGTATTTAGTAATATCTTGTTATTCTTGTGCAATAAAGGTGTATAAATAATATCTTTCATTACTTTTAGTACAAGTGGTAAAATGCCATCAGGTCTGCAGATTTTATTATGCATCAAAGACCTGAAGCACATTTCACTGTTCTATTTTAAACTCTGCAAACTCTGAGTATTCCATTTATTTTTTTTTTCCTTTTACAATGCTTGTGTTAAACATTTATTTAGTTAATTCTCTATTTGTTTCTCATTTTGAATGATTCTTCCTTGTGTATCTCTGAGGTTTCTTAAATTCTCTTACGCTTTTTTAATGGCATATGTTGTTTATTTTGATTTGAATAATAATTGTTTTTTTCAGTTTATCTTTTGATCTTTTTTATTTGTTTCTGTGTTGCTCAGTATTCATCTAAATAAGCATTTTATGGCTGTTTATAATTTTTTTTTCTGTATAGTTATCCTTTCATTATTATTTTTTAATCATTTATATATTCTTAGAATTTGGTGATTTCTTTGGTCTTTTTAAATTTATTGGGTATTGTGAAATATTTATTTTAAGCCTTTTTGGAGTTTACCATTCTGTTCTTTTTAAACATTGCTGAACTTGTTTTGGTGTAAATTTTGTATGTTTCCAAATTTTCAACATTTAACCATGTTACATTATTAACAACATCTATGTTTATACCCTGTCTTTATTGTTTGAAAAGGTGAGTTAGGCATCCTCTTCTGTATTGCAAAGGAGGGCCTCCCAATCAGTGCTTGGAAAATTAAAATCCCCCATGATCAACACAACTCTTTTGTTCTATATATTGTGACCGTTCAAGCTATGTCCTGTCCACTGGTTCAGCTTCAGCCCCCTCCATTACAGGGAAAACATTCTTTTGTTCTAATGCTAAAGAAACACACTCTCAGACCCCCGAACACTCTTCTAAACAGAATTATAACACTAAAGAATTCTCAGGAAGGAAGTTGTAGGTGCAGTAGCTGTTATACCGTGTAAACCACTCATCACCTGTTACTACGAGTCTTTAAAACCAGTTCATTCACCTGTTGTCCTATGCAGACTTCCTCTGACCCATTCTTAGCCTCTCAAGAATATGAGTAGCTGTAATAGAGACAACTGGAAGTTTTCTGCTCTGCTGTTCATTTTAATTAGGGCACCGTTGTTGAATAAAGGCTGAGTGCTGCTCTTGCAAGTGCCAAAATAAACGTTCTGTTACGCAGTGCTCTTCTGCCTATCTTGCTGTGCTACTCAGCAGCCCAGACACAACAATATATTTAAATTGATGAAATACTATTAAGTGATTCTGACATGTTCCCTTCCACCCTCTTGAACTTATGAGTCTGAATTTTATTTTTCCATTTTTTTACAGTACAGTGCTGCACCTCCTCTTTACTGGAAATCATACATAGCCACTGATATCATATTCCTTTCTGTCATTCTCATGTAGCCATTACTCTGTAATTTCTACAATATCACTAATGCCTTTATTTAATATATTTTGTTTATTGTTATGCTCCTAAACATACCAAAATAAAGAGGAGAGGTATGTCCTATTTTTTGCATCCATTTTCATTTAGTTGGGTTGAATATCTCCATCAATTTTTCTCCCACACAAAAGTATCAGCAATGTTTGTATGCATCTCTGTAGAACCTCACTTCTAGAATATTTATGATGAATGCATGAATTCTACAAATAGGATACTGTAGCTGCTTATATTTTGATGTAAACGACAGGCTGCAACGTATACAGGACAGACAATCAAACAATACAGAAGTGACCAGTCTTAGGTCATTAGGGAGCCTTCAGGAATGTCTGTATTTTACAATTTGTTTTCATTTAGCAATTCAAAATTAAATATGAGAAAGGAGGTCTTTGGGTGAATGCTGACCTCCTTCTTATAGTTAAAATATATGTTGGAATAAGTAAGGCCCAGTCTCTCAAGATATTATCCAATACTCCAATACATGAGCGTTTTTGCCGGTTGAAATGAAAAACTTTTTCCTTGTCCATGATGTGGAGTTTTTGCAGTGCTGTCCCCATATTTGCAATTTAAATTTTTGACTTTTTGGGCACAAATACTTAAGGGCTCAGATTTCCTTCATCAAGTAAGGCTTCTTCTCCTAGACTGAGGTTTAGCTGCTAGGGTGAAACATAAGCTTGACAGATTGCATCTCACAGCTAGTGACATTCTCTACATGGTGTTCTGGGGATTCCAAAGTGACGAGCTCCCAGAGGTGGAAGGAGAGGACAAACTTTCAGTTCCAAAGAGGGATGTTGAGTTTTCTGGCCCCAAACAGAATTGGAGAGCCCGCTGGCTCCAAGAATATGAAGAGATGCATGCACCCAGCTTTTAGGGAAGGAGTAGCTTCTGCTACTTAGATCAGACTTCACTTTTAGCTATAGGTCCATATCTGCTTATAAGTAAATGAGTGTGTCTATCAAAGTTAGGAACAGTTTGGCTTGCGTGTACAAACTTAAGATGAATGTCCTTTTAGGCACCTTTTTTCCCTGAACGCATGCCATCTCATATTTGGTTAAAACATCCAATTACCAGATGAAATTCTGAAAGCAAACTGACAACACAAGTGGAGGAAAGAATGTCGAAGTATGTAACTGCTTAGAACAGTAAAATGACCAACAACATCTTCCATGGAGAATGTTATGAATGAAGATAACCCTTCTAATTTTTCCAGTGCTGTTGCTTGTTTTAAACAATGAAAAATGAAAATAATTATTAACTTTAACGTGATAGCCAGTCATTTTGCTATAAAAGCATAATTTATTTTCATGAGAATTGAAGGTGGTTAACGCAATTAATCTATCTTCAAACAAAATATATTGCCCATTCAGCTGAAGTGGTTAGGCTGTGTGAAAATGGTACTCATCATAGCTTGTAAAGATGTAAAAGCTTTGAACCCCATTCTTGAGCTTCAAGATTTCCTCTGTGCTGTCAGACAGTCATCAGGAAAAAATGCTTGACAGACTAAATTGGTAGGCATAATAAAATGCATTTTGTTCAACTGTATTAATATGTTTATAAGCTGACCAAATACAAACGTCAAGTATTCTGGTTTAATGTAACAGGCACTGAGCAGCATAGCAGTGCATTGAGTGGCCTGGGCTTCAGAGTCATTGAATTCGAATCCTTGACCTGGACACTGTATGTGAGTGTCTGCATAGGTTTTTCTCTGGTTACCTTTTTTTCTCACACATTCAAAATATATACATGTTAGGTTAATAGGCTTAGTTAGGTTAGGTTGAATTGGTTTAGCATGCATTTTGTGTGTATATGTGTGCTCCAAGAGACTGATGGCCCTTTCTAGCATTCGTCACTGTCTTTTGTGCAGTGTTGCAAAACAGTTACCAGCATTGCAACTCTAAAACTCGAAAAAGTTGGCTTGGCTTTTATGTGAGTGTTACAGTCTCATTATATGTGTGTATCCACATTATGTCAGCTGTTACAGATCCTTGCTAGCAAGAACAAATTACCTAAGCTAGAAAACTGGTTTTAAAATTGGCTTGTTAGATCTGAAGGCAAAATGCTCATTTCTGCTTGGTAGAGGAGGTTTTATGATTTGATGTAGCTGTGTCTCATATTAGATTAGACTGCCTAGAGCAACACTATTATATACAATATACTGTACATAAAATATAAAACAGTATTACTTTTACATAACTCCCCTCTCTCTTTTTCTCTCTCTATATATTGCATGTACTGTATATATATATATATATATATATATATATTATATATATATATATATATATATATATATTATATAATGCATGTATGTATACTGTATAAAGTATTATTAAGTATTATTACATATTTGTTGGTGTCTGTTTACAAAAAAGCATTTTAGTAGAATTTATATAATATTCCTTTACCTATTTCCCAGGAATATCATTTACTAATGTGCACAACTTATTCTTTATGCTCTTCATACATGTGTTTTTTACAAAATCTGTTAATTACAATGGCAAATTCCTACCACAGACACTTTCATTGCTTGCATTTGCATTGTAATATCTTTTCCATCTACAAGATCAGCAATGGGAAAAGGAACAATCTGCAATAAGCATGCGTTTTCAAAAAATATGTCAGCTTTATCACCCTTCAACTACATGTTTTTTTCTCAATCATTATTATTAATTCTTATTTCCAATATTGTAATGGTCAGAGGAATTAAGAAATAAACATTCAAAGTTACTCTGCAAACTTCTAATTATCTCTTTGTGTGAGTGATCATGCACAACAGAAATAGAATGATAAACAAAATAAAGAATTTTCTGCTCAGAATTATAGTCTTAAGGAGTAAGCATCTGATGCTGCACAAACCCTGAACCAAAGACTGCACTGGATATTCAGGATATTCTTCATTAGTTAGAAAAAGGTAAAAGGTCCCTTAATTGAAGAAATAAAGTTCAATTTTGACTGAAGACAATTTAGTAATGGATTCTCAATGTTTTCCTAAAATATATTTTTCCTTTGGCATATGATCCATTCATAAATGAAATTCCTGATGTAAAAGCACCTTTCTACTTCCTTTAGCAAATGATAAAAAAGCAACATAAGTGCTGCTGTTTTTCTTCCACCGACTGAGAATGTCAGTTTGAGCATATTGCTATGGATATTGTTGGTCTACTTTAGCTATCTTTCTATGGCCACAAATATGTCCAAATGTTTGTGAACTATGCTATTTGATATCCTGAAGCCATACTACTTCAGGAAGCCAATTTAGAAACAATTGCCTGAGAATTAGTGGGGGTGTTTGCATATGTACCGTTCCCCAAAGAAATCCACATAGAGCAGGGATGGATTGGTTAAGAGCTTTAACTAAACACTGAAACAGATGTTACGAAAACAAATCAAAACAGTTGGGAAGTACTGGGATCAACTACATCATCTCATCATGTTCACTTACAGGAAGGTGCCACAGGCATCCACAGGGTTTTTCTACTTTTAGATAGCATAAAGGAGTAAATCTCAAGATATTGTTGACTTATTCAAATGAAATATATATATACAATAAATGCAAAGAAAGTCAGTAGCTTGTCATCACTAACATCAGTCTAAGTGAGCACCCTGTAATTTTATTTCAGTGTTGGTGGAGAATGAGTTTCCTGTCTGTTGGGCTGAGTCACAATTACAACTAACACTCTTTCACTTATGAACAGATTGAAATTCTATAAGGGATCATCTCTACATGATACATCTGCCTTGCGCCCTGGAGATCAGCAAATGCTAGCTTTGAAAGTTGCCCAAAGCTTTTCTTACATCATGTACATTTAGAAGTGGTGTCAGAGTTTACCATTTATATGAAATTGTCAGTTTTGTATGCTTCACTGTGACTAGAACTATAACTGATAATGCTGTTATTACTCATTGCTGAAAAGCTGTCACTATTATAACATAACAAATTTTTTTCTTCTTCATGCACTTTATGCCCTGACAGCCTGTATTCACCTTTTCTGCTGCTGCAAATGCTGCCCAAAAGCTGCCCTCCATCACCACCTGCAGTCCCCCGGAGATGCATAAACTTGGAAGATGATGGTGTGTATGACTAGTAGTGGATAAGGGGATAACATAACAGGATTAAAGTGGGCAGGATCAACAAGTCTAGCAGCAGGATTACTATTTTGAAAAGAAAGAGCAATTTTTTTCATACATCTGGATTAATTATAGGGACCCTGTAGCCTGCAGGGCCCTTGAGCTGTGGCTTAGGTCAGCCTGTGCATATGTCTGTCTTTGCTCGTAAACCTTGTTACTTAGTCTCTTCTGGCAAATCCCCTGAAACACTTCTGCCACGTGCTAACCTAGTTTTGTAACACGGACACCAGATGTTCCCCTAGCAGCCCCTTGTCTCCTTCCACCCATAAATTGTCAATTAAACTTCATAGTGATAATTCCCAGCACAGCCCTCCCTATACCTGACTGCTTGAAGTATAACCCAGTCCTTCCTCTCCTGGCCTGGGACAGTGTGTTGTCTTTAATCGACTTTGATATTTTTTGATCTTCTTTCACCACACCATGGTCTTACTCACTTTCTAGAAGGAGTGTCTTGGCAATTGCCATGTCATCTGCCCCGCTACAGTGCTTGTGCTATATTACTTACTCCTGTTCATGCCATACTTTCTGGTTGTCCCAGTCTATAATCCCTAGGGGAACTAGTACACATACAGTATATGTTGTATATACAAATACATAGAATTTGAACTTCCATTAGTATAACTGCTGACTGAATTTGCAAATTCCAATATATTATATTATATTATATTTTTTTCTAACAGTTAAACAAATGCAATAATGACATCATTTAAAAGTAAATAAAAAGGAAAAAGTGTTACAGGATAATCATGCAAGGAAATGGTCAGCAGTCAGCATAATCTGATAAGAACTAAAACAGCCCATCCTTTTTGGCAGACTTGCCTTTAGGGGACACTGCTTTCCTTTTTCAGTTTACGAAAATTCTAACAGTTGGTTACAATTTGTTAGCTGCATTCAGCAACACTGGTGTAATTATATTATTAAGGCAGACATTTATGGGTCTCTGAAAACATTAAAGGATGTTCTGCATAAACTAGAAGTTAATGTATACCAGCCTTTTTAACTAAATATTGCACCTGTTTAAATTTATGCCCATGTTAATTTACAAATGGTATCGGTTACACTCACATCTGGAATACAAAATACAGCATGCCAGAGAAAGCCTTCTTAAGCAGTGTTGATTTATTGACAGAACAGCTCATTAAAATATGAAATGTCTGAAAATGGTTTTCTAGCACATTAAGGAAGAAATGTAACAACGTTAATTTGCAAAAATTTTATTCTGTGCTCAATAGTTTTTGTATTCAGCCCTAGGCTATTTGTATTATGCAGACAGAAAATGAACTGCTAACAGTCTAATATCTTTCTTCAGAACCAGGGGCACATCAAGTTATTTGTAGTCTACAGAAAGTAGTCAATCTTTTTCAGCCTCCTTAGTTGCTGTATATCAACTGAGAACTCTGGGAAGTCTTACAGCAGCAATTAACCTGCTTCGACTCTGTGCTGTCAGACTCAGTAATAATAAACTTTTCCTGTTGAGATATGGAGTAATAGATCTTCTGTATGCCACTTTAACTGTGTGTGAATTATTTGGAGCTGGGTGCAGTTAAGAAAGCAGAATGCCATTACAGAAAGTAATCACAGCAAGGGTTGAAATATCAAAATGAAAGAGCATCATATTTTTTTCCTCTTAATAAACATTTACAACCGATTTCAAAGCAATTAAAACCACAGAATAACATATTTAATGAAAAAAAAACATAATATTGCAGAGATGTGAAACAATATAATTTTTAACTTCTTTTTAAATAACTGTAAACATTTTAGATTAAAATTAACACTATTCAATAAACTAGTTTTAACATGGATTTCTAATAATTTTCTCCCCTAAACCTTTGTGAATGATTAAAAAAATTCCATTGCTATGAACTCAATTATTATTCACGGTATTCATAATGTGTAACAAATGTTGGCTGATGTAGTCTCAGAGCTCCAAATTCCAAAACAATTTTGGTCTCAAGAAGTACGTGTCTAAAATAATAACAAGAATTGACTGAACTCCATCCATTACCACAAAGACTGATAAATATCATATTTTTATCTGCATATTACATTTTGCTGCATATACTGTAAACAAAGTACAAACAGGCTGATAAAGAGCTGGGGTCTTAAAGGACGTCCCACTTGAAGAGGGCAATGAAGAGTGGGCACTAAGTGAAAGAAATCAAATATAACTGGCATTGTTTGCTAGATGTCGTAAGAGGTTAGCGTCTCTTCAATGAGTTCCGATCTCCTTAGAAGCTGTGCCAAAAATGAATGTCAATTTCCAGTTGGACCAAAAGGGGTGGGGCTTGTGATGGAAAGGTAGAAGTGACATCAGTCCTCTTCCTAGGCCTTCTTCTTGATTTTAGAGATGGAAATGGAAACACCCCTATTACTCCCTCCAAGTGTCCCTTTACCAAAGCTTGTGAGACTTTAATGATGCTCATTGCCATGATTTAAGCTGAAAATTGATACTTTGTGGCCTTTTCATTTTAGAGAAGCCATGTTGTATACTGTTGTCAGGGTCCCATCCCACGTTCCTAGGGACATGGTCTCCGGGGTCAGTCTTTTGCTCTGAGCCTTGTCCGATCTGCAGATAAAAGTCTTATTTTGAATTTGACTTCTTGTGTGCTTTCTTTCCTTGTCTTGCCTGGTTTTCGACTTATTGCATGTTTTTGACTTTGAATGTTGCCTCTCATCTAGATTTCAGTTGCTTTGGTTTATTTTTATTTTCTATTGTTTTGCCTTTTGCTCTTATCTCCCAGTTTTCTCAAGAAATTAGTTATCTTCACTTCACTTACAGTTTAAATCAAACGCCAGAATAAGGAAAAAAGTGTAATCTTAGTAATTCCGACCGTGGCATGATTGTTGATGTCAGATGGGCTGGTTTGAGTATTTCTGTAAATGCTGATCTCCTGGAATTTTCATGCACAACACAGTTTACAGTCTACAGTTTACTCAGAATGGTGTGAAAAATAACATCCAGTGAGCAGCAGTTCTACAGACAGAAACACCTCACACAAGAATGACCAGACTCATTTGAGCTAACAGAAAGGCTACAGTAATTCAGATAACCATTCTGTTCAACTATTGAAGGCAAAAAAGCATCTCGGGATGCACATTACGTTGAACCTTGAGGTACATAGGCTACAACAGTAGAAAAACACATTGGGTTTGACTCCAATCAGCCAAAAACTCAAAGCTGAGAATGCAGTGGGCACAGGCCCACCAAAATTGGATACTTGAACATTAGAAAAACATAACCTAGAGAATGAATCTTGGTTTCTACTGAGATACATATGGTAGAGCCAGAATTTGGTGCTAACAACATGAATCATACAGCCAACTGGCTTTGTGTCAACAGTTTAGGCTGGTGATGACATTGTAACGGTGTGGGGAATGTTTTTCTTGGCACACTTTGGGCCCTTTAATACCAATTAACCATTGCTTAAATTCCATGGCCTATTTGAGCTTTGTTGTTGAGCATGTGCATCCCTTTATACCATCTTCTTAATAACTACATTCAGCATGATAATGCAGAACATTCTAAAAACTGGTTTCATGAGCATGACAATAAGTTCAGTGGCATTCTGTGGCATTCATAGTCACCTGATCTGAATCCAATAGAACACGTTTGAGATGTTGTAGAATGGGAAATTTACAGCATGGATGTGCAACTGATAAATCTGCAGAAACTAAATGTTGTAATCATGTCACCATGGACCAGAATCTCAAAGGAATGTTTCCAACATCTTGTGAAATTCCATGAAGAACTGAGGTAGTTTTGAAAGCAGAAGGAGGCCCTACTCAGTATTATGATAGTTTTCCTAATAATTTTCTCAGTGAGTGTATAAACTGTATTTGGTAAGGTACATTATGCTGTGTGCCTATCCATTCATTTATCCATCCATTTTCCAACGTGAGCAATATAATTAAGGATTTCCATGGGCCAAATCCTATCCAAGTGATATTGGGTCCAAGGCAGGAACCGACTGTAAAGAGTTCTCAGAACCCATTGCATATTGCAATATAACATTCTCCATCCCACTTAATCCAATTAAGGGCTGCAGAGGCCAGAGCTTATCCTGGCAAGACTGGGTGTGGGTGTGTGCAGCAGATTTGAGAAAGATAAGTTATTTACTCATTAGTTAGATTTTGATAGCTTGAACTTTGCCATGTTTTTAAACTATTTTATTGATTCTATAAGTTTAATTACAGAGATAATGAGACACAAATAAATCAAGGACGCTGCAGAATAGGAATATTTGTGAATCCAATATTTATCCACTTATAAAAGGATCACTGTAATAGTATACCCTATATTTGTCTAATTTATGACTGATCAAACATGGGTGGAGCAGCTATATTCAAACCTTTTCATTAAAAAAAAACTTAAATCGTACTATTCTTCATTATAATTTATGATTTAGATGTTTAACTGAGGATACAATCCTGTGATGCAGAATAAAACCAAAAGGACATGAGAGGATTTATAACTTCAGGAATCATGCTTGTGAAGTGGTAGTGCAGCTCAGGAAACAGCCTTAAAGAATGAACACTTCAGACATCCATTTTCAAACCCACTTAATTCTATTTTGGGTTACAGAGTATTGGGCCTTTCTTGACAGTGAATGAAGGTAGAAAACAATTCTTACACACTTATGTGCAACCACCCACCACAGCAGATCTATTTAGAGTCGCTGATTAACATAAAAGACATCTGGAATTTGGAAGAAAACAATAAAAATGGACAAAAACCCACAAAGACAAGGGGAGAATGTGCAAACAGTACACAGACATTGCTCAGGGTGGGATCTGCACCCAGAACTCTGGAACCGTGAGGAATCAATCGCTCCATTTTCTAGCCCAGTTTCAGATCACGCTTACTTGGGTATTGGAAATGGCAAATGGTAAGCAGGTAGATGATCTAGGTGAACATACAGTAAGTCTTTACAAAACTTTTATTTTGCATTTATTTACAGCAGGTTTCTCTTTTTTATGCAACCTGTTATGAATTTAAGTGTCATCATTTCCAATATCTCACTAAGACGGCATGCAACATTAAAGCATTTTTAAAACCAAAACAAAAAACCTCAGTCAGCTGTTGACTAATTGTTTAATGAACACCAGCTCATTTTGATTAAATTATAAATTATTTTTCCATTTAAGAATATTTTTTGTGTGTCTGTAAATCATATCACATAACTTATGTAGACTAATTTATTTGTTTATTGTGACAGATTTCTAATCATTTTGTCATGTCATAGTAATTACTAAAGTGAAAACAATTGGAAGGAAGTGTTGCTCATTAGGAATTTGTTTTTACTTTAAACTTTGAGCAGATGTTTGGTTTAAATATTGTGTTATTCCCTTGCTATTTGATTGAGCTCATGTAAAGAGAATGGCTAAATGTAATAGTTCTTAAGAGATAACAAGATTAGAATGAGATAACCATTAAAATGAAAAATCTGAGGAGTTTAACACAAAATGTATCATATGAACTGATGAAGCATTTTCGTTAAACAAATATTTAATCAATTTTAATCTGTCAGCAAAATCTAAAATTACTCCATCATATTAAGCATTTGCTTATCATATTCTTTATTTTTGATAGATTTAAAAAAGTAACTGCTACTCTTACATAGCTTTTCCAGGCTAATTTTAACTTATTTGTATGATATATAATTTCAGTAGTTAAAAGAAGGAAACTCAGAAACCTTTCCAGCATTTCATGTCACCTTTTAAATGATGTAGCTGTTTAGTGTTCAGTTTGAGACTAAAATGTCAAGTCACGTATTACACGACATCTGGACTTTTTTAAAGAAAAAAACTAATTGGTGGAAGAAACGGGAAGCATCAAGCAATTTAATTTGATTAATGTTTTATTTTGGTTTTTAAACTTTTGCCAGCTTCTAGTCTTTACAATTCCTGCTTTGGTTTTAGTCACCTCTGTGAATTTAGTGTTTTCAAAATATTCTCTCAGAATGTCCCCGGAAAGCTTTTTGTAATTTATAAATAAAAAAAGGAATTTTGTTATTAATTGCATGAGTGCAACATACAATTGTTGGCACAGCTGCAGTAGCCTTAGTCTTTGTGATGCCTGCCAGTCTTGACTACTATCAGATTCCCAGGACCTTTTGTACATTTTTGACAGGTTATTTTTTGGCTCTAGTATTGAGCTGCATATTGTCACATGGGTTTTCAACACTGAGGAATCTGTTGAAATTGTTTATTCAATGCTTCGTTTTAGAGTTCATTTTTGAGTTTCATTTTTTGTTTTATCCTCTGCAATTTTGTTTTTTGTTCACCTGCACTAAACTGCCAGGTTTTTCACTGTTAGGAGTGTGGCATCAGAAGTTGCGATCCTGTCAGTTATTAGTCATCAGGATATAAGGATCATTCTAGGTTCAATTCCTTATCTGACTGCACGGATTCCAAAACTATTCTTGCTCTTTAATTTTGTTAATTAGTGTTTGATGTCTTAATGATTTTTGAACACTGCAATTTGTCCTTGATCTTGTCTCATTTATTTTGTTCTCCTGGTTCAGACCCTTGATTTGTTTATATTTTTTCTCTGCGTCCTTTTTTTCAGTCGTTCTCATTTTCTCTTGCCCTCTCTCCCCTCTGGGCCGTATAACCACTCCTTCCCAATCAAACATAAAATTCCTCCATCATTCTGTGGTGGTCTGGGTCAGCTCCACGTTCCCTGGTTGCTTTCAGGAGCCTCTTGAACCCAGAACTATTGATAGTCCTAAACCAAGATGAGCCAAGCAAATGAGGACACACAGGTAACACGAGGTTGGTGCAAAGTGTTCAGTGTTTTTACTAAAAACCAAACAAAAGTGTCCCAAAGTGCAGTGCAAAAGTTCTTCATTAAGTAAATAAATCTATAAAATCAAAGTGTCAAGCAGAAGTAAAACACAAGCAATGAATAATTCCATTAAAATGAGGTTAAAATCCCAGGCAGGGTTCTCCAGTTAAAAGACACAGGCCCCAATGCCTCTTCCTCAAATTTGGCATCTCCTCAGCTTATCCAATTAGGACCTTGAAGCTCGAGGAGAAGCCCACTCACTCGTGCAGTCATCCACTAAATCCCAGGTTCAGGGTCTTACTGCCAGGCTGTTGTTATCCATAGGATTTCCTGTGAACCACAATCACGTATCCCTCAGACAGTCCTTAGGCGTCAATAAGGGAGATGCTGCATGACAGATGTGCTCCTACTCCCCTTCGTCACTCTAAGGATTGCCCCATCTCCAGCCCCACACTCGAGCACAGGCCTGACACTCGGTTCACCATGGCATACCCCCGACCACCTGCCTCTACTCTTTACAACACAGGCTGTTCACTGTTCTGTCCCTCTCTTCTTTATCTACCTCCAACTTATTTTGTTCTCTCTCTCTCTCCTCCTTTTCTGTTTTGACACCCCTTTCTACTGTGCAGACTCCTTTTATTCTGCCCGATTAGATGCAGGTGCTATCCTCCACCTACTCCAAGGTGTAAATGAGACACCTGACTGACCCACTCGCATTTGCACATGAATGCATGATCAGCCAAGCACCCCAATCAACCTTGGAGTGGTGTCTGCATCCAAACCTGTTTGGAGCCTGCATGCTCCGGGATTTGATTAATTATTTAAAAATCATGCTTCACCATAGTCCTTTAATCACAAATTCTAAAAATTGAAATTCCTAGTACTGTGCTGATTTCATGTTGTAGATTTTATATTACTTGTCAGTACCAAATGACATGGGTAAGATTGTATGTCTTTTATGGTGTTATCTTGAAAATACTTTTCATTTTTATTTGTAATTATTTTAGATCCTTTTACTGAGATCTGTTTTCAGTTTGGCATTCTTCTGTTGATCAGTGTCAGAGAAACCAAAGTAAATTCACTATGATTCAATGTTGTATAACAATAAATAATGAAAACTTCCAAGAGGGTGAGTACACAATGCATTACTGGTCTTCGCGCATAAATTTGGCAGGCTCATTCCTTACAGCTTACTTACAAAAGTT
Organism: Polypterus bichir lapradei; assembly: GCA_026402145.1. Classification (NCBI taxonomy): domain Eukaryota; kingdom Metazoa; phylum Chordata; class Cladistia; order Polypteriformes; family Polypteridae; genus Polypterus; species Polypterus bichir. The sequence continues at coordinate 21,392,500 of JANRMT010062822.1, forward strand.
AGGCAGGTTTCATTTCGAAATTCTATGTGTAACGGTCATAACTGGAATCCAATTATGTACATATATACCAGTCATAGCCTGCAGCTCGGTTGCAGTGTGAGGCGGAGTTGCGTCCCTCATTGTCATGCCTCCCACGTAATTGAGTGCCTGCCCATATAAGGCCGTCCGTCAGCGGCAATCCAATAGAAACACTCTGCCGCCGAGTGGCTCACGTGCACTGACTGTGAACGCAGTACGCAGCCAAAAAGCAACAGCTCCAAAGAGCGCTGAACAAAAAACGCATTACACAATTGAGTAGGCAGCAAAAGAATATGAAGCGAGTGATGCATACAAGCATATTCATGAGTGCAGCTACTTCAGAAACAAAGCATGGTGTAAAGCTAAAGTTTAAATTAAGTTCATAGACAGGCTGCCGCTGGCGTTTGTCATGACCACGACGAATACGATATTCACGAGATACATGTTTAATGAGAAGACACAGGGTTTAAACGAGACTTTTGATCACTTTGTAGCAGAGTTAAAATTGTTGTAATGGAGTTTAAATTGCTGGTATGCCAGGTCTGAGCTAACATTAAATAAAGCCGTGGACATCGCAAGATCGTACGAGATAGCACAAGCACAGCTGAGAAGCTTCGATGCATGTACTCAGAGCAGCTCACGTGAACTGACTTTGCAGGACTGGAAAAGGTTAAATTAAGTTCATAGACACGCTACCGCTAAATATTTGCAGGCAAATCCACAACTTAATACTGAGAATGCCTGTTAAACATCTTAGATTCAGAAGTACCGATTTGGGTAGTAAACACTTCGATGAATGAAACCTGTTATCTTTACAACGGTTGACAAACATGGAATATAACTTGAACACAACACATCCTCCAAATACGAACCTGATTAAAAGAAATAATGATAATCAAATCCTTGATGACTGCAACAATCATAACAGTGACAAAACTCTTACATTGGTGTATATATATATATATATATATATATATATATATATACTATACTGTATATATATATATATATATGTAGATATATATATGTGTATATATATGTAGATATGTATATGTATATATATGTATATATGTGTGTGTGTGTGTATTTATATATTGTCACACGATTAGGCGATTAGGAGGCAGTCAAAGAGCCTAAAGGTGAGTGAAGCATTGCGAGATAAGGGGTTGTCACATGGTGCTTACCTGAACTCTCTTTTATCAACAGAAACCAAGAAGAAAAAATAATTCTGCAACTTCCGGGTTCCAAAATGGCTGTGATGACGTCACTTCCGGCCCTCCTTGATGACGTCACTTCCGGCACCCACAAATCACCTCACTTCCTGCTGCTGCGTCACAACATGCCAACCATTTCCTGTCACATGTTTTTCTCTGCTATATAACCGCCATTTTGTCACAGTAAAAATATTAATTGTAATTCCAAACTTTGAATCGCTTCTCTTTCTTATTGTCTGGACGACAATATACGGGGATGGTCCCCAAAACTTTGTTTTTGTCTTTGTGAAGGATTTATTCTACCACAATTGGCGTAGTCGGCAGGATTATTTGTTCGAAATGTCTGAAGAACAGGATCTGAACACCGTTCTTTCCACCATTATGGGAGATCTCCAAACTTTGAACATCCAAATGGGTGAGACGAGGACCCAATTAGCCGAAGCAGAGGCTCGTGCTGCAGCCAGAGTATGGACGAAGGTCGCTTGGTCACCACCGCAGGCAAGAGAATGGAGGGAGTGGCATTTCGACCCAGAGAGGCCGTTGAGAACTCAGGGATTTGAAGCCTGGGGAAAGGTATGTCGCTGGCTACGGCCCAACATTAATAATTCTCATAAAATGGCCGAGCTACTTGCATGTGAAACCTTTGTGCATGCCCTCCCTGAACATATTGCCCAGCAAGTCTGGAAGACTGGAATAAAATTACCAGTGGTAAAAACGTAACTGTACCAAAGAAATATTTAGGATTAGTCATGGAAAATACTGATCCGACTGCCTCCACGCCATGTCCCACAGTAGCACGGGCTGATACAAGTACCCAATGCGAAGAAATCGATGTCCCATCGTCCTCTGCGGGAGCTAATACAGTTAACGTGGAGGACGTGGAGGCAGAAGCCCCTCCCCTTGAGGTCGCGCAAGACCCAATTCAGACTTTATCTTCACAATTCCTGTTAACACCTTCATCCTTTAAAAGAGAACAGTGGATAATTCCTTAAAATTTGCTAGGAATGCTATAGTATCCACCGAGGGTTATACAACTCTGGATCCCATGCCACCGATGCCATTCTTTGTACTTAAAAATGATTTGTTATATAGAGTGGCAGAGCACGGGGTTGAAGTGCGAGCATCGTTGTTAATTCCACGCACTTTTCGGCGAAAAGTGTGTGAATTGGCACATGCTCACCTTCTAGGAGCCCATTTAGGCTCCGATAAAACTTTAGAGAGGATAAAACTCCGATTTTACTGGCCGGGAATAAATGAGGAGGTCTGGCAATTTTGCGCTTCCTGTCCGGAGTGTCAACTTCGCCAGATTCCAAGATGGACAAAAGCTCCTCTTTTTCCCCTTCCCCTTATTGATATCCCATTTGAACGAGTTGGTATCGACCTCGTAGGACCTTTAGAACCCTCTTTAAAAGGATTTAAATATATTTTGGTGTTAGTTGATTATGCCACTCGCTTTCCAGAAGCTGTCCCATTGCGCTCAGCTAATACAAAAACCATCGCACGGGAATTAGTAGGGATATTCGCTCATGTTGGGATCCCCAAAGAGGTTTTGACAGACCAAGGGACTCCTTTCACTTCGGAGATGTTCAGGGAGATAGCCAAATTACTCTGTATAAAACATCTGAAAACGTCGGTCTATCATCCCCAAACTGACGGGTTGGTAGAATGTTTTAATCAAACGTTGAAACAGATGTTGCGTAAGGTAGTTAACGAGGATGGAAGAAACTGGGATCAGTTGCAGACCTCTACAGGTTTCTCTCCTTTTGAATTATTATATAGGAGACAACCCCGAGGGCTTTTGAATATGTTAAAAGAAGGATGGGAAGAGAAGGTCCTCCCTGCTTCAAATATTCTTGAATATATCACACAATTACGCGATTGATTTGAGAAAATTAGACCTATTTTAAAAGACAATTTAGAAAAAGCACAAGCAGCGCAGTCTCGTTATTATAATAGAAACACCACCATTCGTGAGTTTGTCCCGGGTGATTGTGTAATGGTGCTTGTTCCAACCTCCCATTCAAAATTGTTAGCACATTGGCAAAGCCCCTATGAAATAAAGGAAAGAAAAGGACTCGTGGACTATTTGGTTAAACAACCTAATCGTCGACCGAGTGCATGAGCATATCACATTAATCTATTGAAACCGTGGAAGGACAGGGATATTGATCCCTCCTCTGGACAACCTCATTCTCTTTTCATGTCATGTGCCCATCTTAATTTTAGTCCTGATTTAACATTTGAACAACGACAAGATCTCGAACGTGCTATCTTGTCTGTCCCTAAAGTTGTGGATGAGACACCTGGACGTACTGCGTTTATTGTTCATGACATTATTACGGACCCTGGAGTGATTGTCAGAGAGAGAGACCTTACAGGCTCCTGGAGGCAAAGAAAGCGGAAGTAGAGTTCGAAATTAGACGAATGCTAGAATTAGGGGTATTGAAGAAAGCTATAGCCCTTGATCTAGTCTAATTGTCTTAGTTTCTAAACCTGATGGCTCGTGGAGGTTTTGCAATGACTTCCAATGACTTATTCAGGTCTCTAAATTCGATGCGTATCCCATGCCGCGAGTAGATGATTTACTTGATCGGTTAGGGAACGCTCGATTCCTAACTACTCTTGACATGACTAAAAGGTATTGGCAAGTTCCCTTAATGGACTCCGCTAAAGAAAAAAACGCTTTTAGTACACCCAGTGGACATTGGCAATACAAGGTTCTTCCTTTTGGTTTGCACGGGGCACCAGCTACTTTTCAACGTCTGGTAGACACACTGCTACGGTCCCACAATTCCTATAGTGCCGCCTACTTGGATGATGTAGTCATTTATTCCGGCACATGGAAGGACCATGTATGGCAGGTTAAAACGGTGCTCTCCACACTAGTGTCAGCAGGGCTTCGTATTAATCCTAAGAAATGTTTCTTCGGATTGAAGGAAGCCAAATATTTAGGTTACGTAGTGGGTGGGGGTGTTGTTAAACCACAATGTAATAAAATTGATGCCATCATGAATTGGCCCCGTCTGATGAATAAGCGGCAGGTTCAAGCATTTTTAGGGTTGGCGGGTTACTATCGCCGTTTTGTACCACATTTCTCTGAAATTGCTTTGCCCTTATCTAATTTAACAAAGAAACGTGCACCTTTAAAAGTGGTAAGAGATGATGCGGTTGATAAAGCATTCTGTGACCTAAAGTTGGCCCTTACGTCAGCACCTGTGTTGAAATCCCCTGATTTTTCTATTCCTTTTATTCTCCAGACCGACGCATCGGCCTCAGGATTGGGTGCCGTGCTGAGCCAGTGCGTCGACGGTGCTGAACACCCCGTTATGTACCTTAGCCGGAAATTGCTGGAAAGAGAGATCAAGTATGCTGCGGTGGAGTGAGAAGCCTTGGCAATCAAGTGGGCTATCACGTCTTTGAGGTACTACCTATTGGGACGCAAGTTTACTCTGGTGACGGATCACGCCTCTTTACAGTGGATGTCCCTTCATCGTGAGTCGAACCCATGCATCACTAGGTGGTTGTTAGAGTTACAACCTTATCGTTTTAGTGTCATTTATCGTAAAGATTCGTTACAGGCCAACGCAGATGCTCTCTCTCGTGTCCACGATCTTGCGGTGCAGGTCGCCCGACCTGAGGGGTCTGGGCTGAGGGGGGGGTCATGTCACACATGTGCAATTAGGAGGCAAAGAGCCTAAAGGTGAGTGAAACATGGCGAGATAAGGGGTTGTCACGTGGTGCTTTCTCTGAACTCTCTTTTATCAACAGAAACCAAGAAGAAAAATAATCCTGCAACTTCCAGGTTCCAAAATGGCCACGATGATGTCACTTCCGGCCTTCCTTGATGACGTCACTTCCGGCACCCACAAATCATCTCACTTCCTGCTGCAGCGTCACAACATGCCAACCATTTCCTGTCACATGTTTTTCTCTGCTATATAACCGCCATTTTGTCACAGTAAAAATATTCATTGTAATTCCAAACTTTGAATCGCTTCTTTTTCTTATCGTCTGGACGACAATATACGGGGACGGTCCCCAAAACTTTTCGTTTTTGTCTTTGTGAAGGATTTATTCTACCACAATATACGTCTGTGTGTGTATGTATGTATGTGTGTGTATGTATGTGTGTGTGTATATATATATATATATATATATATATATATATATATATACACACATATATATAGATATGTATGTATATGTGTATATGTATATATATGTTTATATGTGTGTGTCTGTGTATATATATATATATATATATATATATATATGACAGCAACACTCATAACAGTGACAAAACAATTACATTGTCAATCATGTTACGTTATTTTTAAAATGTTTTCTTTTCTTTTTCATTATTTCTTTAACACACTATTTCTCCACTTCGAAGCGTGGGTATTTTGCTAGTTGTTCTAATATTTATAAGTTGGGAGTGAGCAAAGGATTTTAGTGTTAGTGTGATAAGTAGTAATGTATGTTTTTAAAGCCCTATTGAGTTAAACAGTGGATTATCAGAATATTGCTTTTGTCTGCATTATTCCCTCTAATAAATAAAATTTCTGCTTTTCCTGTATTCAAAGAGAAGTAGTTATGATGTATCCACTCTTTCAGTTCACAGGCACAATTAAGGACACTGATGGAGAAATTTCCTGAGGTCTAAAAGAAAGGAATAGATGGACATCATTTGCATACCAGTGAAAATGAATGTTGTGTTTTCTAATGGCAGTTCTGATTGGAAGCATATAAGATGAAAACAGTAAAGTTCTGAGTATTGATGCCCTGTGGGACACCATATTTAAACTTTTAATAGAATAATGAAGAAAAGTCAGCATATTTTTGTGCATACTTCAAAGTTAAAAAATAAATAAATAAATAATTTGAATATTAGTTTACTTTTATTATGTACTACATTAATAAATGTGGAATGAGGAAGTAATGATATTATAACTGAATTAGATTGGAGGGATGGAAACTAAAACTGACACATCATTTTAAAACAGAAAATACTTTTTGTAAAAGTGTCCAGTCGAACTCGTCATTTCTTTTTGGTCTCAAGAAGTATTAAACTATGAAAACATATAGTGAGACTTTATATGCCAAACTTTATCTAGTTGAGCTATTAAGTGTTGTTATGCAATGAAAAATAATTTAATTAAAGTGTGCTTTATCCCATAGCTGAGAAATTACCACAAATGATTGTTCAAAAGCTGTTGTTTTCATTTCCACTTATGTTTAAATATGTTAATTGGGCAGATGAGTGCTTAGGCTGTGCTGATGTGTCTATTTTCATATGAATTAGGGATCAGTAGATAGCGTAGCTATCTGACAGAGTACAACTAATAGTGAAAGTGCTCAAAAATTGTTTTGTCCCAAATGGAGGGGTGCAATATTCTAACTAAAAAATGCAAAGTGTCAGAGCTCAATTGTCATTTTAATAAAATGAAATATAAAATCAGTATCAGTAGCCACATGAAGCTAAGCATGTTCAGGCCAGGGCAGTACTTAGATGGGAAACCATCTAGGAAAAGCTTGTGTGGCTGCTGGAAGAGGTCTTGGTGATGCCAGGAGGAGCACTTACCCTGTGGTCTGAATGTGGATCCCAATGCCCCGGTGCAGTGATGGAAACACTGTGCTGTAAAAATGGTGCCGTCCTTCAGATGAGACATAAAACCAAGGCTCTGAACTGTCTGTGGTCAGAAAAGATCCCTGGGCATCCTTCATAAAAAGCAGCATGTATCCCAATGTCCAGGCTAAACTGACCTCCAGGGCCTAGTCATTCTGCCCCCTAATCATTTCCTGCCTCTAATTGGCTATCTCTCTCACCACTTCACCACCTAATAGCTAATGTGTGGTTAGCGTACTGGTGCAAAAATGGCTACAGTTGCATCGTCTAGGTGGATGCTACACATTAGTTGTGGCTGAAGTGGCTCCCCACTTACTATGTAAAGCACTTTGAGTAGTGAGAGAAGTGCTATATAAATGTAAAGAATTATTATTACTATTATTATTCAGGACAGTTTCATACTATTAATTCTCCTTATATTCATCCAACCCTTATGCTTATTGCCTTTATTTTGTGAATAAACACTATTTGTACATGTTTCAGCACCCGGGAATTATTCTGGGTTGTGACTGCTTCTTCCTTTTACAATGGGTGTCCAGTATTTGTCATATATTTGAAGAATAAGCATTTCTGCTGTATGTGCTTTTTCCGTTACACAGACATTACTAATGCGTTCTTAATTGAACTACAGCAGAGTGTAAACACCAAAAAACTCAAAACTTTTTCCAGAGAAAAGTCAGAACACTTTGTAGAATGTGCACTCTGTTTTTATTAGACATACTGAAGCAATCCACTTAAACTTTTATTATTATTATTATTTTTTTTGCTTCTTCCCCAATTTTGAACCTTATTACTATCCAAGTCATGCACAGTAACACAAACAAGGGGAAAGAATTGATAATTACATGTGCAATTAATTCCCAAATGCACACAACCTCATTAAAACTGTAAAGGATGATAAATTAGCTTCTGTGCAACTGTGAAAGTCCAATTCTGAGCAAAAAGGAAATAGTGCTGCAATTAAGTTGCGCAAAACTGGAATGATAAATCAGCCCCCTAATCTCACTAGCTTTTAACCCAGAAGCCTATTTCTCCTATCCTCTTAACTGTTTAACATTCACAACAAATGAGTTGCTAAAAGAGAGAATATTTTGTTCAGTGAAGAGAACTTACATGTCTACTTGGTGAAGAATTCTTTAAATCTCAGTGTTTCATTATACATTACAGTCATGTACATCTACTCACAAAAAACATCTTTATTCCCCAATGAACCTGTCCATTACCAGATGGCTGACTGTTCATGATTTTGTTGTATTCCATCCATCCTTCCACTTTTCAACTCATGTGATCTATTTTAAAATTGTAGGAAGAGCATACTAATGGCAAGAGAGGAACCAGCCCTGGAAAGTGCACACATTCACAGACGGATACACTAATGCACACACCTACACATTCCATACATTGGGAGTTGGTGGGTAACTTAGTGGGCATATCTTTGGGATATGGGAGTAAAATCCATGCACATGTGGAAAAAGCTATTCAAACTCTATGAGAAAGGTGGGCCCTTTAAGGAGCATTAACCATACATGTTGGATAGCTTGACTGTCTTAATGCTGTTGAACTAGTATTTTAGATGCCTTGTCTGCTTTCCAAAGGTAAGCCTTCATATTCCATTACAACTCTTGAACATGCCAATGACATTTAAGTTGTCTGTGTTTTCTGTCAGCACAAGCCTATTTCCAGTGTTTGGAATGCCATTGTACAAGGTTATGAACAGAGAATGGTTAAAATGAAAGTAGATAAATCAGAAAATTATTTGTATCCTTTGAATCTAAGGATCACCTATACTGGAATAAACTAATAAAAGAAACAGGACTTGTGTTGCAACCTGTGAGCTCTCAGACTAGTGAAGAAATGAATATTGTTTTATCATGCTATCAGATCACCTGTGACATGCAAATGACATGTAAGGTACCAACTAATATCTTAAGTTATTTTCTTCATGGGGGATAGGAAGAAATGTCAGAAACAGCTGCATGTTACTGTTACATGTAACCTCTTTCCTGTCTCACTGACACTTCTATCAGAAGGCTACTTCACTGACTTGGGCTGTGTTTACATTTACTCCTTTCTTTCAACCTAGTTTGTCATCAATAGAGGGCTTTGCACAGACGTCTTCTTGAGCCCTTAAAAGACCACAACTAGACAGTGATTAATCAATCTAGCCCTCAGCTCACTATGAGCAATCAGAAAAAAGCCATAGATTTAAGATTTCATTTAAAAATGACGTTTATTTGCATCAAACTCAATAGGAGCAAATATAAGCAATACACAGAAATTCACAATTTGGGTGGGTTCACGCAGTCTTCATATTATCAAGATTCTCCAGGAGGTCAAGTTCCTTAGTTACATCTTATAAATAAACGTCTATGCATGGAAGTGTGTGTGTGTCTGTCCAGCCTGGAAGTACAGGCTTACACGGCTAGTTAAATATATCCTTAAAAAATGAAAAGAAAAAGAGTTCTTGCTAGAGAGAAAGATAGACAGAGAGCTCTTTTCCAAGTTTCCAGCAGATAAGTAACAGATAGAAAACTCCATTTAAGTGCCTGTTTTAGTTAGGAAAGGCTCCTCTCAAAGTGTCCATTTTTCCCCAAGCTGCAACAACAACAACAACATTTATTTATATAGCACATTTTCATACAAACAGTAGCTCAAAGTGCTTTACATAATAAAGAACAGAAAAATAAAAGACACAATAAGAAAACAAAATAAATCAGCATTAATTAACATCGAATAAGAGTAAGGTCCAATGGCCAGGGGTGACAGAAAAAACAAAAAAAACTCCAGATGGCTGGAGAAAAAAAATAAAATCTGTAGGGATTCCAGACCATGAGACCGCCCAGTCCCCTCTGGGCAATGGAACAGAGCTAAGCACTTTAGAAAAGTTTCAAAAAAGCAGCAACTGAACTCAATACTCAATTTTTGCAACAAAAGCAGCGACTGAACTAGGAAAATTCTTTCTGGAAATAGTCGGAAACACTTCAGCTTAAGTACTGCAAAAATGCATCTATTTCTCATTTACTACTATGTAACAAGACCTTAACAAACATTTCTTTGGATCTTCATAACATTTATAATACATCAGTAAAGTGTTTATTTATCTCTGCAATGTGACCTACTAACAAACCTTTACCTTGGAATGGTCAGCAAGGACACATTTCTCTTGATTTCACATATTTAGTATAAGACCTGTGAATCCTTCATATTAATAAGTAATTTTATGATTATGTCAATATGCCACATTGCACATGCACAGAGCTGAATAACTTATCTACTAATGTTTTATAAGTGTTATGATTACCAAAAGAAGCCTTCATTAAGGTCTGGTTGCATACTGTAAAAGTAAATGAGTAATAGATGCATTTTTGCAGTACCTAAACTAAAGTGTTATCAAATATCGTTTTTACTCATGTACCACGCGCCCTCATGTAAGACGCGCACCCTAATTTTTACAAAGAAAATCGTTTTGCCCCGTGTACGACGTGCGTTGTGATTGTATAGGAAGCGTTTATAGAGAGAGAGAGCGCAATCGAGAGAGAGCGCGAGAGCGCAAGCAAGCGAGAGAGAGAGCAAGCAAGTGAGCCCAAGCAGAAGAAGTAAACATTACAGAATTACATTTCCTCGTCTATGACGGGCACCTGATTTTCTAATGCTAATTTTCGGGAAAAAATGTGTGTTACGGGTACACACGTAAATATGGTAGTCTAATACAAAGCAACTACTGCCAACACTTCTTATTCAAAATAATGGCACCTGGCTTTCTTTCTGCTAACAAGGCAGATAGTTTCTTGGAACTTAATGATACAAATCATTATCACCAGTTCAATGTTATTTTACCATGGGAATGAAAAGCTACTCAAACCTACAAACAGATTGGCTATACGAATCATTCAAAACCCTGCTTCAGTTTCTAATTATGTAAAATACTCTGAATCCTGTTTCACCTTTCAACTTTCCCAGAATGCACTGTACTACAGCACAACAAGACTTTCTGGCACATGCATCTTACCCGAAATTTGTTAGCTATGTCCCATACAAATTGTGAGTTTTCTGAACTCTTTTAGGACCCCCCCCCCCCACCCCAATGGGACTGCATGCCGAAGCGCACCTGCCGTGTCTGTGGAATTCTGCTTGTCTGTTGCCAAGGCAACCACAGGTACGCAGCACAGCAGCTGAGTGTCTCGGAAATAACTATGAGCTGATTGAGATCGCACTATACATGCCTGTTGCCAATGGGTGATGCAAGGGACATTATAAATGCAAGGAACAGTATACCCTGGCCCCTGACCTGACCCTGACTATGCCCATTTGGTGTATCTGTGTATAGGAGGGTGGTAGCTCCCACTGCAATAAATAACCCTGCTGTTCCTGTTACAAGCTGAATAAAGCTGGTTTTGCGAAAGTACTGAGACTCAGCCTCATGTTTTATGGTTCAAAACAGTGACTCACACCTCACAAAATAATCACTGATAGATTGTTATAATGATATATACTGTGAGTTATTCATCAGGGAAACAACCTAAAATTCTAAAATCAGTTTTATCCTATTTTGATATTTGGATTAAATCAGGCCCAAGGGAGGAACTAGCAGTTTATAAGTTACATATGAAATGTAATTAATAATTGCTTTAACAATGTACATATTACACAAATTTAAGTACTTATATTCTGTGCGTTTTGAGTGTTTACTTAACTTGGTGAAGTATAAAGGACTAAAGCAGGCTTTATGTGAAATGGAAGGTATGGGTCTTTGGGAAAATTAACTATTGAGTAGAGGATGGTTCATGTAGGACTGTATTTTATTATCTTGTCAGAGTACACAGAAATGGTAGATAGGGCTCTGGCAATGCATTAAAATATAGATCTTTTTATTTAGCAAAATGGAATCCTATAGTCATGACTTATAATTTATAGCACTATTAACATGAATACAATACAATCAGATTTAGCATCTACACAATAAACACTCTACAAATACATATTTTGGATGCAAGCACTGGTAGATACCTGGAGAAAATTATAAATATATCTGACAGATTTTAAAACACAGGCATCAAAAACAAACTGTAAAAATTCAAGGTTATCCATTGTATGAATTATGGGTCAAATCACATTGCAACAGTAACATAAAGGAATTGTACAGATCAAGGAAAAGCTCAGTACTCTGAATATTTGGAACAAACATCTATGTAAGTCAGTAACAGAGCTTTGAATGCAATCCAGTACTTGTCAAGAAGCCAGTGTAGACAAGCAAACTGAGTTGTAATGTGGTGACAGCATCTTGTGAGGGTCAAGACTCCATATGGAGCTAGGACTGGAAACAGATGTGTTTCAAACTATAAAAAATGAAAAACAGGGTACAAGCCCCTAAAAATACACTAATAAGAGTCCAAAATATTTAAATAATATGAAATAGCAGTAAACAAATATACACTTGATGCAGTGAAGAACAAATTCTCACTGTAGAGGGAATTCGCCAGTTATATTTAACCATACAACTGAAAGTATAAAACAGCTCACAATGTACAAGGCAACGTATAGTTTTAAATAGGAAATCTGCCAAGGCTTAAGGGGCAGTGAAGGACTCAAAAATGGCTAACACATTAGACTCTACATCACTTTGTCAGAGAAATGTCCATGTAAACCACCAAAAAGTCAATGAATAGGAAAAGAGTTATAAAAACACATATACAGTGCCCTCCATGATGTTTGGGACAAGACATGTTTTTCCTTGATTTACCCCTCTGCTCCATGTTTTAAAATTAAAAATCCAACAATTCAGACATATTTAAAGTGCACATTGCAGAGTTCTAGTATTTGCATACACTTCGGTAATACCATGTAGATATTACAACACTTTTTCTACATGTCTGAATTGCTTGATTTGTAATCAAACAATGCAGAAAATGGGTACATCTATATCTATGCTGTATTTGTAAGTAGTGTTTAGCCTGGCTTCTAAATGGAAATGTACTTTATAAAACTAAAATTAACTGACTCATTCATTTTCCAAAACGTCTGTGTCCAGTGTATATTACATGTTTTCTTAACGCCAGGAAATGCAAGGCAGGACATCATTCCAACACAGGGCATACTTACAGACACACATACACTCCCTCACACTGGGCCTGATTAGAAGTGCTAATTAGCCTAACGCGCCTATCTTTGGGATGTGGGGGACGCCAAGGAAAATGAATGCCGTCTTGAGGAGAATGCGCATTTTTCCAAAAAAGTCAGTGACAAGACTGCAATTCAGCCCCTGAATAATGAATAACTGATGCTGCAGTGCTAATTATCCTAATTTACATATTAATTAAAATAATAATAATAATAAAACAAATCTAATTTTCAACTGCTTTTTTATTTATAAGTTGATTTGTAAACCATTTCTTGAGAATGTTATAAATTGATTGGGGGCATTAGAGTTAAAAGAATCAATGTTAGGTGGTGCACGAAGGGAAATATCCCCACAGTCTCAAAATGTAATTACAGACTTAATTACACATCTACCAAAAAAGCTGTGCCAGACAGTGACACTGCTGCATACACCCCTCAGCATCACATTGTAACAGCAGGAAAAGAAGCAGAACAAATTGGTAGATAATGCCCCTTATTACCATGTAGATCAGCAGGTGCTTTCGCACTGGAATAAGTGGCGAGATGACACTGATCCAATGTGACAGGCAGGTTGATATAAAATTACCGAGCTTGCTCTGGTACTGATTGGGTAAGAGTCTCAAAGGAGCCACTACCGAACTCTCCAGTCCCCGGGGTGCTAATTAAAATTTACTGGATAGTATTTGCAATGCTCAATGGCCCTACTTACTGCAATTATCAGTTACTAAATGTTAGTGCCAGCTACATCTCCTAATGATTTGCTCATTTATGCAATTCTTTTTTTCCCCTTCAAGTATATGCATTAGTAGATGTCTCAATTGATTCAAGACTAAATAAAATCAGTTTGGTAATATTCCAATTACTAGGTCCATCTCACCAAAGGAATTTTTCTTTGTCACAGCATGCATTCTCTGACACCCAGTAACACTCCCCACTGAATTTCATCTTTGCATAAGAAAGCATTTCAAGCAAACCTGTCAAATAAGGCTATTTTTATTACAACAATGTGTGTCTCCCCAGAGTGGCTTAATAATGATATGTTTTGATTCACAGTTTGCATTTATTTAGTGAAGTCACATAAGGCAGGGTCTGCTTGCCATGCTGTATTGATTGTAAAGGACTTACAGAATAAAAAATATTATATATATATATATATATATATATATATATATATATATATTGTGGAACCTGACCCGGACACAGACAGACGGACATCGTTTATTTACACTATATTTACAACCCAGTTCAGTGCACGTCCCAGTGCCTCCAGCACCGATCCCCCAAAGTCCAGGCCTCACAGTCCAAATGCCTTTCTGGCCGCCTCCAGTCCTCTCTCCAGCTCCATCCTTCTTCCACCCGACTTCCGCCCCTGAATGAAGGGAGGCGGCCCCTTATATAGGAACCCGGATGGGCTCCAGCTGCTTCCCGGCATTCCTCCGCAGACACGCCCCAGAGTGGCGGAAGTGCCGGCTGTGCACCCAGAAGCCCTCCGGGTGTCCCCTGTCTTCTTCCCCCCAGCACTTCCTGGTGTGGCGGACGTGCTGGGCTCCAGGTTTCCTCAGTCACCGGGGCGCCGCCTGGCGGTGGCCACGGGCCCCTACAGGGTTGGGCTTCCAAGCACTCTACCCGTGGCCCCCAATACCACCAGGGCGGTCGCCCCCTCGCGGTCTGGAGGAGGTACAAGCCCTCCTCCGGTCCTCCTGGGCGTCCTGGCTAAGCTCCACCCCCAGCCGCATGCGACAATATATATCTCTATATATAATCTTCATTTGGATCTTGATCTTTGTTTGTCCGCGAATGAATTAGAGGAAGCAGCACTAGATGGCAGTAGAGAGACAGCTAAAATATAGGCATTGCATTAAGAATCTCCTCCAGGCTTATACTACTGAAGACTGTAGTACGCCAGTCACACCTCAAAACACAGACATTCAAACTAAACAAATTGTTGTGCTTTAAATTAACTAAAGAGATCTTCATTTAGATCTTGATCTTTGTTTGTCCGCGAATTCCACGCATGCGTAGACCACCTTCCAGTTTAGTATGTTGTTGTTACTTACGGATGTCAACAATGTGCCGGAATAACGAAAGGAGTGGTGGACAGTATTACGCTGGTTAGCTCCTGAGGCCTGGTTAGAGAATGAGATTGCCGAAGAGAAAAGGTACGTGCCTACGTAACATACGAGACAGTGGGTAAAATGAATGACAACGTAACAGCACGTTCCGGAAATTATTATTGTTATGTTGTATTCGGCGAGTGCTGCGTGTCTCACAGTTGTACCGTGGCTTGCTCACATGTCAGTGAAGTGATCCCAATTTATGCTTTAAAGAGCCTGGATACCTATGTGCCCCCCTTTTATAACCATTGCTCCGTGTATGTTACCTTACTCTTTGGATTGCCACAAAGCAACCTGCGAGATTGGAGAAAGGTTGAGAAGAGATCGTGAGAGGAAACGACAGCGTCGTGAAAACGAGACAGACTGTGAACGGACAGAAGCAGAAATGCTCCTACACCACCACATAATTACTATTTGGACTGTGATTAAGAGTAGGCTGTTCCTATCAAATCAATATCCAAGGGTTTTCTTTTGTAATTTTGTTTCCCTTATAAAAAATCATAATGCTGTGCGACGAAGGGCCCAGTTCACAACTGGCAGCTGCGTTTAAACAGGGAGCCCTTCACAGACAACTTTAACACGCGCAACGTAGTTGGGTGCACATGGCTAGTATATATATATGTCAGTATTTAGAACAGAAGCTGTGGCTTACATAGCTCTCTAAATTTTAAATCATTTATTACACTTTAAAGCCATTTGCTGAATGGGAGAAATTCAGATCATTAGTGTGGGAATGAAAGAGGCACTAGTAAGCAGCTGCATCTACAGATATAGTGGCAATTTCCTACTATTATATGAGCAGGCCCCTAAAAATTGGATTAAAAAAATATTCTGGATTTCAAAGAGTATATCAGGGCACATAAATTATTATCATATTGATTAGAGACCCTAAGGTTTGACCCCAGCAGGAGGGTTGTGGTCTGGCTACTTTATGGATCTGATTGCATTTTTAAAACATGAAGCCTGGTCTGAGCTACTGGAAGGCTTTACTGCATGGTATATTTATACCCTTTTGGGTTAATACATGATATGTTTAATATTTTTATCCCTTTACTAATAATCACTGACTTTTGTAGTAAATAAAAATTATCAATACTTTAGGAAACTAATCACTTTATAGTTGGCAGGCTGGCTGAAGTGAAGACTTTCAGATGTAAAGGGTGTAGTCAAAGTTTGAAAAAGTGGAAAGAATGCTGCTTAAATGTGACCACGTATGAAATGTACCCAAAACTAATGAAGAAGACTTAAAACCTAAATAGATTATCATGGCAGAACTGTTTTAGCTACTGAAATATGCCTTATATGAGAAAAATTGACAGAATACAATATTTATCTATTGTCTGTACAATAATATATTAATGTGTATAAAGGCTGTTTCTGGGACAGCTTGGGGCAAATATCTTACTTATGAATAAAAGAAACATACTGTATATAAAGTATATTTTAATAATGCTGAATGTAATTTGTAAGTTGTGGACATAATTAAAAATTAAATGAAACTGAGTGAATTACAAAGTATGAATTTTGTATTATTCTTTTATAGTTTCTATATAGGAGCAGTTATACAATGATAAGCATGGAGAAGAAGATATTTTTAAAACCAGCATGACATTTAACAACAGCACTAGACATAGGATGTGTATGCTGAAAAATCTGGAATAATAAGCACTTCACTCACACTAAGCAGAGCTCACTACATTCTTTTAGCACAAATTTGATTAAGTAGCATGAATACTGGGGTTAAACTGCCTCACGTTTGTCCAAGCTATGCCTCATGCTTATTGTTGCATCACAATGGCAATTACTCTGCCTTCACTTTAGGTCCATTTCAGTGATAATTACTGATGTTCATAAATATAACGAAATATTGAGAAAGTATAGGAATTGTGAAAAAATTCAACCTTGAGATTTTGATGAATCTTGACGTTTTAGACCTTCCTGAGATTGAAAATACCATTTTTGAAATTGTTAGTCTGTGTGTCTGTGTGTAAACACAATAAGTCGAAAATGCTTTGACATAGGTCAATGAGATTTTGTAAACCTGCTTTATATCAAAAATAAGGAACTTTTGGGCCACTTCCAGCAATCATAAGTGGTACTTTAAGTGAATATTTTCGCGAATTTTCAAGTAAACTATGGTTATAATTACAGATAATTCAAATTTTGTATAGATATTTATAATGATAAAAAGCAAACAGATATGAAATTTTTGAAAAATTACTCAACTGGAAGTAGTATTTTATTTAAACAACCAACTGAATTTTTTGTATCATGGAAATATTAATGTGTATACATTGTTAATGCATATTTCTATAACAATTATTAATTTTATTTTAATTTATACATCATCAGTTTAACAATAACGTGTAAACATTGAACATGCCATGTAAATATAAATATGTAATGGGAAAAATAAACTGCTACATTCCTGTTGTGTTCCTGGTAATACATTTAATTTCATGATTTTTTTTTATTTCTACCATTATTATCATAATTAAATGTAACTAAATGCAGTTTTACCTATGGCAATTTATTGCAACAAATATTATATAACACCTTTTCAATGTTTCTAGGTGACTATAACTCATTTTGCTTTGCATGTAATCTAGGTAATGCATATGCAATCATGAAAAAAAAATTCCACCACCTTTTTCGACCTCCCTAAGTGCAAAAATATCATTTTAATATAAAGTTTGATTATAAATAGAGATATATGATTGGGTATTGATATTATCAATTAGCTATGATGAGAAACAAAGAGACATGATATTTAAAAATTTTATGCAACTGGAAGTGGTTCTGATGACCTTTTCCTGTATCTCAGTATATGAGAAAGTCGAGGGGAGCACACTCCCGATTTCTTTTTTACCTTCATTGCAAAATAAACTCGTAAAAATGCGGGGAGAACATGCAAACTCCACATAGGCATCAATTGATTAGAGATTTGAACTTAGGGTTCTGGATCAGTGAAAAAGAATCAACTAACCAAAAATTAACTACATCTTATTACTATGAAAATTATATTTAGTTAAAGCACCGAAACAGTTCAAGTATTCAAGTATTCTTCAAACTGTATTGCCTTTGGATTGCTTTCTGTTTTAGTATCTCAATACCACAAGGGGTATTATTTTGTAGCATTATTAATATATTATTATTTTAACACTAATTTGGTGTTTTGATTTAATTTATATTTCTTTAATTTATTAAGCCTTGATTATTCTTGATTGCTGACATGCTATTAAATCTCTATATATAATCTTCATTTGGATCTTGATCTTTGTTTGTCCGCGAATGAATTAGAAGAAGAAGCACTAGATGGCAGTAGAGAGACAGCTAAAACATAGGCATTGCATTAAGAATCTCCTCCAGGCTTATACTACTGAAGACTGTAGTACGCCAGTCACACCTTTAAAACACAGACATTCAAACTAAACAAATTGTTGTGCTTTAAATTAACTAAAGAGATCTTCATTTAGATCTTGATCTTTGTTTGTCCGCGAATTCCACGCATGTGTAGACCACCTTCCAATTTATTACGTTGTTGTTACTCACGGATGTCAACAATGTGCCGGAATAACGACAGGGGTGGTGGACAGTGTTACGCTGGTTAGCTTCTGAGGCCTGGTTAGAGAATGAGATTGCCGAAGATAAAAGGTACGTGCCTATGTAACATATGAATGAAAGAAAGACAGTGGGTAAAATGAATGACAACGTAACAGCACGTTCCGGAAATTATTATTGTTACGTTGTAGCCGGCAAGTGCTGCGCGTCTCACAGTTGTACGGTGCCTTGCTCACATGTCAGTGAAGTGATCCCTATTTATGCTTTAAAGAGCCTGGGTACCTATGTGTCCCCCTTTTATAACCATTGCTCCGTGTATATTGCCTTAGTCTTTGGATTACCACAAAGCAACCTGCGAGATTGGAGAAAGGTTGAGAAGAGATCGTGAGAGGAAACGACAGCGTCATGAAAACGAGACGGACTGTGAACAGACAGAAGCAGAAATGCTCCTACACCACCACATAATTACTATTCGAACAGTGATTCCGAGTAGGCCATTTCTATCGAATCAATATCCAAGGGTTTTCTTTTGTAATTTTGTTTCCCTTATAAAAAATCATAATGCTGTGCGACGAAGGGCCCAGTTCACAACTGGCAGCCGCGTTTAAACAGGGAGCCCTTCTCAGACAACTTTAACATGCGCAACGTAGTTGGGCGCACATGGCTAGTAGCATAATAATAGAATAATAATTATGGGCAATGCTCAGTCTGTATATGCAGACCTTTCTGGATATTAGAATCATCAGTTTAATAAAAGTATTAGAAAAGCTAATTATACTTTAACTGATATCAGATTATTATAACCCATTCACTAGTCTTGGGTTAAACATTCAAGTTCATTGATTCAGCTCCAGGCTTAACAATCATGCAGACTAATTGATAACTTCTGTATTCAGAATTGTTATTATCATTCAGTGCAGTAGCATCTTTGCAGTACAGTATACAAGGCTGAAACAATGAACAGTACTACTGTATATTGTCAAAACACACCTTTTAAAGGACTAAAAAATAAAAGGCATTAACACAAAGCTAAACTAAATAAAATTATTGTCTGAAGTACTAAATGCAAAGTGTCTCCAATTTGAACCTTACCAAATATGTTTAGTGTTGGACTGCCAACTACTACTTGCTGTATAGTCGTCACATGTCCTTGTTGCTATCTGTATTTGTATTTTTTTCCATCTGTTTAATTTAGTTCAAAATGCATTTTGTTTTACGATATCTGTAAAGGATGTAGACCAAATGTTATAATTGCACTTTAATTACATCAACTATCTCAATCCTACTTTTAAAAATTCTTCAGTGTATGAACATGTTTTAATAAAGTCGAAAATCGTACATTTACATCCATTGGAAACCTGTTTTTACCTAAGTTTCTGCTGAACTTCAATTTTGAAAGGCAAGACAGATAAAATGCAATGCATCTTCACAGAAAATGATTTCCCAGAGGGAAGCACATTATACTCTCAATGCTACAAGTTAGTAGTGTCCTAGTGGAAGCAAAAAAAAAAAAAAATCCTAATAATAAAAATGACAATAACCAAAAGGAGAAGAAAAACTTTATACATGTCAGTTATTTGACTTTCTACTTTTTTAATAGAATGCATCTGAAAACATTTGAATATTCATCATAATACTAATTACTAACTACAGTTTCATAAGCAGGGATGTTCTGTCTTGTGCCTTAGTTTATTACTGTACAGTTCAACCCCTGATTCCATTATAGTGGGAGTTAATCAGAACAACTTGCTTTGTGAATAAGTGTTTTCCAACGCAGTCATTTTTGACCCTTTCCAACCTGGAAAGGAAAGGCAATGTTGAGGTAGAGGCAAAGACAGTGTCAAATATGTTCATAACAGTAATGCTATATAGGGAAAATAATAATGTGACTCATTCTCAGGCAAAGCTGAGCATGTACAGTATTTGCTAAAATGACATAAGTAATACATTCTCTAGATAACAGGAACCTGTAGTGAAAAGACAGTCAAAGTTGCTCCTTTAAATAAGAACATGTGAGTCATGTGATTTTCATTAAGTTTTCATTTTTCGTGAAGAGTTACAGCTGTGTATAAAGCTGTGACTGTATACGTTAGCAAGCTAAACTTAAGGTTGTTATAATAATAGTATGTAGTGTATGCTAAAAACTCACATTATTAAATTTTTTATCTATTACTGAGAGGTTTAAATTGCAAAATTATTTTTTTCTTTACAAATGTATAGATGTCAGCGCTAAAGATTCACACATTACAGTACCTTGTTTCTAAGATTTGATAGTTTGTTTAAAATGTAACAGGTGTCCTTATTAATGCATAAATCATATTGTTTAAATTATACCCTTGTTGCATTTAGGAACGATATTCAGTTTTGATCAGTTTTTCTTGCATCAAATTATTCATCATAGGACCTTTATCTTTTTTTAGGCAACGGTCAAAAAGCCAGTAAGATACAAGAACAAGTGGACACAATTAGATTTTATGGGACACCTGTTGGCACACCCTGTATAAATTGAATTGCATTGAAAAAACGCCTTTTAAGACTGGAGTCTGGTTCTGACTGACTAGATGTCGGAGCTTCTGGTTATGTGGACTTCTGGCAGGCAGATGGATACCAGAAATGATGTTTATGGTGGAAAAGATATCAATCTTCTGGTCTGCAGAGGGAGGAAAAGACATTATTACATAGCACCAGCCCTGGAGTGGTGGAAAATTGCCATCACCAGAGCCCTTAAGATATCCTCTAAGTGCACATGCATGACAATACTACCCACCAAAGCCCAAATCATAAACAAGAAAGCACAAGCAAAAATAAGCATGCAAGAAATCCTAACTCCTTAAATGTTTTTGATATAAGTATTGGTCAAAAGATGTTGTAGACTATCCAGAAACTTGGATATCAGGTACATAATTAGCTGTCCTTTTTAAGACAATGTGCGTTCTTCCAGCGTAGCAGTACATTTGGATTGTTTCAAAACAGTCAACACATGCAGATGATTGCTTGTTGCAAAATTATTACAATAGTAGGCCACTGCCCATTTTAAGAGGTTCCAAAAGGAGCATCAACACACCACCATGTTTACCAATTTTAAAGGCAACTGGCTTAAACAAAAGGAAGAGGATCACCAAACAACTAAACATGCTAGACATGCAAATAACATAATGTGTGATGGTACAAGCCCAGATGAAAAAGGTAATTCTAGAAAAGGAATGAGAAAAAGGAGGACTTAAAAATTGCAAAATCAGAATTACTCACAATCCAAACGCACTTCTAGGTTTCCTTTTCTAGTGTCCAAAAATTATTGTCAAGGCCATGTGCTCGCAGTCAGTGAGTCATATGTCTATGATGTGAAAATGCCCTTCGCATCATATAGCCATATTCTGCAACAATGCGACATCTGAGAACCCTGAAAAGAATGAGAGATATCCCCCTTAATAAAAGGATGTGTCTTTGTGTCTGTCTCTGTATCCGCCAAGTTGCTATGACTCTGTCATTCCAACAGATGATGTATCCCAAACTTTAATACTGCTTTTCCAAATCAGATACAAAATGGCATTTAACATATGCATTGAATTTGTCATTCCAGCAGATGGCACATCAAAAACATTTGTAGTAATGCATTTTATTTCTAGAAACGTTCGTGATGTGCCATCTGTTGGAATGACAAATGGCAATACATTTTATTACTACATGCATTACAAAATATGTTCCAATAGATGGTGTCCTGTAAAGATTAATTTTGAGGTTTACATTAATTACTTAGATTTTAACCTGTCTTAGACGGGTAGCACAGCTAATTCAACAAATAAAGCAAAAAGTAAGTTAAACAATCATCAAAGGCATAAATGATTACTAAATGTGCTCCAGTGGTTGTGGAAAACAATAGTTTAGAAGCCAATTACTCTCATATGCAAATTCCTTGATTTCAGAAGTTAAACCACATAAAGTATCCCCATAAAATTACCACTGATTAATAGGTAATACATCAAGAATATTGGCAAGATGGAAGGTATATCAGAAACCAACTAAGACGTGTTTATTTTTGTTTCAAACACACATAGTGTGTCAAATTGGAAAAACATGCCCTACAAGGGAATAGACTAGTTGCTCTACCTTGTCTATCACCTCGTGTCCACCAGTAACTCTCTCTCACTCAGGATAAAAAGGAAACAAAAGGAAAGACATACATGGAGGTTATAGTATAGAGACATCTGTAAGAAACTTAAAGCAAATGCAAATGTTCAGTGAGACATATGTAGTTTCTTGAAATTGTTTGTGCTTTCTTTTGTGGATGCAGGTCATTTCTGTATTCTGGTCACTGCACTGTCTCTATTCTATTTGTGAAGTTCAAAGCGTCTCCGTTCCTTATTCCTCATTTCTACATTATATGCATTGTACTTCCTTGTGAGCGCTCATTAGTTATCAACTCTCAAATGTTCACCCCAAAAAATTAAGACAAAATCAATCAGGTTTTCGGGATGAGTCGCTTGATCAATATCCTACAAATGGCTCAGTCTTGCACCTACTTGCCAGTCAAGCCCTTTTTCTTTAGGTCTTCATTTACTTTATCCATCCACATCTGCTTTGGCCTCCTTCACTTTCTCTTCCCCTGTACTTCCATTGCCATAACAGTTTTGCCCACATATTCATTATCTCTCCTTATCACAAGTCCGCACCACTTCAACCTACTTACAAAATAGGGCAGAATAAGAAATGTGACTATAAGTAAGTCCACACATCCATCTCAACATCTTCATTTCTGCCACATCTAACTTCTTCTCCTGTGCTCCCTTTACTGTCCATGTCTCAGCTCCAAACATCATTGCTGGTCTTTCCACTTAAACCTTACGTTTAACATTCACCTTAAGTCATCAATTCATACAATATTCCAGATACCTTATTTCAAATGTTCTATCCACTCTGCTTTCTATGAGTTATCTCTTCATCTAATTTTCCATCTCTCTCATGTGCCTCCAGACTTCTTAATGTGGCACTCTATCATAAGCCTTCTCCAAGTCAATAAACACCTTCTGCAAGCCCTTCTGTTTTTCTCTATGCTTTTGTATTAGTTGCCTCCATAGAAAGACTGCATCAGTCGTTCCTCTCTCAGGCATAAAACCAAACTGCTCTTCCCCTATGATGGTCTTTTCCGTAAGCCTTCTCTCTATAACCCTTTCCCAAATTTGCATTGCGTGTGACATCAGCTTTCTCTTTCTATAGTTTCCACAATCCTGAATATCACCTTACAAATGGGTGCAATCATACTGTTCCTCCACTCTTCTGGTACTCTCTCCTGTTCATAAATCTGCATTAGATCCCAAGTCTAACAGGTCTACTCCATCTTCTCCTAAACTCTTCCACACTTCTGCTGGTTCATTCGGCCCTTTTGCCTTTTCATTTTATATTCTTTTCAGTTCCTCCTTTACTTCCTTGCTCCTTATTCTTGGTACTAGCCCTTCATTCTTCATTGAGGAGGTTTTCAATGCACCTCTATTTTTGATCCTATCATGCTCATTTAAGACCACACCTGGTTTATCTTTCATTTGCTTTATCTGACTAAAATCATTTATAGCCTTGTTCCTAGTCTCCACTATTCTAAAAATCATATTCTCTCCCTTTTGACTTCAGTTTTTCAAGAAAGCTTGTGTCTTGGCTGATGCTGCTGCCTTTGTGCCTCCTTGTTTGTCTGCCTATACATTATTCTATCTTCCTCCATCCCTGAATGGTACCATTTCATCTTTGAAAGAATGTGTAGTTTAAGTGAAAGTCTACGAATGAACATTGCAGGCAAAAGTTGTATAATGTGACATGGTCTTAAATGAAATGTAAATGTATATTGTCAAAATTAAATTGGTAAATTGTACACACAACATATAAAGGTGGAATCATATTTTTTTCTCTGTCTTTGTCAATTTTATTGTTGCAATTAGCAGCACAATCCATGAATGAAATAATCTCAGTTACATTTTAACTGCACAGATCTGATTTTAGTTAGGTATTTTTTTAATTCTGTTTTCCTAGAATTTTCATAACAGACAACTCCTGATCTTCCCCAGACCTCAACATAAATGTGTACTCACCTTGTAGCCTTTGCAAAGATGCATACATGTTGATGTATTAACTATTCCTAAACTTTACTACCACCAAGTAACTCAGAGCTCAGTCATTTCCCACTCTTCACCTTTCAC
The DNA here is from genome assembly GCA_026402145.1 of Polypterus bichir lapradei. Classification (NCBI taxonomy): domain Eukaryota; kingdom Metazoa; phylum Chordata; class Cladistia; order Polypteriformes; family Polypteridae; genus Polypterus; species Polypterus bichir. The sequence goes on from JANRMT010062822.1 coordinate 21,417,332, forward strand.
TCTATTGTTCCCTAATGTTTAAGTTGAAGCCATTCTTAATGTTTTTAGAAAGGTAATGTATCTGCAATTGTTTAATATGAGCCTCACAATTGAGTTGATGCACTGAATATAAGAAACTGCTATTGACTCCAGTGCCTGCAGAAAATAAATGAGAAGAAAGAAGCAATCTGATATTTCCTGAGACAACCACAGTGATTTAAGCATGCTCTTTCTGGTCATTTGGTGGCTGATACTCTAATGCTGGTTAAGTGCTAGCTTTCCACATATTGCCTTAAGGAAGCTCAGTCAAACCATTAGACCAGTCTGCGGAATTCCAAGGCAATAAATAGTATACAACATAAGAATTTAACCATTAAGGCATCAGATCACTGCCCAAGTCCTGCAAGAATAGATTTTTTTGTAAATAAATTACTACACAAAATATAATTATTGCAACAACTATGAAATAAATAGCAAAACAAATTAAGTGTTAACATATTATATTGGTAACTTTCATAAGGCCTAAATAAAAAAAAAAATGTTTGGCAAATACTGGGAAATACATTTATGTACTGAGTATTTTGATCCTGCAAATTATTCCATTATTTTATTGTCATCACATTAAAAATGGCCAAGTGTGTATCTGTTACTTTTGCTTTTCAGCATTTCTTTTTACTTGACAAGACAAGGCCAGTATCTTAAACATACAGTATTTGTATATGTTAAATATCTTAACTAGACCCCCTTTACACTATATAATTGTGATGTAACTCTAACTATGTGAGTTTTATATATACATGCAAATGTACATCACCACTGGTACCTTATAATACAATATAATACACCTTATTTTCTGCATAGCACTATTCACTGAATGCAGGCACAGAGTGCTGGTAACAATTCTCACCTTAAAATACAACTATAGATTATACTAATTAGTAAATAAAGATCTGGTACACATATAAATGCAAGTTTGTTAAAACACACAGAGAAAAAGGTAGATTAAACATAAAAGGAAATCTATACTAATAAACAGCAAAGCCCTCACTCACTCACTCACTCACTCACTCACTCACTCACTCACTCACTCACTCACTCACTGACTGACTGACTGACTGACTCATCACTAATTCTCCAACTTCCCGTGTAGGTAGAAGGCTGAAATTTGGCAGGGTCATTCCTTACAGCTTTCTTACAAAAGTTGGGCAGGTTTCATTTCGAAATTCTACGCGTAATGGTCATAACTGGAAGTTGATTTTCTCCATTTACTGTAATGGAGTTGAGCTGGAGGGGCGGAGTTTCGTATGACATAATCACGCCTCTCACGTAATCACGCATTACGTAGAAAGCCAGGAAGAGCTACAAAACGCGCTTTAGAAAACATGCCTTATATAATTAAGAAGGCAGCGAAACAATTAGAAGCGAGCGACTGACATATAAAACCATA